>CM062828.1:4643315-5843315 GCA_031772345.1 Himalopsyche anomala
CGATAGATTTAAAGGAATGCAGTGGACCAACGATTTGATTTTGAATTGTGAATTGAAATGATCCACATCCTTTGTTATTTGCTGCAAGAATTGCTCGTTCACTCAACCAATTATGATGTTTGTGATTAGCAATGATATCCAGGAACACTTTGTTGATTGTCCTTCGATGAGACGAAATTTCAAAAATTCGGCAAAAAACGAAATCAATCTCATTCGATTCGTCGACAGGAACACGGCCGTTACAGATAGTCAGCAAATGCTTGGAGAAATCGGCGGCAGATGGTCGTTTAGAATGCAACTCGCATGTTTGTCGTTGCTGAAGTTTCTTAACATAGCGCCACAGAGTCGATGTTTTAAGTCAAGCCGTCTTTTTTTAATTTTTTTTTTTTAATTTTTTTTTTTTTTTTTTTTTTTTTTTTTTTTTTTTTTTTTTTTTTTTTATTTTTTTTATTTTTTTTTTTTTTTTTTTTTTTTTTTTTTTTTTTTTTTAAATTTTTTTTTTTTTTTTTTTTTTTTTTTTTGTTTTTTTTTTTTTTTTAATATTTTTTTTTTTTTTAATTTTAAAAAAATTTTTTTTTTTTTTTTTTTTTTTTTTTTTTTTTTTTTTTTTTATTTTTTTTTTTTTTTTTTTTAAAATTTTTTTTTTTTTTTTTTTAATTTTTTTTTTTTTTTTTTTTTTTTTTTTTTTTTTTTTTTTTTTTTATTTTTTTTTTTTTTTTATTTGTTTTTTTTTTTTTTTTATTTTTTTTTTTTTTTTTTTTTTTTTTTTATTTTTTTTTTTTTTTTTTTTTTTTTTTTTTTTTTTAATTTTTTTTTTTTTTTTTATAATTTTTTTTTTTTTTTTTTTATTTTAAATTTTTTTTTTTTTTTTTAATTTTTTTTTTTTTTTTTTTTTTTTTTTTTTTTTTTTTTTTTGTTTTTTTTATTTAAATTTTTTTTTTTTATTTTTTTTTTTTTTTGTTAATAATTTTTTTTTGTTAATTTTTTGTTATTTTTTTAATTTTTGTTAATTTAAATTTATTTTATTTTAAAAAAAAAAAAATTTTTTTTTTTGTTTTTTTTTTTTTTTTTTTTTTTTAAAAAAATTATTTCATCGGCAGCGGTCGATCTTGGAATAACTGGTAGTGTTTGGCGAAAATCGCCAGATAGTAGAATCATTGCGCCTCCAAAACATTTTGAGTCATTGCGCTGATCTTTCATAGTTCGGTTGAGTGCTTCCAATGCGGAGGAAAAATAAGCCACCATTTCCCTCATCAATTGCCTTCATTAAAGTATCGTACACTTTCTGTTGGGGGTTCAACAGTGGTACATTCGTTCGAAGTGATTGGTTCAATGCATCTCGATCATATTCACGTTTACGTTCCGATTCTCGATTGAAAGCGTCGTTCATTCCTCGATCTGGCGACGCATCATGCAGCGCATGAGGTAACACATATCTTCGATCAAAAGCAACGCCTGGTTATGTATCTCCTCATTCACCTCGAGATCGGGATTCCCTGAACTGACGCGAATTCGGTGTAAAGTGTCTTCGGACATGTCATCCTTGTACTTTTTCCACAATTCACGTGGATTCGATGGGAAGCATGTCAAAAAAATGATAGCAAATAATGTGCGTATCTGACTTGGAGACGCAGAAACAATTGCTTCAGCGATTGTCATGTCCCAATGAGTTTAGTTTTCAAGCAAATTGAGCTATTGACATGCGGCACGAAATGTTAGGCATACGACGCCATTGACAGTTCGAAATGATTTGAAATGTCGACCCGAAGGGAATTATTGGTTGTTTTCAGATTTTTCATGTTCACAGAACTGAAAGACTCTTAGAAAACCATTCCGAGCACTCTTACTGATTGGTTTAGAAGTACTTGGCATAGCTAATACCTCTTTATTTCACTGTATTTTAAATAATAAAATTACATCTTCACAATGTTGACAAACGACTACTTTTGTTTGACAGTAACTGTCAAACAAAAACTGTTGCTAAGAAATGTGTTGGTCTAGGATAAATTTGTTCTCAATGCTTGTCACCAACATAATGACAGGGATCTTTTCAAAATTATTCAAATAATACTTTTTTATAATTTTACGAAAGTTCATTCTAAATTTTCATATTTTTTTATATTACGAAATGACATAAATTCTCATTATAACAAAGAACGCAACATTTTCCAAATCTTAAATATTATATTTATGAGATTATCTTTCATTAGAAAAAAAAAAAAAATTTTGTTTAATGTTCCACACATACAAACAACTATACAGTCAATCCTGTTTTTATGCGGTAGATGTGTTCCACGAAATATCGCAAAAAAAAACTTGACTTCCATAGAAATAGTGGGGTGCGTTACTTAAATTTTAAAATCCGCATAACTTTGAAACAGCGAGTTAAAATATACACTAAATCGCAAAGTATAAGAAAATTAGGGGAAAACGACGGCGTAAAAATATTAAAAAATAGTCACTGTATGACAATTCTATGTGTGTTTTAAAGCATGTGGTTCTAAATCACTCTTTTTCAGAAGAAATAGTATGCGCATCAATTTCATAAAACTATGGTTGTTTTCTAACAATAAAATTAGTGATCAGAGTTTGTTCAGATTTTCTTTTTCGATAATTAATTGTTTATGCAGTTTGTTATACCCATATATATAATATATTCTAAAGTTATCGTTGAAACTTGAATGCGCGATCAGAATTTGAATCATTTAGAAAGAAATGATCTTCTAATTTACTGAAAAGTTGGATACCTTCTTCAATTATTTTCGCAGTGAAGGAACTGGAATTTCTTTCAGTTCGTCATTGTTTTCTGGTTTTTTGTCAATAATTAAATTTAAATTATGAACATCTTCGTCACTTATAGCTTTATCTGTAAGTAATTCGTCGATATAATTTTCGCTAAAGGTATCAAACCTTTCTTCGCCAAGTTCAGGTGCTAAAGTAATCATTTCAGCTGATATTGCCGATGGCAGATGCAACATGATTTAAGCAGTCCGAAATCGTATTTTTTTTTCAAATGTCGGTTGTGTTTATGATTCTCTCTATTCTATCCAAAATACAACAATATATGCTCTCGATGTAATATTTAACATTTTTATATATCGTAAAATATGGGACATTTAAAAAAATGCATTTCTAAAAAATCGCATTACTTCGAAATCGCATAAAAAAACCGCATAAAAACAGGATTGACTGTATATAGCAGTGATGCACAAACGCGGCCCTTTTTGAATATTGTGGCGGCCCTTAAATCCTTTTCTCAAACATACTTTTTTCACGTAAAACATTTATTTAACAAATGTAAGCAAGCTTTTTCTTCAATGAAGGAGAATAAATCGGTTCATAGAAACAGGCTTACAAATATTATGTCAAATTAATAAAAATAGTTAAAAATTAACTAAGACCAAAAACGCATTAACTTATGATTTGCATTTAAATGAAACATAATGAAACACATGAAACATGACTTATTTATTTTCGAAATAACACGGTCAAAATAATATAATGGAACCTATTATTCACTTGATCTTTTTTACACGATTTTAAGGCTGTTTTACGTGGAACGTACATATGTTCTGTATAAAAAAAGGATTGAGCGTACTTTAAATCATTTTTTTCTTTGCGGCCCGAAGCCACGACAATTTGTTTTATGCGGCCCGCTAGAAGGTGAAGGTTGTGCATCACTGGTATATAGGGATCAAAAATAAAATAATGATTTGATAGTATTCTATAACAATATAATATACATGAAAAGTATACTGATTTTTTTTTACATACCTTCTGATTTTATGTACTTTCATTCGTCTTTTCACATTTCAGTATATATTTTAGCGACGGTGATGAACATGAGACATAAATTCCTAAAAGTTTTTTTTTTAAATGGATATTGAAAATTTAGTTTCGATTTAGTTTAAAGTTGGCATTCCTAACTTGATTAACAAAATGCCTCACATGAGGTAACACATGTCTTCGATCTAAATCAATGCCTGGTTATTTATCTCTTCATTCACCTCGAGATCGGGATTCCTTGAACTGACACGAATTCGATGTAAAATGACTTCCGACATGTCATCCTTGAACTTGTTCCACAGCTCACATGGGTTCGATGTGAAGCATGTCAAAATAATGATAGAAAATAATGTGCGTATCTGACTTGGAGATTCAGAAACAATTTCTTCAGTGATTGGCATGTCCCAATAAGTATAATTTTCAAGCAAATTGAGCTCTTGACATGCAAGTAGAAACATTCGTCATTTTTCTGATGAACTGTGTAAATGCGACCAAGAGCATTCGGGTGATCAGGAACCGCATCGCCGTGCTTTTGACGTTAATTTTTCTTCGATATAGCGTTCCAAGTGTAATAACGTGTCGTCTCAGAGTAAAACAACGTTCGTGCAAAATATTGTTGTCAAAAATTTATCATACCTAATTATAAATATAACCTTACTTCAATATTATCCGATTTTTTTTCGTTTTCATTTCACATCATCGATTTCTTTTATTCTAATCCATATTCTAAATTTAAATTTTTTTATAATTCAGTCGTACGCAAAAGAAACAAAAACAAACAAATATAGAAAACAGTGCGATCTGGTGGATTTTTCTTAAACCAGCTTACGAAATTTTATCGTTTGAAGCTCGTTCGTCATTTAAAATTTTTATTCTGTATGAAGATATTTATTTTCTTTATAATTTCTTTTCCGTGATATTTTTCCGATGTTTTAATGCTTATTCTGCTATTCTAGGTAAATAAGAATTTTATAAATCAAATATCATTGAAATCCTTGCAGTAATTCTCGAGATATACGTGGTGTAAATAACCCCACTTTGTTTTATATATATATAGATACAATAAAATCAATAATATAATACCTGAAAGTATTATTTTCATCTCAGAGCCAGAGTTCAGAAGTTTCGGGTTCAAAAAGTATTTTTTTCAATACAGTTTGACTCGTGCAGAGTATTTTATTTGTTCATATATAAAACATGTATATATACATATGTACTTATTCAATGGGTTAATAATTTATTCAGTGTTTATATTGACTATTTAAGCCAATATCAGTATACACGAGAGGAGGCATGAACACTTTAAATATTCAATGAATACATTAACTACACAGACGTAGATTGTCCACAAACCTAAAAAACACACATGCACTCGTAGTATTACCTGCCACTATTTTGCGCGCGCAATCACAGGGTTATTGTATTTTACTGTTATCTGATATTCCAACATAACCTTAAAAATTTCAAATTTTTGTTGTCATTATCGCTCTCTTTCTAAACAATTTATTAAGCCTCACCTAGTCTAAGCTGACATGTCATTTCTAATTTAACAAATGTTTGTTAGGACACTAACATATCCTTAGTCGATTTTATACATTTACTAGCTAATTTATACATTGACTATTCAACGTGAATGTGAATTGTAATTATGCAAGCTTCTCCTGAAACTGTCAGTTAATGTATGATTTCTTTAACTGTGATATACATACTTATATCAACGTAGACAGAGACAGATTATCTTCAGATTTTTTTCGTTCGCTTTACATGTTTCTTCAACATGTGTTATATACAATTTTTAAAAAAGCATACGATCAAGATTTTCTGGATCAAAAAATAGAAAATGTTTGTTTGTTTTTAAAATCCTTGAACTCTATTAGAAGCATTAATGAAAGCATACTTTTATAATATTTTTTTTAACATTAAAGAAAAAATAATTGTTATATGAGGCCTGGTCTAGTGGTTAAACCTTTTCCCGAGAAATCAAATGAGTATGGGCCCAAAACCTGGCAAGGTCAATATCAAGAATAGTATTTGAGATCTTGGACATGGTACTGTATTTTTTTTTAGAGTTGACACTGAAAAATCTTTAAACTTGATTTTTATTAGTTGTAATGCTAAATATAATTTTAATAAATAAACCCACTAATAATTTTCAAAATAATTGATTTTTTTTAAATAAAATAAAAAGATAGAAAAGCTAAAATTTAAAATTTTGACTGAGGGTGTTTGTAGAAATTTCAATATTAAATTTTAATCGTTCAAATTATGTTTGTTTACACAAGTTTTGTCACTAACGACTAAGGTTTCGTCTTTCAGCATATTTAGGCGTTCAAGCACACGAATGAACTTGAACACTCAGTTATGTCTAGGTGTACAAAACCTTTAAATTGTGAAAATATTACCTTGCTTATATTGGCAAGACCAAAATAATGTGCATCGTTTTTTTTGTATCAGTTATTGCAAAGCATTTGCACAATTTACGATATTAACCTAAAATTATTATTCCCTGAGCAAATGCGCCCATGCCACGCAGCAACCTTTTTAAACGGAGGTAGTCGCTTGTGTAGTGCAATCGCGCGTTCGGTCGCGTGCGATTTTCACTGCGTCGCGTGCACGAGAAGCTTTACTCTTTGTGTGCACATGCACCGACATTAGAGCAGGCTGTTTGCGACTGTGTCACGTTCGATCGAACCAATGAATAGAGAGATATTGACAAAACGGCACCTGACGGTGTTCTATGTTACTATGGTTTTTAAATTCAAAAAACGAACCATAAATAAAAAAAAATCCTGACACAAACAAAAGACGAGAAATAATAATTTAAAAAAAAACAATAAAAATTAGACTTTAATATTTTATGTCTAAAGATGTAAGATTTTATAATGTGTTTATTCATGCCTTGCAACTAGTGCGTCTAATTCGATTTTGCGATCATGTGATCCCGGGATTGTCTTAGCGCTAATACCTAGATCTAGATAGACTATAAGAGCTAAAAAATTCGCTTCCGCTGAAAATAATTGATTATGGGAAAAATAATACTCTCAAATATTATAATATCTGAAGAAACCGTGAAAAAGCTAAAAAAAGGTCTCACATGTTTCAATAATGGTGCAATCTGGAAATTCCCAACTTTTCCAAGTAATCTAAAGAGTTGGGCTAAAAAAAATTTACGAAAAAAAGTTCGAGTATGGCTGGATTACACCATCAATCCGCTTTGATAATAGATGTTTTAATGTTGGCTTATTTTTTTTCTAAGCATAGGTATACACTTAAAGCATAAAAAATGTGATGTTTTATTGCTTCTAAAAAAATTAAAATAATATTATATGTATTATTTATCAAATTTATTGTATTAAAAACTGTTTGCAAACTGAAATTCTAAAACTAAGATATGCCAATATTTTACACTCGATATGAGCATGTTTAGTTTATTTCTGAGTGTATTTCGGAAGTGTTTTTTCACACAGCGCAACGTGGTTGCGTAATACATTGATGACGTATTCACGGTAATAAGCGTTACGTGTGACCGGAATGCATAAGTCGATCGCGGGGGTGTCCCGAGTACGTGCTCTGCTCCCCCAAGCCGAAGGGCATTCCCCTAGTTTTCATTTTGTCCGTTGGTATCATTGGCGACGGTGATTAGGAGTTTTTCGAGCAATTAACGGCATTTGCCGTGCAAAGCCACGCCGCCGTCGCGTAATTGGAGCTTTCCAAGTTGCAGGATCACCGCGAAGGCTTTTCGCTCTGAAAAAAGCTTTTTCGTGGAACTAATTAACCGGCGCCGGGCGATAACCACAGCGGTCGTGTCACATTTCATTTGTGTTTCAATTCACGAAATGTTTTGTGCTTTGTTTGGTTTTTCAAATTGACTTGCTTTCAACGGAATTACCTTGCGGCTGTTTCAAAATTTGTCAGCGCTTATGGTTTAAATGGTACTGACATTATTACGTCACTTAAAGATTGAATTAACATTTCGCAGTTTTTTTGGTTCACAAACAAAATTATTAACATTTATTTATTAAATATCCAAGAAATATCTACCACTCAAAACCAGGGCAGTGAAGTCGGAGTTGGAGTAGTGAAAAACGAGCGCCTCAAAACATTTAAAAAAATGTATTAAATGATGTGTACTCAAACTACAATAGTACATAATGTTGACATTTCATGCTTGGCTGACTATAGATTATCTGATGGAGTACGTATATACAAGTTAAAATGGAATTATTAAAAAATTCCTTCGGAGTCGTCTTTTTATAACACGACTCCAAAGCGCTCCTCAAAACTTGTTGCAAAAACTATTTTCATTATTGCAGTGTATGAATATTATTGATAAATGTTCATACCTATGGGAAAAATCTAGCATTCACACTCTATTGCTTTTTCTTGAAATGAAATGCCTATAAAAAGTCAAATATTCATTTCACAAAAAAAATATCATAACGATGGCGTTATTAAAGAATTACTCAACAATTTTGAATATTAATGTGCTTTTGTATTGTCGCGTGTTTTATTTTGCAAAAAAAGACATCTTTTAACTTTTGAATACAGAAAAATATACCAAAATAATTTCGATTGATTTTTAAATCTTACTGATTGTTACATAAATTATGTACAATATATTTTTGATGAAATACAAATAAAAACTTTTATGACTCACATATTAATTAAGTAATAATAAATGAAAAGATTTTCACGGTATATTTTTATCCTATTTCCCAGAAAAGACTTCATAACAAAATAAAAAACTATGTAATTAATATTTTACAAAACAAATTCAAACTCAAAAGTAACACGTTTTTATGCTTGGCATACGAAATTTAAAAATGTCTTAAGGTCACCTTCAATGTCAAAATTCAAAATAAGATGAAAATTTTCTTTCAAATCATGATATCGAAACGTGCTTGTACTGAATTATTTATGAAGAGCTTGGTAATATTTAATATGATACGTTACAGATCTTCAAAAGAAACCCGCTTTCACTAAAAAAAATATTCTGTTATTTATATTCAGCGTTCATTAAAAAACACATTAAACCATAAAAGAGTATTTCTGATTTTATTTGACGTAACAAAAACTCAGAAGTTCTATATGCAAGACTGACGACTTCTATCTAATTTATACCTACCAATTTTTAATTGAAGCAATTAAAAAACCTTTCATGTGGAAACCTTTGTAATTTAATGAAGTTTAAAATAAAATATTTTTCAAACGAATCTGGTCGCGTAATATAAAAAGTTTGTAGAAATTTTTATTCTCTCAATTAACTCATGTATATCAAAAATAACGACATCTTAAAATGAATTGTATAATTAAGTTGTATGGAATTTTGCTGTTTGATTATTTTTTTAATTAATTTGAAAAAAAAACTTTTTGTCAAACTTTTGTTTAGGAAATACAAATATATAAGTTTTATGTAAATGAAACCTTAAATAAGTAAAAAAAAAACAATTATTTTGATGGATAAATTAAGAGTGTTCATAATTGCAAATAATTATAATAGCAAAATTTATTAGTTATCTCAAATATGTAATTTTATGTAGTCGATCTTTAATATTTTTTTGGTAACAAATAATTCACGTATGTGAGACTTGAAACACTCTTAAAGTGTTGTTATTTTCAAAATAATGCCTAATTTTAATGATATTCTGACAAACTGACAACTTCCAACTTCTGCTGTTTATGATAGAAATGTTGTGAGTAATATCACTTTGTTGTAAGATTGAGAATATGTAATAAACATTTTAAATTTCTTTTTTTTCAGAGGCGGCTCGTTAGCTTGGGAATGCTGTTTGCTGCTCTTGTTGCACTACTGGCGGTACGCGTGCCACTAAGTGCCACTCCAAAATTCGCTCGCGCAGACAACCCAACAGCACGCGATCCATCAATGGCAACCCGAACATTCACCTTCTACTACCTGCCAGTTTTCAACTTCTTTCTGCTCATCTGTCCATCAACTCTGAGCTTCGACTGGTCGATGGATGCCGTGCCCAGAATAACATCTCTTCTAGACCCTAGGAACATTCTTTCAATTATATTTTATATTGTTATATCAAAGACTTTGTACAAAAGTGCTTTAGCTGTTTACCAACAAGGAAAAAATAAATCTAAAACAACAAACAACAGTTATATAAGAAAAGACAACAATAATAAAATACATAGTTATGGATACCCAAAAAATGGCACAAATGGAAGCAGGTGCGTTAAAGTTAATAGGAATGGTATAATATATCAATTTAATAACTTATGCAGTTATAATAGTGTAATGAAAAGTGGACAAGTACTCATTAGCGCCGGGAGGCTGAACGGAAAGACAGTGTGCGCATGTCCTTGCTGTAGACAAGTATTGACTGATCACCATTCCACGTCTTGTAGAGCAGTAAACAATAACAACTCAATGACAACACACTCCACGTGCACGTGTCCACCTTACGTGTCCTTGGCCAGCGTGACTAGACCCCAAGTTGAAAAAGTTAGGACATCGCATGGGCGAAGGAACTCTCATTCGGCTATGCTTTTAGCTGCTTCGTTTTTGACAATGCCATTTTTGCCTGCGACTAACTTGTTTTTTTACGTTGGGTTTGTGGTAGCTGAGAGGGTGCTTTATTTGCCTAGTGTTGGATTTAGTTTGTTGGTGGGATTGGGGGGCGCTAAAGTTGGTGCAAAGTTAAGTGGTAGAGTGAGGGTGGTGGCACTTGGTGCGCTATTGATAGCACTAAGTGCGCGTACTCTCTCGCGCAATAGGGATTGGCGTGACGAAGAGAGTCTCTATAGGAGCGCTGTTGGAGTCAACCCACCAAAAGGTAAATACATAATTTATTTTTACTCTACACTCACATTACTTAACTGGTGTTATATAAGCCTACCATTAAATTTATAAGATCTATGTTTAAAACTCTTGTTAATTAGTATGAATAAGCAATCAACAAAATATGTAAAATAATATTTTAGAAATACTTTTTTATCTTGAGCATGAAACATTTCCTTGAAATTTTTTAGCATTCATAAAGAAATCTCTAACATATTTTTTATTAATGATTAAAAAAAATACTTAAGTAGGTATTTTAACAGTTTCCCCATCGCTGTACTTTTATGGATTCGATGGTAACTTTGTCTTTGATCAATATATTTTTTTATTACACTTGTCTTAAAAAATGTAACACGTATTTCCCTACTTTGAGAAGGTATATCAGCCATAACATCGGTTTACAAAAAAGTTGTATATTACAAAATAAAAATCGGGGTTTGGTCATTTTCTGCTGAACGCAGGTAGGGGGTAAGATACAAACATTATTAATAATAATAACTTAAATTAGATACGGTTAATCCTTATTTTCTGTTCTTGTTAAGAACGGTAAAAATGCTTTAAATTCAAAACGAAATAATTAATATACCCTTGACAGGTGCGAGTAAAATATTTAAATTGCTTTTAAGCAACATAATTCTGAATAAACGTGCAATCCGAGAACTTTAAATAATTTGATACAATAGAAATGAACAAATACATAATTAAGCTTTGCGAGAAAATTGAATAAGCTTTGTTAATTGATCATTTTTGGAATACAACAATGCCTTGAATAATTGAAAATATTACATTTTGCCAAGGTAATCGTATTATCTCGACGAACTCAAAACTAATGAAATATTAATTCAAACGAAATTGAGATTGACTCACTCGATTAGGCAGTGCCTGCCTGAATGTCACCCTGTTTACACTTCTTGCTCAAAAACAATTCGACCCGTCAAATTATTTTCAAGAAGAAGGGTAGCTTGACGCTTTTGCGATGGTGAAGTTTTGATCGGAGTTCAAATCAAAAATACTTTAAAGCATTTCCACTGCCACACTAAAATAGACAATACAATTATTTATGAAAATTAAACATAATACTTAATCATTTTTGAATATGTTTACAATTAGATCTGCTTAATGAGTAAGTAAATCTTTACCAGTTAAGAGATATTTTTGGTTATAATATGTGACTGTTTCATATTTATAATAGTATGTATATAAGGATTAAATAAATATTTTTTGAAATTAATTAATTTGACAATTAGTTTTGAGGAACAGTGCGGTGAATTTTATATAATTAAACGGTAAGACATGGTACATATAATGACCTAAGATATTATCCATAAAAATATAATGTAATACTTGAATAAATGAAGACAAAAGAGTTTATCAGGTTATAAAATTTACACTCAACTAGTTAAATGTAATATTTTCAAACCCAGCAACGGTTCTTTAAATGTATGAATGTGGGTAATGTATTATTTTTTTTCGCACGGTTCTCCGACTACTCTACTGACTTGTTTCTGCAATACCATTTTTTCTATAACCACTCTCTCTAGAGCAGGGTTTTTTTTTGTTTTGGGGAGCCACAGCACAGCTTAGGGGGGCCACAGGTAAACTTTCTGAAATCTCTATTTTAATTATTTTGGATTCGAAATTATCGGAAGAGCTAAAAAAAGGGTACCACGTTGCTTATTAGACAAATCCGCAAATTCCTGGGAATTTTTCGAAATTCGAATTGTTATGGGAAGACAAAACAATGGTATGGAGGCCACAAAAATATAAAGACACTCAAAAAGGCCACGGGCCCAAAAAGGTTGAGAAACACTGATCGATAGCAGTGCTTCCCAACCTGGAGTCCGCAGGTTTTTCGCGAAAATTTTCATTCTTTCAACATTCCTTGTGATAAAATATGAACATGTGAAATAAAAAAAATCGGGGGTCCGCAGATTATTGTTTTCAGATTTGGGAGTCCGTGGAATGAAAAAGGTTGGGAATCACTGCATTAGAGGGTGACAGTAAATAGTTGCTTTTTTCTACTGTTAAAAACCATTTCACATCAGAAGTTTACAACGTCTTCATTAAAAACGTTCATAATAAAAATAAAAATAAAACAATTTTTTTATATGAAATAATGATATAATAAATATTCAATAAAATGTGTTAATTACTTGGGTAGATAGTGTACGTCATTTCAAATAGACAATGGCAGTAGAGTGGCAACCGAGCCACTAATTTGTTGTGTAATTCAATGAGTTGGCACTATATGAAATTTAGACGCACTGGCAAATAGTTTTTCACGTACAAATAATTACAATGTTGGATGAGAGAAATACAAATTCTTCGAATAATACAAACAGAGTAGAAATAATGCCTGTCAATTTTTAGTGAATACTGTGATAAATGATTTATACATATATTATTTAAATACTATTTACAAGCTGTAAATATTATGCCTCCGACGGGAGGAATTTTTGCATTATAAAAAAACAGAAATTTACCGACATGAACAATCAAATGCACACTTACTTACTTATCAAATAAATCAGAATGAATACACTTGACTGATTCTCCAAATATAACTTGTTTTTAGGAATACATAATATATGATGATTTTTAAATTGATAATACATACCTACTTAAAGTTATTTGATTAAACTCACTGAAACTATATTTTCGTTAACAACTTTACTACGTTGAAAGCACCGGTTCTCGTTCGATCACCAAAATTCAGAAGTCAATACTAAATTGTTTTTTTGTCTTTTTCTTTCAGTCTTAATGTTGATAATTATTATCTAAAGCTTATGTTTGCATGCGCTTTTTTTAGATCATAAACACTTTAAAAAAATCTTTTCTACTAAAAAAAATACACTGCATGAAAAATATATTATATTATTCAGCATAAAACAAATGTGAAAGAAAAAGTGCTCTTCGTACTGGGACTCGAACCTGCGAGATCCAGAACGGAAGCCAACAGCGCCATCTGCAATAACTCCATCAAAAATCGGGTTCTGTGGAATATAGTATCTTTACAAAAAATGTATTTTTTACGATAATTGCTGTTTACCCAATAAACAATACACGAAATAAATTACTCGTTATAAAATGGTTTACAAGCATTTTTAAGTATGTATGATATATGATAAAAGGTTTACTCGAAATGCAAAATATGAAGTTGAAAACATATACAATTATATTCGAAAATACCATTTTGGAAAATATTATAATATGATGCGACATGGAAAGCTTTTTGACAATTTTACACTTCCACGGGTGTTGACGAAAAACGGATTTGCATACATAAATAAATTTTTCGTAAATTCAAAAATGCTTCTCTAATAGCCACGACACCTAATAACAATTTGCTCGAGTGAATGATTGACATTAACAATGTTGATCGCATTAGATAGGGGGGATTCCGACAGTCTATGATTCTCAAAAAATCGAAGCATAAGATTCATATTGGTATTCAATAACTTTTGACTGATTTCCAAAATATTTATTTTATAATTTAAGATTTTCACTGAAAACGTTAGTCACAAAATCTGTGAGAATGTACATAGTTTGAACGATTAAAATTTAATATTTATTTTAATTTGAAAGTAAGCCAAATAATAAGTTGAGTATTTCTTTTTTGTTCGAGCTATTGAAATTCCGACGTGTTAATGTTAGCTCCATGGTACAGTGGCTTCCATGCCAGACCTTGAAGGTTCTAATCCCAGTACGAACAGCATTCTTTCAATTAATGTTTCGATTTCTGTTCATGAGCATGGACGTTTGTGATGACTAAAAACTCCCCCCACCATTCCAACCCTAAGCTATCGGGGTTTAACGAGAGTTATTAGTCAACTTTTAGTCGTGTCTTAGCCATATAATTTAAATCCCTATTAAATTCGAAAAAAAAGAGATTGAGCAACTAAGTAACAGACAGTTCTAGTAGAAATCTTTTTCTAATATACATCTATAATATTATGAGTCCCCATGTTACACTTTAAGAGTGGATATGGATATAAAACAATTAATGCAAAAACTAAAATCATTTTTTTGTAGTTTTTTTATTCTATTCAAAAATTCCATAACATAATATCATAACTATAAACGTACTTTGTACTTTGTATGCTCCTTGAGTTTTTTGCCTTCGTTCATCTGTATTTGATTTCAGTGGTAAAAAAAATGTATATGAACATAAAAAAATATTTATATTGTACACAATTTTTGTGGCCAGATATTTTTCAGAAACATGTGTCCGAGACTTACTGGCTCGCATTCAATATTAAAAAAAAATCGATTCCATAAGGTAAATCCAGAGTTTTTATTAAATGTGGTTCTCTAGCTATATTAAAGTGATGTTATTAGGTTAACAAGGCTTTGCATTAAGGTAGAATAGTTGATTGGTCCAATGCACAATTGGATGGATTTACACTTATCTTCCCTTCTTATGAGCGTTTAAGACTTTTATCTTCTGTTGAACTTAACCTCCCCCGTATTGCGGACTCGTGAGGGTGATTCTAGGTGAGTCTAGTATTTTAAACGTTAAATAAATTAAAAACCTCTTGGATATTTTTCTTTTCAAACGTTCATTTTATTTCTTTGCGTACAGGATGATAAGAAGATTGGTAAAAGGGGAATTTTATATAAGCTCTTAAAGACACTGTTTATTTTAAAATATATTTATTATCGGCTTTTATTGCAATTCGGGATTGTCGTATTAGCATACAATTTAGATATGCTAAGTACTAGAAGCTTTGAAAGCGGTTAGCTTTATGACTTTTGTTATTGCGCGAAGAACACGGGTCACTTGGACAAAAAAGGTTTAGAAGCACTATGCCAAATTACCTTACACGACACGAGGATATCCGAGTGGGAAAATTGGCGTAGTGAATAATTCATAAGCGGCTCATGGAGGAGACATAATTTTCTACCCCGCCACTGGTTTTTGGTCCACCAACCAGGGACGGGGTAATAAATCCGAATGAAAAACTTATATTACGCGTTTGGCAACATACAAATCTCTGTTTAAACTTGAACAAGATTATGAGTTCAACAAGTAAATTTGACGTTTTCATTTTGCTGGGCAAATTTACTCATTTTGTAGTATTATTACTTTTGCGTTTCTTCGGCATTTTGTAAAGATACCATTAGGGTTGACACTATTTTAAGTGCATAAACTCATCACATTTTTTTAAAAATATTATATTTTTTACTTCCTTTTTGCTAAAATCCCTGTTTACAACAGTTTTATTCAGAATTATTAATTGCATTTTTTTATTTATTTATAATAATTTTTGCAATCAATTAATTTAACATATATTTTTTTTATAATGTATCACGAGAATTGCTGGTTATTTGGACACTACAAATGTTTTTTCCGAAGAGAACAAGGTCAAAAAGATGATGGCTAGCTATAATATAACTATTTTTTTTTTCATTTAAAAAAAATATTCGTGGTGCCAATGTGCCAAATATCTTAAAGTAGAAGATTGTATGACATAAATTCGATGAGAATTCTTTTTAAGTCACTTAAGATTAACTCAACGTCTTAAACCTCAAATTTTAATTGAAAAATAAATAAATTTGACTTTGACCTTTGGCCAGGAATTGAACCCAGACTCTCCTTATTGAAAAAGCGAGCTTGGCCACAGTAGGAAACGAAGTTGGCTGATCGCTATTGCGTTTCTCCGATTACAAGCTCAGATGGGTATTGGGTACATTGGACACCACAGACAACCATCCTTCCAACAAAAATATACAAATTGCACACATTAAAAAGGTTATCATTTATGAGAGTTTCACTAAAATTTGGTCCAGTACACACAGCAACCAAAAAACATGTTGTTAACCACAAGCCCAGAAAACGAAACATTGATATAATAATATTGAGCTTTATAAAAACTCTCTATTTTACTCATTCATTGAAAAGTCTGCAAAGAATGGTCTAAATTTCAAAATTTCGAAAAAGATCTAGTATTGCTTTTCCTAATTCACGGTAAAGATAATGTTAAAAGTAAGTTAATTTTCCGTAATCAACTTTCTTTATATGACGACTATTTTCCAATAATTTTGAATACAAGTAATTGACTCTTTTAAAATCTCTATTGTAACATTTTATTTGATTTGTCAGTTCCGAATGACTCAAATATTTATTGCACAGATAATAAACTTATCTTACATAATAAAAAGGGTGCATATTTGTTTTTCACCAGGGATCAATTCAAACGAGACCCTCTGTATGAAGAACCATACATAATATTGTTTTTGTACTGTAATCTATACTTGTGTATGATATAAAATGTCTTCTGATACACTTGGGAGCACTTTATCAAGAGTTTTTAATATAAATATATACGTAATTTTTAATATTGCATTTTGGTAACCCTGACGGAAAGTGTACAAGTATGCGTGATAATACATACAGTGGTTGCATTCTAGTGCTCGTATACCGGAGATGTCTTTTAATTTAACTTTTAAATTGTTCTCTTTCCTTTTCGGTGGCATTGTTTTTGTCTTTCTCCCTACGCCATCTCAGTCACTCTAATGTCAACTGGGATAAGT
Source organism: Himalopsyche anomala (assembly GCA_031772345.1). Taxonomy (NCBI): domain Eukaryota; kingdom Metazoa; phylum Arthropoda; class Insecta; order Trichoptera; family Rhyacophilidae; genus Himalopsyche; species Himalopsyche anomala. The sequence goes on from CM062828.1 coordinate 4,660,441, forward strand.
AGGAATGAGACAATGAGCAAAAGTCTGCAAAGGTCGTAAAATTTCAACTTTGCACTGTGTTGCAATTTGATGGAAAATTTCTTCACTCAAAACAAACAGTTGGTGGGAAAGTTGTCTGAAACCCAATTTTGCTTATTAAATTTTATAGTGTTTTAGTAATTTTGACGCTTCATTTATTCAAATTTTTGGGAAATAAGTGGAATTGTTACCTTTATTTCAATTTATATTGCTTTTTTACACCCTGTTTAATTTGTTGCGTTCTTGTAACACCGTTATAAACGAATATAATAAAGTAACGGTTCTATATTTTAATATGTATGCTTAATTATTCATATTTGAATATATATACCTTTTTTATATTATGAAAGAACAAAGAGAAAACAAATGAGTAACTTGGTATATCAATAACGTTAACAATGAATCCTTGGTGTGTAAAGTTTATATAATATTAACACTCAATTTATAAAAATAAGCTATTACTTATTTTTATGTGAAATCAGGACTAATCGAGAAAATTAAATGTACATTATCAACTAATTCATAATGGAGTTGGTAGATTATTTGTATTTATAAAAAAACCTTTGTTTACAAAAATGACCTATAAATAAATTTATAAGCCAATATTGTTTTAAATGTATCCTTCAATAATTAGAATAAATAATATTTCAATTGATTTCTGTTTAAAGACATGGGTGCTTGTGATATCTAAAAAATTATCTTAATTCTAAAATTCTTAAATAGCGGCGGTTAGTTGACCACTTGTTCTGTCCTAGTCTATATTATTCCATCCCCACTCTTTTGGAAAAAAAGATATTAAACAACCGAGGAACATTTAATTCTCGTAGAAAAACTTCTGTTTAGATACTTCCATTAGTAGGCCATATGCTCCACATTGGAAGCGGGCATGAATTTCGACTCAATAAATAATATATATATATTAAAAATATCGTTTTCTCTGCTATGATATATCGCTTAAAGAAATACTATCACTAAATTTGACACGTGCTTCGTCTCTTTAAAAAGCATTATCAGACAAAAATCGCAAGGCTTGCGAATAATCTCAATTTATTCTTTAACCTTGTGATGTGTTGTCTGATAATTTTTCTTAAGAAGGCGAATTATGTGTCAAAGTTGTAGCACAAGTGATGTAAAAGAGTTATCAAATTTATTTTAATATTAAAAAAAGCTTTTACAGCTATCGCCGAATCCATTAAAAACAAACACAAAAACGTTTTATTCGTGAAATACAAAAAAAAAGTATACCTTTTCTTTACTTCTTGACTGTATTCCTGAAAACTCTTTCCTGGAAAACATACATCATTCATCCTGAGGCCAATTATGCTTTCTACCATTTTTTGATGCCCGTGTAACAAAAATTTCCCGAACTCCAGAGCGGTTATGTTATAAATTATCCCTGTACGTTCTGAATAAGTGAAACTTTGACATTGGGAAGTTGTGAGACGGGAAAGCAATGGGCACAGTTCTCTGCCCGCTTTTAGTTTGTTTCAATTTGCCAGTCAACTTGATTCCGTTAACATTCAAGCATAACTTTAGCGAATTTATGCTTAAATCTCATCATATTACACTGTACATTGAACATATCAATTTTGAGATTGTTACACTAGTTTATTTAGTTAAGAAAATCTTACAATTTGCGTTTATTAAATCAATACGCACAGTGCTAATTGAATAATTCAACTATTTTTATTTCTAAATGGCAACATGTACATATATTTTTCGTTAGTAAAAAAAACATTTTTTTCTTTGTTATCATCTTCTACCAAACGATTTTGTGTTCCAAATAGTAGAATGTCTACATATAATATATGCTTGGTCAGAAATAAAGAAAGTTGCGTATTTAAAAAATTGTTTTATATGTTATCCTTAAGTATTTTTGTTTCAAGAGATCTGATCAAATACTGCAACAGTGAACAAAACCCAATACGTTTGAATCCCCAATTAAATGTTTATGACTGAATGTTTATGTTGAAAATTAATTTAATCTGATAGTGCAAATATGTTTCTTGACTTAGTATATATTTAAAACTCTATAAAAAAATAACTTTTTAATAAATTTATTGATCTACGCTAGTTTTGAGTTGAAAGTATGTGCAAATATTTTTTTCGGCATTCCCTAAATAGCGTTTTTTAATGCTAAGCCGTTATAAAACACAGTAAAGTAGTTATAATATCGTAGTTCTTAAAACATTATATAGGTATTTAACCAATCATTACAAGTGAAAATATTGTTAACGGCAAGAAAGTGTAAAAAACAGCTTGTAAACATCCTTGTAATATTTGTTAATATATTAGTTAAGAAAAACATAAACAAGCATTCAATTATTTATTTATAACTTTTTCATTTGTTTAACGTCAATATCTCTTAGTAAATTCATTAATAAGTGGTTTATTCGTTGAAGAAGCTTTCGAAACAGATAATCCTATCGATTAAACATAGTTTAAAAGGGTATTTCGATTGCTTAGGTATATCAATAAATTTATCCAAATTATATATTGTTTTAGATCAGGCATGCCAAAACCTTGGCTCGTGGGCCACATTTGACCCTATATTTATAATTTTCTATACATTTTACATTTTTTATTGGTAAAATACATTTGAAAAAATTTATTACTTAATTTGTAACGAATTTTTGGAATTTCGCCTGGGTGACGCATTCCATCGCCAGACATCTATTTGTAGTAATGTCAATTTTTAAAGACCCCCTAAAAAATAGAACTATAAATTTAAAGACCCAAATATGTTGATGATTACTAAATAAGTATTCGGAGTCTCAGGACGTTGAGCTTTTTTTGATCATTTTGATCAAAGGTATGGGTGTTTGTGATGTCTAAAAACTTCTTCCGATCCTTTAATATCTGAGCGTAGCATGAGCGATTAGTTAACCATTAGTCCTGTTTTAGCCTTATATTTTTATCCCTACTACTTTCTTTGGAAAAAAGAGGTTGAGCAACTGAGTAACAGTTCTCGTAGAAAATGGTAAGGTGTTTGTGTATTATTAATATAAAAAGTATCATATTATTATTAACGTTTAAAATATTTATGTGTGACCCATCAGAGACATGCACTATTTTATTTAGTGATATCAGTTGGGTATCACTGTTTTAGATTATTGCAGAAACATGTATTTTAGTATGTTTTTCGAAATTAAAAGTCTACCAAATAAAAAAACGATTATTTTAAAACATTTTCACTGAACTCGTTATAATTTCTTTAAATAGACTTTATATATGAAAAAGAGTATGTTATTACTTTTTTATCGGCATTGAAATTGTTAATTACAAAATGGTTATTTCTTTTATTTTGTCCATATGAAGAGATCTTAGGCTACTTAAATTAAAAGTATTTAAATTAAAACTATAACTGGTTAACAAAACCACTCGGCTATGGCCTGTGAAGACATTTCAGGAATGAACGGATAATAATTTGCTGTAGAGATATTGATGTTAAAATTCAATTAATAGTTAATCAAAATATTATGCTGTTTTAAAATTACTTATTCACTATCAACAAAATCTGTTGTAATTTGTTTTCTTAAATATCCTGTTAAGAACGTCGTCGGTTCCTACTTGCTACCTAAAAACAGTTTGTGATTTTCTCTCAGTAAATTTAATTAACATTGATCCGCCTCTAAGAATTACGTTTACGCAAAGTTTATGTTGAAAAGAGCTTCAGACAAGAACTTTGAAAGGTCTTACGAGGAACTTTCAATCGTTTTGAAACACTTCAAGATCCAATGAATGAGCTTTTATTTTAAATGATATTTTTACTTTAAAACTTTTTATATCAAATTAAAAAAAACAATAATAGGCGTTGAATTAAGAACTTTACAAATAAGAGGATTATCTTACCATTATTTGACATATAAACCTAAAATTATGTAAAATAAAATCAAGTTTTAAAATATTATTTTCACCCTAAATATTTGTAGTACACTTCATTGCATGACATTTAAATTGCTTAAAATATGCACATTTTCATGCGATTTTTTACCATCGACTCAAGTTTCACCTTTAAACATCTTCAGAATTTCAAGCGCATTGACGAACTTGAATCGTATGTTGCCCGAACTAGTGAAAAGACGTCTGTATGAAAATGTACAAATTTTTATATTGAAATGTCAACAAGTACCTTTTTTCGAAATCTTAAATTTTATCTTTATTTTATTTAATCAAATAAAGATATCTGACATCACTGTATAGTCTTTTCGTATCAAAATTCAATATACTAATAAAAAAATTATTCCTAATAAAGATTTTTTAAAAAGTTATAGTTATTTTAATTATGATATATATGTTTGCAAAATTGCCTTTACACACATAAAAATACAGTTAATTTATACAAAAAACTGTATTTTAAAGAAAATTATTGAAAAATACAAAATAATACAATTAAAATAGTATTGTGCATATCTACCATTTTTATTGTTGATATCCTTAAATACCTTTATCCATAGGCAATAAATGTTCTGATTAAACGAACAGTAAAGTCGACCATTATCAAAGTATGGAGACTAGTAGTGAAAAATATTTCATATTTCGCATAATTTATCAGTGATCTTCAATAAAGATTTTAAATCGTGGCGTTGTTTTTAGCTTAGTCTGTGAAGTTTTTCGCCGAAATAATCTATAACTGGCTTAAACACACTTTTACCAATACGGTAATTTTTAATATAAGCTATTAAAAGCTATCAAACAATTTAAATCATTCCTGAGTATTTAAATATTTTTACGTTTTTATCTTGTCATAAGAGATTTCTTTCAAATGAATGCCCATTTAAAGCAATAAATCTATGGTTTTCTGTATAGTACATAAGTAACTGATAAGCCCTCCGTGTAGTCATGGTTGTAAACAAAATTAAAATTAATTAATACGCGCCATGCAAATAACGAAACAATAAAACACATTTACAAAACACGAATTCAAAATATTCCCAGTCGTATATTATTACTGTGCAAATAAATGGAATGCGGACAATCGAGACAGGCAGAACCAAAAATGAAAATTTCAACATTAGGTCCGCGGAAAGTTTGCCACTTTTGATTATGCATAGCTCATTTGGTGAAATGCTCAGATATGACTTGAGTTAAGCTTGCTTTTAGCCCGCTCCAATTTGCTTGGCAATATAGTTCGCGTCCACAAACGCTGCGAGTTATGTAAGCGAATCTGCATCCTGGGATGGGGTGAAACTTATTAGCTATGTTTATTTTTGTACTTACGAATTCATGCTCTTGTTTATTTTTATGGGGAACATAATATTATTTTGCGCATATTAATTTGGCAAATATTAACGGAGAGCTTTATGGAATTATGTAATAACTTTTTTGTTATGAAAAGCTTTGAACATGTTTCATTGTTTTTAAAAGTGTAAAATTAACATCCGAGGAGTATTTTGCTGTTGTAAGTGAAAATATTGTTATCGGCAAAATTAATATTATAGATCAGGGGTCGGAAAATGTTTCTAGTGAAGCACCAGATCGTACACATTTTACTTATATAAATGATTTTACTTAAATCGAAAGCAGTATGTGATAACTGTTTTAAAAATCCGGTTATGGTACAAGTACATTTTTTAATATACATTCACTTACAATTATGTAAACGACAAATGAAGGTTGCTTGCAAGCCCGGCTCATTCCAAAGCTGCTGAAACATGAATGTAATTTAGAATATAAAAATAATTTTTGTAATTCTTTTTTTTAGAAATCAGTCTCAAAAATTTATTTTATTTATTTAATTAACATTGCATAAGATTGACAAGTACGCTAGTACAAGTAGTCAGGGTTCCAGAATTGTTGTTACAAAATGTCTCAATCTCTCATTTCCAAAGGGAGTAGTAGGTGTATAAAGATAAGGCTAGGACAGGACTAGTGATTAACTAACCGCTCCGCTACGCCCAGTTATTAAAAGATCGGAAAAGGTGGTAGGGAATTTTCAGACATCACAAACATCCACGCCTTCGGACAGAAATCGATTGAAAAAATGCTTTTCGTACTGGGAATCGAACCCGTGAGTTCCGGCACGAAAGCCAACAACTTTTACCGCTGCGCCATAAAACCCGATGTTGGCAACACATCAATATTGTCTCTTTTAAAAATAATGGCTCTGCAATTGAAAATTAAGTATGTCAGATTGTTATGAAATATGTCTATCTACACATTTGATATTTATGGAAATAAATAACAAAAAATTCTAGGAAGTCGTTGAATTCTTGAAGAAGCTTAGAGTGCTAGGTAAAAATTAGCTTGAAATACTCAAATAAAAGTGAGATGTTACCACGTAACACTCTGTATGGGATGTTAATATACCCCAGAGCACTACATGAATGATAAATAAAACAGCTTTGCCTCTAATTCTGTCATTTCTCATTCTGCACCCACTTCGTATTCATTTTTTCATCCTTCCCAACGCACATTTATGGATGCCAAGTGGCGCAACTTTTTAATACCCGTGTAGTCGAATATACTCAGGTTTTAACAAACGCAAAATACAAAAAATCAAACTTTAACCATTCAATTTTTTTTTATTGTAAGTATGCCAAACGTTATATTGCTACAATAAAGCAACGAATTTGTAATTATTGTTTCATACAACTTATAAGATATTACCAATGCGGGATTATATTTTGCTAGAACATAAGTTTTCGGTAAAACGTTTGTCGATAAATTAATTGTGATTATTTTATAGCCATTAATAAATTAGGTACTTTCAAGATAGTTTTGTTGTAGCCGAAATTATTAAATAGGGGCACGAATAAATGAAAACTTAAATATCTAATATCTACAACAGCATGTAAGTAAAACATTGTTTTCCCAATAAAACCAATTTCCAACTGTAAATTGTTCTTCGGCATGCCATACAAACATGAAATAACTATAATCCACTTGTATTTAATATATTTTATGTAATTCACAATGATAATAAAACATGTCTAATATTTAATAAAAGTGTATTTAAACGAATACGGTTACCTAGATATTCGTTACTTGTGTTTCATCCCTACTTGCACCCCCCTCGACAAGTCGATGTTTCAAGTAAACACGTAAAGCTACGATGGGGCTTAGTTGAAAAATTTTAAAATATCAAAATAGCAAGACGAATATGGTTTGATTTTGAAGGGAGAGTTTTTGAATTATACATACATGTTAACAGCATAAACAATTTAATAATTCAAATTAACAATTTATCGTTTTTTTCTTATCTTATGTTTTATTTGATGAGATTTTGTAGAATAATAGTAGAATAGAAGTGGTCACAAATCAATGTTATTGAGAAAATTGAAAGCATTCATCCATGTGAAACACAGAGATATTTTTAAAATCAGTAGATTTTGTTATACCTATGCTTTGATGTCGGATCAGTAGTTAAAAATACAATTTTTGGTGACTCCATCAAATAATTAATATATCCATTTCTGATGATAAGAAACTTTGGTTGGAGTTGGCATACAACAATATTAGCTAAATTGTTACTTTAAAAGATTAATACTCATTCCTTCATCAAATACCGCTCAACTTATCAGCTTTGCGGAAAAACCTGTCGTAGAAAAATATACAGAAATAATAATTTTAATACAAAAATACTCCGAATTTGTTTGTAAACGTTTATTTTTCTTTTACGAGACGTCTTTTTAGTCTTGTGTAATTAATGTTTTATAAGTTGCAATTAAAATGAAAAAATATCCTGCAACAAAGACACAATTATATAATGTTCACTTTGTGAAATAAGAGTTTATTTTTCTGCCTTGAATAACTGCTTGGAAAATTAAAATTTGCTTAAAAATAGCTTTTCAATCAAATGTAATTTTATAAAATTCTTGTCATGTTTTTTTTAATTACGTGGCGTTTAAAGATTGTGTTTTTTAAATAAGTTAAATAATATTACAATTCTACAAAGTTCTGTCTTTAAGTGAAAGATAAAAAACTTTTTTTTTGTTTTTATATACATACATCCCTCAACAAGTGAGCTCGAAGCGGAAAATTAATACATATACATATTTAACTTATATTAAAAAAACACGATATTCCGTTGTACTTCATTCCAATATTTAATAGGTCAGGACCGGTTGAATGAGCGAAACCGGTCCTGACGTATTAAATAAAGTGGAATGAAGTACAAAATAAAATTGTGTTTTTATTAATATAATGCCTTTTCACCAAGTTTTGACAGTGAACACCCTAAAAGTGATATATAACTTATCACAGTAAATCTATGGTTTAGTGCAAAGATATTATATTTATTGGTGAAATGGACCTCTCAGAACAGGAATTTTACAGTATAAAGATATAATGCAGACAAACTTTGTGTATTAACTAAATTTCGACAAAAATTTAAAATACAATAGTAGATATACTGTATGTTCTTCTAAGACTTGACTGGAATCTGTATTGTTATCTTAATTTAAATAAAAAAATATTTATTAAACACTTAACGTAATTAACAAAGACTTTAACGTTATTTTATTTTGAATAAGATGATATATCAAATATGAAAAACAACACATACAAAAAATAAATTAATGGCATCAAAATACTATGTAATATATATGTAAAAACTAGTTTTGAGTAAAACATAACATAAATTCTAAATATTGTTAGATTAAATATAAGCTTGCTTAATATAATATATAATGCGCTATTTTTTTTTCTTTTAAAAGCATTCAAGGTTACTTGGTCAAAAAGATAGTTTGTTTGTTTCGTCATTGCTAGAGATCCTACGCGAAAAAAATCTACCCCATATTATGTGTGTTTAAGAACAGAGATGGTATTTTTGGGAGAAGCTTTTAGAGTTTTTTTTCAGAGGCGTAGTAGAAAGTTACACAAACTGTTATATTTATTAGAATAATTAGTTTTAAGATTTCGACTGATGTGCTTGGTGGAATTTCAATATTAAATTTGAATCGTTCAAATTATGTACATTCTCACAGATTTTGTCACTAACGACCCGGGTTTCGCCTTTCGGCATCTTCAGGCGTTGTAGTGCACGGAGTCAGTTCAAGTTCATCCGTGCACTTGAAAGCCTGAAGATGCCGAAAAGCGAAACCCGGGTCGTTGCTTACGCTGTGGAAATTCATTTTTAGTAACTGATGATTCATCAAAGAACATTTGTCACGCGCAGCTTACCTAATCAGTGGAATCAAAAAGTTATCGATTCTAGTTATATTTTTTTTTGTATTGCTTGTGACATACAGTGGTTAACATGGTTGGCTTCCGTAACGGATCTCACGGGTTCAAATTCTGGTACGAACACCATTTGTCTAAAGATTACATTAAACTTTTTCAATACTAAAATTTTGAGTGTGGCGAAAGTGAATATTTAAACACTTATCCTGTGTTAACTCAATCATTTATATCCCTACTCCCTTAGAAAGATAACTTGAGCATCTGAGAAACAAACAGTTCTCATAGAAAACTTACGTTAAGAAACCTCTTTAAATAAGCTATATGCTACTCATTTGGAGCAGAAATGGTTAAACAAAGTATACTAGCATGTGTTGAAATTGTGCTATGTTGTTGCTTTATGCGTATTAATTCGATGACTGCCACAGACTAGATATCTCGTAAAAAAATTCTTGCTCAACACGTCAGTTACGAATTAACTCGTCAATAACTAATTAAATTAATAATTGCAAATTATAACCGTTGTGATAGGTTATAACTATTAATTATCTACGGCAGCTAAAAGGCTAAAAATCTATAAAGCATCGTATCGCAAAAGAAAGATCAAACTACATTTGGATGTCCATCAATCCACTAAAGAAAATTCATGACTGCGAACGGGAACTCCAAAAATAAGTGAAAGATATAAAAATACAATCGGTTTATCGATTGGTATTGGAAGGCATGGGTGTTTGTGTTGTCTAAAAATTCCCTTCCACATTTCCGATCCTTCAATAACTAGTCGTAGCGAGAGTGATTAGTTAACCAATAGCCGTATCCTTGCCTTTTCCGTCTATCTCAACTAATCTTTGATGAGGTTATATAAAATCTGACGTGCTAGGTAATTACGTACTTTTTTCTACGACAGCTAAAAGGCTAAATGAATAATTATCCATTGAACGTAAAAAAACGTTTTTTGACGAGAGAAATTTAGAAATAAACAGAACGAAATAGAGCAGTCTTCCGATTTTAAATGAAATGCTACACATACCTGGCTCCCCACTTTTATACCCTATATAAATATAATCATAAAACCTTTTCCGACAAACAAAAATAAATATAATTCTTAAAACTACCTACCATTCAAATCTGTGGGCATTACCATGGGCTAATCCTTTTCGCCAGCAACGGCTTTAAGCTCAATGATATATTTATTTCTTACATAAACACGAAATATTCATTTACTAAGCGTCGGTTCATTCGTGTACTTGAACGCCTGAAGATGCCTAAAGGCAAAACCCGGGTCGTTAGTGACAAAATCTGTATGCATGTACATAATTTGAACGATTCAAATTTACGTTAAGAGGAATTTTGCAAGTAATTATTCAATACTAATGATATAATGTTATATTTGCACCGCCACTGCAGATTTGCCTCGTATTGGTTGATAAGTCTACATTTGCCGCGATGTCCTTTTTTTCCGGCATATCACTTCGAGGGATCTCACAATTGCTAAAGATAAGAGGCATGCTAAAGAAACTGAGGGAAAACGATGTTGCTTGGCCAAAGAAAAAAGTGGCACTTAGCCGAGGAGTTGCTTTTCAAACACCCATAATATCTCGTTAACTGACGAATCAACATTTATGAGAGATCCATATTCAACTGAACATAGTGAGAATACACAACTACAATACCCAAATGGATTTATTCTTCGTGGAAGGCACTTAACAAAGTACTTTTTATTTATATTAAAACTTTTTTTTTACAAAAATTGTAATGCATACAAACTGTTTAACTTAATTTTTACCAATGTTAAGCATTTAGAAAAACATATTATATTAAGAAAAGCATTATATTAGGAAGAACAAACACAATATTTATTTTTACTTATTTCCAATTTTATTTATCAAGATCAGGACTTGTGTCGCTCATGGTCAGCATTGTCGACTGATAAGAAATATAATTAAACAGTGTTATTTTGTGTGGTTGAATAGTCAACGTCGTTGGCTTCGGTTACGGAGGTCACGGGTATGAATCCCAGTACGGACAGTTTTATTTAATTAATTTTTCAATCGATTAATAAATTTCTGTTCGAAGACATGGATGTATGTGATGTCTAGAATTATCCTCTCCCACCCATTCTATCCTATGAACGGGGCGTATCGAGAGCGATTAGCTAACCACTAGTCTGTGACGGTGAGGTGTGCAAATTGTGCTGTGTAGACAGTATAAATGAGTATAAGGAATGTATGTCAGCTGTCGCTGTGCAGTCAGCATGTCTGAGTCAGCAGAACGCAGTCAGCATGACTGCGCGAGTGACCTATAAATTATGCTGTGTGAACAATATTGAAAATCGATAGACACTATTGTTAATGACGACACCTCGAATTATGAAAGCACAATAGAATTAAAATATAGAATTTTGTTAACGTAGCATTTAAGAAATTAGTATAAATAATTGGGAAAATCAATAAAGAAAGACACTGTCAGTAGTAGTAGTTACTTCAGTCAGAAGTCAACCCAACAAGAGCGTTTTATTGAACCTGAGTTAGACGGCGAGAATTACACGGAGGGGACACCCCCGGTGTCCCCTCCAAACGTTACATGGCGACCCTGCCAGGATCCCTTCAACCGTTACAGTTACAGTGCCAGTACCAGCGAAACGAACTAAAAAAAAAATAATCAAAGAAAAACAGTGAAAAGTGAAAGTAGAAACAGTTAAAGAAATAAATAAAACTAAAAGTGAAAAAAAAAAAAAAAAAAATCCGCACAAGAAATTTCAAACTTTCGGCGGATCGTTTTCGTTTTAAACGAAAAAAAAAGAAGAAAAGAACGACAAATAAGAAAAAAGGATAGAAACCGCAGATACAATGGCAGAATTTGATTTCAACAGGGCACAGAAATTGCCAGGATTTACAGTTGAAAGGGAAGAAGAAAGAGACGAGAATATAAGAGATTTCTTGAACAATATAGAATTTTACTATGAAACATTGAAATCGACAGCTCAGCCAATATTAATAAAATACATACTTAAGTGCAAAGTGGGAAGGATGAGAAACGAAGTGATAAAGAAGAAGAAACAAAGAAAGAGCTACCAACGATTCAAGAATTGTTAAAACCACCAAAAACAGGATATAAGATAATGGAATCAAAAATTGTTGAGAAATTCAGCGACGAATTCGATAACCTGACGGGTCAGGATATAGTTCTAGGACCAAGCAAGTTATTGGCCTATATTAAAGAGGTTATATACCTATATTAATTATGGTTAAACCAACGGAGAGCACTACAGCTTGTTTAGCGACATTCGGCAGGATGTTGTTAAGAGACGTGCAGAAAATCTGTGGACCATTGAATGTGAAAAAAAAAAAAGAATTGAATAAACTTACGGTCGGCCGGCCAGATGAAATAATAAAAATAAAAAGATATTGAAGGAACTATTTAAAGGATCAAATATAATGATAAATATATGGGAACGTCAGATTAAAATAGAAGACCCAGGAATGAGAAGGTTAATACTCAACGATTACCACATTTTACCAACAAGTGGACATGCGGGGATAAATCGCATGATTAACAACATAAAGAGAAAATACTTTTGGACAGGGATGCAAGAAGATGTTACAACATATGTAAAGCATTGCGGTGTATGTCAGAGAAATAAACATATAAATGCCAAAAGACAACCAATGATGATAACAACAACAAGTAAAACGAGTTTCGAGAAAATTTTTATAGATTTGGTAGGTCCGTTACAAGAAACGGAAAAAGGATATAAATATATACTTACGATACAGGACGAATTAACAAAATTCATCGAAAACGTACCATTGAAGAATAAGGAAGCCGAAACGGTATCTAGAGGACTAACAGAACAGTTCATCCTAAAATATGGAATACCAGAGAAAATAGCATCAGATCAAGGCACCGAGTTCATGAATCAAATATTCAAAAATATTTGTAATTTATTGAAAATCGAACAAATGTTCTCAACGGCGTATCATCATGAGAGTATTGGAGCATTGGAGAACTCACACAAAGTTCTAGGATCTTATTTAAGGACGTATTGTATTGATAGGCATAACGAATGGGACGAGTGGCTGCCATTTTATACGTTTTGCTACAATACAACAGTACATTCAGAAACCGAATATACACCCTACGAACTAGTATATGGACGACAATGCAAACTACCATCTAACATAATCAAGCAAGTGGATATAGTATATAACTATGAAGATTACATTATCGAGTTAAAAAACAAACTACAAGTAGCACACAAAGACGCGAGGGAGGTACTGATAAGAAAGAAGGAAGAAAGGAAAGTAAAATACGACAAAAATTTCAAGGCAGAGGAAACAGAGTACGAGAAAGGAAGTTTGGTGATAATAAAAAATGAAGGTAGAAAGAAGATGGATCCAGTGTACATAGGACCATACGAGGTAGTAGAGGATAAAGGAGTGAACTGTACGGTGAAGAAGAACGGAAAGAAAATAATAATACACAAAAATAGAATAAAACCATTTATGAAGCTTTAGAAAATTAAGAATAGAATTAAAGGACTGATCACCCAATTAGAACGATAGGAGAAATAAGAAAAATAAAGTTGATATATGATAATGATTATGTATCAGATAAAAAAAAAAAAAAAAAAAAAATATATAACGATAAGATTAAAATTATGTAAAGAAAGAAGGAATTTAACCATAATTAAATTCCTCCTTTTTCGTTAAGAGGGGAGGTGTGACGGTGAGGTGTGCAAATTGTGCTGTGTAGACAGTATAAATGAGTATAAGGAATGTATGTCAGCTGTCGCTGTGCAGTCAGCATGTCTGAGTCAGCAGAACGCAGTCAGCATGACTGCGCGAGTGACCTATAAATTATGCTGTGTGAACAATATTGAAAATCGATAGACACTATTGTTAATGACGACACCTCGAATTATGAAAGCACAATAGAATTAAAATATAGAATTTTGTTAACGTAGCATTTAAGAAATTAGTATAAATAATTGGGAAAATCAATAAAGAAAGACACTGTCAGTAGTAGTAGTTACTTCAGTCAGAAGTCAACCCAACAAGAGCGTTTTATTGAACCTGAGTTAGACGGCGAGAATTACACGGAGGGGACACCCCCGGTGTCCCCTCCAAACGTTACATGGCGACCCTGCCAGGATCCCCTCCAGCGTTACATGGCGATCCTGCCAGGATCCCCTCCAACATTACAAGTCCCGTCTTAGCCCTATCCTTCTATTTCTAGTATATTTGTAAAAAGAGAGGTTGAGCAACTGAGTAACAAGCAGATCTCGTAGAAACACAGATGTTGATATAAACTCCATTAAATGTCCGTATGTTCAACATTGGGAGCGGAAATGGTAAAATAAATAATATACAAAAACAAATTTAAATGAAAAGGTGTAATAAACAATTGAAAAGAATTTACAAATAACAGTCGAAATTATAAATAGGTGACTCTAAGAAAACACAAATAAAAATGTTAATAAAAACATCGCTAACATTTAATTCAATCATCAAAGATTAAAGAATATAGATCATAATTCATAATAGAAATATCCAGTCACTGGACTTATTTACGAAGAATAGTTACTAATAATTAATCTCTCAAAGACTCTTTTTTGGATATGGTACGTTTATTTAGATTTGGTTTGGATAAGATTAGTATTAAGCAAAAATTAATCTACAAATATATCTATTCGGTGCTCAACGTGACATCCAATTCGACAAAAGACCGTTACATCAATAACGCTGAACTTGAGTGATATTGCATAGTGATAATTTTATTTATGTTAACTCTCGCGGCTCGGAGACTAGAAAAATACTTCTCGGCCGATGGGGGTCTTTTAGGGACCCCAGTGGTTTCCTCATTATTGGCCTTATTATTATGAATTTCAAAAAAAAAAAAGTCTAAGGGCTTCAAAATATCTCTCTGCATCATTCCTCATACATTTTTTTAATAAAAATCCGTGTTTTTTTAATAAATAATCATATTTTAAGTTGCGCGTAAAATATACGTCGTTTCAATGCAAATGTCAATGTGCGACTGGCGCGCTTTGCTGAGCGGTGTTCAGTCTAGTTATCTTACCAACGATCGCTGATAAGCGGGCGCTTATCTCTTATCTTATCGTATTTATATAAACTACACAAGGTCCAAAAAACTATGATATAAGAATACCATAATTATAAACATTGTATCACCCATATTAAAATAGATATTTAAGAAAATGTGGGTATTGGGGTCGCATTTCTTGAGCTTAGAACCGAAAAAGTTAATATGCATAGAAAGGTTATAAATTAATTGACTTAAGTCAGATTTTTTAGGATAGGCTATGTCATGTGAAATTAAAAATACACAAGACTAACTTTTAAATGTATAATGTTATTAATAAATTATAACAAAAGTATGAAAAATTTACTGTTGGGGTGCCAATTTAGTAAAAAGACATTAAGATGTATCGTCATTTAGAGTTCTCAAGTTTTTGATAATAAAAAAATCTTGGTTATGGTTTACATTATATATTTTATTTGATTAGCGTTTGAATTTTCATAAAACAAATGAATGCAAAATTAAATAGTATGAAACATCTTCACAGTGAAATATTTTGGTAAATTATGTTTTAAAAAAAAAAATTGTATTTTCGTCGTCATAATAATAATATTTAAAAATGAGTCGGCTAATTAATATCATTAAATGTTAACTTATGGCAGTGCTAGCCAACAAGTCGATCGCAAGCCATTTTTGTTAGATAACCGCTGTATTACGAAATTATCTAAATTAATCGAAAAGTGGATTTTTTTATTTCATAAATACTTTTACATAAATCAATTTATTATAAACAAGTTTCTTGTCAAATCCAATATTTTGAAATGTCAAATTTTATTCAGTACAAAAAACAGATAATTTCATAACTTTTATCGAATTTTCTGTCTATGTTCTGTGTTTGTGTTGAAATTTCAAAATGGTAGTTTGCAACTGTTTTTTAATAAAGATTTGATGGCAACAAGAAAAAACTAACTATTCTTTTCTACATAAGGTTAAAATTTTCTTAGACTTTTCACAAAAAATTGTTCAATAAATTCAAAATACAATAAAAATAAATTTAAGTAAAAAATGCTACATCGCCAAATAAAATATCGTATTTCTTTGAGAAACTTATCGTCAACAATATGATTATGATTCAATCAAACCCAAATCATTTTTTTATTTATAGTCAAAGAGAACAATCAGTGGTATGAAATGTTGATTGGAAAGAAAATAAATATATATATAAAATGATAGGTAATATTTTTCTGAGAAAATCTAAGCCACCATTTTTAAAGCAGAAAGGTCTTTTTAGATCTGATGTATCCATTTCTTGTTCTTTTTTAAATTGTATTTATATTATTTCAATAATATAAGTTAAGAGACCAAAAGTTATCATTGATAAACAATGTTATTACACTTGATGAAAAAAACATATTTTAAGTCAATAAATACTTAGTTAAGTTTCAAATCAAAATGTTATGTAAAACAAACTGTTAAGTAGAAAAACAATAATCTGTTTAAAAATTAAATCTTATTTTTGATCCATTGCCGGTAAGAGTTATTTTTAATATCTAAGTAAAACTTTTTTTTAGTATGTTTGCTTCACAGTTGTAATGAACGTCTTTATTTTCTCGATCTAGTCTGTCCATGTATTTTTATAACATCTTCCTTGACTTTCTTTTAACGAATTTCGTTTAATTTAAGACCTAAGATAAGTCATCCTTATGCCTCGTCTCACCTTGTCTTAATTTATTGTTTATTTAGGTAAGCTTTTATAAATTAGCTTATTGTTGAAATTAAACGTAAGCAGTACTGTACGCAGTCGTATTGTGGTAACTAAACAAATAAATATTCCTGTGATATAGAATAAAAATTGATATAATATACTAGAAAATATTTACAAAAACACTAACAAATAATTATTTAAATACTTTTATTGAGAAAACCATAATATCGGCTTATATCAATTGTATCTTAATTTTTGTAGATTTTTCTGTCACTTAAATCATGGTTTTATTTCACTTTTTACTTACACTGATGAGGAAATACATTTTCATAAAAAAATATTGGAAACTGATTCTTAAAAATATTTTGAAAACGTAGTACCAATTAATCGCTTGTCGTTTCTTATCCGATAATTCTAGAACGAGGACTCCACAATTCGGCATCATTAAGCAGCCAGATGGAGCATATTTGATGATTTCGTTGGGCGTGAAAAAACGCCCAACCCTATGCTACCACTTATTTTGTCGCGCCCGTTTTCCTCATTACTCCAATTCACCCCCTTTACCGCCCGCTCAAAGGACACAAATATAAAAGCAAGGAAAGCAAAAATAATGAGAGGGCCAATTTTCGCCTTTGACGGCAACAGGAGCTGAGCGAAATTTGTCGTCTTGGTAAATTGTATGATTTTTTTTACGATCTCGTTTGCAAAATAATGGGACGGTAACTCTGTGAAATAAAAAAGTGTAGAGTTGTCTTCAGGCAGTTTGTCAATTCGGACGCTTCATAGACCAAAAGGTTTAGACAAAAGAGCGTGTATTGTTTGCAATGTTGAGTATAACTTTTAAATTAATGGTCTTTTTTAATCAAATTACATTCATGGTAATCAAAAACAAAACTTAACCAAAAATATTGGCGATTAACAATATATATAATTATTTTGCTTAACGCACAGTGGGATTAAAAATTGTTTTTTATTTGTGTACAGATATAAAATATTAGCTTGCGACACCGCAAAAATTTTCCCAATGTTTATATTCACTTGAATATAGCATCTTTTTTTTAATACTTTACTTTATATCAAAACTAGTGCTCTTATGTTAATAAACTAATGAAATCTCTAATTGTACGTCTTACGCGGACAAAATCAAAGCGAATTCAAAGCGACTCGCTGCGGCACGAAAATATCAAATGATCTCCGCCACTATAGAATATCCTAAGTGACAAAAAGCACGCCGCGATCAGTTTGTTTGATATTTTGATTCGCTTTAAACCGTATTCCAATCGCGTTCGCAGTGATTTCGCCCACTTTAGATGTAGCATTACATGTCCACTTTCCATTCCACTTTTGCCAATAGGCATTGCAAATTCATTATAGTTTTATTATTATTGGAAAGCACATATTTAAAAAAACAAAATTTTCCAGAAATAACTTTTATTAACGGAGTGGAAGTATTGATTATGCGTTTTAATAAAGACAAGTTTATAGATAATTTGATTATGTATAAATTTAGAAAAACAAAATAACAAACACTGTCACGACCACTTTGCGCGAACATATCAAGCCAACAGATTTGGTCGCTGAAGCTCGCAACCGCTTTGCACCGCTTCGCGTCACGCACGTATTATGTAGTGTTAGGTGTTTATTACGTTTTCTCTTATCCATGCGTTTATAAACTCTAGCGGTGGCGAGAGCGATAAGCGATAAAGTTGGTTTCATAGCCATATATGTTTTTAATTTATTTTTCTTAAAATCATGAGGCGAACAGTTTTTTTACAACAAAATTTGTCAAGTTGTTTTATTCTGACTTTTTAGCTTAACATTTGAAGCAAATATCATTGAAAAAAAACAGTCAATCAAACAATTAACGGTAATAAAAAGATTAACATGAAGCGAATAGACAATTTAATAAAATTGAACTATCTTTTTTTTTTTAATATTTTTATTATGTATACTAACTATATTTCACCATTACGCCTAGTGTTAAAGCCAAAAAAATCAAATTTAAATTTTCATCAGCCAGCTGAGATAAAACGATTTATTATCAAAATCAGCTTCGTTTTTCTTCGCTCTATACTTTTTTACATCGCACAGATGGTAAATTGTGCAGTGGTGGACGGGGGGTCATTATTTTTATTTTATTTTTGCTTACAAAGCGCGATTAATTTTACAGCTTTTTAAAATAAATACACTCGAGGAGTAACAATTTACATTTTTGCTTAAACCATTTTTTAACGACGAAAGCTGTTAGAGCTGAAATAATTTGGCTCGAAATATTTGATCGCCTTTGTATTCAAATTTTCGTATAAATATCGCTTTTGTGGGTGAAGAATATTGATAAATTATTGTTATTTTATTCTTTAAACTCTTCGAAAGAATACATATAAAGTGTTACGTAAATTTAATAATAATTTAAAATATTTTTTTTATTTATTAAGGGGGATATTAATTAAATACAAATCTTTTATAATTAGCCATACACAATTTTTCATTATTTTAAGCTTAAATGAATAATAGAATAAAATATTCAATAAATAAAACTGTATATATTTGAAGTATCTTATTAGTAAACGTCGTATTGTTGGACTGTCTTGAGATAAATGCCGAACGAACAGAGCTGTTTGTTACAGCTCGCCTTTCTACTGACTACTGGCTACAAAAATTTGATTTCAGCAAGGCAAACTTTGAGGCATTCGATAAATTTGTAATATCATATGGGGAACGGGTCATTTTTCATTCCACTTTGAACTCAACGCGGATTAAACTAAACTCTACCACGACGGTGGATTCTTAGTATATGAATACACAGAAATTCTAACATTTCAACTAAATGACTGAGCAAGTGATATTATCTTTAAGCTTTTGACTGCAATAGAAAACACACAGGCTATAATTTGCAAAATAAGTGAATTTTCGATGTTTATTTTTATTTAATAAATGTAAATAACAAATAAAATTACCAATTATTTTTTGTCGTATTACAAAAAAAAGTTTTCTTGAAGATAACTGGATTTTAAAATTTCTTTTTAAGTCAGGGTTGTAGCAAACTTATTACACTACCAAACTGTTAGTACTACCAAGATATCTCGTATTTGGCGTAGTGAACTTGGACCTTGATACGAGATATTTTGTATCTGGCAGTGATTGGGTTAAGTGCAAAATTAATCTAAGACTCACAAAAGTTGTAGATAGCTTATGTATTTATTAAATAATTGATATTTATAAAACAGAGAAGCTCTCTAGTGCTGATTGATTTAAGTATAATCTTTGCAAATAACTCAAACACTAACTGAAATTTATAATGAATAATGAAAAAAAATATTCAAATCTGTTGTTTACAACTATATCAAAGAGTTCTGTATTAAATTTTGTTTTCATATTAAATTTTCATAATATATTACATCGATGTCAAAATTTTGGCAAAGCCATATTCAACATCTAAAATATTTTATTTTACACTGACAAGACGAGGCCTACATTATGATTTCTGTCCAAAACGAAGGCACATGTATTATGTTTCCCTTTAATAACGCGGAGAAAATCACATACAGGTATCTTTTCAAATCTTCACTAAGACCTTCTGCGTGTACAGACGACGCAACTAGTAGGGATCTATGTAGACGACATCTCAAAATAGTTTCATTTATAAACAGCATGCCTGGAAAAAATCAAATTTTAAAAATGTTAATGCGGATGGTTTTAAATACGTTCATTTGAGACTTTTAATATTATTTTGTCAATGATATTTAGGTTTTTTTTGCAAACTGGTAAAACATTATCATATGTTCATCATTTTTTTTCCCTATCCGCTCCCTATACGGAGCATACGGTCACCACAAAGTTTCTTCAAGATTCTCTATCCCCTGCCAGTCTCTTTGCTTCCTCCCAGATCATCTCAGCGTCCCGTAGCTCCGGTCAGTACATTCTGTGGATAGTCATCAGTGGCTTTCCACGACGCCGGAATCCATCTGGTTGGTAGGAGAGACAGGCAGGGTTCAGATTATCTTGAGGCATCTTCAGCACATGTCCATGCCAGGTCCATTGGCGCTTCTTTATGTTTACCATCTTTACAGTCTTAAAATAAAATTGAACTTAGTTACTACTTAAAAAAGCGTGGTTTCAACAATCATTAAGTATTGTAGTGTGTTCTGCTAATCTTTCATAGAAAGACATTGTAAGTTACATTAAAAAATATTTTTAACAGCATTTACGGCTTATTCAGACTTTAAGTTCTTATGAGATATAAAGTATATAAAAAATCATATTTATATTAAATATAGAGATCATTTTTCGTATTTATAACGTGAGGGTGATTTAACAAAGTTTTACTGTATTATAAATTAATTAATGTAAATATTTGTGACTTTAGAACTGAAAGTTAGTAATATCAACATTATTTACCACCCATCCCTCGTCACGACGTATTGAAAACGTTTAACTAACTGCTTTATCATTTCCAGCTCAATCCTTTTTTGTATACTTACGAACAAAATGTTTAAAACGATTGAATAAGAAGCAGTTATATTAAAACAATATTATACTTCAATTGTCAATTACAAGTATATAATATAATCTTAATAAAAACTATTGTACGTTTATTTATATTTCTATCACTATTTATAATTTAATCAATCATCAAAAAGGTACCAGAAATATATTCATAACAAGACTGTTATTTTTAGATCGTTAGGCTGCATGCTGTATGTGAAATTTAAACTGATTCTTTACATATGTATGAATACATTTTTTAAAAAAATCACAGTCCGCTATGCAGGCTTGCACTTCTTTCAGAGAGTGAGAAAACAATCTGAATTCATCACAAAAATAATAAAATATTTCCAAATGCCAACTACAAAAAATTATATGCGCTTACTATAAACTACCCCAAATCATATGGTCTACAGATGAAGCTTCTAGACATTTCCTTCTATGTACTTGCCTTCATGATGAAATCTCAAGGGATTCAAACGGCTTAACATGATGTATGCCCTGCGATATTTGCTGTATCGCATTTTTTCCCATTTCTCCTTTCATCTCGGACATGCGCAATAACACAACAAATGTTCATACTAAAACCAAAAGCCTTGAACGTAAATAGACATTTTAATATTAATAGATTTTGGCTCAAAATGGCATAAACACGTTTAAAGCGAAGCCAATATTCTTGGTATCGTTATTAAATGTAAGTCATTATTTTGGGTAAAAATAGTTGTATATTTTTCATATTAATACTGTTTGTTGCCAGACTGATATTTATTTGATTTCTAAGAAATATTTTCTTAGACGTATAAAAGCATTTAAAACGTCGTCAACAATTTCAATCGATGCTTCTTTTTACGAAACGGAATAAAAAACTTTTCTGATATTGAATATTTATTTGAAATTATTAATTGGGATCAGTTTTATTTTGTATTATTAAACAGTAGAGTGCAAATACGTACTGACGTGTTTTTTTTAACTAAATTTTAAAATTAAATTAAATTTATTTAAAAAGATTGATTTAAAATTATTATTAGTAACATATTTTTTTCACACTGTCTGTTTGATTGATATAAAAGTGGAAATAATTTGAAGAAAAATAATTGAAAAAAAACTGTAGCGTAGAAATTTATAAAGAAAAACTCTAAATATTCGAATACGTTTATATAACTGCAACCGTTTATATTAATTTAATAGTATATAAAATAAATAATAAATTTAATAGTATATATTTAAGTAGTTTATATTAATTTAATAATATAAAACAATAGAATACATTCGTAATATGACAACGGAATGAATACATTATTTATATATAATAAACTCACATGAAATAAATTTATAAAAAAGGTATTGATTTTTATTTTTTTTCGAGTGGAAACAGCTCACTTGAAGTACAAAAAAATTCAAGTGCTATTTATATTTCAAGTTTAACATAATCATTAATTTATCATTAGATTTTACGAAGTCGTACCAGCTTTAGTGCTCAGCCACCCTTAAAATCAGCTTGTTAAAAAATAAGTCCTGGAAACAAGTCTAGAGCTTAGTATTTTTACATGAACATCATGAAAAATGCTACGCTGGAAGCTTTACTCCCCCGAGTAACTTTTTTCTCAATACACATATTTCATACGTGAATTTCGGAAAATTTTTCTTTCCAACAGTTTCGATCCCGAGATATTTCAGTTGATTTGAATTGATTTCCTGAGAAGTTAATATCACATGCTGGAACTTTCGCAGAGAGCTTTGGCATCCTGTCGGCGGGGGATGTTTATTTTGAAAAATGTTTTGACAGATTTATGATTTATCACTGACGTAAATCTTGAAGTAAATTATAACGAGCGTTTGATAAGGTCACGCCAAACGATAATAAATATAACGAATAAAACTTTTTTAAATCTTATCTGTATCGATGCTGATTCTTTAATATTAGATGCGTACACAAATATTCCACATCACTTGTTTTTATTTGTTTACTTCTGTCAATCACACAGTATTAAAAATATTAGTCCTATATCTTTAATATATATTGGTTAATAATTCACGCAATTAAAATCATTGCTGTTTTAATACAATATTTTGTATTTGGTTTACTAATGAACAAATAACAACAATATTATAGGGGATTTGGGTGACTAAGGTAATATTGAGCGTTACAATTCATAAAAAAAATATGATGATAGAGAAGTAATCTCGATATAAAAATACTTAAAATACTAGTTATTTGCAAACACGGTTCAATCCAAAATGATTTAATGAAACATGAATGTCATTTTGAACAAAAATGTACATTTTAAAAGTATTTTTAGTATTACATTTCTTTGGAATGATATTTGGTATGTTATCAAGCCATGTTTGAGACTGATTTCTAAAAATACTTTCAAAATTAATATTTATTTACTAAATTACATTCATGGTTCATGTTTCAACAATTTTGGAATGAGCCGGGTTCGCAAATAGCCTCTGTTTTAAGTTGCTAATTTTGTAGATTTGTAAACAACTACGCTTTTTTTTATTATAGCACATTGGTTGATTGGCGGATGAAATCAAATAGATAGTTTGATAAAACATATTTGATGTCTTCATGATGAAGCTTTTATTATATAAATTTTGCTTAGCTTATCCTTAATAATAAAATTCTTTCTAATAAAATGTATCCTAATTTACCTTGAAAAATCCCATATTGCTTATTAATTTTCGAAACACTAAAGCCATAGTTAATAAATTTAATGCAGTATAATAAATAACAAATATCAGTTTAAATTATCCTTATTAATGTTTTAAAAAACCCAGACTGCTTATCGTTCTTTAAAACACTAGAATCACATTTAATAAGTGCAAAATTGTTATTATAATTTGAATTAGGATGTTAGAGTGAATAATATGATGCATTGTGTATCTCTTCGGAGGCAGTACATATAGCTGAGCAAAATTTACGTTTAAGCATAGTTCTGACGATGGCGAAAGTAGAAATAGCTATCAACGCATAAAATATAAAAAAACTGTAGAACTAAAATACGCTGATAGGAGTTCTACAAAGTAAATGCCAAATCAATAAATAAAATGATTTATTGTCTAAAGCTCTTGAATAGCAAATTAAAAACACATCTCTGATGTAATAATTTATCGTCCGGCACAATTTTAACAATTTTACTATTACCTACTAGAACTTCTGTAGAAGTACTTTTGTCTCACTCATTAAGCCATCGGATATAAATAAAATTCGAAATTGTATTAAAAATACCGCAACGGAAACGTTTCTATACTAATTGAATTAATCCAACGAATGATGTCACATATTATATCATTGAAACTCACAATTTCTCTCTCAAAGTGTCTCCTATATTTTCAAAGCGTTTTGATGCTAAAATTTATTGTTATTGTTTTCTGGCGTTTCGCCAACTCTCGCTAGAACGTCGCAAGCGCCATTTAGTTTTGCTTGCTCTTAATTGACATGAATTTTTTATCACCGTCCAAACAAATATCTCACGTAAGAGGAAAAACAAAACTTTTGAAGTAAGTTAAGAGCACATCTTTTTTGGAATGTGATAAACTACTCTTATGATTTTGTGAAAGTGATAAAAATACTTTATTTTAGAAATAATAAAGCCTTATAAAACTTCCAAGTAGTATAATATTTTTTTGTAATTTTATAAAATTTATTGTACGCCTAAATATCATAAAATTGGTTACTTAACTAATGTTGATTTTGACTAATCATACCCGTTTGCTCGAATCCACCCAAACAAACCTCGAATGGAGCATTTAAAAAATAATGTCTTAAGCGAGAATTGATTGTTATATAGTGAAGATTTTTTATATATATTTTTTACATACGGTATTATTGTATAATTACAAAATATTTAATTACCATACATTTTTTTTAAACTATGAGATATTTCAATTATCATGATTTAGTAATTACAAATGATCGTTACTTGTCACTCATATTTTATGCGCTATATACTCGTGTTATTTTTTACAATCATATTTATCTAAAAGGAAACTTAAACAAAAATTGTAATATAAAAAAATTCTTATGAAAGAAACTAAAGAATAATCTTGGCAAATAAACGTATAAAATTATTTGAACAAATCAACACATAAATAAACAATCAATTGGTGAAATTAAAACCAATATAGATATATATTGGTTCTTCCTCCATTAACAAGAAATTCTTTTGCACGGACGGAGTATAGACATATCGCGACCCGAGTACTACAAGGTTATATGTGAAACATTTCGACGAAACAGAAGCAACAACGCGGCAGTCTTCCGAGTACCATTATTCTTATACATTGTTATTTTTGTTTCGTCAATTTTTTTCAAATAGAACCTTGAAGTACTCGAGTCACGATATATTGAATTTTTAATTTCATTCAGATTCCGGAAATCTCTGCCACTGTTCATAATTTTATATCCTGCAACATTCCTTTAACTTAATAGATAGAGAAGATTGAGCTTTTTTTAATAATTGGCATACAGTTTGCCTTGTATTTTTATATGTTTTTTTTATAATCTCGCTGTAATAATTAGTGATGATAACTTTGTGTTTTATATTTAAAAATAAAATGAAAAACTCAATTTTATTAAAGTACAAAAAATATTTTTACTCGTTACAGCAGCTAAAATAAAACTTCCCACGGAGAGTACACATTTTATGAATCGTTGTGACTTGTTTTTTTTTGTTTCATACGTATCGGGATTGGCTTGGATATAACATTGTTCGACCTTTTACCCACACCTGAATCCTAGATCGTTTTGACCTGAAATTGGGTAAGTTTAGCAAAGAATGTGACACAGACGGGGTAAGACTTTACGTTGGGATTAAATTTGTGTTCTTTTCCCCCGTGGTTGACTGCAGATAAGAGAAATTTGAATATTCGTATCCTCGAATAAATTTAAAAATAGCGGTATTTACGTTTAAAAATAAGCTACATGGAAAATAAAATTTTTACATGTGGAAATTTGTTATGGTTGAGAAAAAAACATTTTTGGCTTAGGTCGTATTGTATATATCTTCTAATTCTAGTAAAAACAATTTCATAAATGTATTTTCAGATCATCAATTAAGAGATTTGTATTCAATTGTATAGAATCTGCAATGTCTGAATTATTTATCACCAATTATGTTCTAAATACGGTTAAAATCGAGATTAATAAGCTGAAAACCCGTTCTTTACTTTTTCAATTCATTTCTTACTCTCTTAGAAAGATAATGTTTAAATGAGTAAACAGCCATAACCTGTCGTACAACAGTTACTATTGATACAATTTAAATTATAAGTCCAGTGGTTGAAGAAAAAACAAAAGAATATATGGGTTCTTTTTGATCGTTTTGAAGTTATCAAAATCACTAAAAAATGTGTTTTTTATTACTCAAACATATTACTATATCATATTTTCTTTTATGTTTGCTTTTTATTTTGTTAATGTTTTTTAATATCGTAAACAGCACATGATCAATAATGGCGCCTCAAAAAAATTTACGTTTTATATTATTTAATAGTAGATCATTGTTTCTAACTTACATTTTATCGTTATTTTCAAAAATTGAACCCAATGAAGCAAATGAGCCAGAAACTATTTACTTTTACAACATATTGAAGAATAAGATATTAATAGCTCCGTTGACTTTAATTGTTGGATAATCAAGCGTAAAACGTGTGTTGCTTATATTTTAAGAATCATGTGCAAACTTGTATGCAAAAAGGCGGATATGAGAACAATTTTAAGGTAACTTGTTGACCACTTTCTCAATTGTTTTGTGACCATTCTCTACGAATGTCTGTTCTTGTTTTTATGTAAGTTTATCCTTTATATCAAAAGATATATAAATATATAAATATATTTTTACTTTATTTCAGCTGCAAAGTTCAACATAAAAATTTACCAATAAACTAAAATGTTCAGCGTGCAATATTTCGTCTTCACAAAATAAAAAATAAAAAAATTACATGTATAAAAAAAAATTCATTGTTCGCTTCATTGCAACTAAGCCTTAAACTCCAAGGAATACATTTACAAGGATTGCATTTTTATTTGAATTAATTAGTGACTGTCTTTTTGGCTTTTTTAAGGACTTGCAAAATAAAACACAATAAAAGCAACTTTCGCAATAAAAGAGTAAGAAAATTTACGGAGAGTACCATTGGTTTGATGAGAAGTGTTTTTACGAGTCCCGCAAATTACTGAATTCGGGATTTTTTATTCCTGTACATTTTGTTCCAAAGTGATTTAGAAAGAAGTTAGGTTGGGTTCGAAACTACAAAATCCTATGGGCATTCTGCCTCGACGGTTTTACCAAGTTTTACTCTTTGAGAAAAGTTGGTTTTCCTACCCTCACCACACCCGTTTGGCGTCTTAAGTTCCTTGTACAGTTTCATAAGCTTACGCGAATTTTCTACCAAGGTTTTATGCCCAGGAATGAAACCTTTTTATTAATGAATCTTAAACTATTGTTAATTAAAATTTAATTAAAAAATAACATCACTTTTTTTATTATTCAAATTCTGATTTGATCAAGAAATATGGCTCATAACAAGAAATTTATATTTATACAATTCCACAATGAAGCGTAATGACTAGAACTAGTTTATTAACCACGAGCATGTCCTATTGGATTATGACAATCTGTCACTTGAAATTGCTAGCTATCCAGTCATGGTAATTTCACAAAAATGTGAAATTATTGCAGCTACAAAAACATATATAAATTTTTAAGTTTTTCTTTCAACTAAGAATATTGAAAGATTAAAATGTAAGGATGTATTTAAAAGAAAAACTATTCAAGACGAGTTCATTTTTTAAAATTATTGTTTATAAATACATATATAGATCACGTGTGTACAAGATGTCGTTTCCTCCAAACTAATCTCGAAATAGTTCTTAATTATATTTAAGTGATTGACGACAAGTTGTATGATAAATGAATATTTTCAAGACAATAAAAAATATTATCGTAACCAGAACAAAGATAGAATATGTATCAATGAACGTTTGTTTTACTGTAATCGTTTCTCTATGTTTATAGTTCGATTTAACAGGATTTGTAAAGCATGGTATTATACAAAGCACCATGTTTCTACTATTCAATCTATTTGTATGATTAAATAGCTTGTTTTATAAAGTCAATGCGGGAAATAAAACGACACTGCTTTTATATCGCGGGAGTTTTGCCCCTAGTTATATTTTACACCCAATATAAATTCAGTTTCTCATTCTCAGCTTGGGCAAAAATAGAGGAAAAGAAAATCGAAAAAAGACACTGAGGAATAGATGCGAAACATATAAGACGTAAAAATGGACATTGCATTTTACAAGCGTCTTTGAGAAACTCTTACGTTGATCTGATCGAACGGATAAAAGTTACTTTAAATAAATGACAATTTAAGATATCTCATTTATCGTTCTTTGCCAACTCTTTGCGTAGGTTCTAAAACGGCAAATGATTTATGAATATTGAATGATTTTTTTTTATATGGTTTCTTACTGTAAATGAAAACTATTTTAAATTTGACACATAAATGTTTTTTAATAATAAAAAAAGACTGTAACAAATGACGTCCTGTATTATTTTCTATAAGATAATATTTCTCGTGAATGAAATATATTTGAGTTAATGTTACAACTGTAGATTGATCATCAGTAATCTACAAAACTTATTTGTTTGATAATTTTGGTAATTTCGGTGGTAATTTTGTGGAAGTTTATTTTTAATATAAAATTAAGTTTGATAACTTTGTTATTTCACTTTTAGTGTAACAAAATGTGACTCCAGCTTCGTCTTTTTAAGAAACATAATAAAAAAATTGCAAGGCTAAGGAAACGAATAAACTAAAAATTTACTCTATTTCTAAAATTTAAAAAAAAATACAAAAAAAGTCGAGGTTTCTCAGTTTCTACTAGACGCAGGGAGGGGGTAAGATACAAAATTTGGTACTACTAATTAAAAACTAATTACTTTCATTATGTGCGGTAAATTCCAATGAAAATAAAATCAAAAATAGTTATCAACTTACCTTATTAAAAATGTTTCTTTTTTTATTAATGACTTTCCATGTGTCACATTTTGTAACACAAATGGAATAAAAAAATAAATTTTATATTGCAAAACTTTTAAAAATGTTTTATTACTTTTTAATCTTTGCATGACTGTTCCAGATGTTTACAAATTATTCATATTTGTGTATGAAAACTTTTTGTTTGCTGCCAAAAAATCAAAAGATATCATATAGTATATTTTATGATATCTTTTGATTTTTCGAAATCGTATTGATATTTTTTGAACATCAAAGAAGTATTTATATATATGCTAGGTATTTTATCAAGCTCAACTTTGATTACTTATTAATATTTTAATTGTATATCTAGTTATATTAATACATTAATTTACGAACCTTATTTTTATGAAAGGCTATTTCACGAACCGGTCTATTTGCAGCTTGTGCTATCTTACACGTCGGACAATGTCTACTTGCATTTTCTTAAAATAGGAAATAATTGCATGGCAGATTTACTGTGATACTACAGACTTTTATTTCTACATTGTCTTGTCTGAATTTGTCATTCTCATTAGTGCTGCTACTAAAATAAGATCGTCTGCGACAAAAACTGGGCAAGCAAAAAGTTCTAAGAACCATGCAAAATGACATTTAATTATGTAGCGTTTCTTTAACCACTGAACAAAGGATTCTATTTAAACACAACGGTTCATTTGAATAAAAAGTTAAAAGTAACTTGTTATATTATTGAGTTGTTTTTATTTTAGTAAAGTTTCGTTAAAATATAATATATGACAGTAATTAAAATATATTCCATCGTGCCTAACTTTACAATTTTAAAAATTACTTATGTTATGTTATTTTATATTTGAGTCAATCAATTTTAATACCCTTTTTCTTTGCATAAGAAAAACAGGTTTTTTTATATTATTTTCAATCAATAGTTGATAAAGATGAAGGTCAGAAAATTCATCAATTTCAATTATTAATTTAAAGTGCTTTATCTTGTTTTCAGTCAAATAGTTACGTTATTATACCAAAAAAACATTAAAAAGTTGCAATTTTAATGAAATTCAAATAACACCGGTAATATTATATGTATTTCAACTAATTTCTTTAAGGTATAGAGAGGTAGAAAAATATTATCTTCACTACTATGACGAGACAATTTCTAAAAATCATTTGAGACTGAGAACAGTTCTGTTACATATTTAGATTTGATTTTTCATCAAGAAATGTAAGAGGTCGTCCTGAGCATAACACAAATGACTCACTTCAATTCACTTCCTTTTGTATTATATGTGTGTATGTATGCATAATCATGTGTGTATATGTATTGGTATAGTAAATGATAAGGTATACATAATATAATTTGCATATTAATGCATATGGTGTCCACGTGAACTGGCTTCACTAAGGATTACTCACCTTTGCTACGATCACCCACTTTCATCAGCAGCGATGGTAAAATAATGCAAATTCCCAAAAAATTAGCGGTGAAAGAGACTTAAAAATCCTAGGATTTAAAGCAATATGACTTTTATATTTTAAAAAATATATATATAAAGCCTCACAGTAACTACACTAATAAAAGCTAAAAATATGTCACTTTTAGGGTGTTCACTGTCAATACTTTACCAATAATTTGAGTGGTAATAAATTAGTATTTTAGTAAATAATTAATTTTACCTTCTTTGCATACAATAATATTGAAATAAATTTATGGCGGTTTATATTAATAGGTACAATTGAAAAAAAAGATTGATATCATATTTAAATAGGTATCAATAAAAATTAGATGATTCTAACCTGATCATTTTAAGGTGTTCACTGTCTATACTTGGTGGAAAAGCATTATTTTAATAAAAACACAAAAAAAAAATGTACGTTTTTCCATTTTATTTAAAAAGTTCAGGGCCGGTTTTTATATTGGCGAGCATTGTCAATTATTATTATTGTGTATTAACTAAAAGTATGTGTTAAACATTATCGAAAACGGTGACAAATATTTTTTGAATGATAATAAGTTTTTGTGGAATGAATCTAATGGCAAGTAATTTCTGTCGGACAGATAATATTCATTCAACACCTCGTTATGTTGCGTCGACAGGCTTTCTTTATCGATGTAGCACTGAAGTAACTGCGAGTGCGTTTTTTATGTAACTAGATTTTACTATCAACGAAGAGTTAAATGTTAGAAATTTGAAAGCTCCTCTCAGAGGCTGCGTAAATATGAAAACGGCCATTACACAGGGTGATGTTTTACGCGGGCACTTAATCGGGCCGGCATTTTACGGTCGGTCGATAAATTTTATTACGAACGGAGAATTTCAAGCCCGTTTTTAATATCGCCCGCCATCTGTCTGCATCTTAACTGCTAAGGCAACAAACGTGCGAAGAAAAACAAATAACGCAAAGCCATCTTGTTATTTTATTTAGCATTAAACTTGGCCCCGGGGTGCAGAGGGTGAGTCGGGTAAGTGGAAGAGGTTTTCTGCTTTAATACAACTCTGACACATATTATATAATACAACCTTAAATGAAACCAGCTGCGGTATACAATATAAATATCTGCAGTTGATGGTCAATACACGTGTTTAAATAAATAAATGAAATAAAATTTTAATGGTTTATTATACAATATATAGGTACGCATAATTATAAATATTATATATGACAAGAGATATGATTTTTCTCGGTTATAAATGTATTTATTCGATTTAAACAATATGATTTTCGAATATCTTACAATGTTTTACATTGGTATACATGATTAATGAGCAAACATTAGTTTTTTGAAGAGGAAAGAATTTTGGTAATTACTTTTTGATTATTTCAATATTTATTAAATGAGCTTTACTCATCACTATTTGCAAAGTCTTATGTTTTCCCAAACTGCATGTTTTGGTAAGATAATCTTATTGATTTTAATATATTTGTTGATGTATTTGTATTTTTTTTAACCAAAAAGTTTTTTTATTATTTTTTATCCATGTCCGCTCCCAATGTGTTGCATATGGTATCTTTATGAAGGTGTCTTAATAGAATTTTTTCTACGATAACTGTTTGTTACTCATTTGTTCAACTTTTCATATTCAAAGAGAGTAAGTGGTAGAGATAAATGTTAGAAAAGGCTAGAACATGACTATTGGTTAACTTATCGCTCTCGCTACACCCATTTATTAAAGGATCCGAAAGTGTGGGAGGGAATTTTTAGACATCACAAACAGCAATGCCTTCAAAAAGAAATAAATAAATCGATCGAAAAAATGCTGTTCATACTGGGACTACTCGTAAAGTCCGGCACGCGAAGGAAGCCCACAACGCTAGCCGCTGCGCCATAAGACTCGATTTATTTAACAATTTTAATTATATAATACTAAATATTTAATTTATATATAATCAATAAAGTATTTTTTCTTATGCATCAAAATGTGTTTAAAAGTTTTAAAAGCCTCTGATTGCTTATCGTTCTTCGAAACACTAGTCATATTTAATAAGTGTTTTATTATAATTGTAATTTGACTTAGGATGTCATAGTGAATAACATGATGCATTGTGTATCTCTTTGAAGCCAGTGTATATAGCTGAGAAAAATGTGTGCTTATTCATAGTTCTGACAATGAAAGCCGAAATAGCTATCAACTAATAAATATAAAAACTGTAGAACTAAATACGTTGCTATTTTAACCTATTATTTGAGCCAGGTACTTACCAACTAGACCACAACGGGCAAACTTATATGCCCTTGAAATAAACTTCTGTCTTCCGAATCATTAAATATAAAGTGTTAAGTGGTAGCTTTCATCAAGTTTTCACAGTAAGTGAAAATGAGCATTCAATGGTTAAAGAAAAGTTATTCCAATTTCTTAAACATTTGTTATCGCAATAAAAAAATACAAACAGTTATAAATTCATACCGCTTTTACTAATTTAAACTTGAACAATTTCATTTAACAATTTAGCAAACTTATTTCAGTCATCACAAAAATATATTTATAATGTTATGACAAATAATTATTTTAAGTGCTATTGGGAAACTTATAATAAAGCAAGCATAAGAAGCGCGTGGATATATACTGTTGTTAACACAAAAGCATTTCCTTTTAAGACTTGCTCTATATTTACTTCTACTGGTAAGGATTGTAAACATGTTGAGCTGGCCTGTGACAATATAAAATGCTGCAGATGAAAATTTACGGTATGGCATTCTCGCAGCGCTAGCGTAGCATCTACCGTAGACCTCTGCAACAACTAAATCGTAGAGCCATTGCTATTTGAACTCGCCGTAGCCATTACCCAGAAGCGAAAGATATTTATTGGAATTGCTTTTTTTGCTTTGGTTGCTATAAGCACATTTAAAATTGAAGGCGTTCGAAAAGTACTGATTTTAGACCAGATAACCGATGTATTTATGGGCGTTGAATTGTATGCAATGTAGCTTCATAGTGCACGAAACACTTTGTTTTTTTATGAAGTTATGCTGTTGGACCAAATCCTTTTTCAGTTTTCTCTCACTTCTTCAAAAATGACAGCGCTTATTTGTTAAGCGTAATGCCAAATATGTACAAACAAATGTTAATTAATAAATGGGTTTTTAAAAACCTTATTCTTGAACGATGAAAGTAGCGAGCTGATTTTCAATAATGACAACCGTTTTTTACTTATTCTATTTTGTATCGTTGAATAAAAACACTCACGATCATTTTTCTTTTTGATGCTTTTAAGAGCTTTTAACCATATTGTTTGGCATACATTTAAAGATTGGTATAATGCAATTGTATTCCAAGCCTGTAGTCAACAAGTAAATGCTGAAAGCTTTGGTGGCTGGCGGTGTTTGCGGACTTTAATCAAAGTACGGACACTTTCAATTGACTTTTTTTTATTGTTTAATGCGTTTTTGTAAAAAAGAAATCCCGCACGGGGCGTAACAAGAACTTTTAGTCCACCTCGATTCTTGTTTGAGACTGGATGTCTGAGTAACATTTGTTTGTCGTAGAACAACTAATATTGTGATCCCGACTATATGTGACCGATATGGCTTAAAAAACTGGTTAAGGCACCTGCTAAGAGATTTCTCTTCCTTTTACTTACGCTTTTAAATCACTATAGCAATATAATATCTTACACACACTTCATATAAAAGTTCTTTATTTATCTGGATTTAAATCACATGCATAAGTTTCTACATCACGTACCCGTTCTATTTCTCACATAAAACTTGACATGGACTGTCTATTCAACTTGAGAAATACATGTTTATAAACAAAAACTTTTTGAAACCTTCGAACAAGTATTAAAGTTTCCAAGTGGAGTGTGTATATCTTTACTCAGGGGAGTAAATATCATTTGCAAATGTCTGACGCCATTGGTATACAGCGTCGAACCTTCCGAGTTTGTGTTATTTGTTGTGAAAATTTCGCTTTGTTTCGAGTCGAAATAGACCAAGACAGACCTTTGGTCAGCCAATGATTGATTCTTGCGGACAAACGGTTTGTTCGATGGTAAGTAAAACTGTTGAGTAAATGTCAAAATGAAATATTTACACTGTATCTCCTTAGAGAGTTTGTCAATAAATTTATTGGCTCTCGGCTTGTTTTGCTTTATTCAATTCGGTGGTTGCTTCTACTATTTATTGAGATAATATATATTTACACCTCATTAACCGAAACGAATCTTACTTTATTGTGTATTTTATAAACATTTTAGGGTTTCGTAGTCAATTCAAAATTTAAAAAATGGTGACTAATTAAATAAAATGATGAAGTAATTTATTCTACTGTTTGTGTTACTAGGTGTAGCACACATTTGTGTGACCTCATTGAAATGCATTTTCGGAACTATTTAATAATATTGGTCCAAATACGGGCAAAACATAATAACAGAACCAGCAGAAAAAAAAGCTTTATGAATTTCCATTTTATATTTTAAATAATTTTTCTCAAATTCAACCTCGATTATATCAAAAATATTTATTATTTATTCTGATTTACAGTTTCCATCAATTCATATCAACTACGTCGTCTCTTAAAACCACTTTTATAGACTGAAAGGACTGTAACATGAATCAAAATTAACAAGTACTTAATCTTTTATAAATATGCCTATTAGTATTAATAAGTGTTTTGAAATAAACTATAATTGCGTAGATGACTTTATTAAATTGGAAATATTCTTTTTTTGAGTTCATGGTTTACATGGTTGCAGATTTGTTTCAAGTTTTCTCTCGTTCACTGTTCGTTCCCGTGTGCCTTCATTACCTCTGACGGTGTCCAAGAAGTCTCGGAAAATTCTAGATTTTGAATGACAGCAAACACAAATTGCCTAATTGAGTATCATTGTCGTCATCTGTATTGGAAAATAATGAAATGTAAAGCAGCATTTTTATTTTGTGTGATAGCAAATATTTTCAATACTACTATTTCAAATAAAATGTATTTTTACTTAGATACTAAGCATGGTTAAGAAAAAAAATCATATTGGGCTTTTAACTCTCGCGGCTCGGAGAGTAGAAAAATACTTATCTGCCGATGGGGGTCGTTAAGGGACCCCAGTGGTTTCCTCATTAATGGCCTTATTCTTATGAATTTCAAAAAAAAATAGTCTAAGGGCTTTAAAATATCTCTCTGCATCATTCCTCATACATTTTTTTTTATTAAAATCCGTGGTTTTTTAATAAATAATCATATTTTAAGTTGCGCGTAAAAAAGACATCATCCCAGCACACATATTAATTTGCAACTAAGGCGTTTAGCCCAGCTATCTTACGAACGATTGCTTATCGCGGGTGCTTATCTCGTTATCGCGTTATCGCGTATTTATATAAACTACAAAAGGTCCAAAAAACTATGATATAAGAATACCTTAATTATAAACATTGTATCACCCATATTAAAATAGATATTTAAGAAAATGTGGGTATTGGGGTCGCATTTCTTGAGCTTAGAACCGGAAAAGTTAATGAACCGTGTAAGCTGCCAATATGGAACATAAGGATTCCTTATTTAATGCAACTCAATGTTAATTGATTTAAAGAAAATCTCTCTTTTTTGTAAAGATTAAAGATTAAATACAAGACCTTGGACGAGATTAATGATAACTTAACGGCTCTTGTTTACTCCGTTTCTAAGATCGGATTGATGGGAAGAAAAAAATGTTCTTAAAATAGCGTAAAAAGATACTTAAAAAATTACAATGAAATCAAAAAAACACTTTTGTTAACTTTAATCTATACTTTATTTTCATCTTTCTTAACAGCTACAAATAGTTTCTCCCCTTAAATATTATAACGTTGGTAGGTGTCGTAAAAAAATATTTGCTTATTATACTAGAATAAATTTATTAGCACTTTGAATTCGGCCTCTAATAAAACAAAAGTCATAATACTCTAGATGTTATGAAATATTTATTAGAGGCTTTTGTGAATTTTTACGATTTGAATTATTGGAGAAGTTTAATGACTGACCCTTACAGCAATGTGAATTGGATTCCCTTGTTTGAAGTTAGAAAACATACATATTTTTATTGTAGCTCCAAATATACCACAATAAAAAGAGCGATCTTAAATTTTATCACTTCCGAGATATATTATGCATTATGGCACAGATATGAATAAACACGGTGTTCAAAAAATATTTCAAAATAAATAATTATTTTCTATCAATATTTTACATAAGTGAATTTTATAGTAAAACTATTTAAACAATTCTATATTGGTTACAAACGTGTCGTTAAGAAATTCAGTGCAACAAAACAAGATGCGTAGTATTTCAACTATTTTTCCCAAAAGTCATTATTTTCAACAACCCACTATTTGCGAAAAGAAAATTGTGATTTTATTTTCTTTTGTTTAATATTTAATTAAACTTCTTAAATTATATCACAGAAAATTATTCGACAATCAATATTTTTTTATTATTATTTAAATCCATTGAAAGATGTATTTATATGACAAAGGCTTGGTAATGAATAAAATACGCGTTGAACAACTCGTTGACTAGTTGATAACATTAGTATTTCATTATTTCAGAATATAGTTAAATTATTTAGACCTGATGTTAACTTGATATTTTATTTTTCAATACAAAAGAAACCATTATCCTTGTTTTTTCGTGTTTTCCAATATTTCAATCACTCTGTATAAAGTGAAAATGGTCCGTCAAATTTTAATTTTCCCACCATTCTCTGTCGTAGAAATGCTGAGCGACGCCGCCCTCTGTTGTGTAAAAAATGTATGAAGAGGTTCAATATTGACAGATTCGACTGCAACCCTTGTCAAATTATGGGAATTCTTTGCCCACGGCCGGGGGATGACATCCGCAAATGGGAAAAATATTAGAACAAAGGAGAGCGAGCCTGTTGAACGCGTATTTATTGTTTTATTTTACTTTTTTTCTTTGCGTTCGCGCCAAAAAGACTGAGGGGGGAATTCGATTCCTTCGATTTGAAATATTAACTTGAGTGTGGTTTCTTTCTAGGATCGAAATATAAATTGAATTGCTTTTTCAGGGTTCTATGATGAAACGTCAATATTGATACTGAAAATATGTTAAGTGACTCTTGCTTTCTATTGAATTTTTGTTATGTTTCAGACAATAATTTACTTTATATTTGTTTTAATTTAACAGCTAGAATAATCGCTTCAATAACTTATTTATTTAAAACAATCTAACATTAGTTATTTTTCTGTTAAAACAACTTAATATGATGTATTTTCTTAATTTTAGGATCAAACTGTTGGTCGTCGGCGTAATATTAAACTTCTTATGGAATGTGTATAAAATTTATGAGTTTTTAAAAAATAATAGTAAAGGAATAATAGTATAACCCACATATATTTGTTTTTAATGTAGACACAAAAAACGTTTTTTAGGGGTTTTGAGCTAAAGGAAAATTATGAGATACAAACAACCTTGATTATTTAAGCCGATCAACAACAGCTCCAAAACAAACAAAAATCTATTGTGTATATATAGTAAGCTCTGAAAAAAACTTTATTTGTTTTTTTACTGTATACAATTGAATTTTTTAGAAAGTTTGATTCTATTTTATATATGTAGGTATATTATAGTTTGCAAAATATAATTAAAATATATTTCACCTATAAAAATAAATAAATTATAGCCATAATAATGTTATTATATAAAGCAAAATTATACGTAGCTTGTTTTATAATATAAAGAAAGTTTTTATGCAAAATTAAAATCAAATAAAACAACGAAAACATAACAATATTTGTAAAGGTACCCGAACAAATATTTGCTGTTTTTCTAATTATGAACAGATTGTTTCGAAAAATTCAAATTAGTTATAAAAAAAAACAAAAACATTCTATCAAAAATATTATTCATTCCGACGTTCAAAATATGAAATGATTACAATAACAAGTCGAGCAATCTGTCTAGTGAAAGGGGGTGTTACAAAAAAATAAAATCTCAGCAAAAACACAGCAGATAGCTTATCCGAGAGAACATTCCGTCTGAGGAAATGCGATGTTCCAGACAGCCTTTGCAGTCAGTCGGGCGTGCGACTTTTGACTTGGCACTACGTCTCCTTGTCCCCCTCCCACTTCATTCAATTGGAGTCTCTCTTTCTCGTTCTATATATGCTTTTTCGTTAGCTATTACAGTATGACCCCAAGTTATTGACTAGATAATATTCAATACATTTTTTATTAAAATTGATTACTATATAATGTTATCATGAAATATTTATAGTCAGATATTTAGTTGTGTTTTCAAAGTATGTGTCTTTTTACAAAAAAAATATAATTTTCTATCTAAAGGTGTGCACTCTCAATATTTGGTAAGAAAGCATTATATTAAAAAAATAAACTCTTTTATACTAATTTCACATTTATTTAAAATAACTGTAAGCGGTTTTGCTCTTCGCGAGCATTTTCAACTGATAAAAATAATACAGTGCTATTTATACTTAGTGGAAAGGTTTAAAAAAGTTCTTCCATACAATTGATGAATAAACACACAAAATAATACGGCTTTCTGAAAGTAGGTTGTAGTGAAATTAAGTTTAGTTGAGACTGAGACTTAAAGTCAATTTAACAACCTAAATATCACACATTTGAACAATATTCCAAATTAAATTTGAATGTCTTTGTTTATTGCAAACTCACGACCAACCATACTCACAACCAAACTCACAACTAAGACCAGAGGTTAACTGCGCGGAAATTTCAAAGGCTGCGCGGACCGATTAACTATTTATTGAATACCTGTGTTGTAATGCGCGCCAAGCCGGAATGAGTGCTGAGTCACAACTGCTGCGCGGCGCTTAGACGGAACGTTGCTCACAACCAATATTCGTAAGGGTTTTTTTCATTGGTTTTTCTAATGCAAAGTAAAAATTTTATTTTTTAAATTATAAGTTAGATAAAAAAACTACACTTATTAAAAATATTTTAAAAATCTTTGTAGTATATGACGAATTGAGTACTACAAGATTATATGTAAAAAAATTTGACAAAATAAAAATAGTATTGAATACCAATAATAGTACTTAAAAGAGTACCGTATTGTTATTTCTGTTTCGTCAACAAAATTCACGTAGAACCTTGTAATACTCGGGTCGCGATATGGCCTTGTTATGAAAATATCTCAACACAAGGTTGTCTTTGAGAACTGAATGTTAGTTAGTTGCTCATCCAAAGAAAGTGAGTATTGAAAGATGAGCTAAGACAGGATAAATATTATTGTAAGATTATTGCTCTCGCAATATTGTTATTAAAAAGTAAGTAAAGTTGGAGCGGATGTTTAAGAGATAAAAAATATCCTTGCCTTAACAGAAATCGATAGAAAGATTGAAAAAATGCTGTTCATACTAGGAATAAAATCCGTGAGATACGTGACGTAAGTCAACAAGGTTGACCACTGTATCGTTTGATAAATAGGTAAATATTGGCAAGGGAAAAAAAACAATTACGTCATTTTAATTTCGGCGTGAAGTGTAAACTGACAAGGAATTCAGAGATATTAATACTACCATACTAGTACTTCCACCGGCGGAATGGATCGACACCCACTCACTTCTATTGTTACTCTGAGGCGTCAGGCAAGATCTATAAATGAACCAAAAGTCTAGAATTTTTTTAAATTATTGTTTTTGTTCATTATTTAAAAAACGGTCAATCGATAAAACGTTCTTTCACTTAAAAAAATTAGGAATTAAAGTTTTAAGAAACAAATTCGTTTTTATTAAAAATTACATGAATTTATTATTTCATTATAATTGTTAATTAATTGATTATTTCTGTGAAGGTTTTTCTTTACATGTCTTTCTAAAAACTGTCTTTTTCGTAATGGTAAATATGTTACAATTAAGCGGCGAGGAGTACAATATATGAATCAATCGTTTCTTATATTATAATAGCAAACATTTCATTATTCAATATTTCAATGTTATTCAGTCTTAAAAATAGTTCAAAGCCGTTTGACGACTATGTTTGAATCATATAAATGAAATCTTCTAATCCCAGCATAAAAAGAAAATTTAATTGTTGTTTATTTGCATGTAGAATTGGTATCATTAAAAACACAATATTTCTTTGTGCTTATTTCCACTTTTGTTTCGCAAGATCAGGACCGGTTTCACTCATGATCTTGCAAAATAAAAGTGAAAAACGGTACAAAGGAATATTTTGTTTTTCGACTAAGTATTGACAGTAAGCACTCTTCATATATCAACACTCCCTACTCGAAATTATAACTTTACAGAAGAGTGGCAGATACGAGATTTTTAAAGCTTTGCACGTTATTCTATTTATAATAAATTATCAAACTCTTAAATGTTGTGCAAAACTATCAAAATCTCGATTTACACAAAGATTTTGTATCTTCAAACCACCCTCACTGTAAAGTATTGTAAGAGGTGTCAATATATTAAGTAAATATAAATAGATGAGCAAACATGGTTTTTGTAATATTTTGATCACTATTTTATGCTTATTTTGTGACTCCTAATACTAAACTGTATTCGAACTTATTATTTAGATTAAAATGAAAAAAATCTTTTCAAAAAAGTCTCAACAAGAGATTCACATCAATCATAAAGTTTTTGTTTGTTTTTACATTCATATAATTTCTTACTACGCATTTCCTATCTGAATAGCCCAAATCTATCGGTGTTATACTTTTAATAGTATGAAACAATAATAAAAATACAATATTTTTTGAATAACAATAATTAAAGATTTTCATCCTAAATGTGTGTAAAGAATTCACAGAAACCAGAAATGAATGTCATCAGAAAATATAAAATATCTTCTGCTTCGACTTCTGTTACGTACATATACGTTCGTCAACCGTTCAGAGCTACAATAGATTGCTCGCAACAGCGCAATGCTGAGAGTAAATTATAAAATGCACTTACGTTCTTCCGGAAGGTAGAGCATTCGATGAAAATCTTTACAGCAGGATTGAAGGGGTTACAATCAATCGAGTATGTCTCTAAGAAAAACGGCGACCCCTGGTTTGACGTCATTTTATACATCGATAAATGTAGAGTTGAAAATGGTTGGAATATTGATAGAACATTCTTAATTATGACAATTTTATTTTTTTGTCAAATAATTTGCTAACGAGCTTAGAATAAAAAAATAAAACATGTTTTTCACTAATTCCACAGTTTTTATTATCGATCTAAGCCGGTTTTTCGGGATGATTGCTCATAACGTATCATTGAAGTAAGTAAGCTTGAATATGGATCCATCATTTGGAGTCCATTTGAAAGTTCATACAGGCTGCAATTGGAGAGAGTCCATAAGAAATTTCTAAGGTATTATTATTTAAAAAAAAAAAAAAATCCTTCCCTTTGATAATTCCTTGAAGGAATACTACCCTACTAAATTTCTTTTAGGAATGTTATCATTTCACTCTCTTGAAGCTTAAAGATCGTTTTCAAGCTTAAAGCATTTTTCTCTTCTCCTTCGGGGCCGAGTTAATAATTCTGAAATTCTCATGACTATTAATTTACATGCTCCCAATTTATTCTTACGTAGGCGAAACTATGAGCAAAAACTTTTATTTCTAAAAACTTATACCTCGCTTGGAAGGTATGAGTCACCATTTCCTAGGGCCGTTCGATTGATCAACTCATTGCCTAGAGAAGTGGACATTTTTAGTAATAGTATTTGTGAACTGTTTGTGAAATTTTACTATTTTATTTCTTGATTTTTTTGTGTTGATTTTTATGTATTATGTAGTTTTATTTTTGACTTTATGTCTTTATATTTGTCAAGTACATGGCGAATTGTCGTCAGCTGTTATGTCATTTACTATAACTTTAATTTTAAACAATAAATAAATTAATTATCAGTTGATAATTCTCGGGTTGAACGAAACTAGTCATATTCTTGTCATATTTGGAATTATTATAAAACTGATTTTATTTTTGATATGGTGTCATTTCTACAAGAATTGTCTAAAAATTCTCTCCTAATCTTCCAATTCTTAAATGACGGAGAATAGCGAAAGCAATTAGTTTGCCACTAGTCTTATTGAAGCCCATATCTATCTACGCTTACTTTCTTTGGAAAAATAAGACTGAGCAGCAGAACTAACAATCGTTTCTCGAAGAAAACATTTGTTGAGATTAGAAAGCCATATTCTATACACTAGGAGCGGATATTGATTATTTAAAATGTAACAAGTCATATATTGAAAGTTTTTAAGCGTCAGATTTTGACTTCTTACTTGTAAGGGCAGAATTGCTTTCGTCATGTTTCAGTATTTACGTTGGCAATAAGTAAATTGTTAAATAAATAATTTAAATTGTTATCTTGTTCGCTTAACATTCATAGTGTTTTAGGTATATAATTTAGTAATCCGGTTTAAATTGCGGTACTCGCATCAAAGTTTTATTTTAAAATTATCTCAAAGCATTTTAACCACAGCTTTGTTACGGCTATTAAACGAAATGAAATATTAATAATTGAGTACGGTCAGGCAACACTGAGCAGTAGTTACCTTTGACCATTTGCAATCAAAATACAACAAACCCCTTTCATGAAATGTGTACTTCACTTGGACGTTTTTAATATTTGATTAAAGTACACAATTAATAATGTAAGTTATAACTGTTTGATAGCTTAACCTTTGTTTGAATGGAACAAAAAAAAATGATCTCACGTCATGATATGGTCTTAAAACGTATATTTATAGTTTATTTTGCTAAAAAAATTGATAGCATTAATTAACGATTACAAAATAAACAATGATTGTAATCGATTTTGTCACAAAGTAATATATTTTGTAAAGTGATGTTTTGGGTATTTTAAATAACTGTACAAAAATGAAAGTTGATTCGTAAAAATATTTCACCGATTTTCTTGAAGAACTACAATATTTTTAAATTAAAATTTCGAGAATATGGTATTCTAATTTATCTTTAACATTATTCTTTTAAATGAAAAGTGTATTTAAACTCACGGAATAAGTTTTATTGAGCTAAAATTCTATCAAATGTTTAAATTCCACTATAAATTCATTTAGTGGTATTCAAAATATAATGATTAAAATAAAAGTCGATTTGTAAACCAAATCTTTATAATATCATAATTATTAAAATTATTCAGACGCATATAATATGTACATATATTTAGTTTCAGGTACTCTGTATTTCAAGTAAGAATGTTCTTTGCCACCCCTATCACTTTATTTAATCAAGTAAACATTCCTTGGGGGTGCTGTAGAATACAACGATAAAAGTACATGGCAATATTGTAACAGTTAATGATTGCATTGCATGGTCTGTTCGATAATTTTGGTTCAACCGTAAGACAAACAATCGTATCCCCAATAGTTGACTGAGGAATCTGTCAATTATTTTATATCTCGGATACTAGGCGTTAGCTCCCAATTATTTTTTTAAATAATGGTCTAGCCTTGAAGTTTTCCTACTGTAAAAAAAAACACTTGGGCGTGAATGCGTTGGACCTGACATAAATTCATATGAATTAAATCATTTGCTGTGCCATAAGACACGACAACAACGCTAACCGATGCGGTTAACGCTGTTGGCTTCCATTTCGGATCTCACGGGTTCGAGTTCCAGTACGAACAGCAATTACTGCGTAGAGTGAGGCCAATAAGTCAAATACCAGTCCTGTCCTTACCTTATCCTTCTATCCTTACTACTGCTATCTACTTTTCTCTTTGGAAAAAGAGAGGTTAAGCGACAGTTATCGTTGAAAAATTTCTGTTGAGATACCCCCATTAGGATATCATATGCTCCACATTGGCAGCGGACATAGAATATAAAAATTTAAATGAATGGCTAATTGGAAGCTTTTCTTTGAATTTTAATTAATTAGTTAAAAAATGTATGTGAGAAAAATCAACGTTAAATATATACATTTTCATTCGGTTTTTTTTAACTAAATTGGATTTATATGGGAAAGTAATATATTTAAATAAATTAAATGCTAGTCATTTCGGTGAACAGTTAGTTGACTCACAATATTAATCACCAATATAATACCATTATCAAAATTATAAAATATTCAGAGAAGCTTACGCAA
This sequence comes from Himalopsyche anomala, assembly GCA_031772345.1. Classification (NCBI taxonomy): domain Eukaryota; kingdom Metazoa; phylum Arthropoda; class Insecta; order Trichoptera; family Rhyacophilidae; genus Himalopsyche; species Himalopsyche anomala. The sequence continues at coordinate 4,705,338 of CM062828.1, forward strand.
AAACAAACTTGACTCCTACTATAAAAATGATACGAAACATAAATGAGCCAATTAGAGGTGAAATGAGGCAAGTGGTATTTTCGAAAAAATAAGTAGATGCTTTGTAATATTCTACACATCTTACAGTATTGTAAAAGTGAAGTAAACTCAGTTAAAACACATTGAAATAGTGATATCTTCGTAAAATAAAAATATGCATTCCACCAAAACACAAAGTGACGTGATTGGTGATTAAATACATGATTGTATTAAAAAGCCCAAGAAAAATGTTTTACAATTTTACTAATAGGCTCACTTTACCTCTTGAAGGCTCAATTTTATTCTGAGAAATGGGAGATCCCGAAAACGGGAAATCTTTAAATTTTTAACTCGCTCATTTTTGATATAAAAATGAATTGCTTAAAACTGATACTGAGAAATAAATTCTGTTAAATCATCCCGTCAAGCTATTTCATAATCAGTGTGTGAAAGTGAGGTTTCAGTTAAGGGGTAGCCTCCCTATAGGTGCAGCGCTCTCTGCCCTTCTCCTCCTGATACGCCAGAGATGAAGTGAAATGTTATTCAAAACATGATTCAGCCAAACCTATTTCGGAAACGACTCCCGAGAGGTGTACTGTGGAGCACACACGGTCCGTACCTTGCGGGCGCGACGTTGTTGTGTTCCAAGAAAGAGTGCGCTTCGTTGTGGAATTTTAAAATTCACGTGATAAGTTGTCCGCAAGGCGTGATTCATTTTCTCAACACGGCTATGTATTGCTAAAATAAAAGCATATTGCCGTTAACAAGAGTGAAAACATTTTGCCAACACGTCTTAAGAATCCAGGTGGTGAATTTTAAAATATTTTTTATTATACCGACGTAGAAAGTTTATGAGTACCGAAATGTTACCTGTCCAATTTATTTAAATTTGAAGATAAAATGATGCTTATTTTTTATTTTATTTTAATCCATGACTGGTCCAATTATGGCAAAAAAAACACATTTTACTCAGTTGCTCAATCTCTCTTTATTAATAAGTAGGGATAGAAAAGATAGATCTAAAACAGTACAGATAATTAGCTATAGACATCAAAAACATCAACGTCTTTGAACAGAAGTCAATAAATCGATTTAAAAAATGCTGTTCGTACTGGGATTTAAGCCCGTGATATCTGTTCCAAAAGGCACCGACGTTGACTACTGCACAATAGACACCCCTAAAACTTCCCCTACAGTACTAAAAAATACTTATAACTTAGTGAAAAAACATGTTTTAACACTTACCGCCCACTGATGGATGGTAAAAACCCTGGACGTATATTTTTTAAAACATATTTTTCACTTGGTTCTTAAAGGGCCAGCAACATATTGGAAGTATTTTTTGCACCGCAAGGGAATTTTTAAGAGCTTATTATAATTATAGATTTTTTTTCATAATATATCTGTCTATAATGTTAGGCATAACCCAACGCTTACACATCACAATTTACTATGCGTAGCCAACAAGAGTGTGAGTGCATGTTTTTTACTGTGTTTTTTAAGCAAATGTTGATAGGTGACACTTATACCTAGAGTTAAGTGCAATAAGTCAATGATTTTTATCTGAAATCATATTGTTTTTATATAAAAAAAATCTTGTGCTTAGTTTCTTTCAATAGATTAAACAGTCGACTCTTGGCAGAAAAATATAATACTTTAAATAAAAGGCAATCGGGAAAAAATACTTTAAATTATTAAGGTTTTTTACAAACGTGACATTGAAAAATTCAACAGATATTTATGGAAAAAAAGATCTTTTAACGGACGTAATGTTTGACAATTATATTAGGTAAAACGGAAAGAAATGACATTTTTTGTTATTGTGACAAAAAAAATATTTAAAAAAAAAATGATACAATATTATTATGTTATATAATTTTCCTCGTTGTCTTTGATCGTCCTCCATAAAAGAGGCAACTTTTTGATACCCTTTTCGTAAAACTCTGGTGACTTACTGGCAAAATACAAATCCAGGTGATTTTTCACCCGGTCAGCGTTTGTAAATTTTTTGTCACGAAGTGAATGCTTCATCGACTTGAAGAGATAATAATCCGAAGGTGCTATGTCCGGTGAATATGAAGGAAGTGGCAGAAGTTCGAAATCAAGTTCTCTTATTTTTTGCTGAGTAATTTTTGCCGCATGAGGTCTCGCATTGAAATGTTGTAAAATCCGCCTATTGTTATTGACCAAAAAAGATCGTTTTTTTAATAACTCTGCTTTTAATCGTTCTAGTTGAGCACAGTATAGCTCTGCCGTAACTGTTTGACCAGATTTCAATAATTCAAAATGTATTATCTTCGAAACATCCCACCAAACACACAACAAAACTTTTTTAACGTCAATGTTGGCCGAGGAGTAGGCACAGGTACTTGATTTGGTGATAGCCATTGTTTTTTCCCCTGGTATTACTGTAAAGGACCCATTTTTTGTCCCCGGTAATTATCTTTCTGAGAAATGGATCCGTTTCGTGCCTGGACAATAGAGAAGCACAGATGGTCACGCTTGTTCCAAGGCCGTTTGAGAGAGTGTGTGTTTTTGAGAGAGCTTGCCTGTGTTTTTTTTCCCAATCTTTTCAGATGATCTTGCACAGTTGTTATTGGACAGCCAATGTCGTGTGACAATTCCTTCACTATTTTACGAGGATCAGCTTCCACCAATGATTTTAGGACGTCATCATCGATTTTGAGGGGTCTTCCTGGTTTTGGTTTGTCCTTTAACTCCCTATCGCCACTTTTGAACTTTTGAAACCATCTAAAGCACTTTCAAAGTTTCAAGACGTCACCGTAAATGTCACAAATGGTCTTCGTAGCTTCTTTTGGTTTTAATCCTTTATCGAATAAAAACAGCATAAAACAGCGCAAATGTGTTTATTCAATCTCAGGCTTCTCCATTTTTCCACAACCGCAAAAAAAATATAAAATATGTTGAAATGGAAAGGGTACACACAGAGCTTTAAAATAATACCAACCCCGACGTGTTAGCTCAACGGCAACCGTTGACAAACAGATTTTAAAGTGACGCGCCAGAAAAAATGTCATTTCTTTCCGTTTTACCTAATATATGACTACCATTAATATGTTTATTATATTATTAAATGTTGCGTACTTTGAATGAGAACAGAGTCGATAACGGCTCAACAACAAATTATGCGTTTTTAGAACCCAAAGCCGTCTTCAAGAAAACGCATTATTCGCTTTTTTGGGTATACGAGATATGTTGTGGTATTCACTTAACAAAAGGTATACACAGTTTCACTTCTCATACTTATCTCTCAGAAAAGGGTAAAATATAAAAGAACAAACAAACCAGAATTGATATTATGGGCATATAAAAAATATTTTTCATTTTTTCGCAATAAATCAATCATCTATTATACAACCTTAACATGGAATCACACTTTGTGTCTTCAAATATTCACAGGAAAAAGCTTTCAGGCGGAAAAGTTTACGAATACTGAAATCAGTTAACTTATTTATGAATGATAGAGCATCAATATTCGGGAAATATTATTTGAACTGTCTTTTCGCGACAATTTTTTCTTTTTACAAATAATGTTCAATTTTACTGTTAAAATAAAAAAAAATATTCGTATTTGTCTGCTTCACACAAAACTCTCAAGCGGTATTCCGTGGCGTAATCAAATTGATATATAACACTAAATTGACAGTGCCTTTCCGATACATATTTTCTGGATAAAAGTGACTTTTTTCAGCTCGCTACACCCTATGCCTCTTTCTCATAAACTTTATCTTATAAAATGTCTAGTCACAAAATCAATAAAAAAATATGTTCGTATTCTAACGGCAATTATACAATTAGTGAGAAAAATGTATGTTTCAAAACTCAATATAAGCTTGCGATATATTCACGAATCAAAATATTTTAAATTTTATGTATTCTGGGATCTGTATGAACAAATTTATTTTGTTTAAATTAAATAAATTGTATCTTTTATCGACTAATTAACGCTCTTATTTCGTTTCCATTTAAACATATAATACAATTATTATTTTTTTGTTACTTAAAACATTTAAACAATGTTTGCTAATATTTCATATTCATAAATGAGAGATTGAGTTGGTAAAGTCGTCAAGGTTGTTATCTTCCATGACGGATGTTACAGGCTCAAATACCAGTACAGACAGCATTTTTAAATATATTTATCGATGGCATAGATGTTTTTGATGTCTAAAAAATCCCACCCTTTCAATCTTAATATAATAATGTGCAGTGAAAAAGATTTTCCATGCACTAGTCTTATCTTAATGTTATTTCTTCTATCTCTACTCTCATAATAAACGAGAAGTTGAGCAACTGATTAACAAGCAATTCTCTTAGAATAGGTTAAGAGCAGACATGTATACAAAAAAAGTTTAACTATCTTGCTGAAAATTCGATAACGTAATAACTTTTTTCGATTATATTTATTATGCACGTAGTACAACTAATTGCCACATATCGATTATATTACTAAAAAAATAGATCTTACACTTCTGAATACGTGTGAATTTAGTATTTATATTAACAAAACGTCATATCAATGTATACTATAACGCTTCTCTTGTTTGTTCTCGTGGTAGAACATAATATATTTAATTAAACAAGTATATCAACACTTGCTTCACTTCATCAATCTCAATCTCGGAGCCGAGTAGAAAAGGTTGCCCGTTCGATTTTAATCAAATCAAACCCTTTCGTCGCGGCGGGGACTGTAACTCTTCTCGCCAGATTAACCCCTACACTCGGACATAAATAAGCAGGAGGGTCGCGCGATAACATAAGGCCGGGAGCGATACAAAATCCACGACGATGCATAATTTAACAAGCAGTGGATGCCTGGGAATTCCGCAGCCAGTATTAACGGTCTGACGCGTGAATGTATTCTTACGGTGGCGAAAAGGTAATGTGTATTGGGTGTCGATAAATTAAGACGAGGAAAATAATAAAAACAAGATAACTCACAATACTTGTTTATGAAACCGAATATATAAATTGAATTCGAGTAACTTTGTCGAGTTTGTGACGATGTTAAACATCGTTGGCTTCCGTTATGGATCTCACGGATTCGATTACCAGAAGGAACTGTATTTTTTCATTTTTATTTATTTCTGTTTTAAGACATCGGTGTTTTTGATTTGTAATAATTGAAACCCTCTCTTATAATCTTAAAATAACGGAGCGTAGTGAGTGTAATTATTTGACCACTGGTTCTGTCCCAGTCCCAGGTTTATATCCTTACTCTATTCGAAAAAGAGAGGTTGAGTAACTGAGTAACACATAGAAAACCTTCTGACGAGATACCTTCATTAAGATATCTTATGCTCTACATTGCCAGCAAATATAGATTTAAAAACATGTACATATATAAGTTTACATGGTTAGTTACTAATAAAATAAATCTTCTTTGTTTCTCCCAGTGTAGAGTATGTATGTTGTATCAACTAAAATGGCTTCTAAAGATCTGGTTGTACTTGGTATCATGTAGCTTCCACTTTTAGGAAGAGTCAAGTCAGAATGATAATGTTAAAAAATGACTGAGTAAAATAATCGATTTCAATGCTCTCAAACGGTCTGGAAGATAGAAAGTAAATGAAAACATAATAGGCTACAGAATCGGCGTTATGTGTATTTTTTTTTAATTTAACGTATACACATTATTTATTTACAACGTAGATGGAAAATACTTTAAAATTTCAGTAAACTACCGATTTGAAACAATTAGATAATTCCAGTATATGTTGAAATACAGTGACTAATGTTTTTAATTTAGGTTTGTAAAGTTGACCGAAAGTTGTCATAAAGCAATTAAATTGACAAAAATCCTATTTTTGTCTACCTAAGACCTTAAAATAACAGAGAAATAGTTTTTAGCCCACTTTGGAAGTTTTTACAAAAGTTATGAATATTTTTATCTTTTCGCAATTTTGTTTTTGTCAAAGTAACGAAATTATCACTGTTAAATAAAATAAGTGTAATTCAGTAGTTTTAAATTTGTTTTCAAGGTTAACTAGTATTCTATCGAAAGCTTTTTTGTACGGAACGAAGCAAATGGAAGCATGAAAGAAATATTTTGCAAATTGAAAAAACTTCTTAACTTATTAATATTAGTTTAGTTTAGTTAGTAATTTAATAAGATAGTTCATATACATTTGACAGGTTAAGTAGGGCATACAAATAAACTTCCAAAGCAACATACCGGATTTTGGTGTTTTTTCAAATAAATAAACCGGCTAACCTGTTGAAACTGAAACATTTAACAAACAACGTAACCGAAAATACATTTTGTCGAAATAAATCACAGTTAAAAGTCTCAAACTGGAAATTTAGAATGTTATCACTATCGCGTCTTTGGGGCGGTGGTCATTGCTGAGTTTTACTATTTTCAAAGCCACATGTATTTAATAAACCGCAAATTTATGGCTTTACCTTCACATGGTTTCTATGGAACAAAGGTATGAGATTGAATCTCATCAGTTGAAATGACTTTGCCATTAAATGTCGGCGAACGCAACAATTGTATTCTATTTTAGCAATGCAGGTCACGGAATCTTCTGTGTTTTAGATACATGACTTTCCAGGTATTTTTAATAAAGCATTATACCAACTCACACATACCTGAGCTACAACAATAAAATGTTCACTATTAAAGCTTTTATCTGATAATTCGTTTTGTTATTGTAGTAATTATATTTTATGTTAAATAAAATTCATTATTTTTTTAAAACGGTTTTTAAATGTTAATTGAAGCTCTTTTACTCAACTCATATAATTTAAAATATGCTACATTCAAACTCGTTTATATCTGATTACTTTTTCAACTATGTCTCTTCTCAATGTAGAGCATATTAACTTCTAATTGAGTTAATCTCATTAGAAGTTTTATTTAACTAGAACTGTTTGTAACTCTTTTTTGAAGAGTGTATGGTCAAAAAGATTGAACAAGGACAGAACTTGTGATGAGCTTATCGCTCTCGCTAAGCACTGATTTAAGGGTTCGGATGGGCGGCAGGAAATTTTGACATCAGATGGTTCATATGGCGCAGTGATAGCGTTGTTGTCTTCCGGGCCGGATCTCACGGGTTCGAGTCCCAGTACGAACAGCATTTTTTCTCAACATCGATTTTCGATTTCTTTCAAAGGTACGGGTGTTTGTGATTTCTAAAAATTACCACCATCCCACCCTTCGGATCCTTTAATTACTAAGCGTAGCAAGAGCAGTAAGTTGACTACTAGTCCTGTCGTCACCTTATCCTTCTAACCGTACTACTATATTTGAAAAACGAGGGGTTGAGCGACTGAGTAACAAACAGTTCTCGTAGATAAAACTTTCTATTGAGATACCTCCATTAGTAGGCCATATGTTCCAAATTGGGAGCGAGCATGGGAAAAAAAGTGAATTATAAAGAGATAGAAACAAAGATTTTTCTAAGAAAGTAATAATTTGCAACTGATATAAATACGTAATTTCTCATTACAAACTTTTTAAGAATATAATTGAAGATGAGTGATAAATCAACAATTTATGTGAATAAAGATAGTTTCCCAGATAAAAAAAACCAAAAAAGGTTTTGTCTTAATAATAGTACACATTTCTAAGTAAGATTTATCATTAAAATAAGCCCATGAGGATGTTAGCCGCAATTTACCGGCCTAGCAAAGTCTGCGTAATTATTTTTTCAGCAGCTCAAGGGTTAAGTAATAACGTAGGATTTCCGATCCCTAACCTAATACATCCGTTGAACAGCATCGCGTTTGCCAACGTTCGCCAGAGCAAAAGTCGAGCCACATTCACGGCAAGGCACGGAACTACTCACCGACCGAGATAGATAGGGTGTGAGATTTACGGACTTATAACGTGTTGATAGCACCGGAGGGGTTTAGGGTGGGTTTTAGGGATACGGATAATTCGTCACGGGACATTTTTTTACGTGACTGGGATTTTTTAATAACGCACAGAAACATATATTTATAAAAACGGGATGTTACATACATCAGCACAAAAGTATTATTTTATTTTTTATCGATATTCACTCTGAACATGAGAATGCTGATATTTTCTTACCCATTATTTTTTTAATAAACCAAAGTTTACTACAAACATTGCTTGTTGCTTCATTAATATACAAATTATTATCAAGGCTGTGGAGTCGGGGTAAAAAAAACAACTCCAACTCCAGCTTTAAATTTAAAACTGACCCCGATATTGACTCCGAATAGATTTTTTCAATCAAGCCCATTTAGCTTACATATGTGTACGTATCTTGCACGCAATGGAAAAACTATGGACTCTTTTTTAAAAACTCATAATTAAATATTTTAAAAAAAATGAGTAGGCGTCGTAAGATTTTTCCAAACTCACCTCCGTAGAAAACACCTATCTCCACGACTCCCAACTCCAACTCCACATCCCTGTTTATCATTACTTTTTTGTATATTGTTTAATTGATTGACTTGGCATTTACTTGGTAGAACTCATTGGCGGATCCAGGGGGGATACCATGGGAGCCATGCCCCCCTGAGGAGAATTTATTTTCCATGTTTCTGATTTATTAAAACTTTATTGTGAAATGGGCTCTTTAATTGTTTATTGGATGGTTTTTACTGGTACAAGTGAACTTGATTTTTGATTTTGTTGAAAATATAACAAAATACATATTTAATGTACATTTTTTATATTTTATTTTTTTTATCAAAACCATCCGTGCATATAATATTTTATTTCAATTCAAATATAAAATACCGTAGCCAAAAAGAGTTTTATCGGAAGCTACACTATAAGTGAAAATCATCTAACCGAAAGTTAATTTAATTCAAAGCCTTTTAAAATGATCTATTTTTAATGTATTATTTATATATTATGTTCATTTTTAAATTGAATATACCCCTCTTGGGGCAATTTCTGGATCCGTCACTGGTAGAACTTCATTATAATGGGGTAAAAATAGCAACGTATTTAGTTCTACAGTTTTTACATTTATTAGTTGGTAGCTATTTTGGCTATTGCCTTCGTCAGAACTAATAAATATAAAAACTGTAGAACTAACTAAATACGTTGATATTTTTACACTATTAAATTTTAAAATATCCATTAGCTTGGTCATTTCTTTTGGGTGATAATTAAAATTAAAGAAATTTATATAACTTTACAGTTAGGACGGCATAATAGAAAAAAAATGCGATCAGACTAAACATATACTTATTGATTATCGCTTTGAATTTTTAGCACAGTGCATATTATTCGAGATTTATACATGGTTTTATATTTATCCAAATATTAATCAAGCAAAAATTTATGAGCGTCAGTCCCCAGGGTACCGTTATTTTATAAAGAGTAACTGTGAATTTTTCTAGGGGTGGTGGGGTGGCGGGTTAATTCAGGGTGGTAAAATGGCACCGCGGGGTAAGATTACGAGAATCGACTGCGACTGCTACCATATGAGTATGCAATCAGGTACACTGAGCTCTCAGATTATTCTTTTAAGATAGCAAACGTAAGCGAATTGGAATTCGATTGAAAACGGTGAAAGACGCAAGAGATATAATGATTGTATAACGCACGTGATTCAATTGTAAAACAAGTGTTGATTGTCTTCAATAATTTATAAATACTAAGCCACATCCATTATAGTGTATTATTATGAGTGTTACAACATTATTTTCATTTCACTTACCTATGTTCTTTTAAATTTGGTTCAACCGTTATTGTCTTAACAACATACTGAAACTACTTTTAACGTAATATAAGATTTCAAATAATTAAGATTATTCCACGTATTTTTCTACAAACTATGACACGTTTTTCGCCTCTTTCTTAAATATGACAGATTGCTCGCCACTGCTAAATTTATTTCCAATGACTTTAACTCTTCCTTATTGATACACCTCTTTAGTTAATCATTTTTTAAGGTGAATGTCATTTGTAGTATCATCATTGTGTGTTTGTTTATTTATCCTGCCCTACTTGCTTCCAGTTTTTATTTTTATGATATGTTAGAATAGTAAAATTAAAATCATTTGTACTTAAACAAGCATTGTAAAAGTAAGATTGTCTGGGGATGTTTCTGAAAGAGACAAAATACGTGTCAAAGTTTGTAGCACAATACGTATAATATTCTAAGTTATTTTAAATCTTATATTAAAACGAACTTCTAGAAAGCTACCGCCGAGTCCATCGAAAGTACTTTTAACGTGATCACTGTCAATTCTAGGTGAAACACTATTATATTAAGTAAAACACAATATTCATTTGGACTTTTTTCCACTTCCGGGACCGGTTTCCCTCATGGCGAGCATTATCAATTGATAATAAATATAATTGTACAGTGTTATTTAAAAAAACAAATTTAAATAGGAAGGTGTAATAAGCAATTGGCATTGAAAGATTTAACAAATTACAGTAAAAATTATGACTCTCGCGCAGACTTCGTGATATGCTATTTAGCTGTGTCGGTGATAAAATAAATAAATTGGTTAAAACTTTAAGCATCATTATAGACTATGCAATATCTTTAAATTCGCCAGCGAAGTGTTAAACCAGCCTGCCAATGGGTATGCCACTAGGAAGAGCTTTAACGGTGTTTTACAATATCGCTTCGGATGTCGACATATTCCGCGTAGACGAAGGTGAGTTCCAACATTTGCTTTTTTTATGTTTTAAATAGTTAGTTGGAGCTTACTCAGTTGTCTTCATAGCCATTTTTTGTCTACTGCTATTACTGTTAAATTGTTAATTTTTAAAAATATATTAATTTGTCAATTATATACAATGTTAATTAAATAAATAAATAATTAAAACAACCAAGTGTATCTTTTCTGTTAAATATTCAAGCTTTGCCTTAAAAAGGCTAAACAAGAAAAATATAGCGCTATAATTTTAATAAACGGTGATAAAATACTGCGTCATCCAATTTCTAGTATCATTAGCGAAATCATTATGATAACGAGTTAATCGCTTTTTTATTCCATTGTTTTAACAAAAACGTTATAAATATAAACCAACGCCACTGATTCAGAGGAATAAACTACTAGAGAATATACATACAAATTAAATAAAAGTGAGTTTAGTCGAAGGCGACGCGCTATCAACTTGGTAAACCGTCGCAACTTTTTAATCCTTCTACAGTTTACGTCTGAGAATAAAACGAATCTAATACTTTGGGAATTTGCTTAAGATTTTGAATGAAATTTTGTCATCCAAGACTTTATGGACCAGGGGATTCAAAACAAATTTAATTTTTAGTAGGCTTAAAAACAAATATTTCATCCCGCATTAAGTCTCAGCTGTTTATAAAACATATTTTTTTATATTTAAGGATAAATTTCGTTTTAGGAAGCTTCGAAACGAATTGATTAATATCGTTTATTGCTCTTCTGAAATCAAGTCGTCATTAACACTTTAATCAGAAAAAGACGTTATATTGTCGATAATGGCAAGATTTATTTTAAAAAAACCAATTATTGAACTTTAATATGTACTTTAGAGAACACAGTGTATTAAAGTATTTTTTTTTCGATGGAATCAATAATAAGTATTCATATAATGTTTCTTAAGAATTTGAAAAACAATCATTCTGAGTTTACTTCAGAGTTAACTTATTTCATATTGTGTTTATTGAACGTCAATATAAAACACAATACAGAAACAAGATATTATAGCGGACATATCATAATATCGGGATCGTGGTGCAGCGGCAACGTGGTTGGCTTCCGAAACAGATCTTACAGATTCGAGTCCCAACTCTCAGTACGAACAGAATTTTTTCAATTGATTTTCGTTTGAAGGCATGGATATTTTTTATATCTAAATATATCCTTCTTATCTTTAAATAAATTACGTAGAGTGACCGATTTGTTAACCACTTGTTCTGTTCTAACGTTCTAACCCTTTTCTTATTTCACTAGATTTTTTTTAAATAAGAGACGTTGAGAAACTGATTTACCAACAGTCTTTTTTCTATTGAGATATCTCTAGTAGTAGACTACATGTCTTAAATTAGAAGCAGTATCTGATTAAAAAGTATATAAAAATATATACTAATGATAATAAGGTAACATTTTGTAAAAAATGTCCTAATACATTTTTCAGTATCATCACCTTATACATCAGTAAAGACGTTTTTGCGGACCTAAGAGTATGTCCGTTAACTGAATATACAATGAATTATGTTGCATAGCAGAGTCAGACGTAAAACAAATCGGCTCACACGTGGTGCACGACTCCTTGCTTGGCCTTTCCCAGTAGAGAGGATAAAATGCCTTTATACGAAAAGGATTTAAGATAATCCCATAAACAATCGTGGATTGCAAGTTCTCTTGAATATTCACGCTTCTCCGAGATATCGCAGGGCGATTCTTAAGCTCCGTCGGTATTATCATATTTCCGAGCGCAAATTTTCTATCGAGCAGAATTAAGTCTCGAAAGCTCACTGGGTAACAAAGCCATTGAGAATGAAAAGCTTTGTTTGTTACCGGCACAAAGATAATGAGGATAATGAGAGATTATATTATCGAAGGGTTGAAAGGCAGTGGATCGTCATACTAAATTATGACTTCGCAGTAATAAGGTGGCACATTTACTATAACACAGTATTAAGTCTACGAAGGTATTTCATACCAAATGCGATTAAAAATGTTTTCTCTCGAAGCCAAATAATTGGTATACAATCTCATTTTGTTTCTCAAAAGTTGTTTTGAAGAATTAATTATTCAATCAATGTAAAATAAAAAGATTGATAAATTTAAAAAATGATATAGGAGAACAACAAGACTTTCAAATTAAATTTTGATTAAAAATGAACTTCCACTTGGCTCGTAAATCAAATTTCTTAAAATAATATTAAATTTACAGCGATCAAAATAATATATTTTTCGGGTCCTATGGCGCAGTGGTTAACGTTGTGGGCTTTCGTTCCAGACCTCATGGGCTTGAGTCCCAGTACGAACAGCATTTTTTCTATCGATTTTTTGATTTCTATTCTAAGGCATGGGTGTTTGTGATGTCCCTCCCACCATTTCCGATCCTTTTACCATTAGGCGTTGTTCGAGCGAGATTAGTTAACCACTAGCCCTGTTCTAGCTTTATCCTTCTATTTCTACGACTCTCTTTGAAAAAAGATAGGTTGAGCGATTGAGTAACAAACGTAAAAAAACTTCTGTTTAGATACCTCTACTAGGAGACCATATGCTTTACATTGGGACCGGACATGGATAAAAAAAATCAGTTGTCATTCCCATGCAATACCATTTTAACGATCTTTTATTTAATTTCAAAGACCAACAGAGCTTGTACTAATTGAACTAATTGATCGTCATTAAAATCAAATCAATATAGAAAATTAACCCATACCATCAATTGCTTTAAAGTAAGTGAATCTTTATTAAGCGTCAGTTCATCCGTGTACTTAAACGTCTCAAGATGCCGCAAGGCGAAACCCGGATCGTTAGTGACGAAAATATGGGAAAATACAAAATTGGAACTATACAAATTTAACTAATATCGAAATTTACTCAAGTACCTTTAGTTGAAATCTTAAATAAAAAAAAAGTAGATTTTGAAATTGAAACTAACATAATGTTAATATAAAATAACTTAGACTATTCCATGTATTGTGCTACAAACCGTGACACTTGTTTCGCGTCTTTCAGAGGCATCTTCAGACTTCCACAAAGTTACCGCTGAATCTATCGAAAGTATTAACATGTTGTAAATATCTTACTGGTTAAATACAATTTTATTTAAAATCAGTAAAATACCGTCTTTGCAATAAGAAGAACATTTATCATTAGCACTGAGCAAAATATTATAAAACCTTCTATTTTTAAATGTATTTTTTTTTTAATATATCATGTACTCTGTAAGTGGGGTTTTTTTGCGGTTTTAAAGTGCAAAACAAGTCTAAAAACAAATTTGGAGCGGCTTACAATGTCAACTTGGAAAGGTCCATCAGGAGGCTTACATGACGTAATTCATCCCCGGGCAGGCGACGTACGTCGTGGCTAACGTCAAAAACACCCCCGCTCAATTTACACGCGTAACTTTCAAATTAAACTGCCGCCAAAAGTGAACGATCCGGGCAAAAAAGTTTTGGGTGATTTTATAAGAAATTACGGCGGAGTCCCGCTAGGTCCTCCGCTACACGAAAAGGGCGGGAATACCCGAAAAGGTTAACCGCCAACCGGCATTATATTTACCCACGGCCTTCTTCAATTTTTTCCCCGAAAGCAATTGAGGCCCAACGTGCCGAAAAGTCTTAAACATCGGGATCGTGGTGCTAAAAAAAAAATGATAAAAAGATTTGCATGATTCGGTTTTTGATGGCAAATATTGGAATAATATTGCGAACCGTATTCGAAAATAGCTTATCGAATGATGAAAAAACACAATAAATAAATGATTCCCTCACCTATCAAAATCACCACATAATTTTTAAAATGTCACCTTATTTAATTATTTAATAACCAATTAATTGATAATATATATTTAAAATCCTTCTTATCAAAAAAAATATTTAATAGTATTGCTATGCATAATTTAAGATTTCGACTGAAGGTGCTTGGTGGAATTTCAATATTAAATTTGAATCTTTCAAATTATGTAAATTCACACAAGTATTGTCACTATCGACCTGGGTTTCGCCTTTCGGCATCTTCAGGCACTCAAGTGCACAGATGAACTTGAACTGACGCTTAGTAAATCAATGTATCGTGTTTAACATATACATAATTTGAACGATTCAAATTTAATATAGCTATCGACATAATTGCAATAATTTATTTATTTTAGACGTACCGTATCTTTAAAAAAATAATTATAACCTCGGGCAAGTAGTCAAAATGTTATTTAAAAATGCTCTTATTTGGTTGCAATTGAAATTGTAATTTACATATTAATATACATATTTGACGTAAGCGTTTGACAGCAATAAATAAATATGTTATTTCAAAAGTTTTAAAACGCACCTTATTTACCAAGAAAAAGCACATGTCATAAATTTTCATATTCGAGAAAAAAGAGACGAACGTGTCTTATTATATTATGATAAAATATTTTAGGTTCTTTGGACGCAAAGGATTGGGTAAAATTTTGGTCGTGATTTTTATATTATTCGGGAAAAGATATAATTTGGCGGATGGAAAAATTATCACCTCTATTCATGTGCGAAGCTTCCCTAAGTCACGTTTCATGTAAGGTAAAAATATTGAATAGGGAATAATTCAAGACAAATTGCTGATTACTGTAGTCAAACTTTATAAAGAAAACCATAAAAGAATATGAAAATAATTCATGAATTCATTAATATGTATTGAAACTCATGAAGAACATCTTTGAAGTAACTACAAAAACTTTATGTCTATAAGGGACATATCGCCCTCCAAAAAAGATTTGTAATACAAATATTCTTCTCTGAAAAATATTTCAATGTGTAAAAAAATATTTCAATAAACCACAATATTAAACATATATCCCACAATTTGATGATATCGTTAAGACTTAATTTCGTACAAATCGAAAGTTTTTTCAACTGTTGAGAATATAAGTTTATATATCTTTAAAAATGTATTTTAAATGTAGGTTAAAACGTTATTCCACATTACATAGGCAATAGGACGTAGCCCACAGCTTTTAAAAAATATTTTTTACCATTACAATGTATACAACTTTATACGCGATCTTTTTAAAGTCTGTAAGCTACAAATTCCAAATAAGTATTTAAATTTAGCATTTAAGTTTGAAAAAAGGTGAGTTTGTTAAAATTCACTTAAAAAACTCAGAAAAAGAACTTCTCCCAAAAACTTATGATTTATATGAGACTTAGTAAATAAAACTAAGTAAAATAATTATTATTCTTCTTCGTGCATTTTGAGTTTGTGTTTATTTAATATTTTGACCTGTAGTTATCCATTCTATAGCACATAAATAAAAATAGTACTTTAATATATCTCAAAGAATGCAGTTTTACACGTTATAAATTGTAGTTTACTGTTATGCTATATGTAATTAAAAATACTGCATTGGCAAAGGTGGCATTCAGTGTGGTCTAAAATGTGATCACTTTATTTTTACTGCGTCGTTTCCTTCTGAATCGTGCAGTCTAAAACTATGAAACAATGGAGCCACAGCGATATAAACGGAAGAACGAAATTTCGTTTTCGGAAACTACCACAAAGGCTATAGAGCGACTTTGTTTCTGCAAATTATGTCGATGTTTATGGCTGCAAAAATAACGAGGACCTCATTAAAGTGAATATTTTCAATTATCTTTTTATTCTCTGTGAATATTAATTGTATTTTTACCGTCTTTTATTTTTGTCACTTTTCTCTTCGGGTTTGTTTTAATGAATGCCCAAAAAAACTCCGTTCGCTTATTTTGTTCTTTGAGTAATTTCACTTAAATTCTCGTGCTGCTATTCTTTTATTTTTGACTAATGAAAAAATACTTTTTGTTATTTTCATTCTTTAATTGGTTGTAATGTTTTTAATTTATTTTAACAATTAGGATAAAAAAAACAACAGAGACGATTTGTTTTCGCAATATTTATAAAAGCTTTGATCAAGAATACTAAAAAACTGAATGTAATAGAGCGTTTATTTTTAATATTTTTTATTTGTTTTATAGGATTTTAAATCCATGTTCACTCCCTATGTGAAGCATATGGTCTCCTAGTGGAGGTATCTCAAGAGATTGATTTCCATGAAAACTGTTTGTTGCTCAGTTGCTCCACATATATTTTTCAAAGAAAGTAGGAATAAAAGGATAGAACTAAGATAGAACTAGTGATTAGTTTTCGCTACGCTTGTTTTAAGATAAGTGGGAGGGAGTTAAAGACATCACAAACATACATGTCTTAGGCCAAAAATCCATAAATTTATTTAAGAATCAACTTATTAGAACTGTTCGTACTAGAATTCAAGCCCTACGACTAAATCAACGACGTTGACACTCGACCACGCAGCCAGTGAAGATAATTGTTTTTTTTTAAATAACACATTTGTTTGGGTAATTTTCAATACTTAATAACAGTGTTCACATTTCATGATAATTTTATCTATGATTTGTACAACTGTATTAACCCGTAACATGCCATCCTAAAAAAATACGTTCCCTGCCATGATGGCATCTCAGTTTCACTGTTTATTGACAGTATTTAAACCTATGTTAGAAACTAAAAATTAATTTTTAAAATATATATTTGCTAGAATACCTAAAATGATAAATACTTATTCACAATATTATGAGAAATATTGAATGATTTAATGGCTCAACTATTTATGATTGCATCATGGACATGGAGGTGTTAATATTTATTTATTTTTATATTATTCCATAAACTTGTAAATGTTTTAAATTCACACTTTTTTCAAGAAATTAGTGAGTAGTTTTTCACTAGAATTTATATCCAATAAGGTTTTTATTTGTAGCTTTATTTAAACCACGTATCTTTTGGTTGAGTGTAAACATGAATTTTAGTTTTTTAAAAAGATATTTCGATAATTTCAAAAAAACCATAAATTAGTTAATGTTTTACCATACATTTTGTTTTTCTGTTCAATCGTTAGAATTAAAATTCTCCTTCATATTTCATTTATTTACATATTTTTTGGAAATACGAAGTTAGAGACTTTTTAATTTATTATCAGGAACTAGTAATTCACAAAAAACTGTCAGCATTATGACAGATCCGTGGTGAAATGGTCAACACCGTTGGCTTCCCTTATATGCTTAAGTCCCAGTATGAACAGTTTTTTTAAAATAAATTTATCGATTTCGGTTCAAAGACATGACTATTTTTTTTTTTTTTTAATTCCCTAGGTTACTCAACGTTGTAAACACCACCACCCGGTATGGCTTCACACTCTTCATATAGAGTGCATTCCGTAGCGTAACAACGTTAGTCGTGTTCAAAATTTTGCCAGAAATGTCCCGAGAAGAATTTTTTCAAGACTTGGTTGCATGCACTACAATGTGCAGAAATTAAAACTTAATAAGAAATTAAATGCAGTTGAAAATATTAGATTTTATTTATTTAACTCAACTCTTTTTCCAAAAGACGCGGAGAATTCTTTCAATGCCCTATAATTTGCCTTAGATGCAACCAAGTTGGCATGACCGGCGGGGCTGACAGATCCGACAGATAGTCGTATCGTATTTTATTGTATAGCAATTTTTCCCGTTCATTATTTAAATCTGGACATTCCCAGAGGATGTGATCAGTATCCTGAATCATAAATCCGCATTTATATTTAGGACTATTTACTAACCGGCCAAGCTGGAAGAGCTTGGCAGCGAAGTAACCGTGGCCAGTTGGCATGACTAATTGTAAAAATCTAAAAATTTCGTACCACTTCTTCGATTCTCATATAACAGGGTGTAAATAGAGTGATAACCTCAATATCAGCCCCAGCCCTGTCCTAGCCGTATGCTTAGTCTCCATATATTATCTTTGAAAAAAAAGTTGAACAACAGACTAACAACCTGTTTTCATATAAAACTTCTGATGAGATACCTTTATTGAGAGGTCATTTGCTTTACATTTGGAGCGCACATGGATAAAAATAAAAATCAATGATGAAAAAGAATACTTACTGTACAAAATAAATTACATATTATTATAAGTATGACGTAAACAAGACATCAATTTATTACCGCTCTTAAATTAATAATGATTTGTTATCTTAAAAGACTGCCTTCATTTATTTTTCATAATAGTTAAGTTAGTGATTAAGAAATACCATTTTATTTGAAGATCGTAAAGTGTTGTGCGTTTTATTTAAACGCATATATGTTATATAAATAGTAGGAAAGGAATGTAAAAAAACAGCTTATATATTATTATTAAAGCTTTTTTTACCTTCATCTGCTCCCTTTATTAAGGAAGTAATTATTTTTAATGGCCAATTACAAATATTGCCAGATAAAACTTCCCTTAACCTTTCCTTTGAACCAAAAACCTAAGCGGAGCTTTTTGGGATAAAAACCGAGAAACATTTTCAGATACCTAATCAAAGACAGAGCAGATACTTCCGCATTAATACAGGAACGGGTATGATCAAAAATTTATGCCTGGCAGACGTAGGTTTGGTATCCTTTTCGAAACATTCACTAAGATAAATTAGGGTAAATATACATTCTAAATATCTGTCAACACAGTTCTCGTTCGGATTGTGATAAATTATTTACGCGAACACTTTGCCTTAAATGGGGGTTAAATGTAGATAAAATCAAGAATAGGTTCACATCATATGGTGCTTAAAGTTGCCTTCGCTACTCGAACCTTTTGTAGCCTCCTACCCTCTTACTGGGAAACTTGACAACTCTCAGCGCTCGTAAATATGGATATTTTAATAAACACTCAAGCGGTGTCACTTTGATCGCCGTCTACATCAGATCGTCTAATAAATTAAACAAGGAAATTTCAATCATAAGAAATATCCACTGTACCAAATTATCTGTAAATTAGCTATTCAATTTACTAATTTTACTTTGTTGTATAGAAAGTTGTATCAAATATATATTTTTTTTAATCCATGTCCGCTCCCAATGTGGAGCATATTGCCTCCTAATGGAGGTATCTTAACAGAAGTTTTTTCTATCAGAACTTTTTGTTACTCAGTCGCTCAACTTCACTTTTTTCTAAGTGAGTACATAGTAGGGAAAGAAGGACAAGGCTAGAACAGGACTAGTGGTTAGATGATCGCTATTTCTACACCCAATTATTAGAGGATCAGAAGGATGGGAGGAGAGGAAATGATGTGAATTGACATTACAAACACCCAGTCTTCGATCACAACTTTGAATTGAATAATTCTCAAATTCACTGTGTTCTGACCAGGAATCGAACCCAGACCTGCGTGATCGGTAGAGCAAGCTCTTACCAACTGGGCTACAGCAGGCGACAAATATCTTATGTTCTATCATATAGAAAGTATAAACTTATTTCAAATATTTTTTTCATAATTACTTTTTATCTTCTATTTCTTTGACATGGATAAGAAATATAGATGTTTTCATCTATGTCTACTCCAAGACTAACTACCTCTATTTCAAGCGTATGACTTTTGCGTAGAAGTATTACATCAAAAGTTTTGACATCTTTGTTAAATTTTACTGTATGGTCTTTTATAAGTTGGACTATATTGTTAATATCGAGAAAATTATTAATTTTATCGATTAACTGTCAGTTCAAGATCATCCGTGCACTTGAACGCCTGAAGATGGCGAAAGGTGGAACCCGGGTCGTTAGTGATAAAACGTGTGTGAATTTAAATAATTTGAACGACACAAATTTAATTTATTTTTATTATGTTTGATAAACTTTACTTAGTTTAATAATGTATACTTACTGTAAAACAACTTGATTATTAATTTTACATTTAAACGAATTGTTTTATGTTTAATCTATTTAATTTTTAAACATTTTCATCTTTCTATTCATTATGTACATAAAGTTGTTTTAAAAATTGGGGTAGTATTACAGTTATGCATATTAAACAGTTCATTCCATGCTTAATTGGAATATATAACAATGTTTAGGTTTGCATAGCGCAATATTTTATTTAGCGCTATTCATATCAAGTGTAGTTTAATTTCGAATTTTCAACACAATACCTTAATTTAGAGAATCCTCCTAAAACCCTCGTTTGGTCGTCCCATTCATAAATAAATAATTTAACAACCAACACTAGTGCTGTATGCTCTGGTTAGGGAAACTCTGAAATTCAAAGTTAAATTAACCGTGGTTTGGGACACAATTTGTGTACTGCAAGTAGACTAGATAATGACGTATCAACGGATTTGATGGTAAATTTATCGTTTCTCTTACATATTCAATGTAACCAAAATGTTATTTTTATTAATGTGTTTGTAGTAAAAATATATAAAAGAAAAGATAATTTCTCAAAGCTTAAATATACTATTTCATTTATTTGAAAAATAAAATACTTATTTGTACTTATTCTACTTTAATTTCAAATCATCAGGACCAGCATCACTCATGGCAAACATTATCAACTGATATTTAGCTACTTTAAATATTAAGCTTTATCTAATGAGATTGAAAGCACACTTGTTAAATCTATGATCTAGATATCTGTAAATAAACACTGAATTTTTATCATTTTTGTGTACTCTCCACCACCCGAACTATACTATACTAGATGTATCATGTAACACAGTCACTTAAAGTGATTTCAAATGATTACCAAGGATGTCTTAGGTGCAATTACAGCTGGACCTAGAAAGGGCTGTGAATTTTTTTATTTTGTCTTTAGAACCACGCTGTCGTTGTAGGCAGCCTGGGTACACCCAAAGCAGTTGTGCTCATGATGCGTATACCAATATTTTCACAAAGAAATTTTTAGAACAGTAGTTTACCTGTACAGTCAACAAATATATAAAATAAAACTTTTTAAGATTAAAATAAAACGGTAGACGACGAATCAAACAAATTAAGAGATCATAGTGATTTCGGTTTTTTTTTTTTAAATAATATATGGGGTTGAGAAGCAGAATGCGGTTAGATAAAAAAATGATTTTTTCACTCAACCGGGACATAATTGGCCCGCGAGACTCACTTTGTGAGTCCTGGTCTAGATAGTTGTCTCATTTGAAAATTTTCACCAAAACACTATTTAAAAAAGTGAACTTGCCACTATTTGCTTCTCATACTTAAATATGGATTTAATCTATTTTTAAGAATAAAAATAATGTAATGACAAAAAAAAAATAATGTAAACTGACTTATATTATAAAACAGTATTCTATCAACAATTTACAATGCTTAAGCTTTGAAAGCTTGAATCTGCTCTGCCTACAAGTAAGTCTCAGGACTTAGTCCATACAGTCAGTTGTGAATTGTGAGTAAGTACATAGTGCTTTATCAAATTTGTTTGCGTAAGTTTCCGCCTCGTATTTACATTGGAAACGGCAGGCGGGGTCACGCATATTTTAATATCTCGCATTGCAGTACTCACTTATCGCATTATGAGTTTACACAGGTTTGCCTGCAGGAAATCGTCTCAAATATAATATAGTATCGTCAAAACTTTATCAAATTAGTCAAGCAAAATGTAAGCCTTTGCCACAAGTATATTGCACGTTAGTTAGAATATTTTTTGTTTATTTAATACACCGTATTTCAATTAAAATTTACATAAAAAGCTACCATCGGCATGTTATTTACCAGTGGCAAATTTTGCAGCGTTAAACTATTTGTTTTTTATAAGTTATTTAAATTGAGTATCTCGACTCAATCAAACGCTTTTTACCTGAACGATTTGAATTTATTAGTAAGTACTGTTGTATAAAAATACTATTTCAACTAAGGTATATTAATCTTCTAATGATGACAGAAGCTGCCAGAATGAAAATAATTACTTAATTTGGCACAACCTTGCACGGTGCTTTTTTTTTGTTAATAATACAGACAAGTACATATAAATGTAAGTATCACGTATTTAAATTAGATAGAAATGTATTTTTGTCATTTACAAATTGTCAATTTAAAATTACATAAACTGTTTGTTTTGGTAGTGGTTAAATGATCAATGCCGTTGTATTCTGCTACAGTGCTCACGAGATCAAATTATATTATAGTATGGAAAGTTTCAAAAATCGTTTATTATTTGAATGTTTAAACTGTCAGTTCAAGTTCATCCATGCGCTTGAACGCCTGAAGATGCCGAAAGGCGAAACCCGGATTGTCAGTGACAAAATCTGTGGGAGTGTACATAATTTGAACGATTCAAATTTAAACTAAACAATTTTAAGAACGGGACGCAGCGAGAGCTATTTATTAACCTCTAGTCGTATTCTAGTGTTACCATTTTCTTTGTTGTTCCTTCGAAAAAGAGAAATAAAGTAATACAAGAAGTGACAGATATACACATCACACAGAATTAATAAAAAGTAATCAATTTTACATTAATTTATTTATTAATAAACAACACGGTGATCTATTTGTTCTGTTCAATTTAATGTTACAAATTTAATCTCGTTATTTTACTTCCGCACGGACTGTAACTCTGCATTCAGCTTTTGATCAAGTTTCATCATTGAATTTTCCGCTAAGATTCCGGAAAAGCATTCAATTCACTTAACTTAATACCTGCTTTCACATTATTGGAATTTTCCAAGGAATCTGCATCGAATTTAACTGTCCATTTTGTTAATTAACGGTACGGGTTTCCAATATGTTTGCCTTTTTATACATATATTTTTAATAGTAATTAATATTAATTTTTTGGACATATGACTCTTAACACTTATTTATTTAAGAATATTTATATGTATTTATATTTCTTTATTAACCATAAAAACGTCTTTTCAAAAAGTATATAAATCCACAAATATGTATACGTTCATCTAAAACAGGATTCATATTTTATAAACAACTAAAAACTGAATCGTCGAAAATAGAATGGAGGATCGATGGGGTACAACGTGACCCTTGACAGATTTTCGTAATATTTGCATTGCATTGAAAATAATTATCATTGAAGATTAAAATTAATATCAGCTAGATATTATTAGTATTTAGCGAATGGTTGAAATAAGAAGAATTTTTAACGTAAATGCACCCCTTGCATAGGAACTTGAAATTTAATAAAATATAATATAAAGATCCACCGAAATCTTTCAGCGCTACCTTGTTATCATTTATAAAGAGTCAATTCAATGCAGATACAAATATCTATTTATTATTCTTAAGATATTATTAACACTCTATCATAAAAAATTGCGTTCGAAAGAGGAATGGTTAACTACTAATCTTATCGTTATCATGTTCTTAAATATATATTTGCTATATAGTAAATCATATTTTTTTTAATAAAAAAAACGTATTTTTTCCTCGTTTTTTTTCTGAAATATTATGATCTAGTAAAAATATGTTTTTTTTGTCGTATTATTGAAAATACCTATCACAACAACCACATTTATTCCATCAGTAATAACGTCTTCTCCAAATTATATTCGCTTGTGTTTAGAAGCTAACTCTTTTTCTATCAATTAGTATAAACTAGGGTTTCTGACACATTATATATATGTGATTAATATTGTATTTATTTCTGCAGTAACTTCCTTGTTATTAATTCATGGGTTGGAGATATTTCCATCAATTCATAGTAGTTTCATATACCTCGAGGGCTAAGGTCTTTCAATTCCTTCCAAGTGCCAAATCTTTGCATCATTCTATCCGCTGCCAGGAGTAATTTAGCTAGGAAGTAAACCGGATTTGCAGAGCTGTAGGGGTCTTTTGAGATGTTAAGTCGGCCTGCCCTTTCCGAATTCACTCATTATCGGAGCACGGTTGCTGCTTCAGAGCCTGCAGCCTACCCCGGATAGATTTTATCGTCACCCTTTGCTTTGTTGAACTTAGTTTATGACCATCCTTACTTGGGTAAAGTGAAATCCCCATTGCTGACCTTTTGCACTTTCATTTACAGCCAAATAATAAACATTGTTAAGCTGTGTTGCGTATGGAGAAAATGAAACTCAAATGCATTCATTGAACCAGAAACCTAAAAAAATGGCAAAGGTTTATAGATCGACAAAATTTTGTTGCTTCTGAAAAACAGTTTATTGCTGGTGCTTAACAAAAGTTGCATAATTACTTAATATGTTGCAATCATTATTGCTCATAAAGAGTTTCTGATAACGTTGCTATCGAGCAGTGTTTCCTAAGTAAGCTTCTGTTACATTGTTAATTTTAGGAGGGTTTTGCTTGTATTCAAGTATTCGAGTCAACAATTGCATACTATGATGACGAATCAATATTTATCAACATTTATATAATGGGTGCGTATATTTGTCTATGTCGGAAGCTTAATTTTTTTTTGTCATTATAATAAAAAAAATACATAAAAACGTTTTAACGAAAGATGAAAGCTGTGTAATTTTATTGTGGTCAAACGGCTAAGAAACACTTCGTAAGCGTGTATTAGATTATTTATCTAATGCAAACCTTCCAGTTTATCGTGTGTAAGGCTTGCAATTTTTTTTTTAAAAAGTGGTGAAAGCTGTAATTTTGATTTGAAACGCCTTTTGCTGCTTTGTTGAAAATAAACTCCGAAAAACGTTGGTTGCTAATTAAAAACTCAAGCTGCTACAAAAATAATAATAATTTTGTATATTCGAATAATGGTAAAAATGTGGTAATTTAATTAATAAAATTGTTGGTAAACTATCAATAATAATGATAAATATTTCGCATTCAACTTTCAAACAGTTTTAAAGGTACAAAGTTAATAAATAAATTCCGGTTGACGATAGTCCAAAGCGAAAAAATAGTCCTTTTTGTTTTAAAAAAATATAATTTTTCCAAAATTTTTAATTTTCACGTGATTTATGTTCTTTTCAAACACTTATTTTCGTTTCTTTTTTATACATTTATCATCTGTTTCCTAGCTAAATCAATGTTTTCAGTGTCAATGCTAAGCTTACCAAATTATGGTTTTTAAGCATTATAATATGTAAAGAATAAGAATGACATCATATTTAACAAACTTTTAAAAGATCGAATAGATAAAAGTATCTCACGTTTATCAGAGTTTGTTTTTTATATAGCTCTTATGTTATATAACGATTATTTACTTTATTTTTATTATTGAGTGTGAGGCATTAGCCATGACAAAGTAACCTCTACAACTTTATAATTACAGTGTGAACCATGAATAAACGCACGAAGTAATACACTTCCCTTTAATATAGTGAGTGTAATATTGAATTATTATTTAAATTATTAATTGATAGTTAATTAATGCGTCTAGCTGAGAGTGCTGTGTAATCTACAAGGATTACCAAAACGGAATGTTTGTCATGGTGGGTAGGTCTATATGTAAGCTGTTGATAATCACCATAACTTAGCAAATAACGTTGTCTCATGGTGACGTTACAATTCTGTTACATGAGAAGCTTACACGGTTGTTTTACAATCAATCAAAGTATATTATAACTACGCGAGAATATATAATATATCGCAAGTAAACAAAATACTTAAGTGAAGATTCAATACATTTTTAAATTTTATTAAAAAAGGAAAATTTTCAACATGTTAAATGAATGGTGTTTATCAAAAACCATGCAGTTTGCTCAAAGAAACAACTTCAATTAAATCAACAAAATTGTTGTTTGTACTTTTAAACAATGATAAGGAAGCAATCATAAGACGTAACGAAAATTAAGTATCAATCTTTTATAGTTTATTTTAAAAAAAATGACATTATTATTATAAATGTATCGATGGTTTAACCGAAAAACAAAAAACAAAATGATTACTTTGAACATTCACTTAAGCAATGTCAAAGTATCAATTTCTTAGCACAGATGTAAAACTATTTATTAGTGGTAAAAAAGTATGTTCAATTAACGTATTGAATTATATTTGGTGGACACCAGTTTGAAAATATACTTTAATAATTAATTTGTACCTATATAGTATTGGTTTATCGCTTTCAAGGAAGAATCTGTTTTAAAAAAGATCTTTGTGTAAATCAAAACATTTATTTAACGTGATTATTAAATATATGTATATACATATAAACAGGGGTGGGCTGGAGAGGGCTCGGGGGGGGCTCGCGCGATTCCCTTGTTAAATTTCGGCGCGGCCAGCGAGCCCATTGTTAAGATAAGAAAATCATTCGTCTTAGATCAAATCAGCACATAACTGCGATTTCTTTCGATGGTTAAATTTTATTATGGAACAAGAATTAGTTCCCCCTTTTTTCATTCAGCGCTGTAGGCTTCCGTGCCGGACCTCACGGGTTCGAATCCCAGTACGGATTTGTGATGTCTAAAAATTCCCCTCCACTCAACTGGGCGTTACGTGAGCGATTAGTTAATCACTAGTCCTGTCTTAGCTTTATCATTCTATCCTTACTACTCTCTTTAGAAAAGAGAGGTTGAGCGACTAAGTAAATAACAATTCTTGTAGAAAAAAAAACATTTGTTGAGATACCTTCATTAGGAGGCCATATGCGCGACATTGGGAGCAGACATGGATGAACAAAAAAAATGAATAAGATTTACCGAGCCCCTTGTTAAGATATTGGCAGGCCACCACTGCATATAAAATTATATTAAGAAGGACACAATATTTCATTGTACTTTTTAAGCTTTTATTTACAGAGATCATGACCGCTTTCGCTCATGGCGAACATTATCAACTGATAAGAAATATAAAAACAATGTTGTGTTTTCTTAATATAATGCCATTTCAACAAGTATTGACAGTGTACAACCTAAACGTGATACATATAAAACTTTAAGAAAATAAATGGAAAACTAATTTAAAATTGTCATTTTTATTTTATTTCTTTACAAATTCCGAGGTTGTCAGCTTTAATTTATTTACATTTCTAAGAGTTTTAATACTTTTTCAATTTCTATAGCAAGCAATATTGAAGAAGTCTGTATGTTAATCATTTTTAATAACGCTGGTTCAAATTGTAAGGCTGCTTAGTGCTTACTCACAACGAGATCATTTTACAGGAGTAACAAAACCTATTTTATGCTCTCAAGCTTGTCAACAGAGTGACGTTACTCGAGGCACTGTAATTAGTTTAATCATTTTGATGAAAATATTCTTTAACAAAAAATGTTTAAAATTTTTCATTAAATAATCTGTCTTTTTTTAAAACTGACTTTGCACATTTACATTTTGAATCAGTACTGTCTATATATGAACAACCGATAATTTTGGCTGAAGATATGATTGTGTATGTTTGTAAGTCCGGGATTTCGCTTTTTTTATTTTTCTGATTTTCATTAGTATTCAGGATGACATTTAGAAAGATGGTAAAAATTAAATACTGCAGGGCTGTCAATATATGTCCCGAGGCTTTATTCTTCTTCTCCGAATTATATTTGTTTGCATACTTGAAACATTTGAATTATTCTAAAAGTTATGAAATATAAAAACTGCAGGGCCTTTAACCTTTTGCGCAGAAGTTTTCTCTTATTAAATTTGGTTTGGACGTAAATTTTGATTATTTACAGTTCAGTTAAATCCTGTTTTCACGTGCACGGAATTTTCGCTATTTGCGTATTTTTTTTTGTAGTCCCGTGTATTTTAGTTTTTTTAGAGAATTGCGTGTACTCGTAAAAAAAAACATTCAAAAAATAATAACGTTTGGATTTTATAACTTATTCAATAAAAATACGCCAGTAAATTTTCTGACTATTTAAAAATGCAAAATAAATCCCCCCGATGAGGGCAACATGCTTACAGCTAGCTTAGAATGATTCATCAATTGAATCGTACGATTAAAGCAAAAATAATTCCCGATTGAGATGAATAGTAATTTCTTAAATAATTGAAAACGTCAAAGCAAGCAACATATTATACCGTGCCAATGTATTTAATCAGCCTTATCCATAAAGCTTTTGTTTATGACCTAGCGCTGTATGATTTATATAGTAAACATAACCCCGGCAAAATTTACTTTAGAAACTACTTAAGCTTTGCCTACCTGTCTAAAGCATGTCAACCCTTGCGACAAACGACACGACAAGGGTAGTTCTCTATGTATTAAAATACTTCAACTATATAATGTATATAGGGGATGTTTATAAAGCTTATGCCAAGATTTTAAAAACGTCGTCTTCCTTAACAAAGATTATATTTTTTTAACTATCCAATCACAAAGAAACAAAATAAATTTAACCTAATGAAAATCTTATCGCATGCTTAGTAGCATACGAGCGTATCTAGTTTTTTCAGATATGAAAAAATACAGTTTTATTGAAGTGTATATCCATAGAGACAAGAATTGTTAGTATAAGTAAAAATGTATAAAAATTTAAAAACAAAAAAAAATACCCTCGTCTCCAAAGATGTACAATGTAGACAAATTGCAATATTGAATGTATGTTAAGAATACTTTTTTTTTTTTTTTAAAAAAACGTCAATTTTTTGTGGAAACATATTAAATTTATAGAAATTAATTATGTTTAATAAATTTATACAATTTCCACAACAAAACTTTAAAGTATAAAAAATTCAAAAAAGAAGCTTGCTACAATTTTATCTTTAACTGAAAACAATAATTTAAATTTTTCACAGATTTACGATAAACATCATGCAAATGCAATAGAGTAAAATACGGTCGTAACTCGTAAGTCAGTCTTCGTAATTTTGTAGAAAATAAATTACAAGGGTGAAAAAAAAACAATTCTGCATGCGTAAGTTATTGTATAATTTATATAAAAACATCGTTTATTTACATTTGCAGTTATAGTTTTCCTAAAAGTAATAAAAAAATACCTTGTATTTTTTTCATTGATTTACCTTTAGTTTAAAGTGTAATCAAATGAATTCAAATCTGGCTATGTGACACCATTTTAACTCAAAATATAAAAATATTTCATATATTCATCATTATATCATGATATTCAAAAATTCTAAATGACAGTTTTAATCGCACCACATTTTTTACAACATGTTTAATTATATTTTGCTGTACTGAAATCATTGTCTTATTTTTAATTATGTGTCTCGATTTTAACGACTTATTGCACTATTTAACCACTTATATTTGATGATGTCTGATTTTTAGTTTCCAGTTTAACCTATGGAATAATTTATGTTTGACTAAGATATGAAAAGCCTTTCAACAAAAGTGTTTATCTCTTTGTTTCAGCTTTCGGAAACCTGGGAAGCGTACTGAGCAGTTTAGGCCGACTTCAGGAAGCCGAGATTGCCTTTCATGAGGCCTTACGTCACCGTCCCAACATGGCGGACGTTCATTATAACTTGTAAGTAAAACATAATATAATTATTTTATAATTAAACAAAGGTCCAGCATAACAGATAGCTCAACGTGCCTTTATTTAAATTTCGTTTAACCAAACTTGCATAGCCATAACAATTTTTAAAGAATAAAATTATAAATTACTTTAATTTACACAAATAAATAAAATATTACACATTAACTTAAAATAAATATTTGTATACAATTCCCATTATTGGAAAAGAAGAAAAAGCGATCTTAAAATCTATGACGACAGCGTTCAAACTATTTTCTGTGGTATAGAAAATATAGCTGGTATTATCGCTCAACAAATTTCATATTTAGGGTGTATACCAGTGTTTCTTAACCGTATTGATCAGGGCATCCAATCCCGGGATTCGGGATCCCGTTATCTCGGGATCCCATTTAATTTTCTGATCCCGAAATCTCGGGATCACGACTATGTCAATCCCGGAAATTGACACGAAATTGGAAAACTGTGTATTTGATATTCCTCTGTGAGTTAAAAAAAAAACGAGTTTCTGTGACAATCTGGGGAAAAAGTATACCAAATCGGGGATTTCAAATTCCTCGGTGAGCTAAAGAAAAAACGAGCTTCTGTGATAATCTGGGGAAAAAGTATACCAAATCGGGGATTTCAAATTCTTCGGTGAGCTAAAAAAAAAACAAGGTTTGGAGATAATCTGAAGAAAAAGTATAGGGAATTGAGGATTTCAAATTCTTCGGGGAGCTAATCCCGATCCCGGGATTGGAAAAAGCCTCCGGGATTGGATACCCTAGTATTGATAGAATCGCCCCCTTTAGCAAAAACAAATTATCCAAAATTATCTAACGCCCCCCAAAAAATTCCTATGTGTGTACTTTTATTTCATGCAATGGATTTACTACTGCAAATAAAAAATGCTAAAAAAATACAAATAAAACACATAATATAATAATAATATAATCATGCAATATCTCAGTGCCTCCTTGACTAACTGCATCGCCCCCCAAATTTCGAAAAATTAAAAACTCCCCCTCAGACTTCTAAACGCCCCCCTTAAGAACCACTGGTGTATACTCTCAATACCTGGTAGAAGGGCATTAAATTAAGAAAATCACAATATTCCTTTGTTCTTATTTCCACTTTTATTAACATAGATCAGGTCCGATTTTGATCATAACGTGTTTAATTGATAATGCTCGTCATGGGCGAACCGGTTCTGATCTTGGTAAATAATAGTAGAAATAAGTACAAAAGGAATATTGTGTTTACCTTAAAATTTTGCTAAAGTTTACGAATGCGTTTTTGTTTAAAAATAATGATTTTTTCAATACAGTTTCTATTTTTTTTGATCTAAGAGGATTACCCTATTCATAAAATATATTATTTTTTTAACTACTACGTATGTTTGATACATGTATTTGTTATTATTATAAGAAATAACTTATTTATCAATAAACTTAAAGTGCTGACTATTTTTGATTCTTCTCTATTAGTAGTATACACATTAAAAACAATAATAATTAAAATTGGTAGGTATTTACATAAATTATTAATAAAAATAGTATATTAACACGTTTTGAAAGAATACGAATGGAAAAAACAACTAAACCAATAAAGTATTATTTATGTAAAAAATTCAGTGGCAAATAACGAAATAACGTTTTTAAAAATTTTCTTTACGGTATCATATTTGTTTATTTTAAATACTGAAAAATCATATTTTTTAAAAGTTTGCTAGCTTTATATAACACTTTCAATAAATATCAATACAGCAAATAATATCAATAATAAGTCATATTTTACATAACAATGTATTAGAAATTGATTTATGGCAGTATCGTATAAATGTTTTTCGCTGATTTATGTTATTTTTTTTGTATATTGTTTATTACGTCAATTTTGGTTTTTTGAAAACATAAAATTCAAGCGAAAAAATTCTTATCAAAATTTATTAAAAGCTCAAGACTGAGAGTTCGAATAGTTAATATGCAAAGTGATTCTTGGAAGTGCTTTCAATTTTTCGTGTTTATTTTTGCCATTCGAGTCTTTTTTGATTCTGGAAAACAAAAATAATTAATAAAAAAGGAAAAAAAAAACAAAAGCCGTTGGAAAAGTTTTTATGCTTTGCTGGATAATAAGTTTGTAGAGGGCTTGTGTAACATCTTTTGAAAAAGTGAAAATATAATAAAAAATGATTTTTTTGATCGGTTATCTACTGTGTTTAAATATTAAAATTCATTTACTTATTAACGCCCTATTTATTTAGAAAAAAGTATTCAATTACAACAGTTTTTTACCATGTTAAAAAAACAGATTTCAATTAAATAATTTAAAATAAATTGTACAAATGATTAACATTAATAGCTGTTTAAAATAATTTAATGACTTCTACTACCACGTAAAAACTAAATATAACTATTACTGTGATTCCATACCACGTTAACGTCAAACGTTTTTTAATAATTGCCAAGTATGTTGAAGAAACAATTTTTCAAGGCTTTGTTGCTGTGTTTAAAGTGTGTTGAAAAAGATATTCTGTACAAAATAAAGAAAACTCAATGATGTATATAGTTACAAAATTCAAGAAATGGTTCTTTAAACAATATACGACATCAATTTAGTAATCAGCCAATTAACTATTTCCATAATATTTAACTTTAAAACAAGTTAGTTCATAGTTAAACAAAGCACTGGGATGATGATAAGCCGATTGTATGCATCATGTAAAATGTCATATATCTATACATGCATTGTACGTGTTTGAATGCATATCAAAATGCATTGTGAACAGTGTCATCGCAGCATGCGCCGTTTGTTTTGTGAGATAGTATGCAGCTATGTTCTCGTGTGACGACTAATGAATAGCCAGGAATGCAAGCGATGATTGCACAAAGCTCGTCACATGCAAACACAAACATGGTACATGTATATATTTAGCTTACACATTTCATTGTATTCCAAACACTAATTGTCTAATAACTGGAAAAAGAACAGAGTTGTTAGTTGAAAAAAATGTAACGCAACTCGTTACAATATAATATGAAAATAAATACACAGTCAGTGTGTAACTTAATTTAAATACCCCACTTTCAACGTAAGCGGTAGACTTAGTCGGACAATGTCCGCGTAACATAAAATTACATTCAATCGAAAAATTACATAAAAAAACATTATAGAATATTTTATAACAGCATTTAATTCATAATGATTTGGACGTGCATGAAAAAGTCGAATAATAATAATTTTTCACTTGACACTATCATAAATAATGTGCGTATATTAAAGAATGAATGTGGTGCACTATTTTTTAAAAATTGACTAGCTTGTAACTAAATTACTATTTTGGGTCTTTTTAGAGTCATGAATACTGTTTTACAAATACCAAGTATTTAAATTTAACATGATCGTCTGCTTATTTAATTGAAAACAAAAAGAAAAAGCTTTTTTTGATTATCACTTTTTCGGATCAATAAATAAGCAATATCAAAAATATTGAGAAAAAACCTAATTACAAAAAAAAAATGATGTTAGTAACTACATTAGAAGCAGTTATTACTTTTTTGAGGACGGTTGAGTTAAAGATGTCATGCATGTAAAAAAAATGCGACTACCTATCAAGAATATTCGTTATCAAACATTTGCGAAGACTAATGTTTTTTTTTTTCATGAATTTTGTTATGCTATAATAATTAGATTTTCCGTATGTCCGTTTTAACTGGTATCAAACATTTTTCATTGACTTTTCCGGTTCTAAGCTCAAGAAATGCGACCCCAATACCCACATTGTCTTAAATATCTATTTTAATATGGGTGATACAATGTTTATAATTAAGGTATTCTTATATCATAGTTTTTTGGACCTTTTGTAGTTTATATAAATACGCGATAACGCGATAATGCGATAACGAGATAAGCGCCCGCTTATCAGCGATCGTTCGTAAGATAACTGGGCTGAACGCGTCAGTTGCAAATTCATATTTGTACTGGAATGACGTCTTTTTTACGCGCAACTTAAAATATGATTATTTATTTAAAAAACACTGATTTTTAATAAAAATGTATGAGGAATGATGCAGAGAGATATTTTAAAGCCCTTAGACTATTTTTTTTTTTTGAAATTCATAAGAATAAGGCCAATAATGAAGAAACCACTGGGGTCCCTAAACGATCCCCATCGACAGAGAAGTATTTTTCTTGTCTCCGAGCCGCGAGAGTTAAATTCAATGATATATATTTATTCAAATTCAAAATAATACGAGAGGTAAAAATTTGGAATATTTTTTTTATACACACAATATAATTTCGAATATGTATTTTTATCATCACGATACTACTGATGAAAAAAATGTAAGTGCCTTAAATAGATAATACTTTTCTGAGAATAAAAAGTACTTATAAGCTTTCTTTAATTAATTAAAAATGATAATCAAATTCATTTGAAGGCTGATTTGTAAAAATACATTGGCAGGCTTAATTCAACGTTAAGAATAAAGATGGCGGACAGACGATATTTATTTTAATTACGTTAAGCCCCTTAAAAGCACAAAATAAACAAAATCTCTCTGTTGACAAACAAGTTGAGGCTTAACAAACAACATTCAAAATATTAAAATAAGCTAAGGTGAGTGTTTTTGCAAGCCGGTGGCTTTTTGAGTGCATTTGAACTAAAGAACAAATAAATGAAAATAGTATTTTGTTTTGAAAGTAGAAAAAAGTCATAAGTATGTAATTTATTAATTTTTAAGATTGGCATTAAGCACACAATCATCAGACGTTGCATTGTATTATAAATTATCTAAAACATTTTGATACACAAAGTTAAATTTCGTTAAGTGGTCATCATTAGAAATTCTTTAAAGCACTATATAGACTTATATTTAAAATATCTTTAACTTCAAAAATAGATCAATTGATTTCGTAGCGTGATTTGGCAGTACCCAACTACCTTTTTTACTTGTCAACCTCTCTTTAGGTGTTCAAATGAATCATCTGACGTTTTATCGCATTAATTTGAAAATTAATAATAAAAAATACATCTTTTAGAGTATTTGTGTACGAGCTAATTAATTATTTACCTATATTAATCTCTCATACAAAAGTTTTATTAAAAATGGCTTAATAATTTAAACAAGAAATGTATAATAATGCTTTACAACAATATTTTCTCATTAGGAAATATTTTTTACCCATCCTGTTGTTAGGGGCTTTGAATATTAAATTAATCCCTTGATCTGCTTCCGCCCACCGATTATTGAAATTCCACATTTCTATTGAAATTTGGAAATCGACTCAGGCCCCTCGGTGAGTGTACCTAGAACTTTGTTTTCTATCCAAGTGGGTGTCGGGATGTTATCTCCCATAGAAGGGATTTCAAACTTATCTACGCTAGAAATTATATTAAATTTTGTATTTTCACTATAAATAATATTTCATGCTTCTTATGAAACGGGGAGTGTCACTTAATTTATTATAAATTTATATAAATGACTATCTTTGGCCATTTGATTGTACTATATATTAATTTTAATAAATGAAAGAATTTATAAAAATAATATATTTAGTATTCATATTTTAAAAAGAACATAAAGTATTAAAACATTTTTTTTATAGTCATCACTTTGCTGTTGTTATGGTCAAGATATTGGAACCAAGGCCGGCCCGTGGATTCTTGCGCCTGTGTGCGAGACGCCTTCGGCCGAAGTTCGGCGCATCGAAAAACCAAAAGCGATCCACCAATCTGCGCCCCTCTGATTATTTTTAGAACCGACGCCTGTGTGCGCCGCACACTTCACACACGCTTAGGACCGGCCCTGATTGGAACTATCGTTAAAAGTAACTTGTCTCTACGAACAAATAAAGAAAAGGCAAAGATATCACATTCTATGTCTTAATTAAGTTGTCATGTTGAATAAAAATGACCACGAAAAAACCTTTCATCGGAATATTCAGTGATTAATAGATATCAATAATTAAATAAAATCAATCTTTTTCTGTACAAAAATATATAAGTAATAATTCATAAAGTCAACAAAAATGGTGGCAATACAAGTTTGAATTGAGTGACACGATTTTCTAGGAAGATTTTTCTACTCTCTATTGTTTCCAAAATTTATTTTTTTAATATTTTCATAAAATATATCGTTGTAAATCTCAAAAATAAGTTATCGAAATCAGTAAATTTTAATAAATTTCAGATTATGTAAAATTGTTGAAAACAAAAGTATTTGTATTAAGCCACTGCTTTGTATTTGCAATTATTAAAACTGACATGGCTGACCGCATCAAAGCACGACTCTTAATTGAGTTAATTTTAAAATGTGACATTTAAAAATTTAAATTTAAAATTCAATTTAATTTTACGTCAATTTTAATCGGCTATCGATCTGTTTGTAGACACAATAACAATTACGATATTAATGAATTGGCTGATTTATATTTTTAATTTTATTAATTGACTCACTAATTAAACATTAAAAAGGTATGTGATATTGAATATTTTATTATTATGATTACAGAACTTTTCTTCATTAATATAAATATATATTTATAAAAAATCATATTATTTCCCCTAATTGACATCTCTACCTACACCTTGTGCAAATGAATGTTTTTTTTACACAAAAAAAATATGTTAAGACACTTAAAATTTCCTATAATTTTTTAATAACCATTAAATAAACTTCATACTAAACTTATTATCATATCAGACTTCAGTTTTTTTTTATGCTCTTTTCATCGTACAGATTTACTGTTTACTTATTTGAAAAAGCAAGTCTGTAACTCTTTTGTCTTCGCAAAGTAATAAAATAACGTTGTTTTTGGTTTACTAAGAACTGAAACGGAAATATCCAATACGGATTTATTAAAGGAACTTATTTATGCTTTTTATTTGAAAAACATATCATTTAATATACTATTTTGTGTTGTGAATCAATAATCCAATATTTAATAATATTACATTTAATTTGTAAAATACGATACCTTCAATCCAAATATTTCTCTCTGACAAAGTCGCTCTAGCTCTTTATTGACGAACGTGGGGCCGGCGTGTGCATGCCAGTCGCCGATGGAGGGTCGCCTCTGCACCGGAGTCCTCTAATTTGCATAGCAAACTTCGGCCAACAGCGTCGCACTGGGAATTAAAAGATTTCGCGATAGAGAGACGCCGAGTGTCGACGCTCGGTCATAAATCATCGGTTAGTGCGTTCAAGTTAGCCTCCCGTGGGGTTCAATAATTCATCATCCCCTTCGCCGATTTTGCAGTTTTATTCAATATATTGAAGGAACTGAACTGTGTGAAGGTGCAGTATATGATTGATTGAAAGATTAAGGCTCTATACATACATTTAGTTTATTATTTATAAAACCATTTCATAAGAAGCTTGATATTCACCATGATTCGCTTTATTTTATTTTAAAGTTATTTTTGTATAAATAGCACTGTTTATATATTTTTCTTATCAGTTGAAAATGCTCGCAATTAACGAAACCAATCTTGACCTTTTAAATAAAGTAAAATAAACTACAAAGGAATATTGTGTTTTTATTAATGATTCGCTTTACTTATATTATATATCATTTACAAGATAGACTTTTTAAAAAAAATCTAGAAAAGAAAGGTTTTCTTCATACAGTTTTTGTAAAGCATTTTTAATAGGCGACAAATTAAATTTTCAGAATTTAAATCAATTTTTGGTTACAATAAAAATATTATACGGTCAGAATATTAAATAACAATTTTGGTAAGTAGGTTAGGTTGGGTTAGGTTTTTTTTAAAGATTTCATGTAAATTATGATTATTTATTCTGACCGATATATTATGACCATTTATTATAAATTCTGACCAATATTATTTAAATTCTGTCTAGATAAACACGAGCCTTTTTAATATCTCAAATATATTTTATTTTATTTACAAAGCAAAATCTTCTCCCAGCGAACGCAAACCTTAACACTTTGGGCGATTAAATTGTGAATGAAACAAAAATAATCAATCTAGAGTTATATTTTTTTAAAAGTTATCATAAGAATTTTAAATTGTTTATTTAAAATACTATTTTTCATGAGAAAATCTCTCTAAAATTTTAAATATTCAAAATTATTCTTCTTTAAATCTTTCAAAAAGTTTCTTTGACTTAAAATATATACTGCTAGACTTTTTGGTTAAATGTTTACTTCCTATTCAGTTTTTCAAAAAATCTCCATTTAGCGATGGTGTATGGTTATATAACATAGTTTTGACATTAAAATTCTAGTTAGGAAAAACAACAGCAAAAAATATACATTTTAAAAATAACACTATTTTTTGAAACTGCTGTGATAAGTATAAAAAAATACCAAAATAATGTTCGTGAGTATTTGTAAAATAAAGCTTTTTATATGCCTAAAATTGTGTTGGATATTCAACAAGGTTCGATGGGCTTTCATTTCAACGACGATATATAATGTTATGATAAATATGTAAAAAAAGGAAGTGAGTTAGTAGGTGAATAATAAATTTAATACTGTTGATGGGCAGAACATGAGGATGTCAGAGATAGATTGGCGTTTTGGTCACAAGTGCCGCCAAGAGGATCCTCTGTCACAGGCTCTCGTATTCAAATTAATGGAGCCGCACGTATTATGTGTGTTTCAGAAGGTTTTCACGAACACTTGAAATTTGCCAGAAATTTTCACTTAACCTATCGTGCATTGTGTTCTTTACAAAAAACGCTGACCGAGATATAAATGATTGATTGAAACTGTTTTTTGGCATTAATCATTACATTAAATGAAACCTCATGTTTAACGTCACATAAATGATAAAATACATCTTATGAATTAATTTGCAACCCCCTACGAAATCAAATTGAACTAATACATTTTCACAGTTCAAATACCAAAGTTATTGATTATTTTTCTGCATTGAGTTCTGTCTAAGAACATATTTATTATCGTTAATTTTGGCTCATCTTTGTATATTTACACTTTTTCTCTCTTACAATGGTACATTTAAGCTAAGCTAAAGAAATGGGACCCCAATACCCACATTTTCTTAAATATCTATTTTAATATGGGTGATACAATGTTTATAATTATGGTATTCTTATATCATAGTTTTTTGGACCTTTTTTAGTTTATATAAATACGATAAGATAAGAGATAAGCGCCCGCTTATCAGCGATCGTTGGTAAGATAACTAGACTGAACACCGCTCAGCAAAGCGCGCCAGTCGCACATTGACATTTGCATTGAAACGACGTATATTTTACGCGCAACTTAAAATATGATTATTTATTAAAAAACCACGGATTTTTATAAAAAAAATGTATGAGGAATGATGCAGAGAGATATTTTAAAGCCCTTAGACTATTTATTTTTTTGAAATTCATAATAATAAGGCCAATAATGAGGAAACCACTGGGGTCCCTAAAAGACCCCCATCGGCCGAGAAGTATTTTTCTAGTCTCCGAGCCGCGAGAGTTAAAAAAACTAACCTAGCCTCACCAAAATGGTTAAAAAATATTCTGATCGTATAATTTTTTTTTCTGACCGTTTATATTTTTATTCTGATCGTTTAATTTTTTACCTTTATGATGGCCACAAGCAATATGCCAAATTATTTTAAAAATTATACGATCAGAACTGAATAAAAATCATACAGCCAGAAGTAATATCAACTGGGTAAGCCAACATAATTTCGTTCACACACAATATAGAGTGATTAACGCAAAATACACTTGTCCGACGTCAGTTCTGTGAATCCAATTTAAAACTTTATTCGTCATGCACAGGCGAACGTAAATCGAGCGTGTATTTGCGACATAAATTGAGCGTTTTAGAGATAAAATTTACCCACAGTTATTCCGCCTGTGAGGACATTTGATATTTTTTTCAAATATATAATTGGATTATTTTAAAAAACTTTTATGACTCTAAAATAATAAGCATTGTTATGAAATCAGGATATTCATAATTTGAACTTTCTGTCCGTTGACAGTTGGGTGGTCAATAAATTTCAAGAAGCTTTGGTTCCAGAATATGAAACACAATTAACTGTGTTTTTAATTTTCACTCCAAGATACAATAATTTGTATTGTTTTCACCGCCTTACTATCCGGTTTGGAGAGTATGGCAAAAGGAGAGCAAGTAGCATTTTAATATTACTTTCATACATAGTAACATCTTTTACTGACATTCCATTAAAGAGCTGTGAGTATTCATTTTTTTTTTAATATTTGGCATGGCAGCTAATGCCAATGCGCCAATTTTTTTAAAATTAAAAGATCATACAAAATTTTATAAGAATTTATTGCATGTTACTAAATATATTTTTTTTACCATGTCCGCTCCCAATGTGGATCATATGGACTCCTAATGAAGTTTATCTCAACAGATGTTTTTCTACCAAAACTGCTTGTTACTCAGTTGCTCAACCTCTCTTTTTCCAAAGAGAGTAGGAATAGAAGGATAGGGCTAGGACAAGACTAGTGGTTAGCTAATCGCTCTCGATACGCCCCGTTCATATGATAAGATGGGAGAGAGGGGGAATTCAACACAACACTTTAGAGGTCTATAAGGGTCCGGACTACTCGGCCCAGCCCGCGGGCCGGTTTTGGGCGGGTAAGTGCAATTGATATCACAAACACCCACGTCTTAGGTGTCAAATTGTTATTGAAAAATCTTACTGGAAATTAAGCCCAGACAGACCCACCTGATCAGTAGAGCAAGCTCTAACCTATAAGACCACAGTGGGTGAAAATTACTTACTTCCATGATTTCCTATTAAAAGTTCTAATTTTCCATATAGAGAGAAAATGATTTCGTAATCGCTGTTCATTCTATCGCGTCAATTATTATTCTTCTTTATTCCACCAGCTCACAATGGTAAAATAATAAACGTATTAAATGATGTTTTCTTTTGGCATTACTTGAATTTTTTATGCTAGGAAAATTAACTATTTTTTTAATTAAACACTTCCGTGTACATAATTAAATTTAGTTGTCAGCATAACTACTGAATCTTCGCTTCGTATTGACTTTATGATGTTTAATGAAAGGTATGCACATAAATCTATCTTAACGTAGATGCGCAATTACGCGAGCATTGAACTTGTACTCCTACGCCGTAAGCAGTAATGTTTTCTACGGTCGCTGAATTGCAGTGCTCCGTAGATGCCCGTAGCGGATTGTAGAGAATCGTAGCGTCGTAGCCGGGTAATTTGACGTTTGTTAAGCGAGCTACGCGATGCTGGATGAAGTTTGTTTGCGGGAAAGAGGAAGGGTAAGGCTCACGGAGGAAGGGAATGAGTTCTAGTTTCATTCGCTCTGCCAGTGATAAATCAATTCGGAGAAAAGTTGCCTGTGACTTTACTTATGGGGCGGAAAAATTGAAAATTAATGAAAAACTCGATACGGTGGTTACACGCAGGGTAAACGGTTGGATTGGTTTGTTCTGAGGGAAATTGTCGAATGTTTTATTGCCTGGCAAAATTTTACGAAATGGTTTGCTTGAATTTTACCAGATTTTTTACGATTGTGCTAAAAATAGTAAACGTACGATAAAATAACATTTCAGTTGTATTTGACAACTTATAAAATGGTTTTTATGCTTTTTCGTAGGAATTTCATTAGTTTCAGTCAACAGTTATAGCATCATATCTCTTTTTCAAATGCAAATTTAAGTTTTTTTTTCATTCAAGTAACATACAAAAAATAGCTAAAATTTTGTTATGATTTTCAAAGCTTTGAGTGATAAAGAATAAATCAAAATTTTTTCATTTGGAACAATCAGCTACATGTACACATTTCTTTTAGAAACTATAAGAAGCGTCTCGTTACAAAAAGCAATTCGTACAAAATTAAATATTTGTTGCAAACAAGATTTTTTAGATTCAAGCAAAAAAAACTGTTTTAAATTGAGATTCTTTTTCTTTTAGAAAACGATAACTGCGTTTATGAGATAATTAACTAAACAATTAAAAGAATAAAAAAAAAAATATTTAGCAAACATAGAATCAATCAGATTTGAAATATTCCGATCCATGAATATATCAATATATCGCTAATTAAGATTTGATTTGTTTTTTTTCTAATGGCTGATATTAAGGTTTGAAGCTTTGTGCAAAATCGCGCGTTGATTATACGCGAGTTATCTCATTTATTACTAATTCATTTAATAATTGCAAACTATAGCCGGCTTGCTAGGTAAAGACGTACTTTTTTCTACGGCAGCCAAAAGAATAAAATTGTTTTATTATAACAAATAGTATCGATTTTTATTTTACTATTAACATATGACATCTTAGAAAAGGACAAGATTTTAATAAAATTGGTTTTTGATCAAACCATATTCGCAATTTTTTTTTAAATACATAACGTTGAAGTTCTTTTATATTATAACAAATCGTTATATTTTGCTTCGATAAAATTTTTATATGTTAATAAAAAGCAAAATACTTGTTGAATAATTATAATCATAACAGTGCATAAGAATACTAAATGAAAATTTTAAAGATTCAATCTTTGTACTATATTTATATTTCAGATGAGCGTGAAAGCTTTGTGTGAAAGCTTAAAGCTTTATTGTACGGTGGTATGGTGTAGAAAGCGCCATACCGAAAGCTTCCTCTCTTAGAGGATTTGCTCTCGCAGAAGCCGTAACAAGGCCCAAGGGAGGCTCGTAGGTGCGATAGCGTCATAAATCAAGGTAGATTATTAAATGAAGCGTTACAAACGTGTATCGATACTTAAGCCTCGCCAGAGAAAGCGGTTTTACTTATGATGTATGATTACTTTATAATAATGTATCGTAATGACTTCTATTCAGGTAAATTTATGTTGGTTTTATGATACTTAAATGGGACCATTACTTATATTTTTCGGTTTGAAGAGCTTGGAAAACTTTTGACAATTGACTTTGAAAACAATTTTTGTTTTCAAAAACAGTTATTGTTGTGGATATAATTTAGAATTTCGACTGAAGGGTCTTGATGGAATTTTAATATCAATTTTGAATTGTTTGAATTTTGTACTTTTCCATGAGTTTTGGCGCTAACGACCTCAGTTTCACCTTTCGACATCTTCAGGCATTTCAAGTTCACGAATTTACTTCACTCACTAAGCTTAATTGTTATTAACGCTATAACAATTAAATTAAGCTGTACGAATTAGCGAAAATATATTATTTTTATGAGTTAAGTCAATTATTTTATAGACATTGTGGATTGTTTAATACAAAAAATAAATGAAAAAACCAGTAATTATACTACTTCATAAGTAAAACAATCTAAAAATAATTTAGTCCAATTGCATTATAATATGGTCAAAATAACACTTCGTATTAGATTTATTTTTTTATTTATGTTGATAGCTATTTAGATTTTACGCCCTTTGTTA
This sequence comes from Himalopsyche anomala, assembly GCA_031772345.1. Taxonomy (NCBI): domain Eukaryota; kingdom Metazoa; phylum Arthropoda; class Insecta; order Trichoptera; family Rhyacophilidae; genus Himalopsyche; species Himalopsyche anomala. The sequence continues at coordinate 4,748,465 of CM062828.1, forward strand.
AGTAAGTATATGGTGCATTGTTCAACGTCATTGGTTTGCATGATAATCATTGACTTAAATTCTATTACCGACAACTTATGTATGATAAATTTATCGATATCTACTCGAGGGCATGAGTTTTTGTTATGTCTTGATTCTTCCTCAAATCAAAATAACGCGACATAATGATACGTTAGCTTAAAGCCCGAGAGCTTAAGAAACTCAGATAAAGACAGTTCTAATAGAAAAACGTCTGTTGAAACACCTCCAATATTTATATATATATACTCAATATTTTGAGTGGAGATGAATTGAAAAAAAACCCTCTTCTGACGAGTTCTGATTTGTGACATAGCTGTGATGAGAACGTTAATTCGAAATAGCTATCAACTTAATAAAATGAATGTGGAAATAAAAAAGTGTTATTTTAACTTAACTTTAATGGAATTTTACCAAGTAAATGCCAATTAAATCAATCGACTGCTTTAGTTTAAATTAGCACGCCCATGTATTTTTTTTTTAAAAATACCTTATATATATGTTTAGCAGTAATACTCCAATCCATACTGCAATCCATATAGCTAAAAAAAAGATTTAACACTTTTAAGACATCATATTTATTAACAAAGACACAATAAAGCGACTACACAATCAACTACCACTAAACACAGTATTTCAACAAAGTAATATGTTTCTTTTTTTTCGCCTTTAATTGTGCTAAAAAATTTGACTTATGATCGAAACACGTAACTTAGAATGACTTGAACCTAACAACTTAAGGTAAATAAATTTGTACGTAAATTTTTGTAACGTTTTTTTTTCAAAGAATGTTTTTCAATAATTCAATTCTGGTTTGTTCAGAGTAAAATTACAGCGATTATTAGAAATCACATTTTTACTGTTGAAAATTGTGACTAATATCAAACGAAAGCTTTATCGAATATTTATTTCAATGAAAGGTTTACTGAATTGCAAAGGGAGGTATTAATATAATAGTATGTTTTATAAATGTCAAAGCTTTTTACGAAAACATTATTGTATCGGTAACAAATAATAACATAAAGGCATTGAAAGAAACGAATAATATTTTAATTTCTCTGAAACAAAATACTTTTAGCCGTATCTGAGTTTCGTATCAAGAATTATTCCGAATCGTAAAAATGTCAGCGGCTTTACACCAATTCTGAAAGATTAAATTAAACCAAGAGTTCTTTTTGATATTAATAAACCTTTATTTCACATTGAAAATACCAACATCAAATTTCTTAGCCACAACGAAAAATGTTTATTTTAAAAGAAGATGTATTTAAAATAATGTATTTGAAACGAATAATTATTTTATATAGTAATAAAATAAACGAAAAACTCTTCATCTTTTTTAAATATTTTACTTTCAAAATATTGACAAAGTTTAATGTTGATTACATAGTTAAAGTTTTATTAGTTCATCAAATTTATCAGCAGAAAGCTTTTTAAAACAATGTTCATTTTTAGACCGCTTTTAGTTTACGAACCTTAGTCAAATATATCTGCTCTAAGTTGTTACAAGGGCGTTTGTGATTTCGCGTGTTTGCCATAAAATTAATTTAAATCAAGGGTTAAATGTTAGTCGTCTTATGAATACAAGCAGCAATATCATGTACGTAATGAATGGTAAGGGATGAATTCTTAAAAACATATATGTTCGTGTTTTATTTCTGTATACTTTAATTCGACATTTTTCAGTTTGACGCCATTTCGTTTGCACGCAACTCAACTTCAACACAGAGTTGTTAATTTTTTAGAATGCTATGCGGTTTATTTAGAATTTATATGTATTTTTAATACTTTTTTTTTTAGAAAGGTTTATAAGTTTTATTGCATATGTATTCTTTATTCATGTTTATCATGATGTTTAAAAGTAAAAATGTTTGGAAGAGTTTGTTAAATAAATTGTCAACTTCAGGGCCCTAGTAGTAAAAACTGAACCTTCATGATCAGATTAATTCAAGTCTTGACAGAATCAATTTAAGAAATCTTTATTACAGAAAAATTTTGTGGGGTATGACTTTTTTTCTTGAGTTGATCTCTAGTTTAAAATTGAGTTTAGTTTATGTAATATAGATTTTTTTTTTAATCTTACATCTTAATTCTTAAACGATTTGGTTGCAAATAGTTTTGTTACAAATTTATTAATTATACATGATTATTTATATATGACATGCAAAATACTTTTTTCTTGTTCTTTACATAAAACTAAAAATAATTTAAAATCGTGATAATAGAACATACTCGTATCGCTATTGTAAATATTTTAAGTTATTCCAACATTCTTTTGGAATTAAAAAATTAAAATAGAACTTTTTATGTTGATATGAAATTCTTAATAAAAAAAAATATTTATGTTCAGTTCTAACCGTCAATCTGAAAACTTAGTGAACCTAATAGTAATCATATGTGATTTTAAAATGTTCACAAAAATTTTTTTTTTTGTTGAGCGGTCAACGTCGTTCACTTTAATTTTACGGACTCCTTGTTTTGTTATTATGTTTATTTAATATGTTTTTCTATCGATGTATACATGTGTATTTGATGGCTTAAATATTTGTAATCGTTTTTAATCATTCGACTCTTAAATCGAAGTAGCGATAGTAAATGGCCTATAAGTTGTATCGCCTGTTATTTAGTTTTCTTCAAAAACAAAGAGCCAAGCAATTAGGTAACAAGCATTTTAAAAAAAAACTAAGATCATATTCTTTATTAAGATATCATTAAGTGCTCCAAATTCTAAGCGTTGATGTGCTTAAAAACACTTAACTATCAATTAATCAGTTTTCTGAATGTATGTTCTTTATACTATGTCATCAGTCAGTAGACAGTACACAAGAACGGATATAATCTTTGAATTTTACTGTTCACATGTTTAATATATGACTATTTTCATTGCAATGACTTATTTATTATAATAATATGAAACTCCAAAAAACACTTCACCCTAATTCAATAAGTAATTATCATTTATTATCAACGCCAATTCCATAAATCATATAAGTAATGATCAAAATATCGATAGTATACGACCTCGTTATTTATTTGCGTCTTAAAAAATGTCGATTAAAACAACATTGTGAGAAATAAAACATTTCTACCGAAATAAAAATCAAACAAATATTTATTAAGGCAATTAATTTTGTGATGTTGATAAAGGTTTAAAAGAGTAATTACTTTTTACTTTAAAAGTGAATTTGTGATTAATTTTGGATGTAAGGCTTTAATTTTATTAATATACCGTTTATCATGATTTTTCAATCAATGAGAGTTATTTCATATTAAACCATTATGCCCTTTGATCAAAATCATTTAATTATTTGTGGTTACTATTATTAAATCTTTTGATATTTTATTAGCCTAATAAAATTAAAACGGAATTTATTTAAAATAACTGCAATTAAGAAAACATTTATTTTCTCACGACTTGATACGAGCGTCGAACGTTTACGTGACACAGCCGAGTAACCTGACCTGTGTAATGCGTCAGTAATTATTTCAACACCCCATCGCGGGTGCACGCATTGACGAACACGCAAAGTTATCGTGAAAAATACGCCCGGGGCTTATCGCTCATTGGAATCTCTTAATGAAACTTTCTAATACACCGGCGGCCGACTGATCCAAAGGGAAACTTGCGAAAGCTTTTGTTGCGGAGCTTTTTCAGTAGGCATTATGTAAACAAACAAATATCCTGAGGTGACTGAATTCAAACCTGAGTATCTTATTATTAATTAAATTCCTGCCAACCACTAACATCACTTAAAAAAAACACCAATAAATTAAAAAATACGTATTTCTATATTCATCAGGTTGGCAAGTATTTTATCAAAGATTCGCTGTAAAAATGTCGTTTTTTTATACTATGTTTGAAAATTGGCTTAAAATTTTGTAAATACATATATGTAATAAGCCTCTTTTTTTATAATTTAAGATTTCGACTGAAGGTGGTTGGTGGAATTTCAATATTAAATTTGAATCGTTCGAATTATGAACATTCACGCAGATTTTGTCACTAACGACCCGGGTTTCCCCTTTCGGCATCTTCAGGCGTCCAAGTGCACGGATGAACTTGAACTGAAACTTAATAAAGAATATGTTCTTAGTTTTGTCAGTTCATGTTCATCCGTGCACTTGAACGCCTGAAGATGCCGAAAGGCGATACCCGGGACGTTAGTGACAAAATCTGTGTGAATGTACATAATTTGACCGATTCAAATGTAATAAGCCTCGTCTTGTTAATTTAAACTACACTAACTAAAATTTGATGAACAATAATCTGAAACAACAGACAAATCATAACTAAGGCGTAATATTCAACTTTAACGTTGACATATATATTTTTACTAATCTATATATTAATACTCGATAATGTCCGAATGATTGCATGATTGTCCGCGATTTCCCCTCCCCTGCCCCTTCCCACACCCTCCTTCACCAGCTCCGCTGACGCAATATTTTTATTCATATTAAAGACATATTTTCCCAATACACTGTTTATTATTTGACGAAACAAATCAAGTCGCTGAAAAATTGAATTATTTGAATTATCATACAAAAAAACGCCACGGCCGTCGATCGAACCATCGCCTGTAGATTATGAGTTGAGATCGTTACCGCTCGGGCAAACACACAACTGTCAGAATTGATCTAATTTAAATATTATATATTAAGCACACATTTAAATTATTCTAAAAATTCCAAAATACGCATACTTCACATGCATACATAAACAGTTGAATTATTCCAAAAATTCAATAATTTACGAGGTCTATTTCTGCTAATAGGAAAAATAATTGTTAGCAAACTTAAACATTATTCCAAAAATTAAGTAATTTACAAGGACTATTTTTGCTACTATGAAAAATGGTTGTTAGCAAACTTAAACATTATACCAAAAATAAAATAATTTACGAAATTTCTGCTTCTAAGAAAAATGGTTGTTAGCCAACTTAAACATTGTTCCAAAAATTAAGCAATTTACAAGGACTATTTTTGCTACTATGAAAAATGGTTGTTAGCAAACTTAAACATTATTCCAAAAATTAAATAATTTACGAGGTCTATTTTTGCTACTATGAAAAATGGTTGTTAGCAAACTTAAAAATTATTCCAAAAATTAAATAATTTACGAGGTCTATTTCTGCTAATAGGAAAAATAATTGTTAGCAAACTTAAACATTATTCCAAAAATTAAGTAATTTACAAGGACTATTTTTGCTACTATGAAAAATAATTGTTAGCAAACTTAAAAATTATACCAAAAATAAAATAATTTACGAAATTTCTGCTTCTAAGAAAAATGGTTGTTAGCAAACTTAAACATTATTCCAAAAATTCAATAATTTACGAGGTCTATTTCTGCTAATAGGAAAAATAATTGTTAGCAAACTTAAACATTATTCCAAAAATTAAGTAATTTACAAGGACTATTTTTGCTACTATGAAAAATAATTGTTAGCAAACTTAAAAATTATACCAAAAATAAAATAATTTACGAAATTTCTGCTTCTAAGAAAAATGGTTGTTAGCAAACTTAAACATTATTCCAAAAATTAAGTAATTTACAAGGACTATTTTTGCTACTATGAAAAATGGTTGTTAGCAAACTTAAACATTATTCCAAAAATTCAATAATTTACGAGGTCTATTTCTGCTAATAGGAAAAATAATTGTTAGCAAACTTAAACATTATTCCAAAAATTAAGTAATTTACAAGGACTATTTTTGCTACTATGAAAAATGGTTGTTAGCAAACTTAAACATTATTCCAAAGATTAAATAATTTACAAAATTTCTGCTTCTAGGAAAAATGATTGTTAGCAAACTTAAACATTATTCCAAAAATTCAATAACTTACGAAATTTCTGCTATTACGAAAAATAGTTGTTAGCAAACTAGAACATTATTCCAAAAATAAATAATTTACAATTTAAATACTGCAGGGCAGGGCTGTCGATATACGCCCCGAGATATTTCTTTTACTATCAGAATTTCTGGATTATTCAATAAATAGGTTAGTAATTTATTTTTCACGCCAGTAACTTTTCTGACTACTTAAAAATGCAACAAAAATCCCTCCGTTGAGGTCAACGGGCTTACAGCTAGTTGTATTAAATAGCGCACACTTTTAGATGTTTAAATTGACAGTTAATGCTTTGCAAAAGCTGTTGAAACGATACATCAATAAAAACAGTCACAAAATTTAGCATATCGACTGAAGAAAAGCAAAACGACGTTACCGTTATGAACAACATTTTACAGTAGACGCAAAAAAAAAATCGGACATAAATCGAAATATTATAAATTGTAAACTATAATTAAATAACTTTTAACTACACAATGTCTTTTAAATTTGTGTTTTATAAACTCAATCTAATTTAAATAAATAAGTTGTTAAAGACAAACCTTCGTTTAAGTCCTTCTTCTTAACCGCAATATTTACAGACCCTTAATTTGAGTAAATTAATGTAGATACATATTTGGGATTGGCAACCTACATTGTTTTGATCGAACGTGTATTAATTTTTCTTTTCGAAAGTTGATAAATAGCTTAAGATTTAAAGCATCGTTTTAAAACTTTAATTAGTAGATATTGAACACAATGTAATACGTGTGCTTTAACAATAACATTTGTGCAAAAAAAGTAAACGAATTCTTATTTAAACTGTAAATCGTTCAACATTATATTTCTTATATTTTTGTTTACTGAAGTTTTCATTCAAATGGTGGCTGTTTTTGAAACTAGACAGCTCGTCATACTGTCAATTAGCAACTTTGACTATTCGTTATAATAACTTTCAAGTTATATTCTTTCATGTCCGAAGAAATATATTTCAAGAAAACGTCTATAACAGTCTCGCGAGAGTTTTATGAGCTTAGTTTTGTTATTGCATTTGTTTCTAATTTAATTTCGTTCTTTGAAATACTTTTCATTACAATCGTATAACATATGTCACGTTACAAACATTATCCAGAAGGTTTTTATTTTTCACATTCAATTAATCTTTAAATGTTGATGTTGATTTTATGATTCTGACCTGTTTGTACATTTACTTATAGTTATGTTTTCAGCATAATGCCTACTTTTATACGTTTTGATATTTAAAAGCCAGAATGAAACAAAAAAATCCGCCGAAAAAATATTTAACAGACACATCAGACTGTATTAGTCTACCGCCACTTTTAAATTTTGATCATTTTTTTTTAACTATGTCCGCTCCCAATATGGAGTATATGGACTCCTTATGGAATTTATCTCAACATAAGTGTTTCTACGAGAATTGCTTGTTACTCAGTTGCTCAATCTCTTTTTTTTTTTCAAAGAGAGTAGGAATATAATGATAGGGCTAGGACAGGACTAGTGGTTAGCTAATCGCTCTCGATACGCCTCGTTAATATGATAGGATGGGTGGGAGGGGGAATAAAAGACATCACACACATCAATGGCTTCAAACAGAAATTCATAAATCGATGAAAAATCATTTTATAAAACTGTCCGTACGATTCGAACCCGTGACCTCCGTAGCCGAAGCCAACAACGTTGACCACTCGGCCACACAGGTGGCACATTGATCTTTAATGAGCAGAAATATTTTTATAAAAGGTAACAAGTCTTACACATTCGACAGATTTAATTATTATCGACTCTCAAGAGAGATGCAGAAAAAAGTTAAATTCGAATCGCGTCAAGAAAGCATTAACAGTGAAGTTACCAAAATACGCCAGACAGATTTTTTGATAATAAAAGCTATAACCACAGCTTGAGTGTAATGTATTATGAGATGCATTATTTGTTTTTCTAGACCCCGAAAAAAACGCAAACACATTAAGCAAATAAAAGTTACGTTCCATGCAGTTTTATGCTATACTTATTTTTTTGTCAATAGTGTGTGAGAGCTTTATAATAAAGAAAGTTTCGCAATTATATATCAATTCTTTTTTAATGGTCTTCAGTCACCTATATAGTCTTGCAAAATAGGGTTATAAAAATAAGTTATGTTTCAAGCACTCTTTTAAAATACTCGTAATGTTTACGATACCAAAGCACGACAACAGAAATTCCTGAGAGGTTTTTTTTTTCCACGTGGCGTGCGTTGGAGCAATTCAACTATTAAAGTATACTACAGTATTATGCGACACAAATAAGAAGGCAAAAAAACTAAAAAACTTTCATTCGATTTTCTTGTTTAACTCATTAACATGGGAGATTTAACCAGCTTTTGTGCTCTGTACAATGAACACTTTGGGTGATAAATATAAACGGAGAGTGTGAGACAAAAAACAAAGATATATGCGTTGCAAGTTGCAATGAAGACAAGGAAGTTGTACATGATTAAGCTTTTGTTTGCAAACGAACAAGTAACTGTAAAACATTTTCGTTACTAGGGACAGAATATAACATGTACGTCAATTATATCTGTAATACTATTTTCAGTATTTAGATAAAATGATTTGTCTATAAATCGTTGGCGTATATAATTGTTGAATGATTTTAATCAATATTTGTTTTTAAATTGAAGTTTTTTATGTCTAGATTGAGATTTATTTATAGCGTAAAGTTATTTTTGTGTTGAACCCACTGATCCAAGCAATATTTCATGAATCAGAATAAAATTTAATCATATCTTAGTTTTTACTTAAATTTAACATTTATATTAACTTAAATAAAAGTTTTACAAACAAAAAATAGTGCCTATTCGTATCCTCAAAATATGCAACTTTGTAATGTATAATTATGTCATTTAATATTATAATTTAAAGATTATTCAAATATTTGCATTATTGAATATTTTTTTATGCCTAAAGCACCAAATTTTGGAAAAAAATGTAATGTCACGTGAGAAATCTGCACGATACAATAGATTTTGGGAAAAAATTAAAAATCTATTTCGGCGCCGGTCTCGCTATTTTAATTTTTAGAATATGCGGTTGAAGTATGAGAGAACAATTTACATATTATTGATAAAAAGTTATTTAGCTGTTAAAAAATGTTATCAATATAAGTTTTTTTATAGCCTTATAATATTATAAAACTGATTTTTTAAAGTGCGCGCGAATAGAAGTGTCAATATTTTGATTCTAATATATTGGAAACTATCATTGAATGATCTAAAACGTTAACAGAGTGGATTATAAATATTTCATAATTTTGTCTTTTACTGCAGTTTACAATTCAAAACTTGGTATCCGCTGAAAACCACTTGTGACATTCAAATATAGCTTTTTAATAAAATACTTTTACCGGATTTATGTTTAACACGTTGCCATGACTTAATATAATAATACATCTTTCTAAGCTTATGTTTCTCGGAGTTTTTGAACTTTGAGATAAAGTTCTTTGCCTGCATTGTGATTTTCGTAAAAGTGCAACAAGGTCTGCATATCAGATTTCGCGCCAACTTTAGTTTGTGGCTTTGCAAACTGCCATGAATAATCTTCGGGTCGCCATTCACTCCTTTGAAATCTGAGAGGTTTATTATTTATGCTCCAAAACTAGACTCACCGGTCTAGAAAGTTTGTCTCGCTTCTGCGGTCTGTATACTTTGCCAAGGTGCTTAAGAAATATCTGCAATGGGTCTTCGTATTGTGCGCTCTCGTCAAGACTTTGCTCTTTCGGCTGTTGCTGCAAGTTCTTCTCTACGTAGTAAAATACGTAACGTTTCATGATATATAAAACCGTACCATTACTTACTACCTATACCAAACTAAAAGTATTGCATTAGAATATACGTAATATGCAAGTGAAGTGAATACACACAATTTTGAAAATGGTTTTAAAACGAATAATGAGGAGCAAACATTCAAAAAGTGATTTGTCCACCAGTTCTGATAGTACATAATAAAATTAATCAATGAAAATCACAATAAAAAAACGTTTTTTCCTATGAAAATTAAATCATAAATTGGACATATTTAAGCAAACCGTGATTTCTCCAACACTCTTATCATCATTTTCCATGCTCTGTATTTGTGTAAAAAATCACTTTTTGAATGTTTGCTCCTCAATATCAACATTCTTTATTTTTTGATTTACTTAATTTATAATCGTATAGATCTCTGAAATACTTATTATTTAATCAATACCTATTTGCTAAATATATGTATATATATATATATATTAACAAATTTGTGACATTAACTTATTATGCTTTTGATAAAAAATATAGTGTAATGAATTTTACAAACCGTCTAAGGATTTTTTTGTTAAAAACTATAAAGCATCGCTAAAATAAATTATTTGAGTTTATTTTATAAATTGAATAATTACTTGAGCATAGTAGTGAATTTAAACATATAGTAGGACATTTTCAAAGAGCACATATTGCATATGTCACGCCAGTAGTCGTGGTATAATAAAAAAATATCTATTTTAATATGGGTGATACAATGTTTATAATTAAGGTATTCTTATATCATAGTTTTTTGGACCTTTTGTAGTTTATATAAATACGCGATAACGTGATAATGCGATAACGAGATAAGCGCCCGCTTATCAGCGATTGTTCGTAAGATAACTGGGCTGAACGCGTCAGTTGCAAATTCATATTTGTACTGAAATGGCGTCTTTTTTACGCGAAACTTAAAATATGATTATTTATTAAAAAAACACGGATTTTTATAAAAACATGTATGAGGAATAATACAGAGAGATATTATAAAGCCCTTAGATTTTTTTTTTAATTTCATAAGAATAAGGCCAATAATGAGGAAACCACTGGGGTCCCTAAACGACCCCCATCGGCAGAGACATATTTTTCTAGTCTCCGAGCCGCGAGAGTTAAATTAATTCTACCTAAGTTTTTAATCGTCATCAAAACATTACTTACTAAAATGACAAATCGTTATTTCATATTATTAAAATGCATTGGAGGGAATTCGAAAATTTTGCCAAATAAAGACGTGACATATTTTCGTACATCCTGTCCGATAGGCGAATATAATCCGATAATCTGGTAAGCTGCCAAGCCTACAAGATTAGCAGATTTTGTGAAAACATTTTGTTCATCGGGTGATACGGGCTTATCAAACATAAAACCAGAGAAGCAGTTTTATTTAATCTAACCAGTCAGTAGGAAGTAAGAAAATTAGACGTTTTGCTGAGAGAGAGAAAGATGTTCAGGAATCTGGATCACTGATATATTATGATCGTATTATGTGCACTCAGATAGAAAATATAACTGATAATCTTTAAATCCAAAGATGAACACAATTCAAACAAATCAAATAAAAAACTTAATACTTATAAACTATCTTTTTTTACCATGTCCGTTCCCAATGTGGAGCACATGAACTACTAATAGAGTTTATCTCAACAGAAGTGTTTCTTCGATAACTGCTTGTTACTCAGTTGCTAAACCTATTTTTTTCCAAAGAAAGTAGGAATAGAAGAATAGGGCTAGGACAGGACTAGTGGTTGGAGCCCATGACCTTCGTAACCGAAGCCAACGACGTTGACCACTCAACCACACAGGTGGCTAAAGACATTGCATTATATCTATGATTTGCGAAGCTTGAAAGAATTAATAGGATCAATTTTATATTCAAATAAAGTTCTTGGCTTTTTTTTTAAATCTTATATTTTTCAGCGCAAACTATTCTTTTATTTCTTGTATCTAAGAAAGAACTCTCAAAAATGCTTACGATGATCGCTTCTCAAATAAATTTTAGTTAAAAATCATTTTTCTAATTAATAATTGAGAATGATAATTCATAGGAGATATGAAATTGGTTATCTCAGTAAAAATATTTTGACTCACGGGCTCTAGAACTATGAAGTTTTATTTTAAATCTTGTTTTGTATCAAATTTATAATGGTGTTAATAAGCAGTTTATTTTCATAGTAAGTGATTATAACACAACACTAATAATATGAATCAAACAGCCCTTATAAACCCATTTAATTAACCTTTATATCCATTTAGATGGAATGCAATACGAACTTTTTTATTTATGAATTAGAAAACGAGCTTTTAACACCATAAACCGATCTCAAGAAGAAGAAATAGCACCAATTAAAAGGCAGATAGATCCTTGTAAATTTATTAGACAAAAAGAAAAATATCTGCTTGAAAACAGGACCAAGGGAAAAAAATAGGCTCTTTTCTGGCAGTAGTTATAATAAATAAGGCGGTTCGAAGACTGCGGAGGGCGGGGATCACTGTGTAGTAAATAGGGCTGCCAGCTTGACTATCAATATAAACTTGAGTAATAAAATTTGATTTGGTCTTAAGTATTTAATGGATTTAATATTTTTAAAATATCCGTAAATGGTAAACATAAAAAGCTTGTTTATCACTTTATTGTGTTCACAGTCAAGATTTGGTAAAAAGGCATTACATTAAAAAAAATAAAAGCATTTTTACTTGTTTCCACTTTAATTTTATAATATTAAGACCGGTTTTGCTCATGACGAGCGTTATCAGCTGTTTTTTTTTACTAAACATCTTTTTAAATATTATAGCTTTTTTGGATATCAAATTTATGGAGCGTTAAGTACCAGGACGCGTTAGCGTCAAGGTTCTTCTAGTCTCCTTCATAGATAAAGTTTTAAAAAATTTATCGATGGATATTTATCCCTTTACCATCGTTTGCAGACGGAAGGGCGTGATCACTACAAAGATAAGAAGTTCACGGGAACTCCATATGCATTATTTTGCAAATCACATTATATATGCTTCTCCCATACTATATCCGTACATGTACACACACATGCGCATACATACATACAGACATACAGTACACAAAAAAGTCAAACAAAGAAAGTCATTTTCGAGATACTTAGTTCGTTCTTAAATTGTCAACTTTAGACGACATAAGATCTATAGAGGGTCGTCTAGTAGAACTGCTCTCGGTCTAAAACGATTCTCAGGCAGTGTCTCGTCATAGTTGTGGAGATTAGAGGTCGTTGGGTTAAAATTTTGTCCTACCTCGCTGTAAAACTTTTGACATATTTCACGAACGAACTAATGCCTTGCACCAAATATTTTTTAGTTGAAAAATCATACGAGATAATCTCGATAATTTCATTTTTTTGTAAATCACTCCAGACCAATTCACGTTTACTTTGACTTTACGGGGAATCGAACAAAAATCCTCGTGATCGGCAGAAACAATCCCTAAGCATCTAGACTACAGTAGACGACAATATATGACATAAACAACTTCAAGAAAGTCAATGCGAAGCCAACGAGAAAAGAGCTGTTTTAATTTGTTATATTCAATTCATCAATAACTAGAGCCTCATAGAGAGAGATTGTGACAGTACTAATCTGGGACTTCGGGATTGAGAAAATTTGAGAAAGTGGGCTAAAAAAAGTTCTATCGTCGCTTTATTTTGGTAAATTCTAGGTAATTTTTCAAAAAATTCTCGATTTTATTTTGAATGTTTAATGTTAATGTCAATATAACAAGTTGGTTATTGAGTATCCCACCACCACCCGTTATTTGTACGCAGCCGAATTTTCACGGCCGCCTTCCATAACGCAATGCGATCAAGAAAAGAAAATAATTTATTCCTCTTATGATTGGCCCGATACAGAGATGCACAGGACCTATCTTTTGATCATGCACTATTGAGCTTAAAAGATAAAGATAGAAAGGAAAAAAGAGATTGTGACTTGCTCAGTCATTTAGTTTAAGTGATATTAAGTATCCTGTGTATCCTTATACTGAGAATACACCGTGGCGGAAGGAATTAATCTACTCCGAGTTGAATTTATAGAGTGATTAAGAATATTCCGTTCCCCATATGATGTTGCAAATTTATCGAATTAATCTCGATATAAATTTAAAAAATAATAAAAACAATATCCGAGATTTTTTGTAAAATAATTGCTTGGGTACTTTGAGAAAAAAACCTAGGCATCCCTAGTCAGCGTGGTCTCCGGGTAATACGGCTATAGAAGTATAGGCTGGGCGAGGGGTATGTGGGCGGTTGTTTGGGCGGCCAGCAGACCGCAGCGGAGAGTCGAACTGTCGGCGGGTTCCGTTATTTATCGGCGGATAACGTGTCTGAAATATTGAAGTGGAGCGGCACCTCATTAAACAAGTGGCCACCAACCCCCGTCACCACCAGTCCTGCTCCACTCCAAGAAACTACAGCCCGCATACTATTACAAGTCGACAAGTGTCTAAATATTCATTTATATTTTTTTTACCACATTTTATCCGATCTCAAAAAAGCGTAGTAAAACATTAAAGATGTCCATTTTTAAGACTAGAATGGATACTTCTGATGCAGTATGCAAAACTGCGTATTGATTGAAACTGATTTTTTTAAAAGATAGTAATATAATTAATAAATCGACTGTGAGTTTGATTATAATGTAAATACTCGAATAAAATTATGCAAATATATCCTAACCTACAATTTATCTGCTGCAGGTCAATAACTTATATGTATACAAATTATATTTTTTCATATAAAATTTAAAATAGCTTCCACGTATTGTGTTACTAACTGTGACACGTGTTTCGCCTCTTTCAGAGGTATCTTCGGATACATCGAATAATCTAAATTATTTTTAACTTTATATGTAAATGAACTTCCAAAAAGGTACCGCCAAATCCATCGAAAGTATATTTTTTCAGTTCAGTTCAAAACCATCTGTAAGTTTGAATGCCACAAAATGCTAAAAGGCAAAGGCTAGGTCATAAGTGACAAAACACAAAATGTACAATTTTTTTACAGTAAAATTTTTAAGAATAATTGGTCGATGAAAGTTAAATCATTGCCAAAACAGTAGTCAAATGACAGAATTGAACTAAATAAATTATTTGTTAAAAAATAGTCACAATCGTTAGTCCTGCAATTTTATAAACTAGTTTGATCTGCAACGGTTTCGTTCAGAAATGGCACATTTTTATCTGTTTTAATTGTTTCAGCAATGTTTTAAACGTGTTTGATCACAATGTTCAATTTTAAAAAGTTACAATCAATGTTATAACAATGAATAAAAAATATAGATTGTTGACCGATAAGAATTATGTGATATTTTAAATTAAGATTTAGGTAAGCGTCATCTATTTTTTCCATACAATTGGAGAATTTTGCTGAATCAATAATACTTAAAAATTTTGAATTTATTTTTTTGAATAAAATTGATTATATAATAAAATTATTACATAAGAAAAATAACGCATGCTTAAAAACATGCGTAAAGGTTAAAGTAAAAATAAAATTAATGAAATTGAGAACGTCTGCGCAATACCTCACCGCAGTTGGCAATAGAAACTGTTTTAAATAGAGTGGCATGCCTAAGAGACATTACAGATATGGCCGATTAAGAATTCACACCATTATATCATCCATACACTGCTGGAAAAATTCAAAGCTCTGTTATCCAAAATTCAGCTAAAAATTGAGCATTTTCACTCGTGTATTAATACATTTTATTTTCTTAATAAAAATATATGTCAAAAAAATCGGCTAATATGAATTAGTTGGAATCTCCAATTCATTCATTTTAATAGTTTTTTTCTTGTACAACACATCAAATTATCTACAAGTTGTCCAGTACTGATACAAATAGTATCATGGGACACAATTACATACAGCTGTCCGTGTTTGAGCACGTCAGCACACAAGCACGTGTTGAAAAATGAATAGTTTTACTTATGTCATTATTAATATGTCAAAGCAGATTTTTCAAAAATGTTTGAAGTTACAACTTAACGTGAAATTAGTACGAAATCTTTTAAAAATTAACGAAACTACGTTTTGCTGACGTGTTCACAAAATAATCAGTAGGAAAAGCAACGCAAACTTTGCAAAAAATATGGCAACACAAAGTGTCACAATTAAAATATTTTCATCTTTTTTCCCGTTATAATTATATTATATTTTTTTTTTCAAATTGATATCAAGAGCGTCAAATTATCTATCGTTTAAACAACACTAAACGTTTGAAAATTCATCTACAAATACCAAAAATACATTCTTGTCTTTAAGTTTATTATACATAAATATTTGCCAAAATTTTTTCTTACGACTTTATTAAATTCCATCAGCAAAATTTTTGAATTGTTTCAATTGCGATCAATGTTGGTATTTCAAATTTATTTATTTCAGGCTTAAAACATTTCATTCGAAAATAAAACGCTTATTTGTACTAATTCCACTTTTATTTAATATGGTCAAGACGCTATTTTGCTCATAACGAGCATTGTCAATTGATCATAAAGAAACCGCTCTCGATTATATTAAATAAAAGTGGAATTAGTAAAAATAAATGATAAGTTCAAAAAATATTTTTTTAGTTCAACAAAGCTATGACTGGATACATTTAGCCAAAATATATAGCTTAATTAATATCAGATTTAGCGTACGCCAAAATGGTTATCAATTTTATATAAGATAATATGTGTAGAACTAAAATACTTTGTAAATTTTTCACCTTATTATAATGAAGTTCTACAAAGTAAATGTTCAATAATTCAATCAATAGCAATAACGACTAAGTAAAAAACAATTTCGCTCTCACAATGCCTAGTTATTAAAGGGTGAGAGGAGAGGACATTTTAGACATCTCAAACACTCATGACTTCGAACAGAAATCGATGTGTTTAATTATTATATCTTCACCATTAGTTTTCTCAGGGAGGTCTTTCATTGTGTGGTTTATTTTAACAGTATTTGAATTCAATCTGATGAAGTATATAACTTGTTTTATTGGCTGTAGAGTAAATTCATTTCCTTGTGGAATAAAATATTTTATACGTAGATTTTGCTACAATATTGGTATCATTAAATTAAAAAACGGCTAACAGTATTAATAGCACAAAACTTATAGTGATAAACTGCTATGAATGATAATAAAACTTAAGTTAAATTTATGAATGATAAATTGCGTAAAAGAATTTCTCTCGGCAAGATTATTTAACCAGTTTTTATTTAGTATGTTATTTATATATTTCAATGACTGAACGTTCCTGGGCTTTGTCTTTTAAAATATTTAATTTATTCTATGAATTAATTTGTTTAAGCACACAATAAAATAAAACATGTTTTATTTTTTTAAAGTTTATTTCGTTGATTATTAAAAAATTAAAGATGTATCATTTTGTGATGTAATGGAAACTCAGCAGAAAGCATAAATTAATATAATTATTACTGCGAAAGTGCTTAGGGTAGTTTTATAATATAAAATAATGTCGGAAAATTACAGTGCAGATAACCACATGACCGAACAAAGGAAAAATATTTACCGTGCCAGTATTAAACCTTCCAATTATTTTTTTCCGTATCCAGGTCAAAGTTGAAATTCAATAAATGGTTACAACCGAAATAAAATTACTATTCGACAACATTTATATTTTTTGTTAATAGAAAATTGTTGCGTCCGTACATATTTTAATACATACAATAAAAAAAGTAATCAGTGCTTGGGGATGGTTTTACCATAATTTATTATAATGTAACGAAAAGCAATTATTTTCACTTTTCCCCTAAGGGAAAGTATTGCTTACTCGATTCGAATTTACATAATTTGAGAAATACATTCAAAGAAATAGTTGTACATATTATGCAATGATTTTGCAAAATTGCTTCAACATGTATACGTTTTTGTACGTTGATTTAATTGAATTTGTACTCTATGTTAAAAGATATTTCAAATAAACGTAAAACAAAATTATACATTACCACGCTATGAAGCAACTAAATTTTCAGATAATGAAAAGACAATAATGAGATAGCATAATATTATAATTGAATAAGTATTTTAATGAAAATGAAAGGAACAAAGATAAAAATAAATTACTTTTTTATGACAATTAAGTGCCATTTTACTTACATAGAACAGGAACTATTACTTATTATATATATTATCTTTTCAATACTCAATTTTGTTGTTAAAACGTTAGACATGAAATAACACTTATGTTTGTCATTATATTTTAACGTTGTCAAAAATAAGCCATCAAATTCTTAAGAACACGAATCTTTCTATGAAATAATTACATAACGAGTTTTATTTAATTAAAAAAAAGCAGAGTTTGTGTTAATTTTCTTATATTGTAAAAATATATGTCAGTTATATGTCAGTTCCGCAGTCAATTTGTAGTATTTTTAAAAAGAAAAATATTTTCTCTACTCATTATATATCTAGGTTTAACACGTGTTTTGAATAACTTAAAAAAAATAAGATTTCGACTGACGGTGCTTGGTGAAATTTCAATATTAAATTTGAATCGTTCAAATTAAAAACAATTTTTTAAAATACACTTATCATAACTTGTTAGAAAACCGACAACAAATTAAAGAGAAAAATATTTTAAAAACAATTCACAATTATTAAAAATGTAGATTTATAGTGTAGATAATGTAGATTATTGACTTTACAATGTTTTTTGACAAATGAAAAAACTTAAGATGTTTCTCATGTTGTGTTAGATTTTTATTGAATTTCCAGTCGTTTTAAAAAATATCAATTTTATTTCGATAGCGTTGTTCTGTTATGAATTGGTTTAAAATTAAAATCATCTATAACGTAGCATAAATGCAATTAAACCATTGTTGACGTACCGTTAAACTTATTGACATTACAAAAGTCAGTAAGCAATAACATAAATATTTCAATGGAGACATCCAGACGGTTGGAGATGAATTTATGAGTTCCAATTAAACGGAAAATAAATTAATACGATAGATGGCTTCCATATAACAACCGCCTTCCAATTTTAATTAAAGTCACAGTAACGATTCTCAATGTGAGAGGAGCAGAGCACGTACTGGTTTGAGTTCCAGCTACTTCGTGCTTACAATACACATTTTCATAAGAATTTTTTTTTTTATAATAATCGAGAAATTATATTTATATTTTTTCTTGTTTTAAGATATTTTCTTTATAAACTTAAATGAGCACAGTTAAAAAAGCACTTATATAATTTTGACACATTTATTTTTAGAAACATTATCATTATTATCAAAATGTCAAAAATATAATATGATTTAGGTCTAATAAAGAAAGAGTTTTCTTTTTTTAATGGCGAAAATCAATTTGCATAATCTATTTGAAATAATTTTTGTCTCCAATAACAAGCGAAATAATCGAAAAAAGTGCAAATGAATTATGAAGCTATTTTTTTTATTATTCAAATCGATTATATAATATATTATATTATGTATGTGTTATATAAATAAGCACTTGTCAACCGAATTGTTTTAAGTTAACATAATAAATGTCTGTAAGAATTTACTCCTAATCATTACATTCTAAAAATATGCAGTTTTCAAATTATTATCATTGACAAATTATTGAAATTTAAATATTATGATCATATATCATAAGTATAAGTTATTAAACTTGTAAATGACGCGCTGAGTTGAATTATATGTTTAAATTGGAACAAACATTATTCAAATTAATAAAGTAACGTTACCTGGCCATTGGTTTTCAGTTTCACCTGAGAAACGGTGGAAATTATATTGAAATCTAATTGATATGGTTAGCTTTATACAGCGTGTTGTGAAGGATATGATTATTAGTATTTTTAAGGAAATAGTTAAATTTTATACTAGTAGAAATAAAATATTTATAACCTTCAATATAAAACTTTTGTTAACAAACCACTTAACTTTAAGTTTTCTATAATTTGTAAAAACTAATTATTCCCGCAAATTGACAATATGCTGTTTTGGATTGGAAAATTTGGAAAATGGAAAATGAGAAAATAATTGGAAAAAAAGAGTAAAGTATACACGATTTTAATAGTTTTTTAATGAAATTTAAATGCTACTTTGTACTTAAAAGTCAGACTATCAAAACGTTATATGGAGATAGACTTACAATACGTATTAGGAGTCAAGTTATGCTGAGGGAAAACATGGTGAATTGTAATATACATATTACTTTAAAAAACGAACAAATAGCAGTAAATATAGAACATACAAATATTTAACGTTTAAATTAGTCAACAATTATCTTGTTGATTTATTTTCATTATAAAATATTTTCATATTATAATTATTTAAAAAAAAAATTCTAGTTGTTCACATATATAATCTAGATACCCTTCCCTACTGATAAGTAGCTATATACTAGTACTAATACAAAAAACTATTTTTGAATTACAATATATTATTATCTAAATCGATTTAAGCAGGTCTTAAAAAATTCAGAAAAAAGACAGTTTAATTGAAATAGTGAGAAAACATCAAATGAATTTAACTTCAATTATTTATTATAAACTATGTTACAAAGAATTTATTCAGTGTTTCTATTCGGCGGTGGACTAATTATATCTACTCCTTACTCAAAAAGTGTATACAGGTCAAAATTCACAACTTAAATATATTTAAGAAATTAAACCTAAATATAAGATTTCAGAAGCATTCCTTGATGTGTACTGAGTATTAAACTACATATGTTCTCATATTTTATTAAAAATCATTGCACTTTTCAGTCAAAATAGAAACATTATGAATTCCAACATTTAAAACCGGGGTACCAAATTGAAAAAACTTACTTTCAAATAACGCAAATTTTATTTGAAAACCGACAAAATTCTAGTCTGTACTTAATTAAGTCTTTGCATGGTCGATATTAAAATTTATAAGTTTATTAATTTTATTTTAGATCTTTCGCAAAACTTATTCCGAGTACATTTATCGTTGATCTGATATTGAATGAAATCTGAAAAAAATCGATTCAATTTTTATGGTGTACAATTAGAAACTAGATGTAATGGCAGATATGAAACAAAAATGATGAGAGAACTTTATAATTATAAGATTTTAAACTACCCAATGTTCTTAAAATACAGCCTGTACACACCACCGTGCAAGGAAACATTGAAGTAACACTTTCTCTGACTTGCCAGCAGGAATGATGAAATGTTAAGCAGTTCAGCAACAAACTTTAAGTCAGTTGAAAATGTTGAAAGCATAGGTATAAGTTCGAACCAATATATTAGTATTCTCAGTTCACTAATATGGTAGAAAATTTCTCGTGAATTTCTTTGAAAACTGTCATCATTTTCAAACCAGAAATACGTTCCATAAGCAACTCATTAATATTATTATAGATGTATTAAAAAACATCCTAACTAACTATCCCTCTAAATAAGTGTTCAGTAACAGAATTATATACCACTGTTCAAATTAAAATACTAATGCTATTAATTATGTCTCATAAAATTTCATTTTATGACACATAATAGTTTCAATTTCATTCAAAGAATAATCGATAATTTACTCACCGTCACAATAAACTATGTCTTATCCTTTTTACAGTGCTTGATCAAACTTAAGGATGTGGGAAATCCATATCCGCTCCCAATATTTAGCAAATGGTTTCCTAGTGAAGATATTTTTACAAAAGTTTGTCTACAAGAACTTTTTGTTACTCAGTCGCTCAACCATTATTTTTCAAAGAGAGTAGTAGGGATATAACGATAAGGCTAGGACAGAACTATTGGTTAACTTATCGCTCTTGTTAAGCTTTGTTATTAAACGATCAGAGAGGTTCGACTCTCTTTAATAGTTTGGTAGGTGAAAAAATATTTTTTATTAATCTTGATTATTGAAAAACTTTGGTATCTGTTAATTAATCACAGCTCGTTTCGTACCGAATTGTAAAATTTTATTTTTTGGTGTTACTTTACAACATTATTATTATTTAAAATCCACTTGATTTGCTACTTATAACGAGGCTTATTGTTTATTAATAAATTTGATGATATATAAAATGATGACAATATTCTAATGTGTAAATGTTAAAGAAGTTTATTTATAACCGTAACCCTTTACAACAACAAACTGTAAGTCGATGTATACTAAATTTAGAATTTACTCCAAAAGGGTCCAAACATAACTTGTGGTACACACAAAGTCTTAAAAGATTGGGATCTGCATTGGATATTTACGGTTTGGAGCAACAAAGGGGGAAGGTTTGGCGCAGAAGAATATTGTGCTAAAACTATTGTGCTAAGGAAAACAAGCAAATAATAAATCCATTTTTACGTCACCCTCCCTGCTTCAAGCCCCGGATCTTGCGTTTGACATGTCATTATCACGTTCCGTATAACTCGAAAGCTAAATGCCAGTTTCTGATAATGATTGCTCAAAAAATACAACAAATGAACTCTAGATATTTTTAACGGGTAGACTTTTCCCCCTTCAAATTGTAATAATTGTTATTGCAATTAAAAAATAATTATTTATAAAACAGAATTTTTGTTAACATACGAGAAAAATAAATAAAAAATTAGAGCACCTCTCTGTTGCCACATAAATTTATATTTTAGAAGTGTTTAAGTAGCTTAATCATTTATTTTTCAAAACACTACAAGAGCGCAAAAATTTCGCAGTGTTTGTTTCTGCTAGTATTTTCATTTTCATTTTTCCTAGAATTGTAAACTGTATTTTATGCTTAATCTATTCCTTAATATTTTTTTTTGGTACTATTTTATAAACGAAATATCAAACTTTTTCTTTTATCTTGTTTTATTTTTAATAAATAACGATTTTTTTCTGTCTCTGATGTATAAATTAATTTTGCAATGCATGCATTTTCCATTTAAAAAAAAAATGAAATTACCATTTTAAGTTTCCAAAATTTACATGTTGCAGTTGTAGATGGGATTTGAACTGTTATAATGACTTCAGCGTGGGGTAATAATACCATTCTGCAGGCTATTGAGCTCTACCAGATCCATCAAAAATTGTGGGATACTTCGAAAGGTGCGATATAAACACAATAAAAAAACAACGTATGGGAAGATTGATCTTTGAAATTTCTCTCTATGATGACAACTGTTAAAAAAGCCATTGCATTATTTAAATTACTCTATGACTTTTAATTTTTACTATCATTAATGTTATAACTGTCACCGTGGATGCTGTGTTTTTATTTCAGGACTATTATTAACATAAGTAATTAACTTTACTTGCATTGCTTGCATCCAATAAAGTCAAATAACGTTCGTTCATACGCATCACTGACCAACATAACCTCAAGGGATGACGTTTTTGTAACCTCTCGTGTTTTTAAGAAAAGGTTACGAGACATTCACTTAGATGTAAAGGCTCATGTCCCAAGACATTTTTTCCCAAGTGAATGCGCTACTTTAACCTTAGCCGTAATGCTATTTTTAGTTTGATTAGCGTCTATGAGCTTACACAATTTAACAACACAAAGTGAATGTGAAATTGTTATAATGCATGCTTCAACTAAAATTAACAAAATGTAACACTTAACTGTGTCATATTATATAAAACAATAATTTTATATAATCTGATTTAGTTTTAGTCTATATAAAAATAAAACTAACTTGTTTTAAATAATAAATAATTTGATAATTTAAATAACTATACATAGTTCAGCCCTTGTCGGCAAGCATAAAGCTCGCAAAAGCAATTTCTGTTGCTGAAAGGACAGATATTTGAAATTTTTGTTACATGTCTTTACACAAACAATGAAAAAACATCGTCCGTAATAAAACGTATCCGAGAAAAATCTCGGCTATATAGCTCTGTCAGACCTAATTTGACTGGATTTCAGATTGAACATAGCGAGGATTTTTTTGTGCCATAAAACATTTTACACTTTGAATTATTAAATTTATAAATGAATTATATGAGGCAGAAAAATAATCGTACGTGACTTCAGTCAATGTCAAATATAATTTGATAAAATAAACAGATTTTCCGCTACAATAATAAACATCAATGTTTTTTTAAATGGATTAATTAACTTAATTTTTATTTTGTTTTCAAAATATAAAAACGTCAACAACAGATGGACTTAATTAATGAAAAAGCTTTTATTCAATTACTTATGTACATTTAAATCACAAAACAATACATGTCTACTTTCGCTTGAGATGCTAGATATTTTTTTGTCCATTGTTCAAATCTTTAAATAATCTCTAGTTCTTTTTATTACGTCATCGTTGAAAATCCCGCAATCATATTTTTTAAGCTTGCATTTAAGCAAGCGAGTAAAGTCACAAACACAAATTCTAAAATTGAAAAACTATTATTTTTAAATTTATATCCGCGTCAATGTACATATGACCACACAATGAAGGTATCTCAACATAACGTTTTCTACCAGACCTGTTACTTAGTCGCTTAACCTCTCATTTGCAAAGAAAGTAGTAAGGATATAAAGATAAGACTAGGACAGGTTAACTAATCGCTTTATCTACGCCCAGTTATCGAATGAACGGAATTTAAGTTTTAGACACCACAAATACTCATGCCTTCGAACAACTAATTAAATTTAAGACAACTTATTTAGATTTTTGAAATTTCAATATATTTATTAAGTTAAATATATATTTCAAGTAATTCAATTTTTGTGAACAAGAAAATCACTTTTTTGTGTGACTACAATTTATGTTGATTTTATATTACTATAGTTGACAGGTGAGATTTTTGAGCTTTCATCTAAGTCGGCTGCATGGT
Organism: Himalopsyche anomala; assembly: GCA_031772345.1. Classification (NCBI taxonomy): domain Eukaryota; kingdom Metazoa; phylum Arthropoda; class Insecta; order Trichoptera; family Rhyacophilidae; genus Himalopsyche; species Himalopsyche anomala. The sequence continues at coordinate 4,772,883 of CM062828.1, forward strand.
CAAGAGCCTTAATCTTAACATATTTTTATAAAAATAGTATTAAACTAGGCATGTGTTTTGCAATGACAACTATTCATAAATTCTTATTTATTATACTCATTCAGATAAAAATAACGTATATAGTACGTTAAACTAACTTATATTCAGATACCGAACTCTTTTTATTTAAAACCCACACGCTCTATGAACAAATTTGATTGAGCGACTTATTTCACATGCTGCCTGTGTAGTCGAGTGGTCAACATCGTTGGCTACCGCTACAGAGGGCACGGGTTCGAAACCCGTCGAATCGATTTTTCAATCGATGTATGAATTTCTGTTCAAAGGAATGGATGTATGTGATGTCTTGAATTCCCCCCTCCCACCCATCGTATCCTATAAACGGGGCGTATCGAGAGCGATTAGCTAACCACTAGTCCTGTCCTAGCCTTTTCCTTCTTTCCCTACTCTCTTTGGAAAAAGAGAGGTTGAGCAACTGAGTAACAAGCAGTTCTCGTAGAAACATTTTCTGTTGAGATAAACTCTATGAAGAGTCCATATGCTCCATATTGGGAGCGGACATGGTAAAAAAAATGTTATTGAAATGTTTCTCTAGAAGTAAGCGCACATTATATATATTCCACAATGATACCCAATTTGTAAAAGTATTGTCTACATTGTATTTTTAATTGAGATAGCTATTTTTATTTCTTTGACGTAGTAGTTATTTTGTACAGACTTAACAATTGTCAGTTTAAGTTCATCAGTGCAATTAAACATCTGAAGATGCCAAAAGGTGAAACCCGAGTCATTCGTGACAAAACTTGTGTGAATATACATAATTTGAACCGTTCAAATTTTTACAGGTTTATCTGATTGATATCAATATAAACCTTTGTGTAGCCTTTAAGTAAAATTGTACTCAACGTTACATTTTATGTGAACTTTTTGTAACGTTGTAGGCACTTTTATTTAAACCGAGCTTATACTGCCTCGAAGCGTTTTGTTGCAGCGGATAAATTTTTGATTGTTTGGTACGCAAATTTGAATTATTTTTACGGATAAAAACATTTTTAAGTGTAGCCCCTAACGCAAAAAACGTTGGTTTATAAGCACCAGTTCGTGGAAAATTCTGACGGAGATTTTTTATGTTTTTTTTTTCCAACTTAAAAACGAAATGTTTTATATTATTATAATTATATATTTTTCCAGGAGATTAATACTCAACATTTCTTCATTTGATACAAACGTTTGTAAAACTATTTTTTTTTTGTTGGGTTGTAATTGATCATTATTTTAATGATTCAATGGTGCTCTGTAAGCAAGCAAACTTTAAGTGTCAAACTTTAAGCTAACAGATGCATGATTAAATATATGCACGGAAATAGACTAAAATTTAAAGTGATATTTTTTAAAACATAATTATCTTCTTCCAGTATGTAGCCTGTAGGCTCTTTATGGAGATTCAATTTTACGAAAACTGGTTTCAATTCTCTCATACTCTCACTCGATAATATAGAAGAAAGAAATATATGGGTAATTTAAAAGTACTAGTAACGCTTTGTTAATCGTCAACGTACTGGCAGAAGTCTGTAAGTTACAAATTGATAACTCTTAGTTGGAGACATAATTAAAAGAAATTATAGCTTTTAGAATAAAGTCTGTAGTCTCGATATTTTATGTTAGACAGATTATTAAAATGAAGATTAGTTTAAGCCAATCTGACAAAAATAAAGTTAAGAATAAATAATCTTTAGCAGCGACAATATTGTTTGCTTTTAAATCTGCATTCATAACTGAAAGCAGACAGTTTTTTTTACTTAAATTTGACAGTATACAAATATCATGTTATTTTTTATAATTATATAAGATTTGTCTTTTGCGTAAATTATTGGTTTTTTTTATTCTCGTGTTTCATTGTTACGCATTTCTTATTAGTAATTATTTTTTTTACAGAGCTGTAATGCTATACGCGGCATTAAGTTCAATTTTAGAGAGAAAAGAGTAGCATGTTGTAAAGCATATTTATCTTTTTTTTTACCGAGCGTAAATTTAGTTTATTGATCGCGTAGCAAACCCTTATTACAAAACGGTGATCCAATAGATATTGTTCACTAAGAGTTTTACTGACAGCATTAATTTCACTTGTCATTCGAGTTGTACCATGAAATGTTTTATGTGCAATGTTTTATTGAATTACCGTCTCTCTCGTTTTAAATTAATTTTAAAGTTTCTTGTTCCTTGTTCGAAACATCATTACAACTTGACGTTTGATTAGTTTGAAAACTACTCTTCAACTCATCTCTAAGACTTGTACTCTTAACAATATTTAAGTCTAGAAACGACTATTTGCGGCTGTGGTTTCACGTAAAACCCACAGATTTTTAATTATATCTATCATTTAAACACGTAAAAATAAAATTGAAGATTTAGACCTAAGGCGCTTGGTGGAATTTAAATATTAAATTTAAATCGTTCTAATTATGTACATTCACACAAGTTTTGTCAGTAACGACCGGGGTTTCGCCTTTTGGCATCTTCAGGATGAACTTGAACTGACGCTTAGTAAATGAGTGTATCGTGTTTAAATAAGAAATAAATGTAACACTAGGTTTAAAGCCATTGCTGGCGAAAAGGATTAACCCATGGGAATGCCTACAGGTTTGAATGATGAATATTTTTAAGAATTATATTTATTTTGTTTGTCGGAGAGATTTTTACGGTTCTATTTACTCAGATATAGGGTACAAGAGTGAATAACTCGGCAGGTATAGTTAAAGCGGAGAATGGGGAGCATTTAAGTTCTCATATTCTTGAAAATGTCAAAATTATTAGCTTGGGCCTGACGGAGTGGAAGAAAATGCTTCTGAATTAAAAACGATCTTAAAACATCAAGAGAGTAAAATGTTTGCATTTTTTAAGGAATTTATGACTGTTATAAAACATATAAATTATTTTTAATGTATCTTTTGTCAAATATATGCATGATTATTTGTTTTAATAAAGTGATGGTTACGATAAATAATTTCTATGATAATAATGAATATACACAAACTTCATTGAAATCTTTATTTCTTTCTACAGAAATTAAAGTCGATCGTTATGTATTATATTGCATTGTAGACACACTATTGTAAAAAACTTAACCTTTTCAAAACCGTGAATTTTCCCAAATTCTACACAACAATGATATTTCTTCGGATATCTTACATCTTAATTCGAAAACTTGGTCGATTAAACGGAAACAACATTACCTGCGCCAATACGGGAACGAGCTGATTTTCTATCGCGTAAGTAATTGCAGTAATTATTCGATGGTAGACGGCAATAGAAACTTATGTGTGAATGTGCCTGGAATACATACAATCTTTAACTTTGTATCGAATTTTTTAAGACTTCGTTTTCTCTTTAAAACATATTTAAAAAAATATTTACAAAAAAATATGCTAGATAAATATTTCGAGTAAAAATCGATCCAGGAGTCAGAGTTGGAATCATTTACGGCCTCTTGTAAAATACGTCAATAAGGCCCTTTTTAAAATAATTAAAAAAATATATAAATAGAAAAAATATTTAAAACATACAAGCTGAAATGATCGGAAAGCAAAAAAAAACTTTCATTTAACGACTCACAATTGTGTCTCATTTAATTCTGATTTTGTTTATATACAATTGGTATACAAGGAATATATTATAAGGATAAATATATTTCCGAGTACTTGCTTAAGCATGCATTAAATTGTGAATAAAAAGCAATTATCACCCCATTGCAAAGACTATCTGATGGGTTGTTTGTAGGCCATCCAATCCCGGGATCCCGTTCAATTATCTGATCCCGAAATCCCGGGATTGACACGGTCGCGATCCCGGGATTTCGGGATTGAGAAATTTGGAGTAAATCTCGAAAAGTGAGATGAAATTGGCAAATTAAATTGTCGATTCAAATTCCTCGGTGAGCTAAAAATAAAAAAAAAAAACGAGGTTTTGTCGGATTTCGGGGAAAAAGTATACCAAAAAAAAAAACGAGGTTCCTTGAGAATACGGGGAAAAAGTATACCAAATCGGAGATTTAAAATTCCTCGGTAAATTTATCTCAATCCCGGGATCCCGGGATCCCGGGATTGAAAATTTATCAATCCCGAAATCCCGGGATTGGAAAAAGGCTCCGGGATTGGATACTCTAGTTGTTTGAGTAAAAATAAAATATATCAACACTTTTATTTGACATTAAAAATTAAAATAAGTTTTATCCGTATAGCTTATCTTGATAATGATATGTTATCATTCAATTTTAGATATTTTTTGTACATAAATGCTCCATGTAGTATTATTTTATTGACGTAAGGAAGTTTATTTAATATCATATTGTTGGGTCAAATGAGCCACAACGCTCTACCAAGATTCATTTAGAAATCTTTCGGAAACATTAAAGAGACTAGGTTTATCAAAGACTACCTATTTGAATAAGCAGTGATTAGGATATTCAATAATTCTTTTTTAGTGTAATATAAAATGATTGTTAAATAAATGATGCTTACTGATGGTTTCAATACAAAGAAAAATGTTAGCGAGTTCAGCAAAATATTAAATTAAGTTTTCAATAAATTTTATAAATTTTAGCAACTTCTTAAAAACGTTAACCCATTAATAAAAAACAAAAGATTTTTTGCCTCATTAAAAAAACATAAGTTGCTATAATTTCAACTGAAGGTGCTTGGTGAATTTTTTTATATTAAATTTAAATCGCATACAATTAATCGATCTAGGTTTCGCCTTTCGACTGCTTACTACTTAATATACACACTTCAAATTTTTATAAAAAATCATCAAAACTTATAAAAAATCTTGTATATTATTATACACAATTTAATCTGCTTATGATATAATGAACATCCAAAAATCTTAACTACAGATAATGAAATATTATAATTCTGATTACATATCATTTATACAATAAATATGTTTGTAATGTTTCTTACGTGCAGAACAGTTTAACGAGCAATAAGCAATAACGAATTATTAAGCAGATAGAAAACGTTTTGCTGATATTTGGTGAGAAAGCTATAAATCAAAACTGGAAAAGTTTATACTGCTCTGAGCTTTCAAACTTAATCTAGAACAAGACTCCACGTATACCAGTTAAATGTTCTCATGTCTTAACACTTATTCGAAGTAGTTATCGATATAAGTTCTCTGGGAATATTACCTGCGACGAATTCAAAGATACCGTTACGATAACATAAATTAGTTTTGACATTGTTTCTTGCAACTTTCTGCGTTTACTCAAATTTTCATGAACATTTCAACTAAGGAAATAAAATATATAATTTATTACAGATAAAGCAACGCAAGTGAGAGTGCAAAGAAGCAAATATTTTTAACTAATAATATTTTAAAACTGAGGCGTTTGGTATCAAACATGGTTCGGCCAGCTTCAGTTTGTTTGAGCACTTCTTCACAAAATTGTCAAGAAGTAATAACTGAAAAAATCTAGACATTTAACATCAAACTATTTGATGGTAAGCGACTACAATATACTCATGCAAAATATTGAATAATATTCAGTCAGCTGATTTAAATCCTGAATTTTTACTGGTTCTCAATGGCCTACTTTTGACTTGACCACTTTTGATAGTAAAAATATTATTAAAAGCTGATATTAATACGATTGTAGGACAATTTCAAAACATATGTTGAATTCAGATATTTGAATTTTTTAAATATCCTATCTTAAATCCTTTAAATTGTCGGGTATTATTAGCGTTGTTGGCGTGCCGGATCTCGCGGGTTCAAATTCCCGTACGAACAGAATTTTTTCGGTCGATTTATCGATTTCTGTTCAAAGGCATTAGTGCTTGTGATGTCTAAAACATTCTCTCCCACCCATTGGATCCTTCAATAACTTTCTCTTGAAATATTTGACCAACTTAATTTTATCAACCTTGGAAAGAAATACATAAATCTTTTTTTTTTAATAGATTTTTTCGATAATCACAATGCTTACAACTTAGAATACGTTTTTTCAAAGAGATGTTAGCTGCAAAAGCTGAATAAGTATCTAAATTTGGCTTTTAAACATTCAAAAAGAATATTTTGTGAAAATTGAGACCATGATAAAGAACTTTTCCGTAAACAACATATTACATTCATATTAAATTAAGCAAAGAAAACACTAGTTTTATAGTCTTAGTGAACATATAGGTTGTGTATATTTAATATTTTTACTTTTATCCAACATCATCAAAAAAGGTTTTATGTGCGTCTTGTATTTTTTTTACGTAGGTTACATCCTTTTTTCTTTCAACAGTCGATATTTTAGTTTAAAAATGTCAGATCTGTGGTGTAGGGATTTCTGATCGACGTCACGGGTGTTTGTGGTGTATATTAATTCTCACATTCTCATCCAATTAAATAAATAACGATATTTTTGCAAATTAAAATGCAATAACACGGTTTTCTGTAGACTTTCACAACACATTATCTTTGAATATTTTATGCATTTAAATTTATATGTATAAGGCTAGTGGTAGTGAGCAGTTATGACAACAAAATATTATATCCTAGATTCAACTTCATGACGACACATTATTGATCATAAATAAACACTTAATATTTTAAATAATTTAATGTTTGGATTATTGATATTTTTTTCATAAATAAAGTACTGATTGATTGATTTTACGTTTACACTGACATCCATAAATCGTTAGATACATCAAAGCATAAAAATGTTTGTTTTGGGATTTGGACCCGTCAAATTTTTATCCCAAAAGCGTTAACAACTCTCAAAGTAAGAAATTTGAATCGTTCAAATTATGTACACTCCCACAGATTTTGTCACTAACGACCCGGGTTTCGCCTTTCGGCATCTTCAGGCGTTCAAGTGCACGGATGAACTTGAACTGACGCTTAGTAAATGAATGCTTCGTGTTTATATAATAAATAAATGTATCACTGAGTCTAAAGCCATTGCTGGCGATAAGGATAAGCTCATGGGAATGCCCAAAGATTTGAGTAGTGAGTGGTTTTAATAATTATATTTATTTGTTTGTCGTAAGATTTGCTCACGTATTTGCGTATTTGCACAAGATTTGCTCAAAGTAAGAGTAAAGCAAAGTAAAGACAAATTATTCTTGTATAATAATCACTTATTTATAAGCACATTTTCCTTGCCAACTTTTCTATGTGTGTATAGCTATATATACTGTATGGAAAGACGAAATTGCATTCGTGTTCATGGCAGTTCCAAATTTTGTGCGTGCTCAAAAACAATCGTTAAGATAACACTTTGATAAAGATGTGTTGAGGGCTTTTGTACATTTCGATATCTCACAAGTGTTGATTAAGTGCTTGGTAAAATGTTGATGAGTTTAATGCTTTAGTGCTTTATTGCTCCGTAGATATATTGCAGTTGTTTGATAGTATCAAACTAATTTGAAATAGCGTTTTAATTGCCAATTGAAACTTTGTTTATTATTCAGAAGCCAGTCGCTGATAAAAAAAGCTCGTAAATTGCCTAATGATAAATTAACAAGATAGGAAAACTTTAATTTGGCCTATTCTCGCACTATCAAATTGTATGTTACAAATTATTTAAATATCTACCTACGTTAAGTGCATGTATAAAAAAAAATTTAACTGGATGGCTGCCACAGTCAAGATATCTCAATAAATTTTTCGTGCTTAACACGACAGATACGATTTACGTCGTCAATAACTAATTCAATTAACAATTCTAAATAATATCCGGCGTGCTAGGTACAAACGTACTTTTTACTACGGCAGCCACAAGGTTAATTAAGTAAAAAAATCCGTGTACCATTTTAAGTTTATTTTGGTTTTTAAAAGCTTTTTTTTTTAAGACGAAAACAAATTTGAATACATCGGAAACATTATGTCGCTTAAATGGTGTAACGTTATTTATAAAGTAACGTTACGTTATATTTATAAAAATAAAACTCAATTTAGTATTCGAAAATTTTAAATAATATTTTAACTGGGCTCGCTCAGAAAAAAATAATTTTCGTTGATGCTATATGTAAACTTGCAAATTCTTCAGTGCTTTAATTAAATCTGACATTTTGTTAAGCTCAATTTCTTTATAAGGTAATGTCTTATATGTTTGAGTCGATGGCACAGTGATCGTCGTTGTTGGCTTTCATGCCTGACTTCAGGGGTTAAAATCCCACTACAGGTAGAATTTTTAAATCAATTATTGTTATGTCTAAAAAAATTCCCTTCCCTCCCCTCCCCCACGCCATTCCAATCCTAAAATAACAGGGTAAAGCGAGAATGATTAATCAACTACTGGTTCTGTCCTAACTCTATCATCTCTATCGTTACTTTCGAAAAAAAGAGATGTTGAGGAACTGAGTAACAATCAATTCTCGAAGAAAAAATTATGTTGAATACTTTCACTAGGTCATGTACTCTAAATTGGGAGTAAACATAGATTAAAATAATAAAAAAATTGTACAGTATGACACTTAAAGCATTTTCATTTCAAAAAAATATTGCAAGATTAGTTTTCCATATGAAAATTTCATTAAGTAAATGAATCTTGATATGAATAAGACATTTACGTTTATAGACTATTTTGTTTTTTTTTCGTATCGTGAAAAATATTTATATTTCATTCAATTAGGGCTTTTTTCAACATAAAATGTTTTATAAAAATACACAAATAAATATTAAAAACGACGTTAACTATCAATTCCACATTTACTCAAGTATACTTTTAATTGAAAACTTTCCAAAAGTAAAATTAATTGAGCAATTATTTATTAACAAAAGACATTTCCACTGTGTTGCCACACACAAGAAATTTCAACAAAACTGTTTGGCTTTGAGGCATTAACGACATCAAAACACGATATCGTTTCGAAGAAAGCAAAATGTTTGTCCAAGACAATGGGGACGGTTTCTTTTATTATGAGGCTCTCTTTTCGAGCATTTAGACATTTTCAATGAAACTTCTTCCAAGTCAACACGCCTCAATTAAAAGTCACTCTTTGGATTTTATTGGCAGGGTTATTAACAATTTCTAGAATGGTTTTATTACTCATAAAATATTCTACGCCAAAGGGCTATGTCGAGGCTAACCAACACTTTACGAACAACCAAAGTGTCATATATACATTCCCGAGAACTCTTCATGCATAATTATAAATTCATTACGTACAATACCATGCAGGAAAGAAGTAGAATAAGTTATAATTCACTTTTAGGGTGTTCACTGTCAATACTTGGTGGAAAGGCATTATATTAATAAAAACACAATAATCCTTTGTACTTCATTCCACTTTATTTATATATAATAATCACTATTATATAAATAAAGTGGAATGAAGTACAAAGGATTATTGTGTTTTTATTAAGTTATAATTCAGTGGCTTTCATTACCAATAACTTGTTAAAGAAATTTCTATCTAATGTATTTGTTCAATCACAGTTTCAGATCACTGTAAATTTGAGAATTATTCAATTAAGAGTTGTGATCGATGACTGGGTGTTTGTGATGTCAATTCACATTTTTGTATTTCCTCCCATCCTTCTGATCCTTTAATAACTGAATGTAGCAATAGCGATTAGTTAACCACTAGTCCTGTTCTAGCCTTATCATACTTTCCATACCACTCACTTTGAAAAAGTGAGGTTGAGCGACTGACTAACAAGCAGTTTTCGTAGAAAAAAACTTTTGTTGAGATACCTCCGTTAGGAGGTCATATGCTCCACATTGGGAGCGGACATAGATAAAAAAATAAAATATATCTTATTGTTCGGATTTTTGTGATACGCCTTAAAATTAAACAAAAAGAAAAGTAACGTACTAATTAAACATTTGTCAATCAACATCTTGTATTGTTAACTAAGGAATAAACATGAGAAAAAAATTGTTTTAACACATAATAAACTAATTTTTCCAATATCAATTATTGTAAATTTTTGATATTATATGTTTTACGTCAACTTTAAAAAAACCAATCATTACAAAAACAAAACATTTTATCAAAACTTTAGTAACTTAGTGATGCAAAAAATCTTTAATTTTTTCACTCAATATTATTATGACGAAAATGTGCTAATCTTACTTTTGATTTTCACTTTTATTTTATGAAATTATCACTATTGACTTAATATATAAAACCACTATTATACACTAATTCACTATTATATATTAATTCCATACAATTGTAGTATGATCTCGACTGACTTGGATCATCATAAGTATTTTCGACTAAAAAAACGTTAAATTATATCAATAACTTATGAAGCTTAAGAAAAGACTGTGAAACTTTTGAAGGAATCGAAATAAATCTTTTTTTGTATAAAATTCTGATGCGTTAGTTACCGGAAAGTACTTACTTAATACAAAATACTTTGTTTACTTAACACCCAAGCAATATACATAAATAACAATGCTTTACATGCAAAAAGAGAATCGCATTTGAGTTAATAAAATCATTATGCGTAATAATATTCATCACGAAATCTGAATAATCCTCGAGTTAATAAAACAGAAGCAACGACATGAAATTCATCGAATCGGAAAATATTTTCTCACGTATTGTTTTTGTAATGGTTTTCAAGAGACGTGAGCTTTGTATAACAACCGAGATTAAAAACGCTACAAATGGAACACGAATACATGAAATCATTAAAGCTTTATGTAACATAAAAATACAATTAAAATGTAGAAGATGAAATGAATAAACACTTTTTATAGACTTTTTATGTTGCGTATTTTCAGAAGATGTGGTTAACTTTTCCGGTTCTAAGCTCAAGAAATGCGACCCCAATACCCACATTTTCTTAAATATCTATTTTAATATGGGTGATACAATGTTTATAATTAAGGTATTCTTATATCATAGTTTTTTGGACCTTTTGTAGTTTATATAAATACGATAAGATAAGAGATAAGCGCCCGCTTATCAGCGATCGTTGGTAAGATAACTAGACTGAAGCGCGCCAGTCGCGCATTGACATTGGCATTGGAACGACGTATATTTTACGCGCAACTTAAAATATGATTATTTATTAAAAAACCAAGGATTTTTATAAAAAAATGTATGCGGAATGATGCAGAGAGATATTTTAAAGCCCGTAGACTATTTATTTTTTTGAAATTCATAAGAATAAGGCCAATAATGAGGAAACCACTGGGGTCAAAAATGACCCCCATCGCCAGAGACGTATTTTTCTAGTCTCCGAGCCGCGAGAGTTAAACATATTATGAAGTATGCATAATAAAATATAAACATAAAAATGCAGGACTATTTTTATTTACAACATTCCCGGCAAGAAAGTGCTTGTGTTTTAATTGTGTTTATTGAAATGCATGTTTTCGTTTTCTGTCTGGTTAATGTTTGACGTTTGCTGCCGACTGTCTATGGTACGATACACGTGCCACCTACTGTAAGTTAATTGTACTATAACATTCACGCAAGTGCAAGTTTGTCACAATGAAATGTATGGCAGATATACAAACATTGATTTTTATATATAAGACCTACTGTAAGTTAATTTTACTATGCTTATAACCTTTTCGAAAATGCAAGCAAAAAAATTGTCAAAGCTTTATTGCAATCGGATGAGTGGTGTAGTAACGCATAAAGTACAAACAAACACACATTCATTTTTATATGTTAGATATATTTATGAACTATTTCATCATCTGTTGAAAAATAGTAAAAGAATTTTTTTTCTTAACAACTAGGTTTTGCTGTCTTTCTACTTTCGTTTAGTAGAAAAAAAAATCATAATACCGTGCGATATTTAAAAACAATTTTGTAAAAAAATAAGGAAAACTACAACTGGAGAGTGAGTAACTTTTTGTTAGGGGATAATCAATTTGTATTTAACCTATAAAAACATTTAGGAATGAATCAATACTCATAGTTTATATGTGTACTTTATGTTATTTTATTTTAGTGAAAAGATTTTGTTCCACTTTGCTTAATTGAGGTACAAATATAAAATACAATATGATTATATCTTCGGCTTAAATTTGCCGGATGTTTACGAAAATAGCCGCGTTTATAAACATAAGGATTAGGTTTGTATACAAATTACCTTTAGAGAAACGTTACTTTTGTTTTTCATTACAATAAATAGTTTTTAAAAAATTAAGTATTTTTAATGTCATTAAAATTATACTTGTATGAAAAAAATTTAAATAATACACACACATTTACACGTTTGTAAAAAGAAGCAGCTTAATTACATAAATTTATTGTCATTCCACAAAATAGTAAAAATGTCTTAAATGAATGTCGAAGAAAAGCTGTTTTGAAAAAACGGTCGGTTACTTATTTTTGCCTATCAAAATTCAACATAACAACCCTCCAGAGACAAGAGTTTTTTTTCAGTAAAAAAAATATTTTTTAAGCCATATTGAAGTCACGAATAACTTTCATTTCTAATAATAAAAAAAAAACACTTCGTCGTCGTATAGAAACTCTGTTTGACTATATGAGCATGTACATCCTTATATTACCGTGTTATATTGTGTACGGACAGTAGTTAGGACGAGCGTGACCGTATGGGCACACACACATTCGGGGTTGAAATACACCTAAATAAATATGTTTTTTTTTTAATATTGAAATTTGATCTCCTTAGATCAAAATGATTTTAACATTAGAGTTAATAATTTAATGTTTTGATGAAATAATAACTAACAGTTTCAAAAAGGCCATTAACAATCAATTGAAAAAACCGTATGTACTTTTAGAAGTCGTTTTCGTCCCCGCGGCTGATGACTAACTGAAGTCTGTATCCATTTAAACCAAAATTGAGTAAAAGCAACGATATTCAGGTTGAAAAATGATGAATAGTGGGATCAATTGACAACGGTGTTAACTGTGACCGTATAGTCACGCTGTCCTTGGAGGAACTGGAAAAGTTGGACAATACACGAGTACACATTTGACAATTTGTCGGGACCTATGGCGCAGCTGTTAGCATTGTGGGTTTCCGTGCTGGATCTCAGAGGATCGAGAACCAGTACGAATATCATTTTTTCAATCATGCATGCATGGTTGTTGTGGTGTCTGAAAGTTCCCTCCGACTCTTTCAAATCCTTTAATAACTGGGCGTAGCGAGAGCGATTAGTTAACCACTAGTCTTGTTTTGGCCTTATTTTTCTATACTTACTACTCTCTTTGAAAAAGAGAGGTTGGGTGACTGAGTAGCAAACAGTATTTGTCGACATTTTTTTTGTTGAGATACCTCCATTAAAAGGCCATATGATCCACATTTCACGAGGTTGTTACAATTTTCAAATTTCCAAGAAAATTCTCTGAAAAATAATAATGTATGACATATATAAAAATATTTATACCAGTATGACAGTCACATTGGTAAGCTTCTAGGCCGCTGTAATACATAAATCCAATATATCATTCACATGACGAATGATAAATTTAAGCTTCGTCTGCATGGTTCAAATTTGGTACATACATCATGTTGAAAATTTTTGAATTAAAATGGTGATCGTGAGTATAATATGCGACTGAGTTTTTTCTACTCTCAGTATTAATTAATCATTCTTTCCACAAAAGTGATATATTTTGCGAATAATATTGTATAAAACCGCCCATCATATATTTTTTCCTCACATTATGTTTAAAAACTATACGGGGTATTTCGTGTATTATATTATATTATATAATGTATGCGTAACACGTTTTTATTATAATTTATAATTGATCATTTTTAATGTGTTCATTCTCAATATTTTGTAGAAAGTCGTTATATTCAAAATATATAATTTAAGTAAGTACATTTATTTAAACTTTGATTTTAATTCATTTCACAATAATGATTTCATCATTACTTTAAAATGCTCACGATAATAAAGTACGAGAAATATTATTTTAAAATTATGATTAATAAATTATTTATAATACTAGATAAATAATATTGAGATATGAGATCACTGCTATCAGTGATAATCTAAACCAAAGTTATGTGCTAATACCAATCCATCTATCTCGACCCTCTCTGAACAAGAAATGTTGAGAAACCGAGTAACAAGCAGTTCTAGTATAGATTTTTTTGAGATATATATATATTTATATAGCATTCGCTTCTCACCGGGATTGGACATGTATTTTAAAAAGTTTTATATTAATAGATACTTACTCATTGTTTATTCATTATAAGTACGTTCCACGCTCATTTTTTACCAAATTACCAATTTTAAACTATGAAATGGAATACGTCAGCTTATGACACAAACCGTACCTCGTATAAAACAAAATAACAATCATTTATATTTTAAATAATGCTAAATGTTGAAAACACCTAGCCTCGGTTGACAAATGGAATAAATATGTTTTTCATCAATATCAAATGTTTTTATAAGTTGCTTAATATACATCGAAAAACCTGTCATTTAAAAACCATGTTTTTTATGCCAAAACTATTTTTTTGCAAAATAAAAAAAAACATTCAATCATATTTTTGAACCATCATGTACGATATACTTTGAAGTAGTCGTACGCTTTTTTGTATTTCAATATACTTTATGTATGTTTACCTACCTATATACCCAACATTATCATCCTTTATTATTATTATAAAAAGGATGAAAGGTTGTATCCTTCGTTCTTTTCTGTTTAGCATCCAAATTGAAAATTTCTTTTTTTAATAAGAATGAAAAAAAAATACAAACTCTTATACGTAATTTTGTATTTGGCAATATCCGGCCATAGCAGAGTCCACCCCAAAACCATCATTGCACAGTTCAACTAATATTTCTCCCGTATGGTGTATTTCTACCAATTTTCATGCGGGCTGCGTGCTGCAAGAGGGTAGAATGGCTTTCATAAGCTTTTGCTACCCGATATTAAGGGCTAGTTTTTTTGTTGTCCGTAATAAAGCAATGATATTTTTCTAAGGGTAGACCGGGCGGTGGACGTGCAATAGGGAAAAAAAGAAGAAGTTTGTCAGAAATGGGATAAGGTATAACATGTAGTAAATTGAGAGTAAATTTTATAAGAGAAAATATCAACGTTATCAATTTTTTTTCAAATGGTAAAAAAAGTTGAATTCAGAAGATTTAAATAGCTATTTTAAACATACAAAACAATAAGTTTCGCTACTTTTTAACAATTTGACTTACAAAAAAATAAATTCTCTACTGATCAACGATATAATAAGACTGTCGTTGTATTATTAGTTGATGTTAATTTAGCCAACCTTATAAGGTCATTTTTAACATTATTGTCATCTAGAAATTGGCTATGTTTTATCTTGAAATTTAACAACGAACGTACTGCTTATCATTGTTATCAAATGACATGAGAAATAAAATGCATCCGAAAGTTTGACAGTGGATTACTTTGTAGTTGACAAATATCATTATGTCTATAAAATACGTATTTTTAAGTATGTAAGAGTGTGCGCAAGCGTTGTTTTATTACATTTCTAGTATATTTATAAAATTATAACACTTTTGTAACAGAATTAATGGTTTCTATCTCGTAACAGCAAGTTAAAAAAAATCAAGACTTGACCTTCTTTTAAAATTTACAACCTAAAAAATCATCAACAGGGTAAGAGGTGAAAAAGCATTCGAACCTTTATATTGTACGAATTCTGCGTATTTTATATGTAACAACGCAAGTGTACTTTAAGTAAATCACATTTTTATTAGCATTACTATATTTCTACTTAAAATCACTGACTGTCACTGGTGCAATATATTCTCCAGAAAACTGACATTGAAACTAAATTTAAAAGCTGTAAATAGCCAATGAAATCATATTATAATAATGTAATAAAATATTAAATCAGTGTTATTTAATTTCTGTGCTCGGACATAGGTTTCTACTTTTGTGTTAGACAATGTTAGCTACTGCTTACATGTTCTTGTCAGATATATTTTCTCTGATACCGAGCAATGAAATTTTAAATACATCGTCTTTGTTTGAGTTATCGAAAATATATTTACACGAGTGAAAATGTAGTTACATGTACAGTTCACAAAGTTTGTAATTACTTTAAACACAATTTTCGCTGTTTCATATACAGCTCACAAAGTTGGAAGTATAAAGTTTTATATCGAGACGTGTACGTACCATTTGAATCGGTCGCTTTTATTTAATCATTAATAAATTATTTTGAAATAATCATAAATTCCAAACATCCCACTTTGAGATATCAATTATGAGAGGATCTACTCCTTGAATAATGAATAACAAAACATCGTCGGAGTGGGCGTTGACGTCAAACACGCCAGAATGTATTTCGATACAATTTTATTTTAATCCTGCCTATAACGCAGAGTGCTCAAGATGAGTGATGCTTTGCAGGATTTATGCATCAACGGTTATAAAAAAAACATATATTCTAAATAAAAAAATCCATGACAGCTAATTAGGTCAAACAGCTAATTGATAATTTTTATTTTTACAAATTACGAGTTACAGTTCAACAGAAACCTACAGTAAAAAATTTCTATGAGGCGTCAAATGGAAGTCATATTTGTTTTCTTCAAAGCAGGTCCAGTTACACATATTTACTTTATAAAATATATAACTGATAGTATGACTAAAATAATAAATATAATTTTTGAACATCATTCAAATGTTATGGATATATTTTTACTGAAACACTATTCAATGTTGGTTCAACTTTATTCCATATATAATTTACACTTTAAATAAATCACTTAAACTTATTTATCTAATGATACGATATGAGAATCGAGGCGTCTTTACTGAGCTGTCGAGCGTTCAATTTCAACTCTCGATTTTAACTGGCTAGATTTGGAGAGAAGGAATTGGATATTGATATAGGTTTATTCTTACAATAAGTTGTCATAGATAATTTAACATAGCATAGAGGTAAGATGTTGTGTATACATAACACAAATAAGAATGAGTAACCAATGTATCAAATACACCCACGTCACAAATATAATACTATAGTATAATTTTAAATAGGTTAAAGATTTTTACATAAATAAAACGTTGCCAGGTACTTTCTTTCTTGTGTGGTTTAGTTATGGTGACGTTAATACAATAAGATAAATTCTAAAATCCAATCTGTAAAATAATCAATTTAAAAAAAAATGCTTTAATTTACTTTTTTCGTTTAGTGTGTCTTCTCCTTATGTAAAGAATATGAACCTATATCAGCATTATAATTTCTAAGAGAACTTTTTCTTCCTTAGTTGCTCAACCTCTCTTTTTCGAAGAGAGTATGAATAGAATAATAAGGTATGGAAAAGACAATTGTTTAGTTAATTACTCTTGCTACGCCACATTTTTTGAGAATCGGATGGCAGTGAGGGAACTTTAGAATTTACAGATATCCATACATTTGAACAGTTATCCATTATTTAATTGAAATAAAACTGTCTTTACTTGTATTTCAATCATTAAAATTTGCAACCAAAGAAATCTAATTTGATTATTTGACCATGGAGCTTTTTCTTTTATATTTCATTTTTTTATGACATTCATATATTTGCTTGATAATCAAAATTAAGATTCTAAACATGATATGATTAATTCACAATTAACGACTGAAAAATGTTTTATCATATTTTTATCATTTTTAAAATGAGTTTTGAGCTTCTAAGTGTTTTTTTGCAAAAAAAATATTGAACATAGATTTTGATATAAACAAGAATATTTACAATTAGGATATCACTTGATTTTGGTGGAGTGATTTACAAATATAAAACGTCGACTCATGCATTTCCTGTTTATTTGAATTTTTGATTATTTGTTCTTGTTTGATTTATTATTCATCCTTTCCGCCAGCCAGAGCTTTTGTTCTGTTTGAATTTTACATTTCAGAACAGAGTTTTTTTTTGTTTTGAAATATGTTGTATGAATATTTGAATAAGAGAGAATTTTTGATTCAGGAACATTATTCTTTTCTCATTTTGGCGTTAATGAACAAACCAGCAAGAAGAATACATTGAAACTGAATTAATATTATTAACTAGGCCTTCATTTGATATCAATATCCATATTTATTTAAACGATGCGGCAAATACTAAAAAACTATAATAAACTTACATCAAACCATCAATAAAATCGTAAGTTACCAAAATTTAGCTTCTCTCAGATTGTTTTTACTTGATTTCAAATATTGATTACGATATTGGTTTTTAATTGAAAGTAATCTACAAAAGTATTGGATAGTCGATATAGTTAACAAGAAAGTTTTTTTATATTGTACATAACAAAACATATAAGACATCATTAACTTAAAATATATATTTTACGGTATCTTTGTGGAAGTTAATTTATATTGTAAAACATAAATTGACATTTCGCAGGCAGTGTAAAAAAATAAAAAGTGTTGGCTCCATTATTAAACATCTTCAGACAGAATATTGCAAGGCTTACAAATAAACTGAAAATTATATATAATTCATAATATATAAATTAGGAAATGAAGGTTGGGGTTTTTTCCCTTCTCTAGTGGGCGCACGGAAAAGATACGATACAAATGTTGATAGTGTTAATAACAAATGAATGACCATTATAAGAGACGCGTGTCATATTTATTTTACGCAACCTGTAAATTCACTTATTAGTAAAAAAAACAATATTTCTTTGTACTTCATTCCACTTTATTTAATATGTCAGGATAATTTTAGAATCAGTTTTAATGTAATTGGTAATTTCTTTTCAATGCCAATTGTTGTTTATAACTGTTCATTTTTGTATAAATAGCATTTTTAAATTATATTTCTTATCAGTTGACGATGCTCGTAATGAGCAAAACCGGTCCTGACATATTAAATAAAGTGGAATGAAGTACAAAGGAATATTGTGTTTTTACCAATATAATGCCTTTCCACCAAGTATTGACAGTGAACACCCTAAAACTGTAAATTCACCCTCAGTTATCAAATTTAGTTTAATATTTTAAGCATATTTCTGTAAATTCTTGTTTTAATAATATAAAACAACTGTTTATGTAAATAAAAATAAATAAACATTCTAGTTTGCTGATGGATTTGATTTTTTAGCGTTTTAAATTTATGTAATTTTAAATTTGAATCGTTCAAATTGTGTACATTTACACAAATTTTGTGAATAACGACTCGCGTTTTGCCTTTCAGCTTCTTCAGGCGTTCTAGTGCACGGGTGAACTTGAACTGACATAATTTGAACGATTTAAATTTAGTATTGAAATTGCACCTTAGTTGAAACTTAAATTATGTAATGTTATTTATTTTTTATTTATTTAAATTTAATCTACTTACCAGTAAAACTACAATTGATATTACAGTTAAAGCCTGGAATAAGTACTATCATTTGGTTTATAGTTGAAATTGGTTTCAAGCCGCCAAAAACTACTAATGACTGGATAGAGCTTTAGAAAATATACGTATTCAAATGTTTAATATACTTGAATTTTCTTTACAGAAAACTTTATGAGTCCAAGCAAAATGATAATCGCATACATTTATATGATGTCGTGTGTTGTTTTACTGTATGATTAATATATGTTTATTTTTTCTTTGACAGAGGCGTCTTGCTGCAGGGGAGAAGACAGTATGAGGAAGCCATCCAGAGCTTTGAACGCGCCATACACTTTAGGCCCTCACTAGCGCGTAAGTCGCAAAGCTTTTGTCATTTATTACGGTGTCCGGAAAATCCTTCGGCTAATAAGCACAAACAATTCATCTCAAATTCACGTTTCAATTTATTTATTGACAAAATTGAATTTATTCAAAAATATTATCACGGTAATAAATTATAATCTATTCTATATAATACGAAAAATTTACAACACCGTTTTACTGCATCTATCAAATGTAAAACAATACAAACGCAATGTAAAAAAAATGAAATATTACTATCATGGCCTTCCACTATATTCCTTCTATTAAATATTTTTTTTTTATTAAGTTAAATTAAGAGTTTAAGTCATTTACATCTAAATTTTCTTTAAATTCTATTTTTTTAACCATGTTTGCTCCTAATGTGGAGCATATGGCCTCCTAATGGAGGTATCTCAACAGAAGTTTTTCTACGAGAACTCAGTCGTTCAACTTCACTTTTTTTCAAAGTGATTGGTAGGGAAAGAAGGATAAGGCTAGAACAGGACTTGTGGTTGACTGATCGCTATTACTACACCCAGTTATTACATGATCAAAAGGATGAGCGGAGAGGAAATGATGTGAATTGACATCACAAACAACCAGTCTTTGATCACAACTTTGAATTGAATAATTCTCAAATTCACTGTGATCTTACCGGGAATCAAACCCAGGTCTGCGTGATCGGTAGAGCAAGCTCTAATCAACTGGGCCACATCAGGCAACATATTTTCATCGATCTTTTAATTTAGTTCATAGTTAATAGTAAATGTGTTATATATATTATCAAAATACAATGTTACAATTGTTTCATTCTACTCCAATTTGAAATATTGTTCTAATTTAATTTTAATATAAATCAACAAAAACCGTTCTTCTGTTTTCGATTTGGATAGACAAATGCCTTACTACCCAATATGATATAAATAGACACCCGTTTTCCATATTTTATGTTAAAAAGTTCACAAAACGCAAACAGCTTTTTCTCTGAGAGGCATCTCAGAGTGGCAACTGCTGTATTCTCGCGGCGATGATTTGTTGGAAAAAGATCTCGCTAGACCCATTTATTATCATCATTCCAGGGCACGAGGGCACAACAACACATCGACTGTTTTTCATTCACGCCCAGTCTATTATCTTTTACGGGGATAAAACCGAAGAAGACATGGTAAAGGTTTCAATTTTTATTTCACTTTGGGGTGGCGGCAACACTGCAAGCGCATTATTTGAGCTTAAACGAGCGGAATTTTTGAGGCATCATTTTTTTAGCGAAAAAAATCTAAAAATTTTCGAGACATTTTTCAACGACGTATTGAATACTAGTTTTTAAATAGCATTTTATATATTATTAAGTAAGCTGAACTGAGGATAACAACAAGATATTTTGTCTCGAGACAACCTGAGAATAAATTCTCTTTTTGATATTGGTTCCTGGGAAATTTGAATATAACAAACAACCATAAGACTTTCTTACTTTTTTTTAAAAAAATGTGGAAAGTAGAATTCAATTAATCAAAAACAAAAATAGTTTCAGAATTTTCATAATCGTTGAATATTTAAACACTTTGAAAATCTATAAAAAAACTTAAGAAACATTCAAAATCCTATTTTGGTTACATAAGACTTTTGTTGTATTCAATTTAAATATAACATCTATTATGTTAAATTTAAATATAGTATTTTTTATCAATATAAGAATATAAAAATTGCTTTTTAAGGTTTATTGAGTAATCGACGCTTATTATAATGCAAAGAATTATTTATAAACAGTAACCTTTTAATTAAATAACATAATCATAATGAAGGCTGTTAATAAAAAAAAAATGGTCTTTATATGTTTGTATTATAATGTTTTATGTGAAATTACAATTAAGTAACTAACGGTGTACCGTATTACTTTGAAAGTGTATATTTCAATAACATTATGATAATCCATTACTTTAATACAGGATAAGAAATATACAAAGATGAACACAAGCAAAAGACAAAACAAAGAAGAAGGACATTAATGCTAAACGAAAAGTTATGTTATCCTTGAATAGCTGCGCCATATTGCTTCCCCCACCCTGAGGCTCGAAAATCTTCACCCTATTTCATCCCCCGCTTCCCTTGATCAAATCACAGAGTCGGAGATGTCTAGACATCGTATCATTATAACACAATTCCAGTATTAAATTTATTGATCAGGCCCTTTGAGTAGGCGTTCAGTATTTATTTCTTGGCCATGAATATGTGTCGGATACTCGAAATGGAAAAAAAAATTCTCAAAGGAATTCTCATATCTTTCTATAAACGAATATAAGATAGGATATTGTATACAGATACAATTATACATAATTCAAGTGTTATTTAAATTATTTATCAAGAACAAATATTACATTCTTTTTAGAACCTGATAATAATTGCTTTAAGTAAATGCCAACATCAATACGTTTTTATACGAACCTTTTAAAAACAAAAATAACTAAATTGAGATGTTATTATATTACATCTCATGATTTTAACATAGTTTCCGATTATATGTTGAAGTTACTTATCTTGGTCGACACTAAAGCCATTTTCATATGGTTTTATAACTGATTCAAACAAAAAAAATACGTGTAGCTTTAGCTTGTGATATCTGCTCTTAGCAATAAAAAAAGTCGTTGCCTTTTATTTCAGATTTTAAGCTTGTTTGTAATGTTTACTACGGCGTATAATATTTTAGTTCATGTAGTTAATAAATTTGTACACAATAATATGTTGAAGTATTTTAATATCTCCACTGATCCGATCCTTATCCTTTCATCTCAACTTTTATTCTTGTATGGAGATATTCTTTAATAGTATTTTATATTACACACATTGTGAGTGGACATTGGTTATTAAAACTTCATTGCGCTTGATCTTAGTGACAAAAATAAATAAAATCAGTCGTAGACTTCCATATAACAATTGATTGAGAGTAATTCAAAAAGATTTCTTTTATGTGGGTTTTTTATTGATCACTTTTTCTTGATAACGTATTTTACCAAGAAAATTAAGCGAATAGCGAATTGCATTATCTCTCCACATCGTTTATCAATTGGATTTGATTACCGATGTCTGAATATTGAGTTACTAACCTATGCTTTTGAAACCTAGACTTGATGTCTTGGAGAAACTTTTCTTTCTTATGCCGCCTTTTTTCTTCATTTTTATTGCATAATGAACAAAAATAATTTCTCATTTTTACTTGAAATAATTTGCTGAAAGCATGGCTTTCATTCAAGACACTATTATTTTAAATATAATAAATAGCTATTTGTGACAGTATAGTGGAACATTCGCTACAATTACATCTTTATCTTACGAAAATACCGATAATCTACGACATTCTTTTTTCGGAAGTGAATTCAAATTTTCGTACGCCATAAGTATATCTTCTTAAAATTTAGGATTGCGACTAAGTTCGCAAGATTGAATTATAATATCATATTTGAAGCGTTAGAATTTTTTATACTTTTTCGTTTTGTCACTAATAACCCAAGTTTTTTTCTTTTGGCATGTTCAGGCATTTAAATAAGGCATTCATAAAAATATGTGTGATTATTAATTGTTGTACCAAGAAATCTTTAAAATAAATAGTGCACAGTTAAATATTTTGCGAATTTTTAATTGACTAATAACTTCCGAATTGTAGCTTCTTGTAACATCTTGCTAATGTATGATTAACTATTAAATAATAATATTAATTGTATCCAGCTGACAACCAATAGTTTGTCTAAAGTACAAAAAAAATATATTATGTAACACGTAAAAAATGTTTCATAAGCATCAACATTTTTACAACAATGACATATCTTTGTACTGTGATTCAAATACCGAGTGAAGTAATAATTATGTTCTTCGTCAAAGAGAGCTTTTATCAAACAAGTAACTAATATCAGTATTTGTATTGAGGCGTTCCTCAAAGAGAGGAAAAGACTTCGAAAAAAAAACTTATATTTACAGTATTCCTTTCGGTTGCAATTCTTTTGCATTGCATTTCATCCTTTGAAAGAGGTATCTCTTTTCCATTCTTTATTAATGGCGACGAACTGCAAAGAGAAAAGTTTGCTTAAAATATAAAATTTCTTTGAAAATAACAGGGCAACACTTTGAACATATATTTGCCAGAAAATGTACATTGGTTTGAAAAACGACGTGCGTTGCACATGATTATAAATAATCTTCACACAGTTTCATCGTACAGTTTACCATCTATTCATTTGCCTTTGCACATTTTAAATAATAATTTTCTTGCTTAAGATTATTTTTCTGACCAAATTGTCATATGAACTCATTGTAAAATGTGTATTTTTGTAAATAGAAAGCTTAGAAACCATCACTTTTAATTTTTCCTGAGAATTTTTGATTCCGAAAACCTTGTTTTTATCATTTAAATTTTGATGAATGAAATAAAGTTTTTATGCTATCATAAGAAATAATATAAAATTATCTGAGTTAATTCAGCAATTTCGGAATATTAAATTTGAAATTTGAGCTTCTTGGCTTAAAATAAAGGGGTAAACACATTTTGTACATCTAATCATAAATTTTTTTAGTATCCAAAAGATCACACTTCTCAAGTTGAACTAAGTGTGTAATGTTAAATTGCCTTTTTTTAAATACATAGGAATGACAGAAATATATGTAATACTTGTGTGTAACAAAAAAACGTATTTTTAATATAGGTCTTCCTTAGTTTTATTTTACTGAAAGATGTAGAAGCTCTGAAAAGGATGTAGAGCTTTTTATTCAGGTATTTTTGCGCGTTAAACAAGAAAATATTTCTTAAGACGAGAAAGTAAAGTTGCATTTTCTCTTAAAGTTCTGAGAAGTGTTTTGTTGTTTCATTTCCGAGAAGTGGATTTTTAATCCAAAAAAATATATGAAAAGTGGATTACTTTAGAAATATTTTTGTGAGACAAGCGATGTTTCGAGTATGAAATTTTTTATTACAAGAAAAATGAGATTTATATATTCAACGTAAACAAACTTTTTTTAACATGGAATTAGTATATTAGTTTCAAAAAATGTTACGTATCGAAAATACAAAGTAGGGCAAATTTTATTTTTATCAGGAAATATTTATTTTAATAAATTAATTTTACATAGAAGCCGAAATATAAAAACAAACATTTTATTCTTAGAAAGATTTTAAATTTTGTACACTGTTTATTTTAACATATAATAGGAAGTCGTACACATCAAATACACAAAAAAAAGACAATGAACATCTTAAAAAAAATTATAGATAAAATATACAGCTTTTTTAAAAATAAAAACACTTATCTACTCAATATTTAAATGAAATAATTTATCTTTAAAAAAAATAGTACATTTGTAGGTGACTACTTTAAAAAAAACTTATTGTTAATAAAACCTTTCGTTTTGGTCGAAGCTGCATTTTCTCAAATTTGGCACTCGTGCAGAATATTTTCTGGTAACCGTTTATTGAGTGTGCGAACGACCGAAAGACCGCCCTCGATATGTGGAACTCAATTTGTGAAAAGCAACCGCCGATTTGACCTCACTTGTGGAGATTAAAAGAAAACACCGGTCAACCTCCGTCAATAAGTCGCCGAGCCCCGTAGAGTGGTTTTTCTAGTTCAATATAGCCGTAGATTATGTACGATGGCAAAGAAAATATAAGGGGAAATCCTGTAAGGAAAGTGGGTATTTTTGCAAAAGCGACGTTTGTCTCTCATAAGTGGCTGGGACTCTGATGTTAAATTATCTATATAAAAAGAAAAGTCACTCACTGTTTATAGTGAAAACAAGATCTTAAGCTTAATTTTCAATAAAAATACATTTATATTGATATATGAATATAAGGGAATTAGTATCAAAACTAATTATATTAATGTTTTATATTTATGAGATAAGTATGCCAACAGAATTGAAAATGCATTACTCCATAGATCAAAAAATAATTTGGTACAAAAATTCACATTAAACACTGCTAAAACTACGGCTAAAGATTACTATCGGTGTTTAATATATTTTGCATCTAAGGAAAGTGCTAATTTTCACTAGCGATATATATTCATGTTAGTTTGTAAAAGAATTTATGGTTACGAAAAAATTTGCTCTTGTGGTTTTATGCGATTTCGTCAAAAGTAAATTTATAGAGATTATGGGTTATGATACTGAGCCCCTCATATAAAAGAAAGATTTTTCCGACGAAGCAATGATTAAAAGCGTAAAGCATTATGTTTAAGATCACACTACATATAATTCGTCGTAAAAATTGAAAACTTATATTTACTCAACTCTCACAATCAGTATTCTTAAGAGTTTTTCGTATTTCACTTTTTTCGGTCAAACGATGCTATTAATACTATAAATAGTTATAAAATAAACTTCACCTGCACTGAAAACGGCTTTTATAATAGTTTCAGTGAGTAAATCTGGGTTAGAAAAAACCTTACTGTTTTTGAAGTCTGACTTTTGAGAAACTTTGCTTTGTGTCTCAACAGACAAAAACTTAATAGCAGTGATACTTATCTTTAATTTGAATCTAATACCATTGTTCCCACAATTTCTCTGAATTATATTAATACTGCGAACATCAAAAAACTTTTCTCGTGTATTCAGCTGAGATTTGCTTTCGCTCTTATCGGATTTGAAGTGAAATTCAATATACTCGTATATCAGCAAACGCCGACATAAACCGAAATTCCAAACTCTATCCGGTTGATTAATCTCGAGCGCAACTTCATATAGGCGAATATACCTTTGAAAGTAAATATCTGTTGTTAACAGGGTGTAGGATTTCCTGAGACTCATTTTAAATGTGTATCCGTTTTGAGTGAAAGACAATTTTACTTTGGGAAAACACATTTCAACTGTGGTACAAAGAGTGTGTCGGCAATTACTTGAATAAAACGTTTTCATTTTTTTTTCAAATGTGACTTTTTTGATTTATTTTATAAGGTTGAAAAGGTATCCATAAACTTGTCATTATTCATTTGTTATTTTGATAACTATCATTGAAATACAAATATTTATTTTATACAATGAAAAAAATTTAAAAGAACCAAATAATTGATTGGCCATATTAAAAAAAAGAATAGACTATAGGAAAAGATAAATTCATCAAAAAAAACCTAAAGCTATGTGTACTGCTTTCTTCAGTTACCGACTGCCTATCTCACCGAGTTGGTATTTCTGTGTTGGAACTAGGGTTTCGCGTAAAAAAATCGGAGTTTTGTGCTATGAAGAATTGGATAGACCAGCAATAATCTAGATCAAGACTTTTCTAAATAATTAATCAATATAAATGATAAAACACACTCTTCAAACTGACATTGACTATTCTAAGCAATTGCGGACCTTTTTGTGGTATTTCGGGATTTCAGAATAAGCAACTTTTTAATTTTGGGATCCTGGGATTGATCGTTTACCATGATTTGATGTTTTTTTTTTCATATTCTCAATTTAAACACTAAATATATCTGACACTACAGCTAACGTTCAAGGCAACATTTTGATAGATTAATATTTTTTAAATGTCCTAAAATTAATTTCTCCGATATATCTGACTCCGACTCCGCCTTCGACAAAAACAACCAACTCCGCGACTCCGACTCGACAGCCCTACTTTTTGTACAAAAATATGTTCATTAACAAACTAAAGTAGAGTGTCGGGAATTATTTTATTTTTAATTATGGCAGTTAGTCGAAAAGTATTGTATATAGATTTTCAAATTTTTTCTACATGTTTTAGTAAATCCTAAAGTTTTACCTTAATACCGATTTTTTTTATAAAACCGATTTATAGGAATCACTAAATAGATCGTGATACCGAAATTTGAAGTACTAATATTAAGGAACAAGTTAGGGCACAAGATAAAATTATAATAAATGTTGTGTTAATTGTTGATTGAATAAAAATATAATTTAAAATGATATGCCGACAGCACTAAATATCAACTAAACAATATTCAAAATTGAGAAGATTTTTTAAGTCAACCCGCGTTAAAATAATTGAAAAATCCTAATCACAGAAAAGATTCTTAAGACACTGCATCATTGAGGCTGAAAACCAGAAAAAACATAGCATCGAGCTGACAGGAGTGGAAGCGCTTCGTTGAGGCGGCCAAGATTTATAATGGATTGTAGAGCCAGTGATAATGATGTGAAATTACATTAAATGTTAGCCATATTTTTGGTTCCAAAGCACAAACTGTTTGAAAGAGTAAATCAAATGTTTTCATTTAAAAATAATGTGAAAAAATACGAATATATTTTACTCGCTTGTGAAATAACGATATAGTATTATTATTTCAATTACATGGTCAAATATAATACAATAATATCACGTCATATATTTTTTTTATATAGAATGGCCCAAAAAAAAGAAACTTTGGTACTATTGGTAGGTAAAATTAAGATCATAGCTTTTTATATAAAATGAGATTTTGGAATTGATTTTTTTTTTCATATAATTTGAATTTAATTAAAATACATAAAAAGAAATACACGGGTGTTTTACATGATTTTGAAATAACACGATTCCTAGTCACATAAAAGCGGATAACGGAATTTCTAATAACAATAAATTTAACAAAAAAAAACAGTAAAAACAAACAAAAGGCTTCATTAGATCTTCTTATTATTTCAGGAAAACAATCTTCAATTTTTCTATGTTTTCAATCAATCTCTTTATTTATACATTTTTTTTCGTTGTGGAACGTATTTTCCAAAAATTCTTGGCTTGGATATATTATACATACTTTTCTTGAGCTTTGATGAACACTTTATTATTTAATAAAATATTAATTCAAGGGAACAAAATGTTCTAGAATTACACGAGTAAAAACATTAATTAACTCACTTTCCTTTATTTCACGTATGTTCTATATTTTAACGATTAAATATTACAACGCAAAAAAAGTTTTCAAACATTCTGTATTTGAAAGCTCTGTAAATTTCCCATTGAAATTTTAGAAACAATGAAAAACTGTTTTACCGTTCAGAACTTTTTGAAAGTAAAACAACACACATAAGTCGATGTAGAAAGTATATACAGTATATACCAAAAATGGTTCCGAGCCATTGTGAGCAAAAAAAATAATTTCGCAGAAAATAAAATCTAAAGCATTAGGAACACTAATATGAATGATTTCTCAGAATTTATTTATGAAACCAATATTGGGAAGGAAATTTTCTAAAAATAGGGGCATTATCGGAAAAATGTTGTTATTTTGAATATGAAGTCTTCTAGTATAAAAAAATGATTTTTGGAATCTACTACTTATGTTTCTTGTAATTATGAAAAGGTCCATAATATATAATAAAATAATAATACTGTGTAATCAATACCACTCTTATATTATTTAGCTTAACAATAAATTTGAAAGAACATTTATTACATTGTATAAGATTTGTGAAATCTGTTAAGTATCTTCATAATTTGTATTAGAAAAACGGAATTTATTAATATTTAAAAATGCTATTAGATACTCTACAGTCTACAACATGACGCTACTATTTTCTGCCAAAGAAAGCTAGAAGAACATTATATATAATCGATAAAAATGATCGCAACTTTTAAAATATTTAAACATTAAATTTTTACCGGGCATTGTAAGTAATTCTTTCATATTATATGTAATTAATGATATTTATCAATAGCCTAAAACTATATATCGATCAGTCATTTTTTTTTACGTTAATAAATTACCCATTATATTTCTTTTCTTTTGCTCTAAAAAAGTACATCAATAATAAAATCCTAGCTTTCTCTCGAGAGACAGATGTTTGTATATGGAAATAAAGATTTTTAAACAATCTCTCAGTTTCATATAAAAATCACTCAAAATATCTTTTAATGAGATTCACTAAAATGAATAAACAATTCATATTTATCACTTTTTAACAACTCTTAAAGTAAAATCTTAATTGTCTACTGTAACGTCGTATTTATTTCATTGTAGACCAGGCATACGTCTTAAACATATTAGTTTTAATTTATATTTATGTGTGTCTGGTCTCTGGACCATCTTCAATATTCCATTTAATCATTTATTTGATAACTATTCAAGTGCCGTGGTATATTTAATTAGGACAATAAATCGGATTATCTGTTCCATTTCTGTCATTATCATTGTAATAAAATTCTCTCTGTTCTTGGTGAAAAATAGAGATATCAAACATTCGTTGTAAACTAATATTTGAATTAATCTAAGATTTCGACTGAAGGTGCTTGAAGAAATTTCAATATCAAATTTGAATCGTTCAAATTATGTACATTCACACAAGTTTTCTCACTAACGACCGGGGCTTAGCCTTTTGGCATCTTCAGGCTTTTAACTGCACGGATGAACTTAAGCTGACGTTTTGTAAGTAAACGTATCGTGTTTATATAACAAATAATTATCACTAAGCTTAAAGCCATTGCTGGCGAAATGGATTAAACCATGGGAATGCCTACAGATTTGAACGGTGTGTTATTTCAAGAATTATATTTATTTTGTTTTCTGCAAAAAATATGATAATATTTACTTTCATATAGGATATAAGAGTACGGAATTTGGCAGATTTACCTGTTCATTCAAAATTTGTAAAATACTTTTTTTCTAAAATTTCCTGGAAAAACAATTTAGAAAGTTTGAAGATGCCAAAAGGCGAATTCTGGGTTGTTAGCGACAAAACTAATGTAAATGTACATAATTTTAACGATTCAAATTTGGTATTTAACCCTTTATAGGACTGTGGTAAATATACGTACCATATGGTCGATATGTTTACCACCGTGCATTCACAGTTAATTGATTCCCTAAACGTCAGGTGGTAGTATAATTTACCTCCCCCTGGAGCTTATTACAAGGGATTGTGATTTTTTTTAAATAATTTATTCTAGCTCCATAGACTGATATTAATTGACTTTAATCAAGTTTTCATTAAAAATGCAAAAGAAATAGCTCCGTCCTATAAAGGGTTAAATACCAAACATGATATTGAACAATTCGAATAATATGTCTTCATTAAAATCATGTTTTATTATTTTTGACAATAAATAATAATTCAACTAAGCGGTAGCCAACAACGTTGACCACTCGACCACACAATGGTGGCGAGTAAAGCATATACGAGACAAAGCATATACCTTACGTTTAATAGTACCACACCATAATTAAACCATCTTATTATATGTTAACAATTTTTTTTAAATATATATATTATTATTATTTACAGTGGCTTACGTAAACATGGGCGCGTCTCTAGCAGCCGTAGGGCGGTGTTCGGAGGCTGCATCAGTGCTGTCTAGAGGCTCCCGTCTTGACGGCACTGGCCTCCGCGATGGGCGAGCGCATGCCGCGGCAAGATCAGCCGCCTTGCAACACTTGGGAACATTACACGCTGCTCAAGGCCGGCCGAGAAGAGCTCTTGCCGCTTACCAGCAGGCATTGCAGGCGAGACCACCGGACTACCGACCGCAGGTAATGAAATTAGCTTTATCATTAAAGCATGAAATAATTGGTCAAGATGTGCATACACAGTGACAAAAAATAAAACTCTTCTGCAATAATTACACATTATTTATTTTATTTAAAGTTTTATCTCATGATGGGCATTATCAACTATCAATATCATTTTATAACGATCGCCATGAGCGAAACCAGTATAAAATAAATAATGTGGAATAATAATGTCTTTCCTCCAAGAATTGGTTGTAAAGCATGGTTTCTCAACCGGAGGCCAAGTGGCTCCTCTATAGGCCACAACATGTTCCAAAGAGGCCGGAAAAAAAAATAAGGGAGTCATGGGCAAATCCATACACTCCTAAGTTTTTAAGATCAGGCAGCGACAAAATTTTAAAATTCCGGAAGAATAAAAAAAGAAGATTTCGCGTCTTTTCATTTTGGGACATACGGGATTTATAAATTGAAATTCTGGGAAGAGCTAAATAAAAGGTCTCGCGAGCTTCGTAAAACTTATTTGTACGAGTATGGGGGGCACGGAAAAGTATGGAGACTCAAAAGGGGCGACGGGTCAAAAAAGGTTGAGAAACTATGCTGTAAAGCATGCATAGTAATCAGGTATTACGGGTCGTAAATAATTCTCATACACCAAATATGTTTGTTTCTAACTGTATTACTGCTGAACATGTTTGAAATCAAATAAACAATAAAATATCACTTGTATTCACAGAAAAATATTAATATACTTTAAAAAGAATTTCTACAACGTATATAAAATATATTAATGTTGTAAAACAAATAAATATAATTTTTACGTAATATTTTATCAACTCGTATTTATGTATGAGTCTAAAAAATAAAATACAATAAGAGTTTTTATCGTTTTCAGAAACTCTACTCTTTGATGAGTGAAGCTCTTGGAAGATTACAGAGGTGGGCTGAAGCTGAAAAATATCGACGAGCGGCTCTTGAAGACCCCATTCCACCTATTGGACCAGCTCGTACTCTGAGACCAGCCGTAAGCAGCTTAATTTATTGAATTTGTTATTATATTAAGCTTTCGTGTTAAATCTCGTTAAATACATGGAATGTAATGGAATGTAATAATATAATAGTATATGTATAGCCGCGGGGTATAGGAAACCAGGATGTTTCATCGAGGGCCATGTTATTATATGCATATGTATGAGTGTGATTTATATATTTAATGGTGTCATGAGTCATTCATTGTTCATGTGTACTTTAGTTTTGGATTTGCATATATTTTATATGCAAAAGACATCAAATATCAAATTTTAAAAAAAAACATATTTCATCATTTGAATAACTATTGACCCATGTCTTCTAAAACTATGCCATTTAAGAATCTTTATTAAATATTCATGTGAAATACGTATAATTAAAGGCAAAGTTTTTTAAAACATTTAAGTACCTAGTTATTTTGAAATAGTTGATAGGCCACCGATTCAAAAATACAGCAAAGCATCTAAATTTATAACTTAAAATGATTGCAAATAGAAAATATGTCTTTAACTATTATTTTTCCTACGTCCAATAGAATAGATTTATTAGGTATACATGGAATAACTTAATAATCAGTTCGCCATTATTTATTATATTAAAGCAATGGTGATTTTTTTTAAATATTTATTTAGACACTCGTTATACATTTATTATTTAACCTTACATATTTTTTTACTAAGTGTTTTTTGTTTAATTCTTAAACAATTGTGTTTTACTGTAGTTGGGTAGCTCATGTCATAGTAGTGTGTTTGTCAAAAATAATTTTAGATAACTTGGTGTTTTAATTAATATTTTTTTATTTAATTTCAAGCCATTTTAACCTCTGAAGTTTTTGCGTTCTAGATAATTCTTGCTAATAAGATTTTCATACACTGTCAGCTGACATAAAAACTAAATTTAAATCATCAATTTTTAAATAAACATAATGATTTTTTAATAATTTTGCGATCGCACTTTTTCCAAGTTGTTATTGAGTTTCGCAACGAAATTGTTTTGTAATGTCTTCATTTATAATTTAGTAGGCGCTATGCTGTGAGCGAAATTGAAAAGAAAACCTTTTTTCGCTAAACGTGTCAATTTGTTTACTGCTCGAAGCCAAAAGAAATTATTTTCCAATTCGTTTTAGATTATACAACAGCGTCTGTTTTGGGCACCAATTTGTCACTGTGAACCACATACACTCAATGACAAAATTAAACAGAGAATTTCTGTAGAAATTTCTGATAATTATTATTTATTTTATTTGGTGAGATAAACGCTTTCGTTTGAAGCATATTGACTCATAATAAAGATTTTTTACAGAAACTAAAGATTTAAGAATGTGATAAGAAAATAAATTGTTGACAACTATTTTTCTTAACAGTTAGCTTTCGTTTTAAGAATCGTAAAAATTGTACACATTGCAAACATCACTTAATCTTTACTTTTAAATATAAATAAATCCAGGAACTCAAACCTGTGACCAACATTACCGAACAAGGTACAACCCTCGAGAGCTTTGATCGTTTGAATAAGAGCTATTTGTTTTCTAATTTGAAGGATACATATTTAATAATCATGAAAACAGTACCCAAGTTTTTCCTTTCAGCATCTTCAGGCTTTTCAAATGCACGAATGTACTTGAACTGACGCGTAGTAAGCAGTTTATATCGTTTATATACAAAAATAAAAGTGGTTGCTCGCTTTGATTGTTATTAGCGTAATCTATATGAATTATCTATTTTTTTATGTTAAAGAGTTTCAATGAATTATGTGAGTAGATTTTAATTATCGGGTATTTTGAATGTAGTATCGCAAATACTTATTACTAGATAATAACATGTAAATGTGGATAAATAAATTGGTGGGTTTTGTCCGACCTCTTTTTAGAGAATTGATTGATTTCAAGTGTATGATTTTATAATTAATGACATTTATTTAAAGGGGTATACCAATGGTGAATTTGGAAAATTGAATTGTTCATTTAAAATTGGCAAATGTATAAAATTCAAACAATTCAAATTTGATATTGAAATTTCATCAAGCACCTTCAGTCGAAATTCTAAATTATAAAAAGATGTTTTTAGATCCCTTTAGGGACTTTTAATTTATCATAAACACTAAGTGCAAGGTTTCAGGGAATAGTATTTTACAGGACGTCTCGTGCATTATGTATGTACATGTTAAACATGCCACTCAGAATACTTGTATTCGCAGAGCACGTATTTAATATGCACGCTGCGTGCAACGCCCCACAACGCAGTTCCCTAACGTTACGTCTTGCCTGGGCAAAATCATAACGAACGCGAATGGAACACGGCTTAAAGCGAATCAAAATATCAAACAAACTGATCGCGGCTTGCGTTTTGTTACGTGGTTACTATAACGACAGAGACCATTTCGCTTTGCATTTGCTTTGATTACGTCCACGCAAGACGTACAGTAAGCTAACGCTAACATTTTATGTGTCTTAAAATTTAGTCGTTTTTTTCTTCTTCAAAACATATAGGCGACTATTTTCTATAATCAAAACCGCAACCTTACTCAGCCAAAAAAAAAGTGTGTTAGATAAAATGCTACGTGAACCGTGAAATACAACTTCTGGTTTTAATAAAAAACGTGCATTCTAATGGTTTTTTGTGAAAGTTTATCTCAACATAAAATCTAAAAAAAATCACACGCAGACTTCTCGTCTAATTTAAAACTCTTAAAATAATTAAAATTATATACGCCTGAAAGCGTAGTAAAATAATCTATCAGTAATCCGAGTGACGCTGATTTCCCAACCACTAAAATCTGTCAAAGAAAACAATCAGTATGCTGAAATTTTGGGCAAAAGCAGAGGACAAAAGCTTTTACGAGCCAATATTTTCAACAAATTAAGCCTGTGACCCAATACTTAGTGAGATCAAAGTCGTACTTAACTAAGCAAACAATCCGGTACAAGGATTATGAAGCTCTCTCTACATTGCTCAACTGATGATGGCGCTAACGAAATAGGTTAATCCCAGAAGACGTTATTAGTGACGTGTCCCTATATCAGCGCTTCTCAAAGGGTTTTTATTATTTGTCAGACTTCTTTAGTAGGTGAAACTTTAACGAAAATATTACGTACTTAACAAAAATTAACCTTAAAAATATTGCTCATAGAACATACATAAGATATAAAGCATAAAACATATTATATTCCTGTCTGTGTGTCACGAAAATTTCTTCCAAACGTTGTATAGTAGCAACATGAAATTTTCATAATATATCATTCGTTCTATTTTCGTCAAATGTGCTATTTTAGACTTAAAACGTTATTTAAAATTAATTGATATGTAAGGTTTGTGAGTATCACATGAGATACGGTTAACTGTGATTTTTTCGTCTTACAACACAAGCTAGCAACTATGACGGGTAATAAAGAATACTAGTTTTATATAAAACAATATTTCAATTTAAGTATTTTTATTTGTCTTAATTTATCCGTTTGCGCATAACGCCGAAACTGTAGACAGCACTAATTTCTTATCTCTCATCCTTTTTCGGTGTCTAAGCATCGGGTATTGAGTGAATGTATCGAATGTTTGCAGATATCACTACCACTTGCTCTAGTTTTTTTTTTTTTTTTTAACCATGTCCGCTCCCAATGTGGAGCATATGGACTCCTAATGGAGTTTATCTCAACAGATGTGTTTCTTCGAGAACTGCTTGTTACTCAGTTACTCAACCTCTCTTTTCCAAAGAGAGTAGAAATAGAAGGATAGGGCTAGGACAGGACTAGTGGTTAGCTAATCGCTCTCGATACGCTCCATTCATAGGATAGGATGGGTGGGAGGGGAGAATTCAAGACATAACATACATCCATGCCTTCGAACAGAAATCCATAAATCGATTGAAAAATCAATTTATAAAACTGTCCGTATTGGGATTTGAACCCGGGACCTCCGTAACCAAAGCCAACGACGTTGACCACTCGATCACACAAAATACATCTACGTCAATATCATTCCAGAAATATATAGTCTAGTTTTCAAGAATATTTAATTATCATTTTAGCTTTATTCAACTACTGAAATACATATTATGTAATCCTTTTTTCGATTTTTGAAAGAATTGATTTGTGGATTTTTATTCGAAAGGATGGATGTCTGTGATATGAAAAATTACTTCCTATTTATGCGATCGGAATAACAGAGGGTAGCGGTAGTGATAATCTCACCACTATTCATCCCCTTGAATGATGTATAATTATTCTAATAAAAAGATGGCTTTAACAATTTGAGTAACAAGCACTTGTCTTAGAAAAGCTTCTATTGAGGCAAACTCCATCATCAGTCAAAATTCTCTTTATTCAGAAATGATATTGTTATAAAAATAGTGTTTACTGCTATAATATCTTTAATAATTTGTGTATTTCATGCAATTTGAATCAACAAATAATGAAATTTTAAATATTTTACCAGACCATCATGTGAATATCGCATTCATAAAATTTAATGACGCCAACTGCGCAGACTTTAATAATACAGTCACTGGATTAAAAATATAGAATTAATTACTATTTTAATCAATATTTTGAGAATCTCTGTCATATGTTACAATAGATTCATATCCATTTGCCAACAATGCGTGACACAGTACATGAGTATGTAGGTAAAATAATGCCTATCCATGATACATTCACACACCTGCGTCACGAGTGAGATGGTATGTTTGAGCTCTCAAATGTAATTAAGGCCTTAGTTGAAGCGTATGATTGGATACCCAAATATACGAAAGTATTTTATTTTACGACCACTCATACATTTCTGCAAATTGAACGAGCCTACACATACTAACGAACTTCAAATATATTTGAAACGGAGTATGAACATAGATAGATACACAAAAATTCAGGATAAAAAAATATTTTTATTTGAGGAAAAATAAGATTTATTTAAAAAAATATTCTAAAAAAGGAAAAATATTTTTATTTCAAATCAGTTTCTTTTTTTTGATAAATAAAATAACAATTTCCATATTTTTATGTTCTATTGCCTTAAAATATGATTTTTTTAACATTAATACTAATGTTTTTTTTAATTATAATAATTTTTCCGACGAAAAAGAATGAAAAGAAAATTTGTTTTATCTTAAATTGTAATGAACTAATTTTTTTTTCTTTTAAAGAAATTTTATAACGAATGATAGTTTTTTTAAACTTTATGCTTAGAAAATGTCTTTATCAAGTAATTTTTCTATGAATTAGCTAGTCAAATAGTTGAAAGTAAGTCTTTTTGTTAAGTTCATTCACCATTTTATAGAGGGAAAGAATTTATAAGTGTGACGTCCTTTCAACGATGAGTCCCACCGCTTGGGCTTTAAAATACTATTGAATAATTGTATTGTAATAATTGTAACTGTGATGTCTAGAAATTCTCTGCCACCCTTTCCAATTCTTAAATAACAGGGCGTAGCGAGAGCGATTAGTTAAATATTAGTCTTGTCCAAGCCTTATCCTTCTATCCCTACTACTCTCTTTGAAAAAGAGATGATGAGATACTAAGTAACATTCAGCTGTCGTAGAAAAACTTCTGTCGAGATACCTCCATTAGCTGGCCATAAGCTGACATGGAGTGGACATGGATAAAAAATATATATTTAGGGTTGAATAACAGACATCGTGACAATTTATGGGTTCCAGTTACAACGTGTCACAAAACTTCTGCCATTACAAATTTACAATACATTCTAACGTCGCTGAATTTATTTGATCACATCCCTAATTTCGTTTATAGCCAACCTCAAAAATATAATCGTCACGATACATCGAGCAGAAATAGCTTTTAAAAGTGGAATAATTTTGGCTAATGTCACATTATTACAGTTGTCGCCAACTTTCGTGCGGCCATTATACAAAAACCTTGAGGCGTTCCGATTTATACAGAACGTACAAGCTGAAATAAAATTTAATTTGTACAATATATATAATTACAAAAACCATAAATCTTTTATTAATACGACAAAAAACTTATTTATATATAAATGAATATTGCTTTTTTGTTTAAACTGAACTTTGAAACCCACAAAAAACTTTTAGTTACAATACTATGCTTATTTTTAAAATATTCACTGTCAATTATTACTGGAAAACACATTTTAAAGGTTAACTTATTTTCATTATTATTGCTTCTATAAAATATTTTTTTATCGGATATGGGTTAAAAATACTGATTAATGTGAAAACAATACACAGAAATAGAAAAACTGTCATTATATTATAGTATAGACTAATTTTTTACGGCCACCTTTATTATTGAAACAATTATTTTAAATATATTCAAATTCACTAAATGATCTTATATTTGAAATTATTAAAATATTTCTTTCGATAAGCTACTTTTCGATTTTAATTAATTAAAATTATTTCTTATGATTTTCGTTACATTTATTGAAAACAGTGGCGGCCGGTAAATGCCACTTGACCGTCTACCACTGATTGAAAGAATTATAATAATATTTATCATATAAGATAGTATTTTAAATTTAGGTGGTAGATTATTTGAATGAAAAATACTACAGTTTATTTTCATGCAGTTCCGTTGGAGTTTTTACAATAACTATAGATTATTGACGAAAATATTATACAGCTCATTGTTGAATCAGTTTTTTTCATCATATCCACTTGCAATATTTGAAGCCCTTTGACTCAATGATGCTTAGAAGCTTAACCCTGTACTGGGATTCGAGCTGGTAAGTACCGCAACCAAAACAAACTTAGCTGACCACTTGACCACTTGAGGTTTTTAAGCAATCTGAACATGTTTGAATGTATAAATCGCCGATGTTACCTAAAGAATCTAGTATCTTTATTATAAATATTAATTTTTGCTACACAATGTAATAAGCATTTGCTTTATTTGCTTAGAACATATATAACAATGCTTATACCATGCTGTGCACTTGCTTTGAATTAATATTCAATTTCAAAATGAAATAGTTATTAACGCATGCGGTTTTCGACAATCGCTTACCGATAAATACCTGTAATGATGTGTATCCATTATTCATCAGTTCAGTCTGATGATTTTCCTGCTTCCAGGAAATACACTTTAATCAAATTTTGCGGTACAGTAAATATGATTAAATAATTCATACATTTAAAGCCGTGTTGTTGCAAATACGATCAGTTTGATTTAATCTTTAATGTATTACCAATTCCAAAATAAAGATTGACACATTACATATACCGTAAAAAGAGCGTCCTCAGAATAGTAGTATTTTTATGAAATATCTGTTCTCAATACTTGGATCTGGATATTAAAATATAATAAAACACTATTTTGTACTTACTACACAATTAAGTATTAGTACAGCTACAGACTACAGTTGAAAATTCTCATGATGAGGCAAGCCGATCCTGATTCTAATAAATAATTTTAGAATAAGTACAAAAGAGTAATTTATTATTTTTTCATAGAATGCCTCTCCACCAAGTATTGACAGTAAACACCTTAAAAGTAACTATCGGGATATATGCAACATTGTAGTAGAAATAATTTAAGATTAATATACGAAGCTTAAAATATTGAGAAACACAATTTGACGACAAAAAACTTTAATGAGAAATAAAATCACATTTTTTTCAACCGTATGACCGAATAAAGTTAGGATATAGGTATGCTAGACATTCATAGGTGTTTGAAGCATTTTTTTTACCGTGTCTCGTTTCCAATGTTTATTGACTCCAACTGGAGTTTATCTCAAAATATTTTTTTATACGATATTCGCTTGTCACTCTCTTTTTAAAAAAGAAATAGTGATAGAAGGAGAAAGCTGGGACAGGATTGGTGATTAGCTAATCTTTCTCACAACCGCGCAAACATCCACGTATTGGAACAGTAATCAGTTTTTCGAATAAAAAATGAAGTTTTTTGTACTGGAATACGAACCACGAATCAATAATGTATATATTTTATATTTTAAAATGTGAATTAAACTAGAGGAAAAAAGTTTGTATATTGCTTTTTCTAATATGATATGCATGTTGGCATATTTTTTTTTATTACGAACAGTAACATTTTTTAACCCGTAACATGCCGTCCTAAATAATCACGTTCCCTGCCACGATGTCACTTCAGGTTCACTTTTCATTGACAGTATTTAAACTTAAGTTAGAAGCTAAAAAATAATTTTAAAAATGTTTATATGCTTGAAAATATATTCTAGGTCTATTTTCATTCTCATTTTTTTATAAATTCTTAAATAAGCACATAAAATCAACTTTAAATGATATCATTATTGCAATGAATTTAGTGACTTTATTTGTTCAATAATTATACGTAATGTTTTTATTATGGAGATATTTTTTTTTTTAAAACAGTCCTCAAAATTTGTGTAAAAACTGAATTGATCTAATATTATTAAAGTTTATTAAATTTACTTTATAAGCACATCTGATGGGGCATAGAATAAAATATGTCTGTATACTTATGTACAGTGCGAAGCATAAACCTATATCATATAACATTATGCAGTGTCCCACGGATTAGCATAAAGCAATCAAATAACAGTTCGCATTTCTGCACAACAAAACGTTTAGAGCTTTTATTAAATCGGTTTTGACCGCACTGTATACGAATGACGACGCCGCAGCCAAACTCTTTAATTTCCTGAACACGAAATATCTTTCCGCTGAAACATCTGAAAGCGACCGAGCTTACTCAACAGAACTAAATACAAAAAATAAACCAATGAGTGTTATTATTACCCTTTGGTCGAGAGCTAATTTTTTTGTTGAATTTGTAATTTTTATTTTAAAAATAAAAAATAAATGCCTTACGATTTATTCATAGACATATTGCTACATCAACATTATAAGTATAATAAATATAAAGTTATATTTAAGATATAACGTTATATTAAGAACAAATACAATATTCCTTTGTACTTTATTTCCACTTTATTTATAAAGGTCAGGACCGGTTACGTTCATGGCGAGCATTGTCAACTGATCACGTTATATTACGTTATAGTTTTTTTTTTAATTTATCAAATTCGAATATAGGCGTTTGTTTAACAACAAACACACACTAAACATAATTTTAGATTTAATAGTTTTTATTTAGATTTAATTTCAGAAAGATTTTTGTAAATTAGTTATTATTTATTGAAAGTGAGAAGAAATAATTTATTATACTTTTTATGAGATAAGTTTTAAATAGAATACGTAATTTTTTTGTCTAAAAATACAATTAAAAATATTGTGATAACATATAGTAATGTATTACTTAAAATAACGTAAAGTAGAACATTGTATCAACATATTGTTTATGTGTCTTAAAATATGTCTGTTTTTTGTAAAACATCTCCAAAATAAGGAAAGCTGTACTGCATTATTTTTTTCATAACGTCATCGAATACATGTGTCTCGTGGCTTATGACAAATATTTTCCTAATAAAGAATGTAATTTTGTAAAGAATTTAATATGTGCATTTTGTAAAATGCTCAGCCTTACAGGCTGTGTTAAGTTCTTTTTTTCTATTAATATTCGTTGTTTATCATATATGGAGACAAAATAAATGTAGAATTTTTATATAAAATTAAATAACAGTAGTATTTCTTTTCCTTAGATCTATAAATTTTTAAAATAGAAGTGTAACGTAAACTTCTAAAAACCAATGAAGATTCTTGATTCTACTATGAAAACATAAAAAAATATTGATTACAGTTTGAATATCAAATTCTGTGGGTATTATTTTTGTTTCATATGAAACTTTATTATGTTCTTAAAACTTGTCATGTACTGTTTTTACTGTTTTTATTTAAAGATTAATTTCCTTTTCAATTAAAGTTTTAAATAATATATTATGGTAATTCGTTTTGGTGTTGGAAATCTTTGAAGAAAGTATCTACGTGAATTTCCGGCTGTAATGTCTTTACTCGTCTCATGTTTATAAAGTTTATCCAATAAATTTAAACAAAGGCAGCAGTCTCTCTACATGGGGCCAAAATCATTATTACAAACAGTTTTGGGAACGCATGTGCTCTTTGCAAATGTAATTTCCGAATAGCTATTTTATATCCAATACACGTGTGGTTTCTGTGGCTTAGCGCTCACTTAATGAAAGGCGTCGATATATAGCAGAGAAATGGCTATACTTGGAAATTTTACATACGTTTAAGCAGAGGAAACCAATCTTTTTATGGTTAAAGGGTCAATTAACTATTTGTGAGTCTTACTGTCACAAAAACGTCAATTAATGCATAAACATTTTATAGCTTTCAAATCATCGGTATACTGACACAAGGCGATAAGTAAAAAAATCTTTCTTCTAAATCAGAGATGCCCAATTAAAATCAGTCGGTGGGTCAAATAAAATATTTTATATCTCTGATGGGCCACGCATAAATTTATTGAACCTTATTAATATTAAGATATTTTTACATTTAAAATAAACAAACAGCTCACAATAAAAAATGTTTTACTATTTTTTTGAATCCTAAAAAAATAAAATCTGACTATTAGAGAGAGATAGCAACCGATGCGTGCAAGAATGTCTTGTTCAGTTGACTACCGCTATTCCTCAACACTTACTAAGTAACTAACAAAAGATCTGGTTATGTAAATTTATAATATGATTCTACCTTTTATTACCTTGGCATTACTACAAATGAATGTCTGGCGTCGAATTCCAAAAATTTGTCACAAATTAAGTAATAAATTTGTTTTATCTATTATACCAATAAAACAATTTAAAATGTGTAGAAAGTTAAAATTCTCGAAAGGGCCACACAAAACCTTCAATAGGGCCAAAGTTTGGGAATGCCTGTTCTATATATGTAGTCGTTGTTTTCAATAATAATGAAATTTTAATATCTCTATTTATGCATTATATCTATTACTTATCGTTCCAAACACGTCATCAAATTCGAACCACATATTAATAGCGTTAAGTAATTTACAGCTTTTTTGCCAAAAATAACTTTTTAACGTAATTAACTTGATGTATATAATGTTAAAATTATGCAAAATTACACAGAATATGAATAAAATAAATTTTACAGTCAATTTTCCAAACCAATTTTTTTTTTCTTATATTGTATTGAATACACTTTTTTTGTAATTGAATATATTCTTTAGTGAATACCATTTTATAGTTCATGAATTACTCATAGCCTAAAAGAGTGATATTTGCTGCGTGTAGATGTCAAAGTATGTATGTCCATTTGAAATAATAGTAAAAAATATATACTTGATAATTGTCATGTTTTCAAGGGCACATTGTTGTGGACTACTGCATTAAGGAATAAATTTGGCAGCAACCTCATTTTAAATTGATGTAATATAATACAGTTCGGTTTGAAGTTGGCAAACAAGGCAAATGTTATATAATAAGATCTTAATTGGAAGCTGAATGGATGTGAATTATCTTGGATCATCAAGGTTCTCGAATATTCCATGAACATTATGACACCGCGAAGAGGTGTACTAAAGCGTTTTAATTACGTACTGATTATTACGGTCAGAACTTGTTTCGATACGTTAAATTTAACGGGTGTCCTTAATTAAAATATTCATATATGTGCTTTGAGACTTAAAGACTCGGTTACTTATATAAGTGTTTTTGAACCATAGATGATAGTTTCCTGCCACGCTTTTATGTAGAAATTTTAAATCGATTATATTTATTATGAATAGGAAGAAAATATGTAATTTTATTTGATTTTTTAAAGGCTCGTATCTTTCCAGTCAGAATTTATATTCAATGGTCATAATATATCGTTTAGTGTAAATAGTCATAATTTAAATGAAATTTTTAAAAAGCTTTACCTCACCTAACCAAAATGATTATAAAATATTCTGACCGTAAAATATTTTTATTCGGACCAAAAATTTATTTAAATTCTGACTATTTAATTTGTTCCTTTTTTAAAGAAACTTGAAAAAATTTTGACCGTCAAAATTAACTCATTATACCGCATGTTTAAAACAAAATATTGAGTTTTATAATGAGTCTTAGATAGAATTATCTATAATATGTTCCACTTTCTCAAACAGTGAAATTATGTTTTTGCTTCCAGCTTATTTGTGTATTTGAAAAGTATAATATACAATTTTCAAATACAAGCAACCTTATTGTTAAATACCCTTACTGAAATTTTGGAAATAGTTAAAAACTTTACTATTATATGGTTAAAAATATCAAAACATTTTAGTTCTACTTATATTATTTTATAAGAGTTTATTAGGTATTTCGATTTTTGCTTTCATAATAACTACGTTTTTACTTATAATAACTTAAATTTTGTACTTGTTTAGAAAAGATACACAATACTTAAATAATAATAGGTTTAACATAGTCCTGATGAGAGTATTAGACGATATATAAAATAATATTTATACTAAAATACTTTAATATTTTTTTACTTTATTACAGTGTAATTTTAACAAGTATACGACAATTCAGTCAACATTTTTTTGTGTAGATTCGAAAGTAAATATTAAAAAATACAATTCAAATAAAAGAAATTTGAAAGGATACTTATTGTTTGACGTATTATTTACCAATTAATTAACATTCAAACAATCACGCCTAAGCCCTTGCTGCACCTGGCATTGCAAAAAGTATTTGTTACAAGTGTTACAGTCATAATAAACTGTACGTTCTTATGCTTCTGAATATTTTTATTGTAATAT
Organism: Himalopsyche anomala; assembly: GCA_031772345.1. Classification (NCBI taxonomy): domain Eukaryota; kingdom Metazoa; phylum Arthropoda; class Insecta; order Trichoptera; family Rhyacophilidae; genus Himalopsyche; species Himalopsyche anomala. The sequence continues at coordinate 4,817,543 of CM062828.1, forward strand.
TAATGAACTTCATTTGACTATTCGAATGTATGTATACAAATACAAATACAAAGCACATTGAAACTTTTCATTATGAAAATATTATCGAAATTATCATTTAAAATTCACACTTTAGTTACTAAAATTTTGATCGCGTATCATAAGATGTTTTTGCTAATCTGACGTACTTTACTTTCTCGCTGTGCTGCAAAGACAAGCAAAGAAACGAGGAAAGGGTATTCAGTAGCAGTCTCTTAAAATTGTGCGAAATATCTAAAAGCTCAAGAAATGTATTTATTTTCAATTTTAATTCAGTTAAGTAAATTTTGTTGTTGGTTTTGAATATTGTTAAACAAAATATACCCAAAATAGGAACTGCGCACAAACAAAGGTATAAATGTTCAATAATATAGACTCCTCGTCTTACGATAGAAATAATCTCACAAAAACAAGTTTGTATCTTAAAGAAAATCTCGTCGTTCAGTGGCCGTGTACTTTGAAGTATAAATAATTCACAGGCTGAAACGTGACTTCATTAAAAGTACATTAGGCCGAGGACGTAATGTGTAGCTTTTGAGAGGAGCTCGTCGGATGAAAGAAAATCTCAACCATTTTGTAGGCTGCCTCATACATAACTCCTTTATAATTAAAGAAAATGAGAAAAGTTTGAAGCGTTTTTTGATGTTTCGCCTTCCATCTTGTTTAAACTTTAAATTCTATACGTATAATATTTAAATTTTAAATCTTGAAGAATGTTGAAAGTCTGGCGGTTGTATGTATTTAATATCTCGAAAAGTTTCTGAGAGCGTCTGAAGCATTATCAAATGGAGTACTAACTTAAAATATTTCAGGAAATTGTAACGACATTCATTTCAAATTAGCTAAATATTTATTTCTATTTATTGTTTAAAAATTCAGCTGACCTCAATTTGACATCCACATGACAAATATAGTGAGAGAAAATAAGAAAACACTGCATAATACAACAAAATCAAGAAATAAAATAGTAAAACTTAACAAACAGTTCACAAATACTGTCTCTAAAAATGTCCACCAGGCAATGAGTTGATCAGTCGAACGGCCCTTGGAACTGGCGTCTCATACCTCTTAAGCGAGGAACAAGTTTTTAGAAACAAAAGTTTTTGGTCATACTTTCGCCTACGTAAGAATAAATTGGGAGTATGTAACTCATGAGAATTTCAGGATTATTAACTCGGTCCCAAAGAAGAAGAGAAAAATGATTTGAGCTATGCTTCAAGCTTCAAGATAATAAAATGATAACATTCCTAAAAGAAGCTGCAATGTTTAAAATAAATTGACGGTTACTTCGTCTTCAAAAAAGTAATCAGATTGCCTTACATATGTAAGTAAAATAATTTCTTATAGTTATTACATAATGTTATTGCTACGTGTAAAACATTATAAAAAACAAGAGCTTAAATGTTCACAGATAGAATACCTTTTTGGCCAATCAACGAATATTTATTTTTTACTCGTGTTATTTTTCTGTTTTTTATAATACTGTTTCAATTAAAACATTGTTTGCTTATTGAAAACGTTAAATATCTAATAAATTTTTAATTTTCATTGAAATAAGAAAGTTATTTCTTTACGGGAGTAACTCACGTCAAAATAATTTTAAGCAAATTGTGAAGAATTAAAAATTATTTGAACAAGTATCTCAGAGAACTGCTTATTACTCTGTTTTATATCTTCTCTTTTTTTAAGAGAGTAAGGCAGCGACTTCCAACCTGGGAGGCGCTCCTGGAGTAAGGGATATAAAATATAGGGCTAGAATAGGACGATTGTTCGTTGTTTTAGGATTGAAATGGGGGGAGGGGGTAAATTTTTTAAACATCACAAACATCAATGTCTTCTAACAGAAGTTTAAAAAAATGCTGCTTGTACTGGGATTCAAACCAGTGAGGTCCGGCATGGAATCTAACGACTTCGCTATGGACCATACATTTATTCATTTATCCATAACTTTTTTTTGATATTTCAATTTAAAATAATAGTTATTGTAGTTATTTAGGTAAAAATAATAATAATGTACTCAATAAAGATAATAATACTTTAATGAAAATTTGTCAAATGTATTGGTTTAATAATTTCTCAACAAACATTAACGAGTACATAATTACCTTATATTCAATGCTTTTGTTTGTTTTTATATGAGCCAGTTACGACTTTTTGTAATTTCTGAGCACACTGAATATGATAATGGTTATGTAAATTCAAAAAGTAATTTTCTAAAAGTCCCAGTTAACTGTTTATCTTACCAACGTGAGGCTGATGCTTATCTACGAGCTGTTATAATAATGAACGCAAATTGTATGTAATTTTTCTTTCCCTTATCTGCGATCGGGAGATCGTTGCTGTCAGCAAATTATATACAAACCAGACTTGGTACAAACATTTTCACAATTTTCACTCGGTAGTTGTATTTGAAGAAGGTTTTGTGATTCGTCAGCGAGATAGTGTAAATGAATTATTGCTCTAGAAAATAGATTTGGTTTTTGATTGAGTGTTTTTTAATGCTTACTTATAAGGCGCTAATGCCTTTTAAATAACGTACATGTTTTTAGATAGTTGCTTCCTATCTTCCATATAAAATTTATGATTTAAACTGATGACAGGACAATTTGTACTCTAGTTATCAACGAATAATTTTCTCATAAAATTAAATGATTATTTAGTTTTTTTCAATATAATTATTTATACGAGACATTTGAAAAGGTCACATGTATATAACTTAATGAAAACAAAACTGTTTTGATTGATACACATATATAATAAACAATTATTGTTTTTCTTTAATAAGTATTTAAATGTTTTCCACATCATGTTTTTATTTTAATAGATATTATGTCTTAATTATATTGACCAGGACTGGGGCTTAACAACTTTAATATATTTAACCAGTTTTATTTATACGATCAGTAAATGTATTTTATTAACACTTTTACTGACAATAAATTTATTAGAGAATATCTTAAAACGCTTAAAGCAATGTTGAAAAAAAAACATATTGTTCAAATATATAATTGTTTTAAAATTATAAATGAAATACATATTCACATTTTCATGTTATTGAATACTTTCGTGTTTGCCAATTAAAAGCTTACTTACCAAAAAAAAATATATATTTCTATGATAAATCACCTAGATAAAATAAGTAATCAATTTTTTAACAAAAAAATACCGTTTTACCGTTATGTTGAATTAATATTTCAATTTAAAAGCATAAATCAGTTGAATCAGTAATTGAAAAAGTCTACGCATAGGTAGTTTTAAATATGGTGATTTAGTGTATAAAATACGATTATCAGTTTTTCATTTCGTTCGGCAGTAAAAGGGTTAAAAATGTTGCTAACAAAAAACTGTTAATTATACTGAACAAGAAAAAAGAGCATCAACTTAAGAGAATAATTAGACAAAAATGTACAGCTACGCACAAAATACAGAAATTCTCTATAAAAAAAAACATAAAACACGTTAATGCACTATCTTCTCTTGGGGGATCGGACTTATTTTACGTTCCGGGAGAAAAATAAATAAAAGCGAGAAAATCGATCCATTTTTTTACGGCGTCTACATTTGGTGTTAACGGTGCGGCAATAAAAAATAATAATCCACGTTTTTATTTTTACTTTAATGGTTATGTAGCGCCTTCACACTGCAAATGTCGGTTTTATTTCTAGTAGCACGTTTGATAAATTTGTGGATAGGGCCTTTTTATCACCTCCTTGCGGCCTGCGATGAAAGAAATTGAAAATAATGTCTTTAGCAAACACATGTTAATGATAAAAATCGTATTGTCTATAAGCCAGCACACTTGTAAAAGTTAAAATAGTAAGCAAACATTTTACGATTATGTAAGAGATATATCCGCTCACGAATTGACGACTGTTGTCCAGAAGTGGAAAACTTTATTTTAATGACCAAAATGTTGTTCAAATCTTTATATACGATTTTTTTTTTCGAAAAAAACAGAATAATCTTTTATACCACTTTATTTAAAAGAATCAGGACCGGTTTCGCTTATGACGAGCATTATTAAATTGTTAATCATTATTAATAAATTTATTCATGTATATAACGGTAGATATTATAATAGATTAATGAAGATAAAAATATTTATTGAATAATCGAAAAGAAATGGTACTAAGATGTAATGCGTAGAAAATAGATTAACTGCTTTATTATCAATTGAGACTTATAAAACATTGTGTCTCTACAATATGCTTTTGATATAAATTGGTTTATGAATTGCATAATAGTTGTGTGTAACAAAGATTAAGAAAAAGTATTATCACTGGATTTTTAAGCGACGGATGCTAAGATACAGAGTATCCAGCTGGACTCAGGTCATCACAAAACATATTCAATTCGCCATCTTCGATCTGTCACGCTTTGGCTTAAGTCATATGAGATTCAATAAAGCTCTTTAGAGTATATACATATACATTTTTTTAAATTTATAAACGATTAAATGCTTAACACACAATTGTAAACATCTGTTTTGCATATTTTGTTTCAGAGAGGTCGCGTGAAGCATGCAGAGAAGCAATACAAATGGGCCCTATTATCCAACTCCATTTCAGAAAATGAATGCCATTTAGGAACTTTGGTTAACTGTGAAGTCAAAAAACAATATGGTAGGTATAATTTGTTAAAACACTAAATTTATAATTTTTCATCATTCATATAAATTTATCATGAATTGAAACAAGTACTTGAGGCAAGTAAATACAATAGGTTTTAGCAGTTATCCATAATTAATTCAATTTTGGAATTATTATTAATGTAGTATTTTTATCTGTTAATTAATTTTAAATTAGTTAAATCTTCATCTGTTTTCTATTCTATGAAATAAAAATGTATTTAAAAGTGTTATATATAATTCGATTTTTTAAATAACTCACCCTATCACTCATAAAATAACTTGATACTTATTTTAAATTCTTTAACGTGCAAGGCTGGAACAAAATTAAATATAAAATTCTATAAGGCCAGTTATTAAGATGTTAAAATATACATTTATTTGAGTAAAAATCAACTGAATTAACATTCATAATTTCATTACTTAATCAACATTTTTTTATTCAATTACGAAGCTGTTTTAATAAATTAACGTTTGATATTAATATGACCGATTAATATTGGTATAAAGTTATTATTATCGATAAAAACTTACAAAATTTAGAAACATTGTTACTTAATCCATAGCTTATTTTACAAAACTCTATCTTAGGGAAATCCTCAGAGCAAGTTCTTCGTCTTGAAATATCACTTATAAAAGTGTAGAAGCAATAAAATGAAATGACTTCATCGAGAAAAGAGAAAACTATTTGCATTATCGATTGGAAATACAAAAAGTTAAGTTTCTATGAGCAGTACATCCTTAAAAGCACTTTCAGTTATAATAAAAGTGGAAACTTTAAATTTTATAGCCAATTGCTTTTTTATCTTTCGTTGGCCATAGAAAATGAATAGGTATTTAATAAATTCATTTTTTGTCTCAAATACAGTATGAATATTACATATTTCATACAAATACATTAATCAAAGACAAGCTGTGACTATTTTTAAATACAAACTTCAAATTATTTAATTAAAATTATTAATACTTCATATTGTATTAATAAAAACACAATAATCCTTTGTACTTCATTCCACTTTATTTAATATGTCAGGACCGGTTTCGCTCATTACGAGCATCGTCAACTGATAAGAAATATAATTTAACAGTGCTATTTATACAAAAATGAACAGTTATAAACAACAATTGGCATTGAAAAGAAAATACCAATTACATTAAAAGTGATTCTAAAATAGCACAAAATTAAAATGTTTAACACATCTAACATATAATTAAAAAGTCATCTCAGATTAATAAATTTAGAATGGGAATTGAAAGTAATTACAAACATAATTAAAATTTGGGAATTCTTTGACAAAGTGATACAATAAAAATAATGACATTAATAATGACAATAATATAGTGAATAGGCTTAATGATAGTTAAGAAAATTTCCCCTCTTCCAAGTAGTTGGTAAGTGTACATACTTAAACAAAATCGACAGCCAGGAAGATTCTGAAAAAGAAATTTTTCAAAGACCATATCAATTCTAACAAAGATATATATATATATATATATATATACATACCTATATATATTTTAAATTATATAAAAGAATAGTTAACAAGGGCTAATGCAATGGATAAAGTAACGGGGAACTAGCAAATATTAATTGATCGTTCAAAAGATCTGAATCAGGTAAAAATTTGAATCTATTGATTTCTAAGATTTCCTGTTTGTCTAGTTTGACAGACTTGTTATTTAAATGTAAAAGTTCTCATCATTCCTCATACATTTTTTTATAAAATCCGTGGTTTTTTTAATAAATAATCATATTTTAAGTTGCGCGTAAAATATACGTCGTTTCAGTGCAAATATTAATGTGCCACTGGCGCGCTTTGCTTAGTGGCGTTCAGCCTATTATCTTACGAACGATCGCTGATAAGCGGGCGCTTATCTCTTATCTTATCGTATTTATATAAACTACAAAAGGTCCAAAAAACTATGATATAAGAATACCTTAATTATAAACATTGTATCACCCATATTAAAATAGATATTTAAGAAAATGTGGGTATTGGGGTCGCATTTCTTGAGCTTAGAACCGGAAAAGTTAACCACGTAATAATTTTATTAGGTTGGGTGTAGGCAGTACTTTAAAACGTGGACAACAACGTAAAATTGGCCATATGGTTTTCGCTGAAAACTTTAACGGGGAACTATTCTCTTTTTTGTTTCGAAAGTGATATAGCGCGGATACATACAATCTACGGACAATGAGAAAAGTTTTGCCAGCAGACTGCGGCAAGTAGTTACTTATAGATATATAGACACTGGCTCGCCAATCACGGTGTAAACTTTTATACCGACCTAATACTCTCTTAAGCCCTCCTTAATTGAGATAAGTTCCTTATTGGTATCGCCAGAGGGGAGACCACTCAGGAGAGCAAATAGAGACGAGCTTTTGAAAGGGTGGCGAGGGGCTTAACAGACACGAGTTATTTTTGATGTGTTTGGTTGTTTATTCTCGATTAAATATCTTAATAATACATTTCTTGCATTCTCTAGTGTAATATAGCAAATCAACTAAATTTTTATTCGGTAAACATATTAGAATCACTTTTTACTTGAGAAATTAAATAATGTCAAGTTTGTTGAATTGGGAAACAATACTTCAATGAATTAACACCAATAAAACGTAATTATTGAAAGAAATTAAAAAAAATGATACTTAAATTGCGTTGAAAATATCGTATTTTTTAAAATACTATCCACTTGTGGCGTTGTGGGCTTCCGTGCCAGACTTCACGGGTTCGAGTCCCAGTACGAATAGCATTTTTTCCGATCGATTTATTCACTTCTCTTCAAAGGTATGGATGTTTGTTGTTTCTAAAAGTTCCCTTCCACCATTTCCCATCCTTATAAACTAGGCGTAGCGAGAGCGATTAGTTAACCACTAGTCCTGTCCTAGCCTTATCCTTCTATCCCTACAACTCTCTTTGATAAAAAAGAGAGGTTGAGCAACTGAGTAACAAAGAGTTCTCGTATAAAACTTCTTTTGAGATGCGTTCCTTGGGAGGCCATATGCTCCACATTGGGAACGGACATGGATAAAAATACACTGGAGTTTTTTTTAAATAATTGAATTCTTATTGTTTTATTTTGACCATGTAAGGACTGAATCAAAGAGTATTCTTTATAGCGACTTAGAGATTTATTTGTGGATTATATAAAGTTTTAAGACGAATTATATAAAGTTATAAGATTTTGGGCCATATGCAAATAATGAAAGATACACCAACGTTGAAGTGCACGAAGACTTGTTAACTGGTGTCATTAACATAATGTAACATTAATGTAATATTTTTTTTAGGAAAACCTTTTTTTAAGTCTTTTTTCCTGTTTGCAATTTTAGCAGGCCCAACTTTTTTCAAACATAAAAGTTAAATTTAGACACTAATTCAGCATTTTCAGCTTATATTCATTTGATAGAACGTTTATCAAGTTGCATAAATTGTGATTTTCTAAAAAATCTATTTAAAAAAAAACTGTGGCTTACGTCCTTTTTCCTTTCCACAGTCGATATCGTAACGTTTGTACGGATAAAATCAATCAAAAACTCTTTACTTGGAGTTAAGTATGCCGCATTTAGCTAAGCCGTATTTAACCCAATTAATATTATATTATATACTCATAATATAAGCCCAACCTTCCCTACACTCCTCCAACAATAAGTAGCATTTGAATTTGTGACGGTCCGTCGTTTGGTCTAGTATCAAAATTTATACAAGTGACTAAAGCTTCTCACAGGCGCCCACTCAAAACGGTTAAGTGGACTCTTGTTATTTCAAAGAATTACTTTGGAGCTTTACGCGACGCCTGTACAGTTCGCCATTGACGATCCATTGTACCGTGAACAATTGGCACCCATTTTAGGACATTTCGGTTTCCAAAATTGACTGAACTCTTAGTTACATTTTTTCTAAACCGTCAACTACTAATTTCAGAGCAAATTTGAGTATGTGCGAAATATTAAAACGCATTTGACTTATTTTTTCTTAAATACCACTTGGCTCACTTCACCTCTAATGGGCCCATATGTAATAGCCTAATCAATGTTTTTTTTATGTTGGATTTTTTTTCAACCATATTTACAAAAGATATATATGGCAATCAGTATTTAAAAATAACATCTTAAGTTAGCAAATAAACACAAATTGGGTATTATATATAAAAAATTGCGCAATATAAAAATATTATTTAATATTCTATATTTTACAGTAAATAGGCCGATAGGCGAATATTACGTTTATGTTTCGTGTTGTGGTGTATAAATAAGATATAGACATTTTCTTTTACCGAGAACATTGCTAGCAATTTTATGTGCATATATTAAAAAGCAGATACATGCAACTGGCGCGCCAAACAACACCCGGGACTTTCCAGCAACATCAGATAACAGAAACTCTTCAAAGTGTCGAACATTAACAATGCATATCTTTCATCTACATGCTCGGAGCAATATACTTCCTGGTGGATGTATTTTTTAATGGTGACTGTTACATTTTTCATGCGCCAGTGGCGTTGCTGGTGTGGCCCGAGTGAACGTGATACTTTTCCAATTAACAACACCACTGTTTCACCGTTACGGCGTGTAAAAAAATTTACAGCACACTGCAATCATGAAATTTACAATGAATGCATAAAATATATTTTTTTTTAAATTTGAAACATGCATTTCAATTGATTACAAATCCAACGTTATTATAAAACTCATATTGACACGAAGAATTTGTTGTTAAAAATGCAAACGATATTAAAATTCTCCTAACGATTTTTATTGTTTACGCTTTAAATCAAATTGACCACGTTCTCCACTAACTGCATCCACATTTGTTAACAAACAGTAGTGCATTAGCATTTCTTTGAAAAGATTACAGGCCAAACGTCGAGTAAAAAAAATATGTATATGGACCTAGTAACAATACTTCTTCTGTCATTTCTACTGAGCATTACTACGACTAAAAGGGCGAAGGCTTCTTTGTGACGTGAAGGTTTGCACGCTAACAACTGAGCTTAAAGTTAGGTCGGCGAAAAGGCGGAAGGAGAGCAGGGGAAGAGAGGGGCTTTAGGGTAATAGATGCAAAGCGCGGATTTCAGTTACACTCGGCGGATTTGGAATGTGAACTTCAAATAGAATTTTCGAGCTAGATTTACAGTTTGAATTATTCGAGTTTTATTTAGAGCGGATCACTCGCGGAAGAACTCTACTGGGTAATTGTCATGTCGTGCGATATTGGGAAAGCTTTCCTTGACTCCCTTTATTGAGGAATGGTTATTGTCTTTACACAAATAGTACGCCCAAAAACTAAGCACGTATTTTAAGGCATGAATATACATAAATATAAAAAAGAGCTTCATATAATGGACCAGGATAAAATAGACAATTAATACCAACATAAAAAATAATTAGATTTATTGAAAAAAATGTTTATTATAAACAGGGCTCTGGGGTCGGAGTAAGAAAGAATTTACGACTCAGACCCATTTACAAAAATAAAAATAATGAATTGTATTCAAACCACAAGAGTCCATAGTGTAGCCACTACATTCTAAGCTGTCTAAAGATGATTTGATGGTATACATATGTATAAGTTAAAAGGAAATGGTTGAAAAAAACAATAGGAGTCTGAGTTGAAGTCATTTTATTTTACCCATCTCTACAACACAGGTTATAAATAAGAAAAAACTTTGCCGTAAATCTAAAATTGATTCCCAACTCAGGATCGCTTAAAATCTTATAATATTTTTAATCTATTTATGGAAACTTCACATGCCGTTTATTTTCTTAATAAAAAACGCATTAAGAAGTCGTTATTTTATAAAGTGGACACCTCTTTACGTGCACTTGTCCGTTTTACTGGATGAGGATTACCAAACTATTTTTTACGTCAATGCTTGTGTGTTTCCTTTTATTTTAATGTTGCACATCTCTAAAACCATTCTTTATTTGAATTTTTGATAGGTACAACAATATTTATAATATAATATAGTAAAAAAAAACACAAACTATTTATTTTAAATTATAATTAGTAAATACATTCCATACAGTACCAGTTTTTAAATTATATAATATGTTATATATTTCATAATTGTTATTGGATACATACTTCCATATGTTTCTCTTTATAATGGAAGATAGGCACGTTAATGCAAATCTAATCATTGAATAGTTTATTTTGATAGGAAGCAGTGGTGGATTATCCTATAAGCGCATGAGGCGCGAGCTTGGGGCCTTCGAATCTTAGGGGCCTCAAAAATGGCTTAAATTATTAAACCAATATACTCTTTGTTCAGATTTTAATCAATATTTACTATTTTACATGAAATATGTTGTCGTTTTTATCTTATTAGAAAACAGGACCTTCAAATTTTATTACACCTGGGGCCTCTCGTATGATTAATCCGCCACTGATAGGAAGTTGACGTTAACAACAGTTTTAGTAAAAACAATATCAATACAGCGAATGAGTTATGGTATGCTTAACTTTTCCGGTTCTAAGCTCAAGAAATGCGACCCCAATACCTACATTTTCTTAAATATCTATTTTAATGTGGGTGATACAATGTTTATAATTAAGGTATTCTTATATCATAGTTTTTTGGACCTTTTGTAGTTTATATAAATACGCGATAACGCGATGCGATAACGAGATAAGCGCCCGCTTATCAGCGATCGTTCGTAAGATAACTAGGCTGAACGCGTCAGTTGCAAATACATATTTGTACTGAAATGACGTCTTTTTTACGCGCAACTTAAAATATGATTATTTATTAAAAAAACACGGATTTTTATAAAAAAAAAATGTATGAGGAATGATGCAGAGAGATATTTTAAAGCCTTTAGACTATTTTTTTTTTGAAATTCATAAGAATAAGGCCAATAATGAGGAAACCACTGGGGTCCCTAAACGATCCCCATCGGCACAGAAGTATTTTTCTAGTCTCCGAGCCGCGAGAGTTAAAAATATCAAATAATACGTATTTAAATGTTAATTAAGTATATTTAATTTATAATCTTACAAAACTGCACCTTTATTTTTTTAGTAAAAAAAGTTGATTTTTCAGTAGGAAATGTTAAACAAAAAGGGCATACTATATTTTACTTTTATTCTCTATTGCTATATGGATCTAAATGATATATTCACACAGCGATAAGTATCAGTCGTCAACGACTATTCGAGTAATTTTATTGCATATGACTCATAAAACACGGTTACCGCCTCTACGTGTTTCATATCAAATCACTTCACCACGCGATTTGTCAACTAAGCCACTCCCTAACTTTCAATATTATTAAAAGGTTGCATAACGAAAACGATCTGAATTGCATTGCAACCAACAGATTCTTTTATGCAACACAAGCCAAGTCACCTTATAAAAACACCAATTACACCCGCAATATCACGTTCAGGAACTTTTACAACAGTCTGGCATGCAACACGGACGTTTTTTTTCTTCCAAAACAAGATTTAAAGCAATGTATATTTGCATAGAGTACGAACTCAATTACTCCCCTAAAGAAATATTCTAGTGTTAATGTGAATGAGGAAAATTTATTTTTATCGAGTGTTCTCTGGAAATACTCAAGCGTTATCGTAAATTATAAATAATTATACGTTAGTGTATATTTCTGTATGATTTTTTAACAACGCAAAGAATAAAGGGGTAATTAAAAATGATTCAAGGGGGAAATATTAATTTGTTTCCTATTATAAAATAACAATTGGTGTGCTTAAAATTAAGTAATACTAATAAGAGAAACTGTAGATACGCATTAAAGATAACGAACGTATTTTACAAACAAAACAATGAAAAGGAAGACAGATTGTAAGCTAATAATTACTAACAGCGATTTGTAATACTGAAAGCATTTTTTATTTTCTCGACGGATTTTTTTTATCCATATCCGCTCCCAGTTTGGAACATATGGCTTCCGAATAGAGATATCTCAACCGAAGTTTTTTATATGAGAACTGTTTGTTACTCAGTCGCTTTGTCTCTCTTTATTGAAGAGAGTGTGATAAAAGGATAAGACTACAACAGAATTAATGGTTAACTAATCGGTCTAGCTACGCCCAGTTATTGAAGATTAGGAAGGTGGGAGGGAATTTTTTAGATTGCCTATCGTATATTATTACATGTAAATGTTTTTTCTTTAACCTTTTTTTTTCTACATTCTAAGTAAATCACTCTTTTGCTTAAATCACTCATTTATTCAATTTGTATAAAACCAGTTTCGCTCATCACAATTATTTTCAACTGATGAATACCATAACAAACACTTTTTGACTGATTGAATTTTGTATATTTTTGTTTATATACCTATCAGTTTTTATTTAGATTCAATATAAAATGGGTTCTGTAAAAATAAGATAAATATAATTATATAATTATGAAATAGAACCCTCTTTTGTACTTAAGTCAATTAATGTGAAATTGCTTAAAAAAAGTGTTAAACAAACATTTTACTTTGTGTTATTTTTGTTTTTAGTCAGTTATTCATAATTTGTACATACATTTTAATGCCAATTGTTTACTACACCTTTTTATTTCGATTTGGTTTTGTATAAATAACACTGTTCAATTTTATTCAATATCAGTTGAAAATGCTCGCCATGAGCGAAACCGGGCATGGTCATTATAAATAAAAGTGCATATAAGTACAAAGGAAGATTGTATTTTTATTAATATTACTCTGTTCCATAAATTAACGCCAGAACAGTTAATACTAAAAAAATTGTTCTTACATTAACGATCGTCTTAAAATCAAATGTATTTATTTGACACAGTCGTTATCTTTATTAGAGAGTAGAAAAATGTTACATAGTCGGTTTGTTAAAACAGTAGCGTTAATAAAGTGTAACTTTTCATTAATAATTTATTGCCGGCGTGTATGTTTGTGTTTATGGCATCGTGAATTCTTTTTTGTCGCAAAAACATCCAGTCACCCGGCAACAAACAAGTGAGTCGTCAAGTGCGCTCGTGTCACTACCAATCCAGCAATTAAATTTATACGGCGCCGTTCTGCTGCGAAAGCTCTTAACTTAAAAATTATGATCGGCCGTTAAATGGTTAACTGTCGTCTGTTCGCTGTACAAAAAGCTCCCCAAAAGACAAGGAACGTATTGCTTAGATCGCATATAATAATATAGCCCAACACAATAAAATCCTTTACTACCCACCAGGATACAACCCTTTATAAAATTACTACACTCTATATATTAGACAATAATGCATTGTTTGGGATGAACGAAAATCACTTTTTCTTTCATGTGACCGTAAAAATTGAGCCTTTACAACCCTTACAGCGTCAATGTAACGTGTTTCCCAAAAGCTTCAATTGCATTAAGAAAAAAAAATCTTCTTTTACAGTTAGTTGTCTTGTATTGCAGTTGTTAAGCATACTCAAATTTACAAATAAATATAATTTTTAACTACTTAGCTTTATATAGAATGTAATATTAGAGGTTTGTAGAACTTTGGCCAGTTGTTGTTAAGACTACAGCTCTTCCATATTAATCGCATTCAATTGGTGAACGAAATGTCAGTAAACATGGATCTATAGCGCTCTCCGTTTACTTTAACCTTCTGGTCGGGATAATTTTTCGCAATTTGCAAGCGTTATTCTCGCTTAATGAATAGATATGGTGACGTGGCAAACCAAACTGAGCACAAATCATAAAAACATAATAAAACAATTTTAATAATCAAACCAGGTGTCAGTGAGGCAAACAATATTTTTTTATCATTTTATTTTAAATATGTTTGTGAGCCTGGGTACTAATTTGAGACTATTTTTACTCTCATGTGTATAGTACTAACAACCAATCGTTCTTACTTATTATTATTATTCTCACGTTACAAATATTAGAATTAAGTTTTTAATTAAATTAAAAAGAACTTGCCGTATAAACTTATGAGCTTTGTAGGTATAAATATTTAACAACAGCTTTATCGCACACTTATTATTTTAATATATTATGTTCAGATAGTTTTAATTTCCTAACAAAATTCTGTTAAGGGAAATTAGTACTGATAATTATAACATTCAATTTTTTTTCATATTAATTAATTTGATCGAAAACATTTATTTGACATTTAGCCGTACGACATTTTGGTTAATTGTTACAAATTAACGAAAACATGTGTTTTTTGTTAACTTTTACAGGTATTTTATTGGCAGCAAAGAGTCTAGAAGTAAAATCTGCAAGGCGGCGACTGAGAACAATTATACGAATTCATCAACAATCTACAAGATTTAGTGAGCCAGACATGCTGATATCGAAATGCAGGTATATATTTGCCATTTATTTAATTATAGTTAGGAAAAACATATATTATTTGTTTCCTCGTGAATCAAACTGTTTTTATCACTTTCTGTTAGCCGTGTTTTATGATTATTTTTCACTGTCTTATCACTAAATATATATTATTCATTTAAGTATTTAGTTTAAATATAAAAGTTCTTGATATAAAATATTATGTTTTTCTACATAATCGATGTTATAATAATTACTCAATCGAATAATTTCTAGCTTGCTGTGGATTCTTTTAATTATTCTATCAATTCAAAATTCATTCGATAAAATCGGTGATGAGCGAAAGCGATCCTGATTATATTAAGCTCATATTGGAGTAGTACAATAGAGTAGTAGTATTTATCAACTTTTTTGGGCCCGTTGACCCTTTTGAGTGTGCTATTTTTCTGTGACTCCATCCATACCTGTGTTGTACTTTTGAAGTATAAGTGTTATAAGGAATTTTGGGACTTAAAGCGAAAAGACGCGAGACTTTTTTTCTTCTTGTCATAATTTTGAATTCAAAATCCCAGGAATATACAAATTTCCCAAAATTAGCACCGCAACAACTTTTTTAAACTCTTCTTACACGTTCCAATTTCTAAAAAATAACAATTTCTGAAAAAAATACCTGTGGCCCTCTTAGAGCGCGCTGTGGCCCCCAGGGGGGCCATTCTCGTTGAGAAACCTTGTAATAGAATGTATTTTATTATTTACAGTAAAAACCTTAAAATTAAAAAAATGTATACTTTCAATTCGCTTTTTAAACGGGAGATACGTTCTAAATGCGAATGTAAAAGAAAATTGAGTGATATATACATTCTATAACAAACAAAAGATATAGTCTTGATAGTTCAGTCAGAATTGTTAGAGTAATGTGACATGTATGTTTCAAAGCATCAAGAAATTGTTTCGAATGGTATTTGTCTCGCAATGCACAACGATAGAATAGTATTTTTAGACGACATTTGTATAAAGTCTTTCTAACTTCTGATAAGCAAAGCAAACTTTCCAGTTGTATACCATTAAATGTCTGTTTTAAATTATTATTAAGAGATTAAAAAACCATTGAAATTGCATGATTGTTATATTTTAAATAACACTGTGTAAATAATGAATGTATTTTTTTTCAGAACAACGGAAACTCCAAAATCTTGCTGCACGTAATGAGAATCATTGGGCGTCAAAATAAAACATGAAATAAAGGACGCCCTACAGAACAAAATATTCCTTTAATAGTATTCAAACAAGGTCTAAGCAAGCAGAATTATTTCCAAGCTATATTTTTAGGTATACATGTGAATAATTTAAATGTTAATGGCTTCCAAATATTATTTTGAATAATAAATGTAATATTTGTACATGCGTTATTAAATGTAAAATTACATATTATTATACTTAAGAAAATTGAGACATTATAATATAAGTGCCTCAGTAAATATTATTATGTTACAGTGGAATAAATTAACAGTGAGAAAGTTGTGAACGAAATCTTGTATGTCATTATTAAAACCACTTATATTTTTCTTCTTTGTTTAAAGATCATCTATCATTTTGATTGCTTTAATCGTTCTACACAATTGAAAAGGAAAAAAATATAAGTAATACGGCACACCAAAAATAGGTTTCGAAATTGAGTATCTGTAATCCAATGTAACTTGAAAAAAAGATTATATTTGTAATAGCTCTAATGGCTTTTGTAATAGAAAGATGGTTACATATCCAAGTACGTCTCTTCTTGATCCAATCGAATAAGATTGCCACTTTTTTGGGAAAGTAAGCCATTTACGTTATTAAAAAAATCTTTTCTTTTCTACATCTTCACTTTTTTCTTGTTTTATATGGTAACGTATTTTGTATTTTAAGCCAGCAGTTTTCCTCAAAAGATAATCGTCATTAGAACTTTTGGTTTATTGGCTCAATTTAAAAAATAAATATGCGTAAAAAAAAGTAAAATCTTTTTTTTTAGTTTATAAAACAAACAAACAAAGAAATAACTTAAACTTAAACAGTCTTAACGATCATTCAGAAAAATACGAAGCGATAAGACTGAATCTTTTACACACTAAAAATATATTATTTATATCTTCTATATCCAAACTTATTGCAATAATTGTTGCTACTAATATTCTGAAATATAAGAAAATTACAATTCAACACCTGTCGTGGAAGGTATTACTAAAATTAAATAACTTCTATACAGACAAAGTTTGTTGCAAAAAAAAATCTTTTTCGTTTACAATATCAACTATGGGTTATACATAAATTAT
This sequence comes from Himalopsyche anomala, assembly GCA_031772345.1. Taxonomy (NCBI): domain Eukaryota; kingdom Metazoa; phylum Arthropoda; class Insecta; order Trichoptera; family Rhyacophilidae; genus Himalopsyche; species Himalopsyche anomala. The sequence continues at coordinate 4,834,738 of CM062828.1, forward strand.
TTATGATAACATATTTTGCTATCGAATCAATTGTCAATCTTTTTCTGTTTATTTAAATTTAAATGAAATATGAAAAAAATACTCTTGATATAAGTTGCTATCTTCAAGTGCCTCTTTCGAAACATTTTTTTTAAATCTTTATCATTTTAACATAACTTGAATTTATATTGAGATCAAACTTCTGCTAACGTTGTTAAACATTGATTTTTGATATAAGTATAATATTCATTGTACAATGAAGCATGCTTTTTAAATTATATAATTGTATAATTGTGAAGTCGTACGAAATACATTTCAATCGTTTTTTACGATCTATGAAATTTTAAAAATCGTATTTAAGTTTGAAATTTATCAAAAATATAAAGGTTTCCCCAACGAAAATTTTATGAATTATTCATTCATTTAAATATATAAACATAAGTTAATGACTGCATATCGCTTGTAAATAAAGAAAATATTATAATATTTATAAGAAATTCTATATAATTATATTTTATTTCGCCAAACATAATCATTTTATATTTTATACTATTTCCGCAATTTGTTGATATTAAATTTAATGGCCTAGGTAGCTTTTTGTGATAATATCTTTGAGTTGCTTGATGTTACTTTTTTATATTTTAAAATAAAACAATTTGGCACTAAAAAAATAAGGACTTTTTTATTTGTGTTTTGTATTTTATAAACAGAATGTAAAATGTTTTTTTTTGTCAATATTATTTTTCATTTAAAATATAATTTTCAAAAAAAATGTAATTTATCATGGACGATTACAGTATTGTATAAATATAACTGAAAAATTGTATTATTCATATTTTTAATATATAACCGACACAATAGCTTAAGAATTTTCACTGTAAAGTAAATATGTATTGTAATATAGCTAGATATAATGTTTATTATATATTTTCAATCATGTAACTATTTTTTTTAATTAAAAAGATGTCTTTTTAAATCTTTAAAACATCATAAATATATTTTTTCCAGAAATTAATAAAAGCCCACATTTGTTTAATAAGCTTAATATTGTATAATATACTAAAAAGGAAAAATTAGTTTATTTCGTTTTCATAAAGACATTCACGTATTTGAACAATGAGTTTGAAATTTTTTTAATAAATAAAATATTGGCTTTCAATTTATAAGATGCTTATAAAAGGTTAAAAAAACTTTTTTATATAAGCGGTTATAAAATTAAATAAATACCATTTATTATATGTACATCAAACATTTAAGAATGTTCAATTTGAAACATAAATTTTAATTAAAAAATAATAGAGTTTTTTTGTAACTATTCACTATCTAATCATTTCTGAATATTGACTTTTCTTTAAAATGATTTTTTCAAAATCCACTTCTAACGACTGAAATGTTTGATGAAAAAAAATATGGAATTAATTAATTATTTTAATCACATATGTGTAAATACTTGTATATCATAAATTTAATAAATACTAATCATATAAATCGTGACAGATAATAACATATTTGTAAGCTGAAGTTCCATAAAATACACATAGATAGCGCAATTAACGAATATGAAAATGAATTGGACGGTGTTTTTTGAATAAAGTACTTTATTATAAATCTTTATAATAATGGGAGATTGCTGTATTGCTTATCACGTCATAAAATATTTTTTAAGTTTTTTTCATAACGTTATCGAGATCATTTCAAAATATAATTGTTTTCATTATGAAAAAAGTAAATGTTATTTAGTTATCACTTGTAATGTGTTTAATGTCAAACACTTGGTGAAAAATAATTATATTAAAAAAAAACAGAACACTTTTATGTACCAATTCCACATTTAGTCATTAGTCTCAGGACTGATTTTTGTCAACACGAGCATGTATTGAAAATCAGTTTATAATGCTCGTGATGGTCGAAACCAGTCCTGATTCTAATAAATAAATGTAAAATAAATATATTTTTTTTGTTATTTTCAATATATTCACAATATCAAATACAAGCAGACATATAATACGAAACTATTCTGTAAAATAATATCTGTTGTGAGATTCATAAAAATGTCTTTTTTGTGATATTTTTTTTATTTTCGTTAAAAAGTTTGATTAAGCAACTTTAAATATGTTTTATTATACATTTATCACCCATAATATATTTATCTTAAATGCTTATATTGCAATTAAAACATCATTATTTAAGCTATGGCGAAATAATAACAATTAATTATTATGCTTCGAATCATCTCCCAAAATCATGTAACATATTTGTCAAATTTATTGTAAGTATGTCAAATAAAGCTTGATTTATTTTATGTAACAATGTGTTTTATTTATTATAAAAAAATATTCACAATTCAAGAAAAGGCTATTTTATTATATTTATCCTTTAACATTATAAATATGTTATTTAATGCACTTTATAGTAAAATTGCAAAACGGTTTCTACCTATAAAGATTTACTACTAAACTAAACAATATTCTGTAGATAAAAGGAGCCAAAAGAATTATTCGATAATTTATTATTTGAATGTTTTTTTCAGTTGAAACTATGTGCTGTCGTAATTTCAGTACATTTAACTTTTAAAAAGACACAATAAAATAGTAAAGGTGTTTATTGTTTTCTCGCAATAACAGTTATGTTTATAGTCTTTATAAGTAAAAACAATGCTAATCAATCATTTTTCTTGTTGAAATGTTTCTTAAGACAGGATTAATTAGGCTCATTTAAGGTGAAGTGAGCCTAGTAAAATAATAAAACCTTTTACTTTTACTTTTAAAGTACTATCACGTCTTTACTTGATACTTTGGTGGATTGCATATTTTTATTTTACTCAGATACCACTTTTGCAATGTATAATTACTGAGGTTACTTCACTTTTACGATACTTTAAGACATGTAAAATAATAACAACGCATCCAACTTTTTTTTTCTGAAATAACACTTGCATTATACTTCACTTTTAACGGGCCCAATTTTTGTTTTACTGTTTTTTTTTTTTTTTTTAATCCATGTCCGCTCCCAATGTGGAGCATATGGCCTCCGAATGGAGGTATCTTAACAGAAGTTTTTTTCTACGAGAACTGTTTGTTACTCAGTCGCTCAACCTCACTTTTTTCAAAGTGAGTAGGGAAAGAAGGATAAGGCTAGAACAGGACTGGTGGTTGGCTAATCGCTATTCTACGCCCAGTAATTTAAGGATCAGAAGGATTGGAGGAGAGGAAATTATGTGAATTGACATCACAAACACCTAGTCTTCGATCACAACTTTGAATTGAATAATTCTCAAATTCACTGTGATCTGACCGGGAATCGGGATCACAGTTGTTTTACTGTACCCAAATATAACAGTTTTATTTAATTCAAATGTGAAAATGAGCTTTGCCGTCCTGTTTTATTTTGAATGCATCTTTAGTGATGCTTTTAGAAGAATTCATTTAGATAGTTATATAAAGAAAGTTTACGTATATTAGATAAGTTTTTATTTGATATCTTTAACGTGGCGTTAACGATAGTTGATAGAAATTTATTGGTTACGCAAAAAAACAAAAGTTTTATTATTATATAGATAGATTCTGACATATACCAATATATTTACTGGTACCTAAGTTAACACGAGCTTAACGTATGCTACTGTTTATTGCTAGGAAAGTTTCTCGACGTAGGATTAGGAAAATTTTACTTTCGCGGAGCAATTCGCATAAGTTTATGGAAAAACTTTTAATTCGACGTAAGTCAAAGAACTCCCACCGAACAATGTGGAGTATTAGGTGGAAAACCAATTTCCTCGGTGTAATTGTACGAAGAATAACATATCGTGGACTCTAGCGGAACTGAGATTATTTCGTGGAAAACATTTGAAAGTTTTTAATGGCATATGTGAACTGGATTGGTTCATCTAGGGCGAAACTTTTTTGGGGGAATCGACTCGAATGGGATTTATCAACATAAATATTACGGTTTCCGTTACCATCTCTTGTTAAGTAGTTTACCGTGTTCTTCGAGGGTAAATATAATATCGAAAGTTTTTGAAAATACGATCGTAAATTACTGGTTGGAGGCTATTTTTTCAACTAATTGACAATTATTAAACTTAATTAGAAACACTTCTGTTGAAATAAGCTCCATTAGAAGTCTATATGCTCCACATTGGGAGTGGACATGGTTTTAAAAAAATGCCGCCAGAATATGAAACGAAAATTTAAATTAATGTCGTTCACAAAATTGTAAAATCATCAATACGTACTGTTATGCACCCCAATTGGGTATACCTAAGTATTGTCCAGTTGAGAAGTACATCATTTTAGGACGGTTATATTTTGTATAATTTCCCTTCATTTTCTCTAATTGAACGATGTAGTGACGTCTTCTGTGAAGTCGAGATATTATAAATTTAAGTAACTGTCAGGTATATTGCTTATTTGAAGATTGTTCTAGGTACAATCAAATAGCGTTACATATCGACTGTGGAAAGGAAAAAGGACGTAACCTACACATATCAAATTTTACAGGAGGCGCAAATAACATGTTTTGATGATTTTGGGCCATTTGCAAATTATGAATTATACACAACATTAAGTGCACGGAGACTAGTGTTAAATTGACATAATCTAATTTTACTAAAGAAATTGTCTAGGAAAAACCTTTATTTCAGTCTTTTTTCTTGGTTTTAATTTTTACACAAACATAAAATCTAAATTTAGATACTAATTCGGCATTTGCAGCTTGCATCCTTTTGATAGAACTAGTATCAAGTTTGCTACATTATGACTATCGAAAAAAGCTGTTTTGAAGATACTATTGGTTACATCCTATTTCCTTTTCCAGTCAATATAATATTTGATATTCGTAATTTTATTTATTAGTAAATAGTCTTACAGATGTTTTAATGTATAGAATTAATCTTTTCCATATGGAAATTGGAATATAAGTGAAGTAAATACTAAATGCGCAGCATCAAGACAAAATAGTTCTTATGGTTAAACATAAAGGAAAGGGAAAATTTAGAGTGGGGATGGATGCAATACATTGTATCAAGTCTCCCACGCTTTTGAATGTTTCAAGTGGTTTAAAAGCATTTTGTAATGTCTCTGAAGGGTGAACCAAAATGGTTTTTAATAAACTTGTGTTATGTTATCTTCATTGCATTTTGTAATGTTTAAGAAATGTTTCGTATAATCTACACGTTGAATTTTAATAGCTATTCGTAGCTCAAAGGTTTGTAGAGTCACTTATGATTCTAACTTAATATTTATATATTTAATATTCATTTTAAATATCTGAATGCTTTTGAAATAATGTAATAATAGATTTGAGTATATGTAGTATCTTGAAATAGATATAACAGTACGTCTTAATAAATACAAATACGTACTTTCGACGGATTCGGCGGTCACTTTGTGGAAGTTCATTTTAATATAAAATAAAATAACTAAGATTATTTCACGTATTGTGTTTCAAGTAGTTATCTGAGAATGTCTCTGAAAGAGGCGAAACACGTGTCACATTTTGTTAGACAATAGTGGAATAATCTAAGTTATTTTATTTTATATTAACTTGAATACGTATTTTTATAGACCGTTTTTACCAAGTCAAAAGAAAATATTATGAAGAGTGTTCCAGCATCTACTATAAAATACACTAAATTATTTGACATCTTTGAAACACTGTTCAATAAAATAAAAATATCGCTCATCGTAAAATATTAAAAATAACAATAAACATTAGAAGAACATTGGCGAGTTAGTATTATAATGTTCTTACAAAAATAGCTCATGCTCTAAGATGATCGTCATTGTGTTGATCACTATCATGGTAAGTGGGATTCTCATTTTTGTCTCTGATATGCTGATAGATTTCAATCAACGTTTGCATTCTGTTAACAAGTTTTTTTTTACAAAATGTGTCTTACGTAAAAAATGGTGATGCCCGGCACTGGATGCAAAGCGAATGAATTTGCGCACAAAAGAGTCTCGGAAAACGCTCCGCATGATACGAGAAGGTGCATTTCGAGCAAAATATATCATACAGAACGGAAATTACACATCCGCATTTGTTTCTCCCTAAAACATACTATAACATTATGAAACTTACACTGTTGCCGACAATAATAGTTTGTTTTTTTTGGACCTGGTACTTTTTCGATTCAACTTTGTGAAGTTGCTAGTATTCGTTTTTATTATCTTAAAGTCAGTTGGTAATTCTCATGGTAAGCAAAACCAGTTGGATCTTTACAAAACATAATAAGTATTAAAAAAAATATGTTCAATATTGAAATTCTAAGAAATTAATTAAAAACATCTCTATAGGTTTAATCAATAGCTTAAAAAAACAATGATTTTAGAAACCAAATCAAGAATAAAAGGCTTTGTTTAAAAAAAGAGATAATTGGATAATTGGTGAAGTTTCCTATAATAAAACTAAAAGTTGACTCGCGCTACCTATTCTTTGTTTAAATACTTTTTTAATGTATTTTTATATAATTAATAATATTTAATTAATATTTGACTATAAGGAATATTCCCATAGTAAGTGGTCAACATCGTTGGCTTCAGTGGCGAATCTCACGGGATTGAATCCCAGTAAGAACTTTTTTTTTTGTAAATCACCACAACAAACCAACTGCTTTCTTCAGTTCAATATTATAAACGTGTTCAAAGATATTTGGTATCTAAGTAATTACAATTAAATATTGTTTTGACTGAACTTTTAAATGTACCTTCTGTCATATCATTTCAACTATAAAGCTTTATTTACACTAAACCTTTTTAAAAATATTTGTAAGTCCACAGTTCCTCAAACAATTTTAAACATCACCACATCAAAGCAAAATATCACAATAACATATTATTAATTTAAATGACGATAAGGTTTTCAACTGCAAAGACCAATTATTTTTAATTTATGAAAATGTTGTTAATTTTTTTTTTTCAACCATATCTGCTCCTTAGTCGGATCATATAGCCACCACATGGCTCCTTCAAGATTCTATGTACCCGAGTAATCTGCTTCCTTTCATGTCATTCTAGCGTCTAGTAGCTTCACTGACTACATCCTATGGATGGTCATCACTGACCCTCTACGATAGCGGGGTCCGTCCAGTTGGTAAAAGAGACAAAGTAAATAAGTTCTCATTTACAAAATTCACCTTTTCCATTTTCATTTTTATGAACATACTCAGAAAAAAACGTATATTGAAATAATAACCATTTTTTCTTAAATAAAATTGAAGATTATACTATCGATTATATTTTGATTTACTAAAATATGTTTATTTTTTAATCTAGTAGGTTTTCTACACGTCTGTATGTAAGTAATAATAAGAATCGACTCGGTGAATTTCGGAAATGGGTGACTCAAATATAATAATGAAAAACTAACAACGAATACTGAGGACCCAACATTAATATAAAACAATGAAACAGGTGTATATCTTCACTTTTCTGGTATAATTGTGTACCATATTGATAGTTCTAAGTAAACAGTAAATAAAAATATCCACTTTTGTGAAATTATTACTTTTTTTCAGTTTTATTACTTAGCAGAACGGTGACGATACGTAAGATAAGAAAGTAGATGCCGTTGCTTCAACTTTATATCTTGATCGACATTATTTTTGTGTTTGATATAAACAAAAATTTACATTAACACAACACAGAAATACTTTTAATATAATATTTATTTATGAATAAGTTGAAAAAATAACGAATGAAGTTTTTAATTTAATGATTTCATTCATTGGTCGTAATACTAATTGAAAACAATACCCTTGAGCGTTTTCACTTAGCCATATTTACCAAAATAACAAACGCATATACATGTTAAGTTTTTTTGTGTTTAACGTTTTTAAAATAGTTTATAAAATTTGTTTTATAAAAAATAAAATTCATTAGCCGCTATTCGTAATTCAAATCAGACAGAAAACCTTTTTTAAAACTCCATCTCTTTGTTCTTTATATAATTCTTGCCACAATTTTATTACGAGAAGTTTATTTTCCTTTCATTTCAAATCCGTGCAGTTCATTTAAAAAACAGATAGACCATCATATTTCTCAAAGAGCGAAAGCAGTTTTGGCCATTCCATTTTCTTTTATAAAGAGAACTGTGCCTGTAAACCAAATCAAATTATTATGAGAAAATTATATCCGGTGAACGATTCGTTTTCTTTGTCCTTCATTTGTTTTGTGGAGGCAAGCCTGCGGGAATCAGATTGCCAGTAAGATTGTCTCATGTTACCTCATAGAAAGAGGTATTCTTTGGCATGTATTTAAGTAAATTATTTACGAAGATCTTCTTTGATACTAAGAACATTTTGTTAAGATAATATTTACATGAAATTTGATTATGTGAACGATAATTTTCATCTTTTTTTTAAGCCAACGTCAATTTATAATAAACAAAGCTCGTTTCAATAATAGTTTGTACTGGCAAAAGTTTGTAAGCTATGAAAATGAATTATTTGAGCGTTTAGTACAAAACCTCTAATCTAGATAATTAATGTTATTAAGATACAGTTATTACTTCAAAATAAAGATTGATTTAGGATTTATGCCGATATGACCGAAATGAATAAAGGAATTAATAAAACAGCGACAATTGCTTTCTGCCATTAAAACTGCGATAAAATATATTGCTGTCTTTGTAAAATCGGTACATTAAATTCACCAACTGGTTTATTAGTGTTAGTGATATCCAAAAATCTTACTGTGTACTTACTTTATCTTTATTTTTTTACTACTTACCAATTTTTTTCTATACTGGGGTGATTTTGAATTTAATTTAATGACACACGCATTAACACAATAAGGTTATGCTTGTGTAATGAATTTCAAGAGTTGTTTCATATTAATTGGATTTTTTTCTATTTTAAAAGACGATACATAGCTAATTTTATTATCGTAAATAAAGTTACTCATTGTGCTGGTACAATTAAAAGCAAGGGCCAGTTAGGTTTGGACAAGTTAGATAAGGTTGGCTTAGGAAATCATATGTGTGTTTCGTATGCACAAAATCAACCAGTCATATAAAATCATCGTTGTTTTATTAAAACATGATACAAAACTGAACATTTTAAACTGTTTTATAATTAATTTCATAAACTTGTTGCCATTTTCATGCTCGGCAGAATCAGGAATAATTTTTTATCTTTTAATTATGTGCCCCCTTATAGAAATATATCATATTTTTTAAAATAAAGATATGGAGTAAAAATAAGGTTAAACTTCCTACGCAGACGAACCCCGAGTGAGTTCCATGGAGTAAGTCTTTTTTAAGGCGAGCCCAAAACGTAAAAAAAAATATAAAAGAAAACACACTTTTTAGACAGAAACTGAAAGATATTTACATAGTTCCACAAGAACTGTTCTGTTAATAATAAAATTCTTCGATTGCTATTTTCCAGCTTCACATCATCGGCATTACTGTTAAATGAGACAGTAATTTATTTAATAAACTAAAAAGAATATTACAAAACTAAATCAAACTGAACATTTATTTAAAATTAAAGTTTTTCTGTTTTTCTGGAGTACTTACACTTACACTTAATAATAAACTAGCTATATTGCCAACTAAATCTCACTCACTAAGACAAAATGATCTTGTTACAATAAAAAAATAATATGTTAGGAAAAAATATTTTTCATATGAATCTTAGGTAAAATATAAATATTTTATAACTGAGGTTTTACGTAATTAGTATACTTATTTTATACACTGTCAAATTTGAATTACCATGTAATTTCATTGTAGGTTTTTAAATGATTTCACGGTATATTTTTTGTGATATAGATAGTTATTTAAGTGTCAAACAATTCACATTGAGGGTAAATAAAGCTTCCGTTCTTAGTCAAGTTTTCAACCTTTTGCTATTGGGATCATTTCTCAAGTGGACATTCTATCCGCAAGAGTGTCGAGTGTTCTCAAATAGGAAAAAATATAAACGAAATAAAGCACAACAAAAAAAACTTTACACAAAATGAAAACAAAATGGAGCGCTTACATTTCAAAGTAAAAAGTAAAGTTAAGCAGCCCCTAAGCAAACATTTTTCTTCTCTTTCCATCTCCTTATTATTCATCCAATAGTGGATGGGATAACACCATGCCAGAGTGTGTTGATGAATACACATTTATTTTTATCAACTGTTAATAGATATTTTCCTGGGTAAAAGAGATGTCAAAATATAAACGGGTAGGATTTTGGCAAATTGTTGAGGATTTGGCGCAGTGATTGACAACTTAAATATTTAGTTCAGAAAAACCTTAAAAAATACCACCTTTAGACAAAAGTAATGATTTGTTGACATAGTTTAAAAAAAATGATTTAGATCAAAAAATGATAATTGTTCTGTTTTATTTAACCCTGTCCTCCTCCAATGATGAGCGTTATATGCAGAATTCATTTTCACTGGTATGAGTGTTCATTTGGGTTAGAGATACTTAAGTCTCCGCATTTTACAGGATACGATGTATACAATTCTTGGGAAGCCCCGGGAAATTTCCACTTTTCAATACCACAGCATCGTAGTAATTTGACTTCACTGTCAGTAACTTAAATCAAATGTTAACATTCTTTTAAAGAAAAATGTTCCAAAAGATGACAAAATTGTATTGGTTATATTTTTATTGCTTTTTATCACACAACTGTAGAGAGATTCGTTTAATTTCGTTGATGAAACCATTTTCGTTAAAAAAGAATAAATTGGGTTACCAATTTTATGGTGATTATTGCAATCTAGCATCTATAAAAATTTTCTTACAGTTATCATATTTATTTAAATATATTATTGATTGGAATATTTTGAAAAAAAAAAATATTTTTTATGCTTTTGAAATGTACAAAAATTCTCACTTTCGAGTTATTTCATTAAAACCGAGACTTACAAAAAGTTTTGATTTCCGGGAAATTTAATCAATTTATGAATTTCTTTTCAAGGGTGTGACTAAAACCTACCATTAAAATCCCCTTTTCATTTAAATTAATCTTACCGACAACGATTAGGTTGGCCCAAAGTTTTTCTTCTATTCTTACTTTAATCAACAAAAAAAAATTGAGCAACTAAGTAACAAGCAGTTCTCGCAGAGAAAAATATGTTCAAATATACTTCATTAGGAGTTCATATGCTCCACATAAGAAGCGAACAAGGATTAAAAAGCTTTAGTTTTTATTCGTTTATATAATGGATAGATATGTTTTAGATGAGTGAATTAATGAGACAATTTTATGCTTCTATGAAACAAAAGACTAATTAATGTCAGAAATTAGTTTTTCCCTCAATTATATAGCTGGCCAATTTTTCAATAGTGTAACAGCCTTTTACTTTTTTTAAAACTACATATCCAATAGCAATTGATGTTAATGTTACAACTAAAATCTTTTTAAACTTTTTTCAAGTTTTTTTTGCAAATCTGTAAATATAACAAATTCATTAAGCATGTATTAACCAAAGTTTTAAAGCGTTTTCGTGTTTTTATATCCCCTCCGGTGGATAGCGTACAACTCTCAGCGGGGGAGTTTCTGACCGACAATTGGCCCTGGGCAGAATGAAGAACGTTTCACCGGATGGCCCGAGCGAGAAACATTTTCAATTATGCAACCATCTTTGCTCCTCCACCCATCAACGTGCATAACTCCAGGTTTTCCATTAGATGCTTGTAGAGATTGTAATACCAAATATTTAATATTACACATATATATACCGGTATAGCAAACATCAAAAGATAAAAGTACCCAAAAATATTTTTTTTTTATGTTCAATTGGATCGCAAAACCAGATAAATGAATAAATACCGATATTTTGTTCAAAACACTTGTCTTAAAAATACATATATTTTTTATAAAACTGATCTACATATAAAAGTATAAACTTTCAATAAAATGTTCATTTGAACTCAAGTGAGAATTTATAAATGCTAGTTTATTTGTGTTGGATAGGGTATCCAATCCCGAATCATTTTTCTGATACCGGTAAAATTTGTAATGTAGGTTTTCGGGATCCCGGAATCAATAACTGAAAAAATGACAGAAATTGAGAGATTTAAAAATATGTTCACGTTTTTTATTTTTTGTTCTCGCTGGTCGATTTAAAAAAACCCAGAAATTTTGACTACGTGGTCGAATGTTGGTTGTTTCATTCCCTCTCATCCTATCATTAAACGGGCGTGACGGAATCGATTTTCTAGTTCTATTCTAGTTCCATCCTTCTATCCTTACTCTCTTTGAAAGCAGCGAAGTTAAGCAACTGAGTAACCAACAATCTTCTTAGAAAAAATCTGTTAAGAAGTCTCCTTTAGGATATCTTATTCTCTACATTGGACATGGATAAAAAATATATGATTATGAGTGTTGATATCTTTTCCTCTAATTGTTTCTTGTTAACAAAATCCCAACTGTATTTTTTAATAATTTAATAAAAAAACGAATAAACTTTTCGTTTCGATAAATATGTAAATAACGTATAGTTTTTTTATATGTGTTATATTTCCGTAGTACGTATTTGGTGTTAGACGTGTTGAACTGAATATATTTAGCTTTTAAATACACTATTATCTATATTATTATACAGTATATGAAACGCTATCCGCATTGTCCATTGTACCGTTCTTAGAATACGGACGTCTATTTACAGACTTTCTTCACTATCTCCGCTGCCTTATAATGTCTCGCCTTATCTCACGTGTACATTTACTTGGGTAAGGTACACACTATACACCTTTGTTGTGCTTGCCCACCTGCCTGAACGGCGCAGATAATCATTTGGCTCAGATGCTTCCTTCACACAATCATGTCAAAGGGCGAATTTGCTTATCGCAGGCCACCTAGCGTTTACTTGAGGTAAACCGCTATCCGAAATCAAAACCACTGCCTATGTTATTATTTCGCCCACTCACCTTAACGCGTTCACTGCCTTAGGAGATCAAATGGAACAGTTCATCGGCTTATATAGCGCTTTCCTCGGTGAAATAATATTGTTATTAGAAAATCAGGTTGGATATATTATTTCAAATACCATGATCAATATGTAAGCAATAATTATAACATACTTTATTCGACAGCAAAGAAAATCGTAGTAATTCCACATAATTTGTTATGACGAGCTGTAAGCCCAACCCGTTGGCCTCAACGAGAGGATTTTTTTTTGAGGCGTGAACATCCAAATAAGTCATTATTTAAAAACAATATTGTTTATTCAAAATATACCGATTCTTATTGTTTTTCAGAAAGCATCGAGAAAGAAAATTGACAATATTGAAAATGAAAATGACCTTAACTGAAATCTTACAATGTGGAAGCCAAACTCCTATAAAACTTCCATAAAAACTATACTTTGAATTTTCATTCCATATTATTTCTTACCCTACCGCCATCTTTCAATCACCTATATTTTTGAAGAAATTTCACACCTCGTTTCTTATGATTAGAACAATCGCGAGAATATCAACAAATATCACAACCACAGCATGATAAATAAAAGCTTTGTTTCTATATTCGTTTATGAAAAAAAAACCGATTTCATTCAATTAACATGGTTTATTATAAAAATTGTAGTCTTTATACTTTTTATCGTATTTTTGAATAACTTTTAGGGTGTTCACTGTCAATACTTAGTGAAAAGGTTACTAAGAAAAAACACAATATTGTACTAAATTTTCACTTTAATTTATCAAAATCAGGACTGGTTTTACCCATAGTGTACATTATCAACTGATACGAAATAAAATTTAACATTGCTATTTATGCAAAAAAAAAAATTGAAATGAAAAGGTGTAATAAACAATTGACATTGAAAATAATTTACAAATTTCAGTAGAAATTATTAATACGTGACTCTTAAATACCACACATTAAAATATTTAACACCCCTAACATGTAATTAAAAAATCATCAATGAGTAATAAAGTTAAAGTGGTGAGTAATGGTAATTACGAACACAGTTAACGGAATTAAGCTTTTATTTTTTTTAAATTTATATGAATATATCTATATATCTGTTCTTTTTAAATCCATGTCTACCTCCAATGTGGAGAAGATGACAAACTAATGGAAATAATAGTAGGATCAGATATGTTTTCTACGAGAACTATTTGCTACTCAGATACCCATCCTCTTAAGAGAGTAGAGATAGAAAAATAAGTATAGGACATGACAAGAGGATAACTAATCGCTCTCGCTACGCAGTTATTTAGGATTGGAAAGACGGAAGCGATTTTTAAGAAATTGCAAACACTCAAGACATGCAAACAGAAATCGATTGAATAAATACTGTTCGTACTAAAACTGTGTCACCGAAGACAACAATATTGACCGGTGACCACAGGCCCTTAATTTTATCATACTATTATGGAAAATATGCTCAAAAAATACTGATACCTTTATTCAAAAATAATAATAATACAAATAACTGTTTAAATAATTTATATCATTCAATAACTAACAACATAGTTTGCTAGCGATAATTTTGATAACGACTTTCCAATGTTAAGTTCATTAGATGTTTGATTCGACATAGTTTTAATGGGTATTAAGCATGATCAAATATTAATTTGTTATAGAGTAATTAAATTTTAATTGATCAATGTCGAAGGTTTTCTTGGAAAACGAAGGCTTAGTTGGGTATCGAAGCACAGATAATTACCATCGGATGTTTGTTATTTCAAATCATCTGATATTAACTCATGAAGATATTACGAACCTAACTATTGATCTTAAGTTTGCTTTATAATTAATCTTAAATAATCAGTTATCTTTGTTTTTGTGACGTATTGCTAGACTGCTGATGCTAAGAACCTTGAGGACTTTTTTTTAAGAGGTTATCCGAATACGAATAATTTTATTCTTATTAAAACGTTAAAAAAATAATCATAGTTTTTTAGTTCGGTAGTTCATTTATCTGATTTAATGAAAGACCTTAAAAAATATAAAGCTTTTTAATTATGTATACTTGTGTGGTTAACATTTTGAAAACAACATGTTTACGTCTTGTTTTCCTTCTACACAACAAAGCATAATTCCTGTGCATCTCTCTTTCTTCAGACGAATCGATTGAATTCCAAAACATTCCTATACAAAAGCAATGAAGGCACCTCTGTTATCTTAACGCAAGTTCGATGATAAATTCTCCAAAGCAACGTATAAATCGTGTTGTATATTTGTGGTGATTTATTTGACGCTAAAAGTTCCAACAAACATCTCTCTGTCCGGCGATAACCAAGAATATTTGACGTATTCTATTATGTTTCGGAACTCAACACTTCCTTAGACTTGTAACTTAATAAATCATCTACGTTACATGAATACGATACAATATTTTTTTAATAAGTTACAACGAAATTAAACTTTAGTGTTAATTATCGTTTGTGCAAAAGTATTCATTCATTAATCAAATCCATTTCAATCAAGACGAAACTGTTCTTACTTATTTACATTATTCAGGTTTGTTCCTTTACATTTACAATAATTACGAGTGCGGCTTTGTGCGTATTTTCTTTCACCTATATGTAATTAAAAACAAAAATCCTGTTACTTGGTACTCAACATATAAAACTTAACCCTCGACGAGAGCTTTTTTTCGGTAAAAAAAATATTTTTTAAGCCATATTGAAGTCACGGATAACTTTTATTACTAACAAAAATAATAATAATAAAAAAAACGCATAGTCGTTGTATAGAAACCCCGCATGACTATATGGTCATGCTCATCCTTTTATTACCGTGTAATATTGTGTACGGACAGTAGTAAGGACAAAAGTGACCGTATGGACACGCAAACATTCGCGGTTGAAATATAACTATAATGTGATTTTTTTTTAAATATTTACAATTTGACCTCTTTAGATCTACATAATTTTAATTCAAATATATTATCAAAAGAACTGTAAATAATTTGATGTTTTGATAAAAAAATATCGAACAGTTTCAAAAAGTCTATTAAAAAAAACAGAAATATAAAAAATAGCATGTCCTTTTGGTGGCCGTTTCTGTCCCCGCGGCTGATAACTAACTGAAGTCTGTAACCCTTCTTAATCAAATATGAGTGAATGCAAAGATATTCAGGTAGAAAAAGGATGAATAGTGTGATCAATAGACAATGGTGTGTACTGTGACCACATGGTCACGCTCGTCTTTGGAGGGAGTCACGCCGCAATTTCTTAGATTTTTTACTAAATAAAAAAAGTCATGTCCATTCAATCGTTAAATTTTCCTCTTTATTGTTGTTCATTTATCACTTTATTACGTATACCTCGTAGTTAATATAGTATAAAAGGTAGTTGTGTGGATTTTTAAAACAGTAATATCTTTGAGCCTGTATTATACATAAAACAACAGATTACTTTATTCTATTTGGTGATTTGAATCAACACTATCATACATAATCGCCTTAGATTCAAAACTTACTTAACTCCAAAAACCAAAATTGTTGGCAAAGTGCAAAAAACTTCCGTGGGCTTTTTGGATTTGAGTACGTTTTGAGACTAAACACGTTTTTGTAAATGTGTTTTATTTGTATTCAGAGAGGGTTTAAAATCGAAAATGTTTTGATGGTGTAAATATTGAAATAAAAAACAAGTTGGCATCAAAAATTGAAAAAAATCAAAAATTGTATTTCAGTAGGTTTTGAAATTGAGGTTTTCATATATCCCAATAGCGACCACTCGACTACGTATCGACACTTTAAAGCACAGTGTCTGAATTATTATGTTATGCTTTACTCACCTACCTATCTCACGAAGTTACTAGACATCGTGCCAAAACCAAACATATCTTTTTCCACAAAGTCAAGAGACCTGGTTGCTTTTGAAAGCGGACTCTTCGTTTTTCTTGTGAGTGATTTGATTAAGAGAGCAAGATAGCACTTCCGACAACACACAAGATCTCTCGAGGAGCGTGAGAACAAATTCTTTGGTGTGTTTCATCGAAATTTCACCTGAAAACTTTTCTCCGGGTTATTCTGGGCCCTTTTTAAAATTCATGGCAGACATAACATTAAGAATTCAATTGAATATTTACCTGGAATATAAATTACAGCCACCAAACCGAGGGCGAACTTTAATGGAAGTTTGTTCTTCTACTGGGAAAGAAAAAATAAATAAAAAGTGGTAAGTAGATGAAAAAATGTGTAACAACACAATGTTTTTTATTGTTTTATATACATACAGTACGAACAGTTTCATTGTATGAAAGCCAAATTTATCACATTAAATGCAGTCACCTTATTTTTGTATTTTTAAAAAAATATTTGTATACGGATATAAAATTGAATTCTGATTTATTAAAAAAATATGATTACATGTAATAACTCAAAAAATAAAGACAAAATTCTTAAAAGAACATTTTTTGTCTGTTCTATTGTAAGAAAGAAAACTAAAAATATATTTCTTTTCCATTTTTAAGTGTATTCAAAACATTTAAATCATTATATTATATTTTTAACTGTTGCCATTTGTTTGGTCAAAATAAATCCAAATTTTATTTACAGGTTTATTAATTCAAAGATTTAAAAATATATTGAAAAACTGTTTTTTCCACGAGCTTCGAAACAAATTCATTTTTGGCAGTTAATGTTTACTTAACTCAAAACTGTGAAGTTATTATATTAATATTTCAAATCGTTACAGCAATCCTATATTATTAAATAAAATCATCTTAAGTTTTTATATCAATCTTATATTACTAAATAAAAATATTTAACAAATCACTGTGGGAGACCAAATAAAATAAAATAGCTAATCCTCTTGAATAAAACACAGCATCAGCTGGGAAGATTTCTAACTCCTAAAACAACAGACTAGATTAAAAAGGCATCGAGGCGATGGCAAGTTTGAAAGGTAAACATGAGAGGCAAAGAGGCGAGGCAGTGATCGTCAATTACTGCCGGAACTTCTCCACGGACCGGGGTTTTGAAAACCGACCACCCCGCCCCGAGCGAAAAACTTTTTACCCCTAGCGCTTACTAATTGGTTCTCTTGAGGCATCATCATATAACGTGCCTCCCTTCCGAAGCTCCCTCTGCGAATTGAAATATATGAAAAGAATCGGATGGAAGCTTTTTGATACGGGATTTGCGTTTTGCAGTTTGTCGTATATAAAATAGACATTTTTTGCGTCGGTCATTTGCGTTTACAAAATACAAAGGATTGAAGCTTTTCGGTTCGTGAAGCTTTTGTACCTAGTCGTATACATACCAGTGTGTTGCAATGTCACATATATATATTTTTTGTTTTGTACGAAAATAAAGATATACTACTGCATCAACATATTTGTAGCCTGAGAGTACTTGAAGTTGTATCCGTCACCATATCGCATTTCCAGTAAAATAGTCGATATTGCCATTGCACAGTTATGGGTATCGTTGGGCGTGTGATTTTTTACTCTATTTATATATGAAGAATAGGTTCATCTCTAACTCACATACTAATAAATTATTAAACTAGGTTGTAAAATGTTACATAGTTTGTTTTAGAATATCACTGGTTTTCTCCAACTATTTGTTTTGTAAAATATTTGTACTTTATATTATATATATATACTTAAAGCCTATAAACAGAATTTTTCCATTCATATAGGAATGGCTGGAGCCACATTTAACTCAATGCAGACTGTCTGAAACACACAGCTGTACTCGATTAAAATCAAACGCCATTTATTCAACGTTTACATTTGGACGGTACTGCTTTACGATAACGAATCATTGCACCTGATGAAGAGTTAAAAAGCCGTATACTTAGTTTCGAGAACAGATGCTTGCATTGGATACCATTAGCTGACGTAAGCACTCATGGGTGAGGTGGTTTGATTTTGTGAGGAATTTGGAGATAAGGGAACGTACGAGACAGCGCCCCGTCAAGTCAGTGGTTATGAAGAGACGTTGATACTGGCTGGGTCACGTGCTGCGGATGCCTCCGGAAAGCTTCAATCCTGCCTGCTTTTTCTTTCGACCAGTGGGGTTCTGGACGTCCATCGAGTACTTTCCATAGGATCAAGGGAGGAAACAAAGTAATTGACGGGATACAAGGAAACATGGCGGTGCCACGTAGAGGCCATATGCTCCATCTAGGGAGCAAATATAGTCAAAGAAGAAGAAGAATACTTGAAGTGTTTTTCTATAATACAACTGGAAAGAACGTCGCGAGGTACTTAATTTCGTCAATAAAGTTAAAGTCGATATTGTAATTTGATCAAAATTAGCATATCAAAGTTAATCTCTGTTATACAGATATATTGTTTGTAAATTTTATTGAATCGTTCAAATATATGTATGTATATTCACACTTTGGATTTTACTTTTCTTTCAAACAAAAGTAATTGGCAAATAATTGACGGATATCGTCAATAAATAAAATGTCAAAATCAATTGATTTTTTTATGTGAATGGTTAAACCATAAAAAAGTGGATACCATTTATATTTTTTACCTATACAATGTATGTATACATTTGCTTATCTACACTACAACCAGTGCTAAGCTAAACATGTTGCTAAGAATTATTGACATTTAAATTTGAATTCAATTGGTGTAAAGCTGATACAAGTACGCATATACAAACAATTTATCAACGACAACCATAAATAAACAAAAAGGAGCATCCATAGTCTAGAAAACAATAAAATTTCAATTTTAAACAGCACCCTCTAAGTTTTCTGAATAGTTTTGGCTGTAACCAAAGAAGCGCGATAAAAAATCGTTTCCAGAGCCGGAATGTTGCCGAGTTATTTCAATATAGCGATGGTATGTACTATTTTTCAAAGGGAAAACCCCTTATTGTGGAACATGTAATGAAAAACATTCATCTTGAGTTTCGTCTCCTGGTGCCCAACCATAAAAAATTGCCGCTGTTGAAAAATTACGACGACTTTGTTATACCTACTTCTGTCCCAGCAAACAAAAAAGGAAACGCTTATATGAACTATAATAAAATACTCAAGTGTTTTTTGTGTACGAGACTGGTTGATGAAATACTGTCAGCTCTTGGAAATTGTATCTAAGGCTTGTGACTTTGTCATCTTATTGTTTTATATTGCTTTCTCTGTAGGACTATGTTAGTCAGACAAACTGGTTAGTTCAATTTATTAAAAAAATTTTTGGTTTACTTTACATGTCCTAGGTATTTAGTTTCAATTAATTTATAAATCTCAAAATACAAAACGACATTCTCAATGAATCAATTACAAATCGTTCTACAAAATATTATATTTTAACAGAAGCTCTTTTTCGATAACTTTTTGTTATTCAGTCGCTAAGCTTTTTTCTAAGCTTTAAGCTATGTTTTTTTAATTCATGTTCGCTCCCAATATGTAACATTTAACTTTTTAATGTAGGTATCTCAAAAGAAGCTTTTTTCTACAAGAACTGTTTTTCACTTAACTGCTCAACCTTTTCTCTTTTTTTGAAGAGAATTAGTATAAAAACGATAGGGCTACGACAGGCCTGGTGGTTGCCTAATCACTCTCGCTGCAATGCGTTTTTTAGGCTTAGATTTGTGGAGGAATTTTTAAATATCACAAAAATCCATGCATTCGAACAGAAAATCGATTTAAAAATGATCTTTGTACTGGGATTCGACCTCGTGAAATCCAGCATGAAAGCCAGCAACGTTTACGACTGTGACCCGACAAATATTATAATGTATATATTTAAATTAAATAATATTTGTAGAAATTGATTTCAATTCAGAACGGACTTCGTCCATCGCGGTTAGGGAAAACGGTCTAGATTTCAAAAAAATAATTTGAAATTATTATTAGGAGTTTGTTTTTTAATATATTATATTGTATAGGAGTAAGAACGGGTTACTTAATATTAAATAACTTTCGATACGTTGCGTTCCTTAACAATAATTGATACCTCCAACAAAACAAAGCATTAACTTTTCCGGTTCTAAGCTCAAGAAATGCGACCCCGATACCCACATTTTCTTAAATATCTATTTTAATATGGGTAAACAATGTTTATAATTAAGGTATTTTTATATCATAGTTTTTTGGACCTTTTGTAGTTTATATAAATACGATAAGATAAGAGATAAGCGCCCGCTTATCAGCGATCGTTCGTAAGATAATAGGCTGAACGCCGCTAAGCAAAGCGCGCCAGTATCACATTGATATTTGCACTGAAACGACGTATATTTTACGCGCAACTTAAAATATGATTATTTATTAAAAAACCACGGATTTTTATAAAAAAAATTATGAGGAATGATGCAAAGAGATATTTTAAGAGGAAACCACTGGGGTCCCTAAAAGACTCCCATCGGCCGAGAAGTATTTTTCTAGTCTCCGAGTCGCGAGAGTTAGCACAATTTTAGAAAGTTTAATGAATAACAAACTACAAGAATCAAATAGCTTAGAATTTCATAGAGAGTAAAGTCTTAAAAGTAGTCGATTTTTTGTACGTAATAATTTCACTTTCCTACAAAATATGCAAAAATGAATAACTGTTTTAGTAGGAGAGGATGTAGAGTTTTAAGTTTTTTTAAAGAGCGTCCGTACTTCAACTCGTACCCATGGGTACCGCTTCCCAAAAATATGACGTTTAACACTTGCTAACTGGCCCGATCTAATAAATTAATATTGTACTGAATACTATATTTCCTGGATGGCGACTCAATGGAGTATTTAAATGAATATTTCGCCACATCTTATGATTGATATTGACTATTTGAATGTTTTATTGTTGAAACTGGATGCTCGCGAGACTTGAAAGAAAACAAAAATATTAGCAAGAGACAGTGAATCTTGAAGGCACTGAGTGTTTACAAAACTTGCAAAGACTGAAAAAATCCCAATTCCAACTGCAAATTTTTACAAATGATCCGACTCTGATTTTAAAAAGAATTACAATTTTAAGATAGAATGCAAATGTATTTCGTGTATTTCAATATTTTATAAAATGGATAACTTACTGCAGGTAAGTTTTTTACGACTCAAGTCTTACCCAAAACACTTCTACTCCACTATTCCGACCGCACAGCCCTGGGAAAACCATATTTGAAGACCATTTCACTATCAAATTCAAACATACTTAATTGATTTAAAAACTTATACATATTCAAATCAATTCTTTGGTTGAAACTACCCAACGGCAAAAAATATTTTTTGACTGATTTTAATCATTAATTTTGAGAGTTGGTTATCTCTCGCGGCTCGGAGACTAGAAAAATACGTCTCTGGCGATGGGGGTCATTTTTGACCCCAGTGGTTTCCTCATTATTGGCCTTATTCTTATGAATTTCAAAAAAATAAATAGTCTACGGGCTTTAAAATATCTCTCTGCATCATTCCGCATACATTTTTTTATAAAAATCCTTGGTTTTTTAATAAATAATCATATTTTAAGTTGCGCGTAAAATATACGTCGTTCCAATGCCAATGTCAATGCGCGACTGGCGCGCGTCAGTCTAGTTATCTTACCAACGATCGCTGATAAGCGGGCGCTTATCTCTTATCTTATCGTATTTATATAAACTACAAAAGGTCCAAAAAACTATGATATAAGAATACCTTAATTATAAACATTGTATCACCCATATTAAAATAGATATTTAAGAAAATGTGGGTATTGGGGTCGCATTTCTTGAGCTTAGAACCGGAAAAGTTATTAAGAAATGTTTTTGTTTTAATATTTTTTAACAATATTAAATAAGTTGTCGTACATAATTAACAAATAGATATTAGTAAACAACTGTACAAAAAATATTAGTTAACAATTTTATTACATTATAATATTTTCTGTAATTCCCATATACCAATGAAATTTTTGTACAAAGTGTTGTTTTGTTATCAAAAGTGATCACTTTCAATGACTGTATATTAATTTATTTTTTTAATATTTTATATTTTTAAGATGGTGCTTTAAAAATGAAAATGTGCATATGTTAACATTCCAGGCTGCGTAATGATTATACAAACTCTATTATATGGCATGAGTTCTTAATGACAATCGTTTAGTATAAGTTACTTTTACAATGTAATGTTAAACGTCGCAATTATGTTGTACTGTAACTTTTCCTCCCGTTTCCGTCTGCTTCAGGTCACATCTCAACGCCAAGAACATAATTACACACTCGCGCACAGGTGTTTCAAAAACCTGAGCAATTAAGTTTGGGCAAACCCACCTAACTCATTTTCTTCTGGTAACTTGACGATGTGAGAAAAAGGAAACTTCATTTTACAGCGTGTAAGATAAGTTTTAGCCACTCGACATGCCAAAGTTGTACACCCGGTAGTTCTTGCCCGCAAATATACTCGAGAGTTAAATTGCGCCACGCTGGCTTATTGTACGAGAAACACTTAAGTCATACGTCAAACAAAGAGATCTTTCTGTTTATAGCACATAATATTATACACTTTGATTTTAATGTTTTACTATACATAAAGCTTTGACAGAACAGAGAATATTGAAAATTAGAACAACAACACTTAGATAACTTTTAGGGTGTTCACTGTCAATACTTGGTGGAAAGGTATTATATTCTGAAAGATCTGAATCAGGTAAAAATTTGAATCTATTGATTTCTAGGATTTCCTGTTTGTCTAGTTTGACAGACTTGTTATTTAAATGTAGAACTTTAAAATTTCTACTAATATCGAAAGTGTGATTATTTTGAAACATATGGTTTCCAAATGAAGACTGTTCATCCCCTTTCTTAGCACAACTCAAATGCTCTTTGATTCTGTTTTTTATAACTGTTCTAACTGTTAGAACTGTATAACTGTTGTTTATAACTGTTCATTTTTGTATAAATAGCATTGTTAAATTATATTTCTTATCAGTTGACGATGCTCGTAATGAGCGAAACCGGTCCTGACATATTAAATAAAGTGGAATGAAGTACAAAGGTTTATTGTGTTTTTTCTAACACTAATATAAGTCCAGTTCTTCAAAAAGATATTAAGAATGCATTGGTAATAAATGTATCGAATTAGGAAAGAACTGAAAGGTTTCTAATAAAAAAAAAACAAAATATACTTAAATTGTGACAATGACACAATTTTTTGCTCAAAATACTTCCTGTTTTTATTAAAAAAAATATTTGACATTACAGCTTACGCGAATGCGTCAGATATTTTTGAAATTGAAAGATCATACGAAATATACTCGATGAAAATTTTTCACATGAGATTGACTCAAGGAGAATTAACATTGAAAATTAAAATTAAAATTGAAAAATTCCAATTTGATATTGACCTTACCGGAAATCGAACCCAAATCTACCTAATCAGTAGAGCAAGCTCTAACCAACTAGACCACAGCGGGTGACAAACACATTTGATTAAAACTTCAATAATAAAATTTTCCGTTCGGAGACTCAAAATTGTAAGCTTTTCGGAGGAGTTTTTAGTCCATATGTATTTCTATTGAAAACACGTTTACAATGCAGTGATAAGAAATTCTGATATAGTATGGTATTCGAAACGACCTAACCATATAAAATTAATATTAGTACTGACACGATATGTTGGGCTAGTTTTTTTTTGTAGATTTTATTTAATTATAGCTATTGTAATGTGTGTGTGGACTATATGTGGTGATAGTGTCTCTAGAGCAGTGGTCAATAAACTATGGCCAAGGGATCAGATCCGGCCCTCCAATGATTTTCACTCAGCTGCGATTTTTTTTTGAATTGCTTAGTGGAATGTTATAAAAATAATTTATGTTCAACCCCTTCATGTTTTAAAAAAAAATATTCTACCCATCTTTCAAAAATTATGGTGATACCAGCTCTAGATTAACACTATATCCATTCAATTTACGAGCGACTAATTTTAATTTTATGATATGTTTAATTTTTCTTTCGATTTTTAAATCAATATAAATTAATTACGTTTTACTTCCTACGAAAAAATGCCTGAGGTTTTAAAAGTTTTCTTTGTTCAGCATAATCATTGTCTATTCATTTGGCTGTTATAAATCACGCCAGGCGAAATGAAAGAACGGAAAGCTTCGGCAGTGATTTTGATGAAAAGTCCTGTTGTTTGCCCTCCTTGCCAACAGGTTATGTGATAAATAAACGCCATCTCTCCACTGTCATTCGAACTTCGCACAATAAAAATGATTGACGGTGAATGAATTTCTTAATTAATTACAGCTGAAAACTGAGCACAAAAGCCGCCTACCTGCGGCTCAATGAAATCTAATCATCGTAAAAGCGGAAGTCGAGTTATAATACGCAAATCAGCTCTGGAGGAAGGGATTACGGAAAATATATTCAGGCAAAAATAAAAAGGAATATTATTTTTCAACCACATTTTCTTACGAATAACTTACTCATAATGTTATGCATATGAAAATCTATTGAACTAAGAAAAATAAAATATAAAAGTATTTCACAATTGAAAATTCAGATTGCTTTTTCAAGATCAACACAAGCATTTTTCTGATCCTAATATTTCCAATACTTATTATTTTGTAAATAAATGGAACTATGTATTACAAAAAAAAGTTAATTTTATGTATTTAAATATGATGCATTCAGTTAAAGAATGAATACGTTAACAAGAGTTCTGTATTATCCTTGAATTGATTATTCATTTCTATTTGACTTATCTGATTAAACTGGTTTCAAGCGAAATGTGTTTTTACGAATTAAGCTTTAATTATTGAATTCATAAAAGTTCCTTCGCAAAACATAGTCGAATCAAATCAATTATCAGCAACAAACATTGTGTCTATCGCTTAAAAGGCGACAAATTTAATTACAAACACATGATATTTAAGTTTGTCATTTTTAGTGATAGTATTTGTGAACTGTTTATTAGGTATTACTTTTTTATTTCTTGATTTTGATGTATTGTGTATTGTATTGTTTTTTTTATTCATATATATCTGTCAAGTGTACGGCGAATCGGCGTCAGCTGTAATGTCATGTACTGTACTTTTAATTTTTAAACAATAAACAAATCAGTTATTTCTTAGTTCAGATCAAATATATAAAAAACAATATTGTGTTATTTTATTACTCTGCTGAAATGATAATATTATACGAATATTATTTAATATTTTATATCCTTAAGCCCATTTCAAACGTAGAGGTTTTCATAATGGTAATGACTACGGCACGCTGGGAGGGTAACAAGACGAACGGCGTAGCATCGTACCACCGCACCGGCGTAGAGGACATTTACTGTGGCGCGGTCTACGGATGTAGCTGGCGTAGCGCTACGACGAGCTGACAAAGAGCCGAGTTATTGTTGGCGTTTGTTAACCTTCACATTTTGAAGAAGAAAGATTTCAAATTTTCAAAATGCCTAAAACTCATTACCTAAGTGCTTTACAGGCAACCGTGGAACAGTTATGATAACAAGACTCCACAAAAGTTTTTGTATTTGCTTTATGATTAAAAAATAAATAATGCCTTATGGAAAAGCTCGACATTTAACAGCTTGCAATGAAAGTTTTGTAGTTAAATGAACACCACTGCTTTTAGAATTTCTTTGAAATATCACCTCGTCATAACTTAACATCCTCACCTTAGCGAAAGGCAGTAAATCATAAATTGAAATTTTATTTTCATTTTAAATCTTACAATTATCGTTTGTAAAATCTTGTTTTGATTAAGGTATTGAATTTATTCTTTTTAAAAATTAGAATTCACACTCAAATTATTTTTCATATGATGTTATAAATGGTCTTTGGTCGATTTTTTTTTTATAATATTTTATACTGTTATTAAAATCACCTTTTTTCTTTTAATTAGATGAAGCATGCAGTGTTTTATAAAATTTATATATTAAATTACAAAAAATTTCTTCGTTTCTTCTTCCAAGATAAAACATGCTATCTACTAGATTAAGACATAAATAGTTAGTACTTACACACAGAACCAAGAAAAAATAGAATGTAACCGAAAACCAGTTTCACTTTTTGACATGGTTTTAGTGGTAAAAATATAATAATTACAATGTGATGTTTTAGAAAATCATTAATAACGCTTTATCGTTTTCCAACAATTCGCATATCAATTTCAAAAATAATGTGTGCTTGTTTTATAATTAAACAAAATATTTTTCCCGGATAAAATAAACATTGTAAAACATCAAAGTCTTATACGACAAGTTTGCGATGGTAAAGTCTTTACAATATATGTATAACGTCTCTCACGTTTACTTTATAATTAATTAAAATATTTTCAAAGAGCACTGTTGAAACAAATTAAAAATGTTTAGTTCTTCTCTCGAGCAATTACTTTCCCTGCAAAATGGAACGACTGGTGATTAAATTTGCCATCAACTTAAAATGTTTGCATTTGTCATTTCAGTTGTGTGGTTGCTGGTATCCATGGAATAAATTGAAACGACTCTTAACTTGTAGAATATTATACAAAACAAAAATATTTACTCTTTGAGAACATCAAACGCGTCAAATGATATAGTAAAAAGAAATAACTTACGTCCTTAATTAACTATCTAAAAATCTTTTTTCTTAAAAAGAGAAATTTCTTTATCAATCGCTTTAGCAAATATTTTCAAATTTGAAATTATATATAATATATGATATAGAGGTTGAGCACTAACTAACAATCAGTTCTCGTAAAAAAAACTTCTCTTGAGATACCTCAATTAAGAGGCCATATGCTCCTCATTGTAAGCGGACATGGATTATAAAAAAAATATAATTACGAAAAAAGTACTCCTGTGGTAAAACTGGATATATAAAAAATTTGAGTTATGGTACTAACGGTCTTATTTAAATTATTATTTTCATAAAAGCATGGAACAGTTTTGGTTTTTTTCTTGTAAGCAAATTTTGATTAAAAGTAAAATAATATAATATCATATTATTTGTCACTAATTAAAATATTTTTTTATGTTTGAAGAGCTTAAAACTATAATAACTAATTATAACTTTATTTTTTTTTATTGATACACCTACATACAATATTTATCAATCAATGAACGAAAAATGTCAGTTTTCTTCATAAGTTTAAAAAATACTTTTGCCTCGCACCGATTTTTACCACTACGTATTCAATAATTTTAAATAATCATTTATGTATCACAGATTCTTCAAAAAGAAAATGTCTTGCTTGTCTGCAAAAAATTCATAAAATAAAACTTAACCCAAAAGAGATATTTCTTAAATTTCGTGACTGTTTCACTGTGATGAACTTTACATTAGGAACTACTAAGGATACTGTAGTAAGTCGTTCCATCTCCGCGACTATAGAAATTCTAAGAGTTATCTCTAAGACTTAACTTAATTTACAAATCCGGAATAGTGTACTTTTAGAAGAACCCAATTGAAACAGATACTGCGATTCATTAATATATTTAGGACTCGAGATTCGTAAAGCAACAGCAAAAAAAGCAATGTTCTATTTGAATGAATTTAAGAAACAATAACGTGGTAATAACCAAATTTTTTTGAGATGTTTGGGTTTTAAATGAACGCTCGTAATAAGTATTTTTTCATTAAACAACTAAAACCTAAACAGATTTAAATTTAAATCGTTAAAATTATGTACACTCCCACAGATTTTGTCACTAACGACCCGGGTTTCAAGTTCATCGAAGTCAGTTCAAGTTCATCCATGCGCTTGAACGCCTGAAGATGCCGAAAGGCGAAACCCATGTCGTTAGTGACAAAATCTGTGGGAGTGTACATAATTTGAACGATTCAAATTTAATGTTGAAATTCCACCAAGCACCTTCAGTCGAAATCTTAAATTAAACAGATTTAACTGACTTAACACAAACGTCTCTCGGTATTTATTCCTTTTACTTACAATACATCTAGTTTTTGTACCTACGCATAATATTTCTGTATAGCAAGCAAAATGTTTATAGTACAAATCTCAGTAATATCAGAGTCAAAGTTTACTTTGCTTTATAACATTTTGGGCATGGAGATTGTAAAACAACTTACTCTTATAAAATTGTATTATAAATAAATGATCAAAACATTCATCATTTTTTTTATTGCTAATTTTAATTTATTCCATTGTTGGGTTTTTTATTCCACAAGAGAAATCATGATAGGAATACTGACATTACGTTGGTATAATTTTTCTTTTGAAAAAAATGCGCACTTGTGTATAACGATTCATACAACGGAATAATTAGGGAAAAGATTACGTGTAATTTTGTCGACTAATATATACAGCATTTACTAATGCAGCCATAATTACGTCATTCTACAGCCCATCAGGTTGGAGACAAAGTATACCCTCTACGAGAGCACGATATAAATACCTACAGCAGTCACGGCATACATATCACCTTAGTGTTACACAAAATACTTTTTAAAGCAGTATTGATTATTTTATCTCTTATTTATTCGATAGAAAAAAGTGAGAAAGAATGAGTTATCAAGGTACTTAGTTATGGTATTTCTTTTGTGCTTTAACTGGTTTGGATAATATACAGTAGTGGCAGATGCTTTTAAACTAATTGTTGCAAAGAAAGGCGGCAGGGGTCGCATTACTGGCGTAATGTGCTTACCTTATACACCGAGAGTGCTTCGTTGGCGATTGAAGTAAAAGAAAATATAAGCGTACTGTACCCGCCAACCTACTGCATGCAATATCTTGTGTGCTAAGGACAGATATTTGATTATCAGTCTGCAACACGTTCTTGTTGAACTGCAAAGCAAACTTTAGGAAAATGCGAAATGTTAAAACTTCATATAAACAGACAAACATTAAAAGTACGAACACTTTTTGATGCGAGCTTTTACTTAGAGTCGAATGTGTGCATTTAACGTACGCTGTATTAATATATGAATATTAAAAGTGATTACGTGTTCGAATTGGTCAGAATTTGCTCTACCAAGAAGGTGATTCTGAGTTTGATTTATGGTAAGGTCAATGTCGAAATGAGATTTTTCCATTTAAATTTGAAACCTATGGCGTAGGTTTTTGTTATATCAATTTACCTCGAGTTGATCTCGAGTGAGTTACAGTAAATTCTCATATAACGTTACAACTTTAAAATATTTGAAGCATTGGTATAAGCTATAATGCGATGTTTTTTATTTTTTATTTGTCTCTAAAATAACACATTACAATTGGAAAAGACCAAGTAGAGTGAAAGAGGTTTATTGAGGCGCGGAAAATGCATTCTAAACTGTAGTGCCTGAAAAGAAGAGGTGTGATTGGTGAAAATATAGATGTGAACCCAACATATCGCAATTCAAGTACTACAAGATTCTATGTCAAAATGTTTGACGAAACAGAAGTTACAAAGCGGCAGTCTTCTAAGTATACCATTATTGGTATACATTGCAATGTCAATATTTTTCACATATAACCTTTTAGTACTCAGGTCACGATATATTTTTTTTAAACTATAGCTACTCTTAATGTAAAGCATATGGATGACACCTACTAAAGTTTTATTTCAATAAGAGTGGTTTCATTTGCTTGTCTCTCAATTATTGAAGAGAATGAAGACATAAATATAGGGCTAAGACAAGATCAGAAAATCATTTTTGAGTCACATATTCACAGATTTATGTTCGAAGGTTTGTGATGTATATTTAAAGAATTCTAGAAAATTTTCTGTTGAAGTACATTCGTGAGAGGCCATATGCTTTACATTTGGACTTAACATGGATTTAAAGAAAACATCTTATATACACCCTGTTTTTAGGCTACGGTGAATCAAAAAACACACCAGTCAGGTTCGAAGCTGTGAGCTCCGTAACAAAGCAAATAACATTGACCATTCGACCACGAAACAAACACCATACATATTATTATGTCGATTTATTCACATTCTTTTGATATATAAACAAAGCGTGAATATTGAAAAACGTCTGAAAGATACTCAAATAGTTTTTAAAAAGATATTTTTGAACATTCTTATTAGAAATATCACAAATTCACTAATTTGTTTTAATCATTGCAACGGGTATTCTAACATTAATTATGAAAATATCTAATACTAAAAATTATAATACTTTCGATGAATTCGCCGGTAACTTTGTGAAAGTTCATTTAAATTTTAATTTTCGATAACTTAGATTATTCCAAGTATTGTGCTACAAACTGTGACACGTGTTTCGCCTCTTTTAGAGGCATCCTCAGACAATCTTACTTTCACAATACTTATAGAAGTGTACATGATTTCAATTTTACTATTCTGACATATTATAAAAATAAAAACGAGAAGCAAGGAGGGGGGGATAGAAAAACAATAGAACAGTAATGATACTACAAATGATATTTACGTTACAAAATTACTAACTAATTTGCATCAATTAGAAAGGGTTAAACCATTTAAAATCAGTTTAGCAGTGGCGAACAACCTGTCCTATTTAATATATTATTAAATAATAATTTAATTAACAATAAATAATTATTTATTGATTTGGCATTTACTTGGTATAACTCCATTATAAAAGCTTAAAAATAGCAACGTATTTAGCTCTACAGGTTTTTATATTTATGAGTTGATAGCTATTTCGGCTTTCGCCATCGTCAGAACTATGATTAAGCCTACATTTTTCTCAGCTTATATGTACTGGTTCCGAAGAGATACACAATGCATCATATTATTCACTCTAACATCCTAATTCTGATTACAATTATAATTTAACACGTATTTAATGTGATTCTAGTGTTTCGAAGCAATCTGGGGTTTTTAAAACATTAATTAGAAAAATTAAACTGATATTTATTATAAATTACATTAAATTTATTAACTATGGCTTTAGTGTTTTGAAAAATAATAAGCAATTCGGGATTTTTCAAGGTAAATTAGAATAAATTATACTGAAATTTATTATTAATTACAATAGAGGTTTGAACAACGTATCTCTTCGGAGCCAGTATATATAGAAAAATGTATGTTTAATCATCAACTCATAAATTTAAAAACCTGTAGAACTAAATACGATGTTATTTTTACGCGATTATAAATAATTATTTTTAAATAATATTTTACATAGGACAGGTTGTTTTTTGCCGCTACCCTCGACAAATATTTCAATTTAAAAATTACAACGTTTTGAAAACTCTTTTTGCTACTATTATATGTACATGTTAAGTTTATATGTTTATCTACTCGGAAATGCTTAAAGCTTTCTCGGTTCATTTGCATAAGCGTCTACTGGCGGTACTTTGTGTAGTTCATTCGCACGTTTAAATGCTCAGGTAATGTGTGCAAAAATAGAAGAAAATATTTGAATAAATTTAAATTCTTAGCAAATGCAGAAAAACTTGTGGTAGTTGTTTGTTTTTTATATAAAAACATAATGAATTTCATGCTTCGTTAATTACTTACAATAAAATAACAGAAATACTGTTTAAATACAACGAAAATATTTAGATTAATTTATAACGAATTCGTTATTATTTACTGCTAAATTTCTCTAAACATCTTTGGTGAGTTTTGCATAATTTATAATAAACAACATCAGAATCTTTGATGAAATGCATCAAAACACAGTTTAAGATGATTGTTTGTGAAATAAACACCATTTTAACTTCAAGTTGCATTTAAACCAGTTAGCTAAATACTATATCTCACTTTCTATAAATATTTCTCGATTAAAATCAATTCAGTTGTGACATAAAAAATGTGATTTGAATATTTTAAACGTAAAGTGGATCACAGAATTTTTACTTTTAGACAAAAAAAAGATTCAGATGCGTTCAAATCTCGTTTTAGATAAAACATGGCTTGATTGAATGTGATAAGAACAATTTATCTAAAATATATTTACTCAACATCAGTGTCATATTCAATATCGACCGTTATTGTTCTGAAATGTTGATAAACTGCTCTATTATTTAACTGTATCCATATCCGCTCCCTATTCAGAACGTATGACCACCGCACGGTTTCTTTACGATTCTCTATCCCTCGCCAGTCTCTTTACTTTCTCGTAGGTCATACCAGCGAGTTCTAGATCCGCTGAGCTTATCAACGCCCTTCCACGACGTTAGAATCCATCCAGTTGGTAAAAAAACAGGCAGGGTTCAAACTGTTTTGAAGTATCCGTAGAACATCTCTAAGCCAGGTTTTTATTTCAGGTTTAATGGGGGGTTTGTTAGTCCGCTCTCTTATCTCCGTGTTCCTGACAAAGTCAGATTAATGCAAGCATATGTTTAGAGTACAGTATATAGTTACTATGTGCTTTTGTAATGTGCCATGACTCGTAACCGTAAAGCAGCTCTCTCGACATCCATGCGTTGGAGGAGCAACATAGTTATAATTGAGTACAACCGTGAGACACATATGAGGGTGTTACTTGCAAACACGGCTTATTCCAAAATGGAAATGGAAACTTGAATTTCATTTCGAAAACCAATGTACATTTTAAAAGTATTTTTAATCTTATTTTACTTTGAAATGATATTTTAGATGTTATCAAACCATGTTTAAGACTGATTTCTAAAAATACTTTCAAAATTTATTTTTATCTACTAAATTACATTCAGGGTTCATGTTATAACAATTTTGGAATGAGCCGGGTTCGCAAGTAATGCCCTCATATATTTTTCATTGATTAAATTAATAAGATAAAAGATGTTCTTTAACAATAATAATGTTATTCAAAATGGCTAGTAAATTTAATTTAGTGAAATTTCTTAATTGCTATAGTAGTCATAGTCGAAAGGTACAATATTCAACACTTATTTGATTTCCACGTCCTTAGCATAACAGAGAATCAAATTAATTTCGCCGCAAATTCACAGAACAAGTTACCGCTTTGTAGAAGGATGTATCGAACATTTAAATATCAATTAGATTGTGCAAAGTTTGGTCATAAATCATCCGTGGGCCCTCAGGCTGCCGCGCCCTGTCTGCACACTGTTGTAATTTCGAGGCGTGTGAATGACGATAATTAAAATTACCCTCACTCAAGTTACGCAGTTTTGCAACAAAATATTGTGCGCCTTTAATCTGGAAAATCGTATGGAACCTGTGGCTATGATCGTGCGTTCGCATATACAGGAAGCTACAAAATGTCTGCAAAAGAAATTTAATTTAATTATTTCAATTGTATTTCAAAAATATTATTTCTCAATAAAAAAAAAAATACACTATTTAAAAATGTATTTTTAAGATACTACGTTAATAAACCCATTAGAGGTGAAGTGAGCCAAGTGGTATTTTAAAAAAATGGGTCGTAATATTCTACTCGTTTTAATGTATCGTAGAAGTTAAGTAATCTCAGTTAATACACATTGCAATAGTGTTATCTCCGTAAAAAAATCATTTCATCATTACACCTAGTTAAGACGTGATACTTAAAAGTTTTACCATTTTACTAGTTGGCCCACTTCACCTCTTGAGGACTCATGTATTCGATGGATTTGGCGGTAACTTTGGGGATGTTGTTAAACTGTATAAAAAGCATCATCAGACAGAATTTAACGTATAAACCAAACAATGATTCTGTTTCTTGAATTAAAAATTACAAAAGTTAAAAGTCGGGCTTCTATATTTTTAATTAAAATATTTGTTGTTTACGACATTAATGATTTAAGTTTTTAATACTGTCAAGTTTTTTTTCCCAATAATGTAGAGCATATGGACTCCTAATGGAGTTTATCTCAACAGAAGTGTTTCTACGAGAACTGCTTGTTTCTCAGTTGCTTAACCTCTCTTTTTCCAAAGAGAGTAAGTAGGGATAGAAGGATAGAGCTAGGACAGGACTAGTGGTAAGCTAATCACTCTCGATACGCCCCGTTCATAGCATAGGATGGGTGGGAGAGGGGAATTCAAGACATCACATACATCCATGCCTTCGAACAGAAATTCATAAATCGATTGAAAAATCAATTTATAAAACTGTCCGTACCGGGATTTGAACCCGTGCCCTCCGTAACCGAAGCCAACAATACTGACCACTCGGCCAAGTTATAGTCAGTTACTGTCAAGTTATAACACAAAATTAATTATAACTAATTAAAATAAATTACTGTTTTTGAACTTATTATAATGGTTTGTACTAAGTTTATGCCAATTCAATCAATGTAAAATTATATTCTCCCGATAAATTTGTGTTCCCAAGGCATAAGATATATTTTTCTTAAGCCATCACTTCCTGTCTTTCATATCACACGACGTGACAGTTCCAAGTGATTTTCGGCTCGTTAATCTATTCAACCAACTTGCCCATCTAGAATTGCCCTTGTAAACATACCCATCTGGGGGCTAATCAAGTACTGAGATGAATGCTGAATGAGCAGTGCTGTTGGCTGCTGCTTTATAAGTTTCTAATACTCAACGCTGACTTGATATTTACTGCATCTTTACTGGATTACTGTTGATTTATGCAATAGAATATTTTTTGAATTATTTGAAGAAGGGATATTTTTGATATCGTTGTGGTAGTAAGTTGAGTAAATAAAAAATGGTTCCTACATGTATATTTTTGAAAAATAGAAGTTTAGCTAAAATCAGTTAACCAAAGCATACTAAGGCAATGTAAATTATACAAAAAACGCACGATAATACTAGTTAAAATATAAAACATAACTTTTTTGAGACGTGTTATCTGTTAAAAAGAAAGACATTTTAATTCATTTGCCAACACTAACCGATTATAAAAACTGCCATCTTTGTTTCCCGAGCCCTCGTGTTTATTCTGAATAGTATAATTGATATTGTGTTGGACACTACTGTACTGGAAATTCTAACAAAGTTAATTAGAAGGATTGGTTTCGGCATTGATTAATTACATTTGTTACAGTTTTATTTATATGACTCATAAGTTTTTGGCTATTTACTCACGCGTATTAAAGAAATATTTATTATTAATAGTACAATATTTAAAAAAATAACAATTCGATTCTGCATTTCAAGTATTTTATTAGATTAAAGATATCGTTATCGTTTTGTATGAAGTACACGCAAAAGTAATACCCTTAATAAACATTATTATTACGTTATGCGTATTGTATTATTAATCTTTATCTACCAAAACAGATTTGAGTTTTATTGAATAGTAAAACAAATAATAATCCACACAAAAATATAGATTTTCTTCAATATTTCTTTCAAAATATTTTTGTTATATTTGGATTAATTCACGTTTGATTTACATGAATTTACAATTTTCTTTTCTATTTTAAGAATGAATCTAAAAGCAGATCACATGTTTTGTTGTCAACTGACCGAGTCTCTGCTACATGTCAAAGCAAACAGCAAGAACTGTCAGTTCAAGTTAATAAATCCACTTGAACGTTTGAAGATGTCGTAAAACAAAACCCGGGTTTTAAAAATATATCGGAATTTAGAAAATGTAAAAGGTTCAAATTTTAAATTGAAATTTTATCAAGCACCTTCAGTTGAAATCTTTTATTTCAATTTTTCGTTTAATGTTAATAATCATCTTATAATTTTTCCTTTTCGTAAATCCACAGCAAAACTTATACAATTTTAACGATTTTCGATATTGAGTACTGATGTTGATATTGAGGTATCTTATAAATTATTCAGTTTTACAAAAGAACTACTTAAATACACGAATAAGTCTTAATCCTCGAAAAGACATTTTTATACTTGTACGATTTTTTTTATTCATTAGTTTTCGAAACCATGGATGTTATGATTGTATCGCTTCTTACCTAGTAATTCGATGCTTAAAATAGTACGTCAGAGAAAAAAGTAATATTACTTTTCTAACAAACCAATCCTTTTTAACATGATTATTGTATCTTTCTGAAAACTAACCAGTAGCGGAATAACACGTTTGGTTAAAAAGGTTTGTGGAGCTTCTATTAGCTCTGCAATTGAAGCGGCGAATATTACGAAAATCATCAAATATACGGTAAGCTCAATAAAGCTCAACCATATAATGCATACATCACTTTAAAAAATGTATATATAAACAAAAAGTCAAATATTAGTGTTTCACAGAAATTTATTCTTATTTTTTTATGTTTGAACGGTAAAATTAAACAAAAAAGGCTTTTTTTAATTTTATAAATTAGTTCATGTGGTTATTAATTATATTTGAAACAAAGAAAAACAAAATTGAAATTTCTCTGCCGTCTTGCGACTTTCTTTCATAAGACAATTATTAGAACTTACGGGTTCAAGTTAGTCGCAGAAAAACTTTAGCGTTTAACTTGTGAAAGACAAACTGACAGTATGCCACCCTTTCTAATTTCAACCCTCTTCTGTTTGCCTTAACTTAAACTTTCATTATTATGAACCGCAACCAGAAAATGGCTTCAAAGTTGAGCTTTTGTTACTTTATTATACTTATCAACAAAATCAATAACATTTTCTTTAAATTAAACAGAAATTTTAAGTTAAACAACGCGTTTATTGTAATTATGAACAATTTGAACACTTATTACCTCTTGAGCGTATCGAAAATTTGAATCATTAAATTCTTTTTACTTTTAAGAAAAAGCATGTTCATTTGAATATGTTTGCAAAAAAATAATATCTACTGATAAATGATATTGTAAATAAAACTACAGTACAATGTAAAGATTTTTACGCTTCTCCTGCAAAGACTTCAAAGTTGTATCCGCTCAAAACTGTGTGCAAACAGTCACCAAAACATTTAAGTTATTTTAATAAAGCTGTGTTTTTCAAAACAAATCATTATTTTGAAAATAATATTACTTCACTGAGAGTAATGGAGCGTTTATAGCGATTTGGTCTGTTTTTTTTATTTTGGAATTGCGTTTTAAAATTTGCAAAAAATACACTCGTCATTTCTCAATTTCTCAGTGTAAAATGATTTTTAGTTTCGTTATAGTGATATATATAAGAAAAGTTATTTATCTTACACAAACGTTTAATTGATTTTATATTAATTGATATTTTGATAAACTCATTGAAAAAATTTACATTTGTGTGTAAGATTATTCATTTTTTTACAAATAATTGTGTACGATATTTTTTTCTTTAAAGTCTGTCATTGTGTGCAAAAACAATCTAGTTAACTTCAAGTAAATTATCTAATATTATTAACTTTTTTTTTTTCACTTGTTTTATGTTGAATTTTACTGTGGAGTATCAGTAAAAAAATCCTAAAAACACATCAAAATATTATATTAATTTATATTATTTTTTTGAATAAAATATAAATACTAAAAAATAATACTACTATGAAAAAATAAAAATATCACCAAAGGTGTAAGTATTATGTATACAAAATAGTTTT
The DNA here is from genome assembly GCA_031772345.1 of Himalopsyche anomala. NCBI lineage: Eukaryota > Metazoa > Arthropoda > Insecta > Trichoptera > Rhyacophilidae > Himalopsyche > Himalopsyche anomala. Next base: position 4,872,773 of record CM062828.1, read on the forward strand.
TATTATTATTATTACACTTCTTCGTGACGCTGCTCTTTAGGGTTAATTTTGACCACTTCAACCAATTTCCTCTACACCACTCAATATTCTACCCTCCTACGCCAGTCACTGACCTCCAGAACTCACAGGTCCTGTGACATCTCGTCCATCCAACAAAACAGCGGTCTTCCAACGCTTTTTCATCTCTCAGAGGTAGCAAATGTGAGACATTTTGAAGGTTTACTTTCATCGATGCGTGATATTTGTCCGGTTCAGCGAAGGCGTAGAGTTTTGACATTCGACAATGTCTGGTTCACCGTAGAGGTTATTAAGCTCTTGAAATTTAATGATAACTGATGTGTCTCTTTTAAAGTGCTTGATAATCTCTGCGTTGGGTGAAACCAGTCTTGACTTTTAAAAATGTAGAATTAGTACAAGCAAATATATTTAATTTTTCTACAAATAATGCAATTAGATCTAACAGTTAACATCGCTAAAATTGTCATTTTTTGGTAGTTTTCATCAATAAAATATATTTTCTTTAAAAAAAGACTGCGACAATCTTAACATACTATACACATAAATGAAATTGAATTTTTGTAAGATTGATTCAAAAAAGATATTAACAAAGAACAACTATTCATTTTAATTATCATGGATAAAGTGTTCTTTGAAATATCTCGTTTGCACGATTTTGAAAACTATTTATTATAACAGTATTATTGTAAAAGTTCGTTAGCAATAGTATTTTTACGAGAGCTTGTTAAAAAAGGTTGTTTCTTCCCACAGTGAATGATCAAAAGCATTAGTAATTTCTATACTCTTGGAGCTTTCATACTTAGCAATATTAATTATAAGTATTATCTTTCCATTCTAAGATCCTTTCTGCAAAACTTAACACTTGAATGAGTTTTCTTTGAATGAGCTAAAAATGCCTCGGGGAATTTTCTTTCTTTTCATCACTTTGGGCAATAATGTGCTTTCATAAATTTTAAATCTAAGCGTAATGGTTACATTCTTTCAAAGATGTTAACACAATATTATTCATCGTTTGTTTCAAATAATTAGACCTCTGAATAAGAGGCGAAAATTTATGGTTATTTAAATAATATTTCAATAGCTACTGTTATTTTCCTATAAAACAAATTCAATTTAAATGAGTTTTTATTAAAATGAATAAGGGCACTAAAATTTCAATTTCAAATTAAATTATGCTGATGAAGAGTTGTTAGTAATTTTCATCACATAAAAAAAAACAATTTTATTTTGAAATATTATAGATATTAAATTAAAAAATATACAATCTCTTACGTTTATTTGAAATAAATAAAACAAACTCAAAATAGTATGACTGAAATCTAATTTCAAAATAATCTCAAATTATCTCTTCCCAATGTGAAGCATGTGACCTTCTACTGGAGGTACTTTTACGAAACCTATTAGTTACTCAATTTTTCATTCTCTCTGTTTTGAAGAGAGTAGTAGATGTAGTAGAATAGGGCTAGAGCAGGGCTTGTTGTTAACTAATCACTCTCACTACGCTCCGTAAATGTAGTTTGGAAAGAATATTTAGACATTACAAACAGCCTTGTCTTCTAACAAAAATCAGTAAATTAACTGAAAATAATTATTCGTACCAATGATGCTCATTGCGTCACGAATTATTGCCATATTCATTTTCATGGTTCAACATGGCTTATTACAAATGAACTGAATTTTATTGTAAAGAATTAGAAAGTCAAAACTATACACTGAGTACTTCATACTTCTCCCCTATTATGAGAAACTACTATAAAAATATTTTGTTTTTAATGACATAGTTTTTTCACTTGAAATTATGTTCCATTTGTGTTTGGATCGACTGATAATATTTTTAAAATTAAAAAAAGGCGTAAAAAAGTTTTTTTGTGCTAATTTCACATTATAAATTAAATGTTAATACCGGTTCCACTCATTACAAGCATTATTAACTGATTAACTTTGCAAGGCAAAAACAATTAGTAAAAGAAATATGAAAATAATTTATAAATAATGATACAGATTTTAAGCAAATAACGCTTTAATATATATTTTATTTTAATTTAATTTTTGAAATCAATAAAAAAATGGCATTACAGCGTATGCCAATGCGTCAAATATTTTTAAAGTTGAAAGATCATACGAGAAAAAACTCGATGAGAATTTAAGATCATGATCATGATCATCACGAACACCCAGGTCTCAAATTTAAATTGAAAAATCTAAATTTAACATTGATCTCACCGGAAATCGAACCTAGACCCACCTGGTTGATAAAGCAAGCTCTAACCAACCAGACCACACTTAGCTGTCTTAAATCAGAATTTTATGACCTCTTGCAAAAAATCTATTAGAAAATTAATCAATTAATTAATAATGGTTGTATGCATATATGCTAGAATACCTAAAATGATCAATACTTATTGACAATATTAAGAAAATGACTTAATGGCTCAACTATTTACGATTGCATCATGGGCATGGAGGTGTTCATATAACATTTTTTCACGAAGAATTGTCAATAAACGCCTTGAAAGTGATGAATAAAGCAATTAAATACCCACCATTGACAAGTATGGTTTTTAATTCTAATAATTGTGCGTTAAAGTCCTTGAAAGCTCTGTCGGAAAATTGTTTCCGATTCACGAGATGGGTGAGGCGAAACTACTTGAAGTTGCAAGCGCATAATGACATTATCTCGTCGGTTTGTAGCCGACAACGCTTCAGCATGCGTTATTCACGTATTAACTTACTTCTACGGGGAATCAAACAAAGTTTACACGCCCGAGCTTAAAGCTCAACTAACGTCACTGTTCTATCTAATATTATAAAATATATAATCAGCTTAATTGCAATTGAAACAGAACTAGGTACATATTTTAGAACACTTATTATATTACAATATTAGTACAACATGATTGACAATATTTCCTGATATAGTATTTATTATGCAGCATAATTCATTTTTTTTGTACCAACCTACATTTTTTGAGTTTATATTATTTCTTATATTTTCATTAAATAAAATTTGTCATTTTAGGGTGTTCATTGTCAATACTTGATGGAAAGGCATTATTTTAATCCTTCGTACTTATTTCTACTTTTATTTAAGAATTTAAAATTTCAACTGAATATGCTTGGTGGAATTTCGATATAAAATTTGAATCTTTCAAATTATGTATATTTTCACAGATTTTGTCACTAACGACCCGGGTTTTGCCTTTCGGAAGGGTTCGAGTCCCAGTACGAACAGCAATCGATTGATTTATCGATTTCTGCCCGAAAGCATGGCTGTTTCTGATGTCTAAAAATTCTCTCTCACCCTTTCCGACTTTGTCATAACTAAGCGTAGCGAGAGCTTTTAGTGAATTACTAGTCCTGTTCTAGAAATGAGAAGTTGAGCAACTGAGTAACAAACAATTGTCGTATAATAAATTATGTTTAGATATCTCCATTAGTAGGCAATATGATCTACATTGGGAGCTGACATGGATAAAAAACAACAATAGTTATGACTGATCACAAATTTGATAGTATTTTTAGTATTCTAATCCATTTTACGTATAATGTATTGTCAGAAACTAATATAAATCACATTTTGACCTTTTGCGTATTAACATAGCTTTTACTTCGACATGTTATATGTGTGTTATCTCCCTTTTTCGATTCGATCGACTGCACCTCGACAGAAACACTGCGAAATATATCGGCCGGCAAACAAATATCTCCTATTGTCGAGTGTTTTCTTCTCGAGAAAAAGCTACCCCTTCGACAAGAAATAATGCTCCGCCCTGTCGCCTTGGAAAATTGAAAACGCCACCGTCGGAAGTTTAACTCGGCGATAGAAAATACATTTTCAATTTTATATGATATTGTGTGTCTCGCAATAAAATATTCATTTGATTTACTGTGACGTTTTGAATTGAATACAATATGTATTTAGGCGAATAATGTGCCAATATTTTATTATTATTATCTCATCGTACATGTTGGGTCTTCAAATCAGTTTTTAAATATTTTTACGTTATCATTTCTGGTTGAGACAAATTTTAAATGCTTGAATAAACCAGCTAGCTCTTTCTTAGCCCTATTCTTAAATCTTAACTCTCTTTAACTTTTCCGGTTCTAAGCTCAAGAAATGCGACCCCAATACCCACATTTTATTAAATATCTATTTTAATATAAGTGATACAATGCTTATAATTAAGGTATTCTTATATCATAGTTTTTTGGACCTTTTGTAGTTTATATAAATACGATAAGATAAGAGATAAGCGCCCGCTTATCAGCGATCGTTCGTAAGATTATAGGCTGAACGCCGCTAAGCAAGCGTGCCAGTCGCGCATTGACATTTGCACTGAAACCACGTATATTTTACGCGCAACTTAAAATATGATTATTTATTAAAAAACCACGGATTTTTATAAAAAAATGTACGAGGAATGATGCAGAGAGATATTTTAAAGCCCTTAGACTATTTTATTTTTTTCAATTCATAAGAATAAGGCCAATAATGAGGAAACCACTGGGGTCCCTAAAAGACCCCCATCGGCCGAGAAGTATTTTTCTAGTCTCCGAGCCGCGAGAGTTAAAAAAAGAGATTTAGCAACTGAGTTACAAGCAGTTGTCGAATAAACTCTTCTGTTGAGATAAACTCTATTAGGATTCAATATCTCAACATTGGGAGCAAGCATGATTAAAATATATATATTTATATAGCCGCTCCAAATACACAATCATACAACATAATGGTGGTAAAGCTTTCAATTTATTTACTGATTTAATTTCTTCAGTTTTAAAAGCTTCTTGTATTTAAAATGGGTAAATTGACTTGATATTCTGGTGACAAATATTTTACTACATCTTAATACAAAGAAGTATTTATGAAATAATTTCACAAATAATTTTTGGCATAAAATTACATTGCTCCCATCACCATCCATGGCATTACACCTAAGCGACGACAGAGAAAATTTTGCCAGAACTTTTTTGGCATTTTCAGCTTACATCCTTTTGATGGAACGTGTATCAAGTTCATTGTGATTATCGAAAAAATTCTGTTTTTAAAAAAATGTGAGTTACGTCCTTTTTAATACTTTCGATGGTTTCGGCGGTAACTTTGTGGAAGTTCATTTTAATATAAAATTTAAAATAACTTTGATTATTCCACGTATTGTGTAACTAACTGTGACACGTGTTTCGCCTCTTTCAGAGACATCTTCAGACTTATTATCGCAAATTTTGCTTAAGTAATGAAGCAAGCCTCTCTTTCCTTTTCTTAAAAAGAAAAAAACCCAAGCTCCATTTTATAATTTCATAATTTAAAAATTTTAGAATCAATCTTGCTTCATTACTTAAGCAAAATTTGCGATAGTAAGTCTGAAGATGTCTCTGAAAGAGGCGAAACACGTGTCACAGTTAGTTACACAATACGTGGAATAATCAAAGTTATTTAAAATTTTATATTACGTCCTTTTTCCTTTCCACAGAACAAATTATGCATAGTGTAAAATAATAAAGATGCCGTTAATTTTTTGAATGCACTGTTATTTATACAAAATATGATCTATGAGGCTGAAAAATCTGTAACCTTGAGCATTTCTTCTATCCAAGTATATTTAACCTTCTTAAAAAATTGTACTCTAAAATTTCAAAATATGTTTGAAAGATGAATTGTGAGGAAAAATAGTTGTCATATTCCGCCTTTGTACAAACAGTCGGCTATCAACGAAATAGTTGATCGTTTGAAGAGTGTTAAAGTAAGGCGCAAGAACACACAATCGGTTTCCAAGTATCGGTTGATTTCGTCGTTTCAATTGTATGAATATTTGCCTTATTAATATTGTCAAGAGTGGCCAGCCATAGAAAAAAAGGCCAATATATTTAAAGCTTTTTATGATATTCGATTATGCAATATAATACAAGCGAATATATTTTTTATCACAATATAGTATTGGCTTCCATATTCAATTGACAAGATTTTAAAAATGTGTATTTATATCCATGTCCACTCCCAGCCTGGATCATATAAACTGCTAGTGAAGTATATTTAAGCAAAAGTTTTTTCTACAATGACTAATAGTTGCTCAAAATCTCATTTTCTAAGAGATCAGTGATAGAATGATAAAACAAGGGCGGAACGAGTGGTTAACTACTCACTTTCCAGGGAAACTAGCCCTAGATCACCGCAACCTAAGTCAGCTACCGTGCAGCAGCCATGGAAATTTGAAACGTTTTAATTTATATCAGAAATACGAAATCTAGATCAATATTATTGTGGTCTTACTATCACGTATATATCTTTTCTGAGAAAGGAGTTGAGTCTGAAGAAGATTTGAGATTGTATTTTAATTACTGATAGTTATGATGTTGAGACTGTAATTACGATATGTTATATTAGCTCTATTTTATTCGTTTATCTGTGACGCACAACACAACACTACTCTTGGGCGCGTTGGACGGAGAAAGAGGAAAAAAGAGAGATAAATTGTGTTTATGTTGACAGATGGTACTGTCATTTGGAGTACAATAAACGCAATATTATCTGTTCGTGAAAAAAAATATTTTATTCTTTATTTAGTTTTGCTTTTTTTTTTTATTCAAGAATTGCTGGATGCAGGTTTTCTAATATGACGCCATAATTCTCGCTCTACAGCCCTTAGCAAACTGTCACGTAATGCAACTAAATTTAACAGTCTTATTATCAAGATCTCTTAATATCCCTTGGGTAACATTGGATAATGGGATTCGCCCAGTGACAATCCACTCTGCAAGCAATAGGTATTCTAGAATTATAATTTATTTTATGCATATATTATATTAATAGTTGTTTGCTGATTTTTGAATATATTTCATAAAACACTGCAAAAAGGTCCATAAATTACAAGTAAGGCTTCATTTAGAGTTATTTAAGCAGCCATTTATCATTTAGACAATTATGCAAATGATACATTTCTTCCCATGCAAAAGTGACCACAATACACACATAATGTGTGTACGTACACACGCATTGTACTATTAAGCTCATACGGATAAAGCTTTTCATGGATCGTAAACTTGATGCCTTGTAATAAAAAAAAATTCTCTATTTTACATAAATAAAAATTAAATTAGTTTAAAAACTGTGACACGTGTTTCGCCTTTTTAAGAAGTATCATCACATTGAACGATTTTATGTTTGCGAATAAACTTAAAATGTATCCTATTTTTTCAAGTTATAAATTACAAAATAAAAAAAAAATCCTATTTTACTCCTCGCAGGAATGGGGTAAGACAGACATTAAAAGTATTAATTACATATATTTGGTACGATAGATTCCTATGGAAATTCAATTCAAACAATGGTAAGCGACCGATCTTAACTAATGTCAATGACTTTATTTATTTCCAAAAAATCGAAGCTTATCATTCTTAACATTATTAACTAGATAGAGAAATTTAATAATTTTATTATTATTGAAACTGTGATAATTTTCTACGAAATGATTCGCAAACTTTGGAAAATTATTACTGGTGAAGTAACAAAGATTTCGATTTTTTATTTTTCTTTAAATATAAACTTCACAAAATTATATATATGTTTAACTTATAAAAATAAAAAGAAAATGGTGTTATTGAATTGATATTTGTTCTCTATTAGTTCGTCAGAAATTTGTAAATTTTGCCATTCTTGGTGTGTTTTTATAGTTTAACATGTTAATGAAGAATTGGAATGGTCACAATTAAAGTCTTAAATCAAAACCATCTTTTAGTAAAGCGCATATAAACAACACGCAGTTATTTCTACACGCTTTAAGGTTGAACTGACTAACAAGCATTCGAAACACTTGAGCACCATTAGAGTCAATGCTCTACGTTGGGAGCGGACATGGTTAATAAAAAAAAATATTTAAAGTTGTTATTTAATGTCTTGGCGTAGAAAGAGCGATTAGTTAACCAATAGATATATATTAGCCTTATCCGTATATTCCTATTCTTTGGAGAAGAGAGGTTGAGCGACTGAGTAACAAAAAGTTCTCGTAGAAAAAAGGTTTTGTTGAGATACCTCCCCTCCATCTGGTGGCCGTTTTCATTGAGAGTGGACATGTATAAAAAAAAAAAAATTAATAACAAACGGCCATTACTGTAAACTTAAAGCCTGCGTTTTGTTGATAACTAAGCTTTTCCTTACTTTACCTTTCCTAAACAACATTTTTTAATCTAGTACAGGGGTAAGGAACCTTTTCATATCTAAAGGCCACATTCATTTATTTGATTCAACATAAGGCCGCAGTATAGAAAACTTTGACACCCTCTCCTTTTTTTTGACTGTCGAACATATGAAAGGTTGATTAAGCTCTTTTTTCCAAACGCTTGCATGTTATTTTTTGATCAAAGTGAATATATTGCATTATAAAATGTTGTGTTTAATAAAAAATATTCATATTTATTGAAAAAAAATATTGACACAAGTCAAAAGACCGCATCAGAGTAGCCAAGAAGCCGCAAGTTCCTCACCACTGATCTAGTCTATTAACCAAATTTAAAAGGAATGCTGTCCAATTTATATTTACCAAGTCCAATATGTTTAGTAACAATCAAAATATTCAAATACTGATTTATTAAATATAAATTCAATAAAAACATTATCTTAACCAATAGTTGTCGATCACTATTTTACGGCTCTATCCCAGAGCATGTATGTCTGAGAGCGATAGGAAAAGTTGGCTCGCGTCCGCGAAGTATCGCGCCCTCTCTAGATGTGACTTTAATTTCCTGTTGTCTGATTTATTGCCCACAATTTCCGGGCGGTCAGTGGCGGTCGAGGGCACAGCGCAACTTGTCCCCTCTTTGTGCATTGCCTAAGGATATCATTTTTTACAGTGGCGGCCTTCATAACTGTCAGTCATCGGTTGATTCGGTGTTTCATCTTAAGATAAAAATAATGCCATGTTATTGTTTTTTTATTATATTTAAATCAAATATATGTTTTGCCATATGAATAAAAATTTAAAGAAAAAAATAACAAAAACTGGTATTTACTTTTTTGATTGAAAATGTGGAATTAGATATTTTTTTTACAAATACAACGAATTTATCCAAGATCAACATGAGTGTATTTTTTTCATGTAATGTAAAATCAACCATTTTTTATAAACATTGTAAATCAACAATTGAAAACAGTTTTTTAAAAAACATTATCTATGTTTTATCGATAGTATTAATCGAAAAATCATTTGACTTTTGGTCAGATGGAATTACGTGTTTTAAAAAACACAATATTCCTTTGTACTACTTCCACTTTTATTTAAAAAGATCAGGGTTGGTTTCGCTCATAACGATCATTATAAAAAGATTTAAAAAAAAATACAATTTTACAATGTTATTTATGAATACTAACCTGTGATTCAATTTCTTTAGAGGCAACATATTTTGTTTAATCGTGAATGTACCTTTTATATTTCATTTTGTTTTGTATAAATAACACTGTAAATTTTGTTTTCTTATCAGTTGATAATGCTCGCCATAAGCGAAACCGGTCCTGATCTTTTTAAATGAAAGTAGAAGTAGTATAAAAGAATATATTTTTTTAAATATAATGCCTTTCTACCAAGTATTGACAGTGAAAACCCTAAAATTGAATTACACGTTGGTTAAATTAAAAGATATACGCTATTTATACGAACGAAGATGGTATCACCGTATATTCAAAACTTTAGCAGGCTTATAATTTACTTTTAAAAATTCAGGCCATAAACTAAGAAAACAAACTCTGTAGTTTAAGTTACGGTGCTAACTGGTTCGAGTCTTTCTTTTGGAAATAACGTGGGCTTAAAAACACGAAGATATGCATAAATAATAAAAGATATAAAAAAAAATTAGTACTTTTTCCACTTTTAGTACTTGCTCGCGAGGAGCGAAACCAGTCCTGATCAAATAAATTTTAAGTGGGAAAAAATATTAAAAATCTTTTATTATTTTTATTATAATGCCATTCCACCAAGTATTGACAGTGAACGAAGATATACAATGAAAAAATCCTTTATTTCGCTGCCACTGACACTCGCATTCTCCAATTGTAATGCGCATTGCTTGAAATTTATTCGGGAATTCCCATTTTTCCGAGAAGAAAGCGGAATGTGTCACTTTAGACAATTTGGACAATTTATTTACATAGTAAAGTTGGCGTGGCACGGACAACACACTGAAAACTCTATACGTGGTCAGCTTAACTCTTGGCAAGCGTTTAGTAATTTGTTTTCGACCACTTCATCAAAATTGCACTGCATTTACGAACATATGCGTTGAATATTTAAGATACAACAAAGTAATCTTAATAGTGGATCGTACACAAAATAAGAAATAGAACGTCAGTTAGAAGTAATTTATTTATTTAGTAGATTTATTTTATTATTATATTTTTGTTCTAAATTTTACACGAAAAACAGTATTTAATCAATACATTTAAAAAAAATCATCAATTCATGGTAGAAACAGATGTTGTTAATTTATTCGCTTAATATTAGTAAAATGTAACACCGTAAATGCAATCATCAACGTGATATTCAATTAAGCACACCGTATAATATAATATTATATTTACCACGGTCGCGGTGGAGATGAGACGAAATAAAGCGATTCGTTATTATAAATTCCATCGCCAGCGATTTTCCATTTAGTGGAAACTCAACCTAAGCCGATTAGAAATACTTAACGTAGTCATTAAAATGATACTGGCTATTTTGTTTCATCATAGCAGCGGCGCCAAATATTTTATTAATAGTAGTTTTCGTGAAAAACTTACTAGAATATTCATCGCAGTTTGCTTCTGGGCATTCATGATGTTTTATTTTTATATGCGGATAATTTCATGTGTTGTAGTTTCTTACATCTGATACGTTTTCGTACTTAATGTAAATATCGCTGAAAAATACTATAATTTTAAAATGCTATAAAACCACAATGAAATAGCAGTTGATTTTCTTTGACTTCCTGGTAACTTTTACTGTCTTAGTTAATATCTTAAATTTAACCAAACAAAATTGTGTACATCAAAGCAAACATAATTTATTTTTGAATAATTGCTAAGTTGACTACAATTTTTCAGAAATTTCGATTTTATTGAGCGCAAGTTGTGTCAGATACCATATTTTTTTACTGCTATCGCATACCAATGATTTTTTTTGTCATCATTTAAAAAAATATATGTTTTTTTATCTTGTTTGACGATCTACAAACCTTAAAAACATCTACATATACATAAATATATATTCTAATTTTCGTCCATTTAATGTAATAGTTTATTTATCATAGTCTGCTAAAGCCAAAGAGAAAACAATTCCCATAAAAGATCACTCAAAGCTCCAGTTTTCATTTTACACTTTGTTTTCTAATTCAGTGTGAATGAATCAAGTTTACTTTCTGATTGATTTTCTCGAGTATTATTAGTAGACAAATATGATCACACTTTAGTCAGCATTTCTATGACAAATTATGTAAGCAACGGGAAAAAACGTGCTTGTATGACTAATCAGTAAACATTTTACACTTTAACAAGTGTCTAGTTAATTTGTATAATTCTGTTTGGTTTATTTTAGTAAGTAAATTGGTCAACCAATTAGCAATGATAAGGAAACAATATCAAGCCATTCAGATTTACAAAACGATAGTTCAGAATTAATCCGTTCTTATTTTTATATTTTTGAAGTTGATTGATAGAATTTCAATATACACTTAACTCATTCAAATTTTGTAAACTTCTATGATTTCAGTCACTAGCGACTTAGTTACTACCTTCCATCATCTACAGACATTTAAGTACACTTGAAATGACAGTTAGTAATTTGTTTTTTTTCGTGTATATATAAGAATAATAAGAAAAAACAGAGACCACTAAAATTAAAATATTGACTTAATTCGATATAATTTCAATCAACGTTTAAAATAAGTGTGTATATAAGTACATTACAAAATAACTATAAACATGTTATTTCAATTATGTTCTATGAAAAAATGACGGTATAATCGACAATTCTTTATCTTACTATCATCACAACAATAATCAAAAAAAAGATTTGTAGCATACAAATAAACATAAAGAAAACATTAAATTGCTTCCTATTATAGCTCCAGTAATTTTTAGTAAAAAAAATGTACATTTTGTATTATTTTTTCATAAATATAAGGTTTTTTCACTGAAATTAAAAAAACAATTTTTGGTATAGAATAGTTTATGTATATTTAATTCTACATGAAAGTATTGTTATAAGACTATCAACGTGAGCATCCTTGATTGTGTTAAGATAATCTTTGAGAAGTTGTGGTATTCAGGATAGTCCCTTGCGGCGGCGGCGGGAACTAAATTGAGGAAATTAAAAAGTTTTATACAATGTGCGGATTAAAGTAAAGCATTTCTGCATAAGAAGATTAATAGAGATTGTAACAAAACTTAAATGGTTTTGATGGAATTTCGTGCGGTTGTAATACAAACTTTTTGCCTAAATTAAATTAAATTCGGTAGAAACAATGAATAATTTGAGAACTGGGGGATACCTACTATGTCTGAAATAAGTTGATTAAAATTAACTTTGTCTGGAATGGGTTGTTTTAAATATAATCATTACATCCACGACACAATTTCAAATTAATCATTTTTTTAATTTATTGAATAACGTTATTTCATGTATTTGATCAGACATGTGTTGCTTTACCATATATAATATTAACTTACTGAACTATTAAGTTTATGAATATAACAACTTAAATAATTAATTATCATTTCTTGCAAACTGATTGCTTTACTTCATTCACTTTTTTTAGAAATAAAATGTGTTATAGTCTAGTGCTTCCCAAACATTTGCATTCCACGGTCCCCTAAATCTGAAAAAAAATAATTCGCGGCCCTTCTCAATACATAACATGTTCTGCGGCAGCTCCCGGAGAAATTCCGTGGCCCCCAATCTTAGAAGCACTGATATAGTCAGTAGTGTAACTTACTGTAAACATTTTTTTAAACATTGTTACACGTACTCTATTTGATATTTGTTATTTTTAACAACATTTAGTTGAATAATTTGATAACTTGACGTAGAACAGTTTTTAGAGTAAGTAATTGTATTGGTTTTCGTTAAAAATTGTATAGTTTTTCTGATTACACGTCAAATACTATTAGAGAATATTCATATACCCCAGGCTTTTGAAAAATACATTTTGCATAATAAAACTCATTTCACTCACAAAGATTTGTTCTTTATATTGAATATATTATCTTAACATGCTGGTATAGAAAAACTTAAAATGAACATTAAAAAAATGCTTTATCACCCAACCAAGAGCTAATATTAAAGTTTAAAATCTCAACTGAAAAAAGCCATGGGTCTACTTTATGACCAAACTAATACCAATTTATAAGCTTTCTTTAAGCCAACTATGACAAGTGGTTCCCATGTAGAACCTTTATTATGAAATTCACATATAATAAATCTCTTTTCAAAATTTATTATTATGTTGGGTTGTACCAAAAAAATGTTTCCTAAAGATATCATACGTAATTAACTTCACTTAATTTAAGCTTTATAAACAAACATACATGACATAAAGTTAGTTGTATATTTTTTTATCCCTTTTTGAATAATATTTAGTAGAACAACAATTTTGAAAAATAGTTATAAATTACATAAAATGACTATCGCGAAAATAAATAATTTCCTTTTTTTACATAATTCAGTTGCATAACTATAAGTGCGCGAAAGCAAAGCAAAGTGGTAGAAAGTTATTCGAAAAAATAGAAAAAATTCGCCTAAATAAACTTTGCCTACTAGCTTAAAACTATTACATTGGTTGAACTGCAGCGCGTAAGTACGTAAGTTGTTCACCATAATATTTTATAACGATTATAGAAAATAAACTGACATGGAATCCTCAAGTCTAATTGCCTCCTAGCAATTAACCAAGTCTCGACTTGCACTTCAAACTCGAATCTGGAGTGGTTTTCACTTCAATATTCTAACGGAAAATGTTCGACAATTTTATTTAAATATTTCATCATCTTTCGAATAAACAATTTCAATAAAAATGAAGGGTTGTTTTCAGTATGTAAATTACAGGTCGTAAACATCGCATTGATTTTAGTAATGTGAATTTTTTTTAAATTAAAAACTACATAAGATAAGCTCTTAACCATATTTCTGTGTTTAACTCACCAATTTTTTTCGAATGATTGATTAACCCTGAATAGTTATTACTTACAAAATATTTCAACATACATTATATTTTCTATACATTTTTAAAGCTCAGCTTAATCCATCAGTTAAATTTGAACATTTTTAATGTTAAATCTTATACATGAAATAAAAATAACTAAAATATATTATCTTTTACGTATTTAATTAATTGTTTTAACTAAATGTTATAATCATTATGAAAAATCTCATTTTTGGCCTTTTTTCATTAGGACCTTGAGCGATGTATTACTTTTTTTTCATATCAATAGTTGTTAATTAATAACTTTAAAAGTTAGTAATAACCTAATACACCAGCAATATTTTCGATATTTTCATCGTCTCTGTGGTATTCGTATGTACATATAAATAAACATTAAATTTTCAAATATTTTGCATAGTTAAAAAAAAGTATTGGTTATCAAATTTTTTTTCATCCCCAAAAACATAAAAAATGGTACATTCTTTTCAAAAAAATTGGCAATACCTAATGATAATTTGTAACCCTTTAATCTTAACATCAAAATATCCTATTTCTAAAAATAAAACTTATTTTATGCTATATTACAATTTCACATTTTATTGATGTTTTGGTTGAAAGATTGTACAATTAGCAAATCTGGTGATAAAATACAGTTTTGGAGTAAAAACAAATAAACTATATTTGTACCCTGGAGACTGAGGACATCAAGTTCATTAAGATAATTTTACAAGACAGCAAAATCATACAACGATAAATTGAAAAGAATCATAAAATAATGTACAAAGCAATACTAAAATATTTAAGTTAGTAATTGGTTAAACTGGACATGATAACATGTTAACAAATTCAAAGTTATTATACAAGTAAAGTAATAGTTATATGTTCACTGTTAACATAAGAATAATAAGCAATTAATCGGGTGGAAATAGATTGCTTTACCAATGCTTAATGGCTTTTCAATAATCCACGAACATTCATTTCTTGGGACTCAAAGTTATGCAAGCATAATATTAGAAGTTTGACCTCGGAATATTATCATGCGAATCCATTTTATGGGAAATGTATGACGACCGCTCGAGGGTTTAATTAATGCAGGAATCATTCCAGCTACCACATCCAGTGAAAAGCGGACAATCAATAAAATTTTACTCAATATTAATCCATAGCATAATCCCTGATATGTGTGTGAGAAAATCCCTTGTATATTATGTTCCTTTGTGTAAAAAAACGAATTGTTTGCCGAAGTTTTATTTCAATCATGTATAATATTACAAATTTTATATATACATAATGTGACCAGACCTCCCGTTTTAACCAGGACAGTCCCGTTTTCAGGCGGCGTGTCCCGGTGTCTCCGAACACAGCTTCAATATTCCGTTTTCGACAAGAGAAAAAGTCGCAGTATCAATTTAAAATAACGCGCAAAATGCTAACGGTAGAATCAAAGCTAGTAGATGAATAGGTGGGCGCGTGCGCTCGGTAAATAATACATTTCAATGTAAAAACTGTATTTTTTATATAATTTCATTTCATATTACTATTTTAGAAAAAAGAAAGGTTGAGCAACTGAGTATAGCACACAATTTTACTAGAAAAAATTCTGTTAAGATGCTTTCATTGATAGACCATATTATGATCCACATTGAGAACGGACATGGATTAAAAAAAGAAAAGAAACTGCGATTCATTTCTTATTAAGGGAAGAATAGACAAAAACGATTTTTCCTTTTTATTTTTTTATTGTCATACATTTTATAAAGCTCCGATTAATATTTGTTAAGGTATTTGTTGAGAGACACATAACTATTGTATATTTTGACCAAAAAGTCGTTTTTTGTTACTCACACTGCACACTTTAAACATTTTGATTGAATTAAGTTTGGATCGTTCAAACTATGTACATTCACACAAGCGTTGTCACTAACGTCCCGGGTTTTGACTTTCGGCATCTTCAGGCGTTGAAGTGCACGGACTAACTTGAACTGAGGAATTTATCGTGTAAATTAATTTATCGTATTTATATAAGAAATAAATGTATCACTAAGTATAATTCCATTGCTGGCGAATAAGGAATGCCTACAAATTTGAATGGTGAGTAATCGTAACCTCGTAATTGGTAATGGATAATTGTAATAGCTTGTATGAATGTATATAATTTGAACGATTAAAATTTAATATTGAAATTCCATCAAGCACCTTCAGTCGAAATCTTGAATTAGGTTTATTGAATAATATAAGATACGATTGAAAAGGTTCTATCTAAGACTAAATTTGCTTTTTCTGTCGCTTGTTTTTTTGCTTTATAATTAAAGTATTAAATTACTCAAAATGTTAAAATATATCTTCAATTCAGCATTATAATTATATGACTTGTTTATTTGTGATAAACATTGTTACATAGCCCGCTTTGAATGCCATAATATTTAGCAAAAGGATTAAATTCCTTTACAAATTACCGGAAAATGTTTAGGCCGTAAATACCGTCGGAGCTTTAGCTATTGAATGTGCCTCTTTTATAATAACTCATCCCTTTTGAGCCTTCAAGAATTTCACTATCTGCTGTTGTAACTCTTTGTTATCCGCAAAATAATCAATTTTCATTAGCCGGTGTTCCCGCGCCCACATTTCCCGTAGGTGTCTAATTCAATTTAAGTAATGTGCCCATGTTATCACAAGTTCACCTTCCTCGGCACTTTGTATATTTTCAAGTATCTAACAGGCACCCTCATACCTCGCCAACCGTTGGCACGGAGGCAACGGCATAAGTTAAGAAGTTTAATTACAGTTAGTGACTAGCAGCACGTCTAAATGGCGTCATACGTTCTAAGCTTAATATGGCAAATGTCAGAGTATTCGTTTAACTAGTTCGCTGCTAATTTTGAAAGCATAACTTTAAATGCTTTCAAAACGTATTCAGACTTTGTTATCAATGCGCTAATTTTCTTTCAACAAATTTCTTAGAAACTAACACAGTGCAGAAAATATTCCAAATCATATTTCACGACGCAGAGATTCAAACTCAATAAAGTTTACAATCTTATTTATCAAGCTTATTTTTCTATACTATTTTTTTTTCATAAAACAAGTAACCATATTTTGCAATATTGATCTACATAAAATTTTCTTTCAATATTTAAAAAAATTAAAGAAAAAATGAAAGGTATTTTAAAATATTTATATCAAATATAACTCATTATTACCTAGAAGCATTGTGATTAGATTTTTTTGAATAAAATAATTATATCCCTGATCGTATCAAAAAGGAATAATTTCAACTTCTATTACTATTGAAAGTTAAATTATGTACTATCGTAGATTTATTTGATAAATTATATACAATTTCTACGTAACTTCTCATGAAAACTACTTTTATTGAAAAACTGCTCTTAATTAAAACAAGAAATCAATTGTTCTTCTTATCACATTCAATGTGCAAAATATCTCATTTTATCGTATGAGTTGGTACGAATAGTTTCAAGATAAAATAACACTGGAACAAATATTCGATCTGCAATGATAATTTGTCATTTAAAGAGCAGTTCGATGGAAATCAGAGTAAATAAATTATTGCCTAAATGATACGGATTAACCATTGTGTATTATTTTGATTAAAAACTAAGGCTTAACACTTCAAATAATTTAACTCTTGTTGGTAGCTATCGTTAGGAAGTTGATAGTAGTAAGTATAACTGGCGTAAAAAATCACTAACTACATATATTAATTGACAAGATTAAATAATATTTACGTTATTACTTATTCTCTAATAAAGAGTGTATGCTGAATCTTTACTAATTAGATATTTAATTTTTCTTGCCTTTCAAATTGGAAGACGGCCACTTGACTCACAATATCTGGCTTAAATGACATATTGTAGAGTTCACGACCACTGTTGATTATGGTAGTGTCTTTAGGAAATTTATGGTGTTTGGTAGTCACATGTGCCTAATACAGAATAGAGACTAAAGCCTTACCTCATATTGTTAGCTTATGCAATCTGTTTAATGCTTACAAGTGACACATTTTGCTTAAGAAGTGTCTTTATACTATAAATAATTATGCGTACACTGACATAACAGAAAATCTTACATGTAAAGCACGAGTATGCCACTTATATATTATCTCATACACGAAAATTTATATCAATTTGTATATTAAATGTTTATCACAGAACAAATAATTATAAAAACAGCAAAAAATATTTTTGCACGAATTCTTATTTTGTTTATTTAATTAAAATCACTTTTTTACGAGCATCATTAATTGGGGAAAATTGAATTCTAGGTATCAATTGGCTACTTCATTTCTATTTAACCTAAGAATAATTAGATATTCAATATTGGGTTAAAAATAATTGCACTTGTGGTTTGGATGGTTTTTACTAGTACAAGGAACATGATTTTTGATTTTGTTGAAAATATAATAAACTACATATTTAATGTAGATTTTTAATATTCTAAACATGTTATCACAACCAACCGTGCATAATGTGTTTTAATTTAATTCAAAAATAAAATATTATAGCCAAACAGAGTTCTATGGGGAGCTACACTATAAGTGCAAATCATCTAACTGAAAGTTCTTTTAATTCTAAGCCTTCGATATTGCATTTAAATTAATTTTAGTATTATTCAAGCGATATAAAATAAAGCACACTATTGTAGTGGTCCACATTAATTTGATAAGATAATTACCACTTTTTTCATCGCGAAGACTTTCAACTGAAACTAGATTTAGTTTTTATAAATAAATATGTACATAATTTGAACGATTCGAATAGTACAAAAAAGTCTTTTTTTAATATAATACCTTCCACATTGTTTTCAATATAATGACAATGAACACATTAAAAGTAATATTTCAAGTAACCCTTTTTATTTTTTTTGTCAAGTTTACTAATGAATGTTATTCAATTTTAATATGGGATGATTCTTGATTATAGATTTTTAAAAATGTATTGATAACCTTTTTTTACATATATAAATCGAATTTGAAATATTTATGATTGTTTATTCTTTTTACATTTCTTTTACAGATTGATTGTATACTTTGTCATCTGCATGCTCAATTTATTATTAAGCAGTCCAGACTGGTTAAATATTTCGCATGCTGATAATACTTGCAGTGAGCGATACTTGTTATATTCATTTAAATAATGCAGAAACTGTGTGAATTCAAAAACAGACACAAAAAACAATAAAAACATGTTTTATTTGTAATTAATACGATAACCTTTCACAAAAAATTGGTTGTTTACCTTACAAGTAAAGAACAAAATATATCGTATATAAACAAAAATTTAGTTTGTTAACACAACAAAACAATTTAACTTTATTTGAAAGATTTTTTATTTGAATGAAAGATAAAATTCAACTCACACAAGAGGGACATTGATTGATCTGTCATTTTCATTGAATAATCGTTATCAAAGGCGTTTAGTTAATCTCACGAATAAAAGACACATTTCAGTACACTATTAGGTACATGTTGAATTTTAATTTTGAAAAAATTCAAGAAAATTCGCTACAAACTTATTTACAAAGTTAAACATGAAATTATCTCTGTTCTTTCTGGTGGGAGATTAATAACGTTACCATGTAATTTATTTAACTTTTTAAGTCTTACAATACGACTACTGCTTATTTATCATACGGTTCTAGACTCAAGTCTGCAAACAGGTTTATTTGAAAATTCAAATATTTGACATAGCTTTTGAGTGTTTTTACTGGACTTCTATTTATATTTAAAAATAAGACTGTCACGATATATATTATTTGTTATCAATATTGACTATTTTTAGTCACAAATATTTGCTTACTGTTACTAACGTAAAATATTACATTACTGATATTCATTACCACTTTTAAAACACAACATTCAATTAATATCATGACAATAAAGTTAAAGCTCATTTGTAATAAATTAAATTACCTAGAAAATTTATCAATGCTTTGGATTCAATTAAGGTAATAACATAAAATTGATTAAATAACATTCAACAAACTGACGCATCAGTTTTAAAAGCTTCTACGGGCTACACCGCGTTTGAGCTTTTATCAGAATTGCCGCATATCCATCAACGACGAGCTTTTGAAACGTTCTCTTGAACGTTTGATAAAAAAACACACCGTTTTTGTTAACACATGACGTCTTCCGCGATCGTTTAAAATAATCAATTTTCGCCGTGGCTCACAAAGATAACCAAATTATGATTTATGGCTCGCTTGTTATTATTCGGGCGTTCTTGGAAGGCAACGTGTTTCCAACACGCAACTGCTTCTACCACACATAAACAGGTTCTGTGATTAGGAAACTTTTAACTTTCTATCCATCATTAAAATTTATACCAGCGGTAATGTATTACCTTCATAGTTATTCAAATTAGCCATCTATTTACCTTAATTCGTCTATAAATTTTCATACAGCCTGAGTAAACTAGAAAGCTTTCCATAAATAGATGCTTTTAACAAATGAAAATTCGTTCAGAAATTATACATGATTGATTTTAACCATTAATTATTTTACTATCCATTTTATGTTAAACTTTTTCGATTTCTTTAGTCAGTTTTATAAATTATTGTTAAAGCATTTAAATATTACTCGTATTTTCCGGTCAGAATTTATATTACGTTTTTCAGAATTTATATTAAATCTTCACCCTTCTGATTTATCAATAAGTGGTCGTAGCCAGTGCGCTTAGTTAAACATTTGTCCTATATTAGCCTTATATTTCTATCTCTAGTACTCTCTTTGAAAAAAAAGAGGTTAAGCGACTGAATAACAAGCAGTTCTCTGTAAGGAGGCCAAATGCTCCAGATTGAAAGCGAACACGATAAGCTAATCTCTTAAAATTTTGACAAGACAGGTCGCCATACTCTCAAGTATAAATATATTCATCGATTTGAAAATAATTATTGTAACTCACCGTTTTATGATTTCGACATTAATTAGCACAATGATCGGAGCAAATTTTGTGAACCAAACTAGTAAAGGCCTGAAATTTATTATATAATAATATAATGTAAAAATTTGAGATTGATTAATGTTTCATGCTCTGGCTGCTTAGGCAATCACCAAATTAGTTATATCATATTACTAACTAATAATCAACGAAACTTGAAACACATTATCCATTAGTTGTTTAATCATTCTCTTATGCAGAGAATCACTTTAGATAATTAATTATGTTTGATATTGAGATATAGAGAAGCGGTAGTTTCCTGTTTAATTGCTCGATAAATGTTTACAATAGATTCAATTTCCTCAAATTATTGGATGACTTGTTTGCTGTATATATTATGGAATAAATGTCTAAAATGATAATTATTATAACTTGGCAATATGGGTACAACTTGTTTGACTTTGTGATATTCCAAAATATTAAATATCAATTAGCATACAGTTTATATAATGAAGTAACCTTAAGAATTTAATTTATCATAAGACGTCTTATGAGTATATTATGATTTAAGTAATTTTATAGCCCAACCATTATAAATATTAATGCCAGTTTAAATTGTACTTATTCCGTTAACGTTATAAAGAAAATATATTATTATTTTTATTTATGAATATTAAAAATATATTATTACACTAAATACCAGCTTAGCTCTAAGATAATTTGAATTTATTTTATTTGAGACAGATTTGAGGAGAGCTTTTAAAAATCACTCGAAATCATGTTAAAATATCAGTCATCAAAATAATCCATTTGTAAGACCTCAATTGTTATCTCCGGTTTTAATATGGAGCTTATAGCCTCCTAATGATGATGTATATCTCAACACAAGTTTTTCTGAGAGAACTGTTTTTTACTAAGTTTATTAACGCCTCTTTTTTTGAAAAGAGTATAGGGATAAACAAAAGTGTTGGGTTAGGACATGACGTTAGCTATACGCTCTCGCTACTCACCTTTGATTTAGAATTAAAAGGGTAGGGGGTAGTTTCAAGACAGTAAAAATATTCATGCTTTCAAATAAAAATCGATTGAAAATAATTCTTTGCGTAATAGGACTTGAACATGTCAAAACCATCAAGGAACTGCACTGCACCACGTAGTAACATTTAGTTAATTTGATAATCTAAATTTGCTTTAAACTCACCGAAACATGAATTTGAGCAAACACAATGAACATTTTCAAAATATTAAAGACTACACCAATATTTGTACATAAAATGTTGGAAGCGACTGACTTGTATAAACAATGCTTATCGTATAAACTTCCGTTCCACCCTAATGTTTTTATTTCATACGAAGACATATTGGATGTTTCCAACATATCTTGACCTTACCCTACGTAAGTACTAAAGTAGATCCTTTTACGTGACATAATGTACAGGATATGGAATAAAATGTAGTTCTTATCCTTGCTACAAATAAAGTTAAATGCTCTTTTTATAAAAAAAAATAACTAGAATAAGAAAACAAACAAAAAACGAACGGATTTGAATTCACTGTAAAAATCTGAATAACGTACAATACTTTGTGTTGTCTCTTTTTTTATCTCAAACCTAAAAATATCAATTATAATACAACACTACTAAAATTGTTTTTTTTTTTTTTTTACTTAAATAAAAAAAAATCAATTGAGTCAATTAAGAAAGCAGACATTGCTGAGCTGTGTTGACATAAACAATACATCTCTGTAGCTTATGAATTTGACGAAGATCGCAAATGACAATAAGAAGTGAAGGTGTTTCTGGATGGAAACAAAGAAAGACACAGCGCACTTAAAGTGCTTTTATATGCTTTACCACAAACACTTGACATTACAGCTTATCACTTCTCCATCAATTTTTTTTTAAGATCACAATTTTTACATTAGTTTATTCATAATTAAAAATGACCATGAATAAAAATCTTTCAAAAAAAGTTTTTCAATGTTATATTGTGATGTTACATTGGGTTTATTGTGTCAGTATTTGAACCATAAAAAACCGTTGATGATAATGAAAAATATATTACCATTCTTTTTATTCATGAGTAGTCGGGTTAGAATAATATGATACAGGAAGGAATGAGTGGTTAACTAATCACTCTTGTTACGCTCTGTTATTTAAGATTGGCAGGGTGGTCGGAAATATTTAGACACTACATATGCCTTCAATCAGTCAGATTAAAATAATGCATTTCGTACTGGGATTCAAGCCCGTAAGATTCGACACGAAAGTCAACGACGTTGACTGCTCCGCCATGGACACGACCCGATGTTTACAATACTTAGCTATATATAACAAACAATATGACTAAAGAGACGATTATGCTTAGAAGCTTTGACTTATTTCTTTATATTATTCAGGTACATATATCGATAAATCGATTAGAATTATTTCAATATTATAAGTATAAATATATACAACGATTTCTTATTCTTTTTAAAAGAGATCTTTCATTTTCATAGTGGAGTGTTTTTTTTTGGGTATACGATCTTTGTTTAATTTTAAATGTGTGCGTTCATATAATAATTTGTTGGCTATTTGTTTTCATTAGAGTGTTTAGCGACGTGACCTCAATTAAAACTATTCCATTCACAAAATTAAATATTTTTTTTTTTGTTTCAGCGGCAAAATTTATTTTTTGTTGCTATCTCGGTGTTGCATACCAAAGAACGATATACGGTTTCTTCTTTGAAAACCCAATGTTCCAAAACATTCAAATACTGATAGCGTAGGCATTCTTTGTTACGTATGCCTAGTACGACATTTATGCGGTACAGTAAATTTTAATTATATCTCGTATGTAAGACACAATTGGATACCCAAACTTGTATCGGGGTAACAGAAATAAAAGAAGACAAGAAAGGAGCAAAGAAAAAGGGATAAATTCTACTCCGCGTCGCGGCGTATATATTTTACGACATCAGGTAAACCTTAGATCCTTTATTTATTTTATAGGGCACCGCAATAAAATACCCACATTCGGGTCCGGGCCAAGTTTCTACCGAATCTCGTGTACTGTTAGTATTCAAACATCTCTTCTCAAAATAACAAAAACGGATCATATGAGGGCTTGGATTGAAACCAATTGGAAATTTTCGCTAATGCTATTTTTCTTTGAGGAGAATCGATTTTCTCAATTTAATTCAAAATAACAAATTATACATTTTCAAAATTTATTCGTTTTCATAAAAAACATTTAAAAATTGTATATCCAATAATAAAGAATTTAAATATAAGAAAAATCAGCTTATTAAATTAAATCGAATTATGATAATGATATTAACCATTTTTATTATTCATACAATATTTGCTAAATTCCCCACTCTTGTATCTTATATGTAAGTCAATATAATTATAAGTTTTCCGGCAAACAAAATAAATATAATTCTTGAAATTACTCACCATTTGAATCTGTATGCATTCCCATTTCACCAGCAATGGCTTTAAGCTTAGTGATACAGTTATTTCTTATATATATATATATATATATAAACGATTCAAACTTAATTCAACCAAAAGGTTTAAAGTGTGCAGTATGAGTAAAAAACGACTCTTTGGCCAAAATGAACAATTTTTTTATTGAAATAGTTATCTATCATTAAAAAAGTTATTATATTTAATGTTGTTGTTGTGTAAATTAAAAATATGCAACTTTATAATTTCTTTTCTTTAGAATGAACAACAAATATTCAAATATATTAGAGTTTTGTTAAATTTATAAAAAAAAATATATATAAAATACAGTTAGTATTAAATACATTAGATATATTATTAATTAACTAAAACCATAATGTATTTTGAGCAAGTCGTTTTTCGTTTTTTCGTTTCAAATAACTTAAAATAAGTAAATTTCATCTAATGAAGACTACATAAAATAAATATTATGTTTCACAACTTATTTCTAATAAATTTACTGAAATACAGCGTACGGGAGTGATAAGCTTATTAATTACATTGTTTCTCATTTAACACAGTATAAGCTTTGCTAATTTCCAGAATTAAAAAAAGAAGAAGTAACACAATTCAGTTAAATATAATGTTAAATAAAAAAAAAACACGTCTTGTTGATATATTTTACTTAAACCTCTCGTTTTTTTAAAAGAGTAATTAAAACAAATCGAAAATTTACAGTTTTGACTGTCAGATGTTATTGCAGGAGCTTTATATTAAAAAAAAACTTTTTTCCCCACTAATTTCACAATTTTACAACGTGATCAGGATGAAAGTCGCAATCGCTCGCAACGAGCAAGCCCAGTTTATATAACGCCTTACAATTATTGTGAATAAGTAGAAATATAATGCGTTTTACTTATTAAATCGAATGCTATCAAAATATTTACTTAAATTAATGTTATTTGGGTTTTTTTAATGTACTGCAAAGAATTTTTACGTGAAGATATAAAGATCTGGTAAATAATTTGTCAGAAATTGTTTTAGTGTATACGATAAAAGTCAATACAATACAAAACGTAATTGTTGAAACTCTTATACTCATTTTCCATTCCTGAAATGATTGAGAACTAGAGAGAAGTTTACGCAATGCTTTGAACAGTTAAAAGGAAACTAAATATACCTACATAGTTTATAAAGTGTATTTATTTTGTTGTTCTCTTCTAGATTTTGGTAGGCGTCCTTTCTTGACGCACGACGGATGTCCTCGGACATTTTCCGGGGGGAGCTTTGGGCCGGCAAGACCTCACGGACCGGGGGACACTTTATGACGCACTTGGCTCACGCATAAATACGAGACGTTTGAATGCCCAATGACATAACTTAAAACAATGGTGTATTGTAAAATAGTTCTTATAAAGGATTTCATTTTTTTTCATAGACTTAAGATATATACTACGATAAAAAGTAGGTCTTTACCTCGCACGCCGGCTATAATTTGCAATTATTAATTTAATTAGTTATTGACAAGAAAACTCGTCTCTGGCGTGAATAGTACGAAAAATTTAACAAGATATCTCGTCTGTGGCAGCAATCAAGTTAAATAGTTGGTTTTATACATTTTATTTGAAAGCCACTGTTATATCTGTATGTCTATTTCAATAATACACTTTCATTAAATAAGGTAAAAAATATCAACGTATTTATTTCTACAAAAATTGTAGAACTAAATACGTTTTCTTACTTTTTACCTAATTACAATGGAGTTCTAAAAGGTAAATGCCAATTCAATCAATAATACTTTCATTCAAATATTTTTTTTCGATATTATACAGTAAGATTTTTTTAGTTGGATTCGAAGGATTGGATGAATAGAAGGAAAAAAAACACTTTACTTAAATGTTATTTTTCGGTTTCTGATAAAAAATATATGAATATTTATATAAGTTGAGCTATAAGAAATATTTCACGTTAAACTTTAGATTTTTGTGATTTCTAAAAAAATCTTTCCGCCATTTTATAATCCTAAAACAACAAAGCGTAGCGAGCAACTTACCTTGCTTTAGACCTATTCTTGTATATCCTAGTATTTCATAAAAAAGTAAGAGAGAGAGAGATATTGAGCACCTGAGTTATAATCAGTTATCGTAGAAAAACTTATAATTGTATGCCTCCATAAGCAAGTTTTGTGCTCTTCACTAAGAGTGGGCATAGATTTAATTGAATTAAAAAATACACAGCTAAAAAAATATACAAAAAAATAATAATAATAAAGATACACCCCTTTTGTAGTGACAATCGAATCCATTCGACTGACTAAGATATTCTGATCAAATGACATTTGGGAACTCACCCTGTGTTATTTTATTTACTTGAGGGACGGGCTGAGTTTTTATAACTCAACCGAAAACTTTCAGCGAGAATTTCATTTAAATAACACAATAAATCAACAGATACGATAAGATTTTATTTGCTGTTTTGTTTTATTTATATGTAATGAGTCACATCTTTCGAATAGCTGATACCTTTAATAAATTAACGTTAACATAAAATATTTATCTTATGTTTTTTTGAGTGTTTGAATATTGAACGATATCTTGAATGAAAAAATATTTACAGTACTAGAGACAACCAACGTATCTATACACTTTACGTTTAGGGATGTTTTCTTCTTTTCTTTCAGTTAAATTATATAAAACACTGCAAAACGATAGTTATTGAATTGTCTTTTGCAAGAAAATTACGTTGGATGCAGCTCAAATCGTATTTAATGTTGTCCAAACGCACAAAATACTGTTTGGTAGTAAAAAATTCACGATATTATGTCTATAATTGAAGAGCAAAAATTCAAAAAGTGATTTGTCACACAAATACAGAGCTTGAATGCATAAATGATGATTAAAGTGTTGGAAAGTCTCAACTTGCTTGAATATGTCAACTATATGATTTAATTATTATGGGAAAAATCCTTTTTTTAACACTTAGTGTGAGTAAAATATTCAAAGATTTTATTATAGTCTAGACCATAGGTTCCCAAAGTGGTCCGTGAGGACTGCCAGGGGGTCCCTGACAGGAATAAAAAAAATGGGGGTCCACGAGATGTAAATGGGGGTCCACGGACCGGAATCAATGGAATCAAATTTAATCAAAATAATGCGGGTTTAAATAGGTCAAAGTAAACTATCTCTTAAATTTATTAAACAAAATACATTTGACAAATTTTACGTTTCACATCCACTATTAATTCCCTACCATCCTTCAAGTCCATGCGCAAGTTTCTACTGTACCTTACGAATTTGAACCCAAATATTGACCAATTGATATCGGAGCATCAGGTTCATCCCTCTCATTAACAGATTTTATTATTTTATGTAAGAATTTGATTGTGTTTTGATTTGTTTATTTTCATTTCATTTCAAGAATAAAAAATTAACATATTTTTTTACAATTGTCCACTATACAAAAAACCCTATCGCAGTGTGCTCATATTTGTATTTTAAAAAATTAGAAAACTTCACTATTATGCATCCTGGGGGAGGGGGTCCACGAAGGATAAAATACTGGGCTTGGGGGTTCACGGGGGAAATAAGTTTGGGAACCATTGGTCTATACGAACTGATTTAAACGGCATTTTTAAAAAATTGTGACAAATCACTTTTTGAATGTTTGCTTCTCAATTACCAATTGAATACTGGAAATAAAAAAATACTCGGTATCAAAAAAAAGTGAGTATGTAGAAATGTTCTTTTCTTTTGGCACTTAATTGTTTATTTTCTGTATTCAATTGTACTGCATTTGTGTGGCTGGTGTCCCTCTATTGGCCAAGTGATTTTCAATGAAATAAAATGCCTATTTGTTAGTTTTCATGGATATTCTTAAATACGTAGATTCTAGTATTCAAGAACGTGATTGTGAAATTGTAAGCTGTGGAGAAAAATTCTTGCAACCAATAAATATACTTATAATGCTTTAACTATCTGATTAAAAACTGCTTGAAATTTTGTATATTACTTCATGTACACGCAAAGTATTTTGAACCACAAAAAAACGCGCTTTATTGCAAGCACTGTAAAAAAGCACGTTCAGCGCGTGAATAATGAATCTCGCAGTTGCAACACGGATGGCCTGAACACCTCTACGCCAAGCGCTCTGCGGAATTATTTTTACGCAATGCGACAGCATCTACGAGTCCCCAACTCTTGCTCTACACCTGTAGCTATATAATTTGGCTATCAATATTTGAATTTAAAATTTAGTTTATTTTAATATTAAAATGTAATAAGTCATAACATTAGATTATAACTAAGCAATTTTTCATATATGTTTTATATATAAAAAAACTTTATTTAATTGAACTTAATCATATTTAAGTTTTGTAAGGACTTAACATAAACATGGCTTTTATCAAAGGGGTAAACCTTAAAACCCACGTTTAGACAGTTTCATAAATTTATTTTTCAGACATCCGAAAGGTATAAATGTTTTTAAAGATTAAAATTCCATCCATCCAACTATTATATCCTTAAAAAAAAGTAGCGAGGGTGATAAGCCAACTTTTAGTCTTATTTTTATATCCTAACTATTTTCAAAAACATATGTAATGATCAAATGAGTAACAAAAAGTTAATAGAATAATCTATACGTTAAAATTTTGATGGGACGTGGTTTTTAAAAAAATATAGGATTATGAATATGTCGTTTCAGTCACTTTTGAGCAAGTTATGATTAAAATTAGTTTTAAAACATATTTTAAAGTTCTCTATAAAGTTTTGGGTAACAATTTTAAATAAAGTAAACGTTTAATTGTTATTTTTTTTAATAATCATATTAATTCACATAATAATATTGACATAAAAAACATTATACATCTTGATACTTTACGAGAGCGCGAAGAAGTAAATTAGATGTTTCCTTCAAATTCATACGAATCGAGCAAGTGTTGCAAAATATCAAATACCCAATAACGCACAGCAGTTGACTTACAACACTTTCTAATAAAATACTTAAACATATCAGATATCAGATGTATTACAATTTTTAAAAAAATATTTGTTATATAGTAAAAAATAATTATAGCGTATGTATATATAATCTGAAGATCAATGTATGAACGGACATTTATAAATAAACAAATGCTTTTTTATAAAATAGAAAAAATTAAGAACCTGAGAATCACCAGAGATTTCATATACCTTCGTTACCCGAGATTTTATACTTTGAATGGATACCGCTTTTAAATACTTTAATAGTAATTTCATATATTTCTAAGCGACTGAGCTTAAGAACCATTTCTTTAAGCTCTAAAAGCTAATTACCTTAGTGGAATTAGAGCAAAGCTTCTGTCAAAGGTGTGACTGCGTCAGTCGAGCGCTTTAAAGAGAGCTCACGTGTGACGTCGTTAAATACCTACACATGCGAAGTATATTGGATTGTAGAAGATTACTTCAAAACTTCATTATTTATTTACTTTACTTATCACATTTTATATAGTACTTATTATATTTTATTTAGTTTTATTTTATATTTTGTGTCTTTATATTTTTCAAGTACATGGCGAATTGGCGTAAGCTGTTATGTCATGTAATTTTAATTTTAAACAATAAATAAATAAATAAAATAGTTATCAGTAATGTTAATATATTTTCATAATATTTAAAAAACGAGAATTTTTTTTTTTTATACTGGTAATGTTTTTTTTATTCACTTTGATTTTTTAAATAAAGTATATAGTCTTGAATTAAATCAGCTCTGTGGTCTTGTCAGCTCTACTTTAGCGATGAGATATTATATTTATAGGGCTTATTCTCGACAAGATTTCATTTTCGGCTATATGGGCAATCAAATTTAGATCATTTCAATTTTATTTTTAAAATCTTGGGTATGTGTGTTCGTGATGTGTTTTTTTCTTAAGTTTGTTTCAATTTTATAAAGCTTTCATTAAATTCATCTTACTTTTAATGTGTTCACTGTCAATACATGGTGGAATGGCATTATAATAAAAATGATAAAAGATTTTTAGTACTTTTTCCACATAAAATTTTCAGTTGATAATGCTCGCGATAAGCGAATCAGGTCCTGATCAAAAAAATTTTATGTGGAAAAAAAACTAAAAATCTTTTATTATTTTTAAATTCATCTTATTTGATTTAAGCAATAACCAATATTTGCTACTATTAAGAAAAACACAATATTCTTTGTACATATGTTTACTTTAATTTATCAAGATCAGGAC
Organism: Himalopsyche anomala; assembly: GCA_031772345.1. NCBI lineage: Eukaryota > Metazoa > Arthropoda > Insecta > Trichoptera > Rhyacophilidae > Himalopsyche > Himalopsyche anomala. Next base: position 4,903,510 of record CM062828.1, read on the forward strand.
CTGTTTCGCTCATGGTGAGCATTGTCAACTGCTCGCCAAGAGCGAAACCGGTCATGATCTTGATAAATAAAAGTGGAAATAAGTACAAAGGAATATGTGTATAAGTGTATATATATAAGAGTTTTTCTTAATATAATGCCTTTGAAAGGTGAATATTTGTTACCTTTTAGGGTGTTCACTTAGTGGAAATGCATTATATCAATAAAAACACAATATTCCTTTGTAATTTATTCCACTTCATTTAAGAGTTAAGGACCGTTTTCGCTCATTGCGAGAATTTGACAGCAGTTTAAAATGCTCGCAATTTGCGAAACTGGTCCTTACCTTTTAAATAAAGTTGAATGAAGTACAAATAATACTGTGTTTTTATTAATTTGCTACCTTTGCCATTGTTATCTTTCTGCATAAATACGTATTAACAAAACTTTTTTTTTTCATGAGAAAAGATACATATTATCGGAGCTATATTTGTAAATTCAAAGCTTTATTCATTCATGATTTTCATACAAATTATTAAAGCAAACTGTTTTGTATACTTTTTACTTAGAGTAAAAGCCAAGTTTACCGAAAGTCAGTACATACAGCGTAGTAAAATAAAACATGATCAATAATTTACACGTTTTCTCAAGTACGATATCTCATTTTAAATAATTAATCATTCAAGTGGTACTGCCGTAAAATATTATAACTTTGCCTGCCAAATGTAAAATGACTTTGATGTTTCTAACTTATTGGTAAGCATTAATACTGTATTACTCTCGGGTTTGAATCTCAAAACACATACAAAACAGTTTTAAATAAATGAAATTGTAAATAAAACTTTTAAAAATATATATTTCATAAACAACAAGAACTCCAATCCTTTTTTTACGCGAAACATTGTTTCCAAAAAAACATGACGCGTAAAAAACGTGCTTTCATATATTATATTAGTTTGATAAATTGTTTTCAAAAATTTAAATTAAAAACACTTATTACAATATTTTTTCTATTTGCAAATTAACTAACATTATTTTTATTGAATATAAAAATACAATGAAAAACAGATAATTTTGTATAAATGCACATTTGTATTCACTGTTAGAAGAGTTATTTGCTGCTCCCACTGTCAGTTGCGAAATATAATCGATCGCGATTTTACGAATGAATGTATTTTACTTAAATTTGAATTTTGGTCTGACCCGTTTCATGAAATGTTTTTTTCCTAGATTTTTGATACTAGTCGATTTTTATTTAATTTTATTTATTTCGTTGATTCGACGGTAAACTATTTCCCTTTACAATTAATTCCGTTATATATTTAATAAAGCAGTACCGGCATTGCTTCTGCCAGTACTGCTTTACGGTAGCGAATCATGTCACCTGACAAAGACTCCGTAAAAAGAAAAACCGTATACTGAGCTTTGAGAACAGACGCTTGCGTCGGATAATGGGGGTGAGGTGGTTTGATTTTGTGAGTAATTCAGATATAAGAGAACGTACAAAACTGCGCTCCGTCACGTCAACGGTTTTGGAAAGACGTTGAAACTGGCTGGGTTAAGTGCTGCGGATGCCTCCGGAAAGCCTCAATCCTGCCTGCCTTTTCTTTTGACCGGTGGGATTCCGACGCCCCGGACGTCCGTCGGGTACTATTCATAGGATGTACTCGGCGGAACTGAGGGGTGCTGGCAAGTCATGGGAGGAAGCAAAGCAATTGGCGGGACACAGGGAAACATGGAGGTGCCGCGTGGTGGCCATATGTTTCACATAGGGAGCTGATATGGTCAAAGAAGAAGAAAAAAATATTTTATAGATTCTTATAAAAATTAAAAATGCTATTTTTTATCAGTAAACAATGCTCGCCATTAGCGAACCTGGTCCTGATCTTGATAATTAAAAGTAGAAAATAAGTATAAAGAAGTATTGCGTTTTTTTTTTAAATATAATACCTTTCCACCAAGTATTGTCAGCGAACGCCCTAAAAGTGGTAGATCAATTTCATACTAATATCTGTGAAGAAACAATCGGTTTTCTTATAAACGTTTTTTAAGTTATGTATTTATATATTTCCATTTTAATTTGATGTTCCATGTTCCATAGGCGAACAAAACTATTGAAAATTATACGATATATCATGACAATAATTTATCAACTGAATGGAAAAAAAGTGTTGGCTGCTATGCCATGTATTGTCATTTTTTTGGAACAATAAACAATAACTGAAACCTTCATTTATCTAAAAATATTTGGTTGATACCATTTTAGTATTATCCGATGCCTAATAATAACTGTTTCACTAAATTTATCGCTTAATAATTAATAACACAAAATTTTGACTCCACCACGTACAAAGGTAAAATTGAGCTTTCTCTAAAAGGCTGTGAAATATTTGAAAAAACCAAGTAGACAAGACTGGAGTCAAAATTTCAAAGGGCATAAACAGTGCCACGAGTCGTTTTATATTAATTGGTCGACCACTTGACAGCCTCACCCCTGCCTGTATCAGTATCTACCCTTTGGCCCAAATATACCTTACTCTACTTTGACAACGTCCCGCTTGTAAAATTCGTTACACTCTATTTTAAAATTATAAAAACTCTAAATAAACTCAACTTGTAAGTGGGGTGAAAATACGTCTCAATTTTTGGGAAACTAATGAAAAACGTGTGCTTAGAATGTAATTAAAATATTCAAAGCATTAATACTTTGAATAAAATTTAATATGTTGGTTATAAAATCAAATTACGTATCTGTCCGTAACAGAGTTCCAGGATTCAAACCTGATAAATAAATGAATGCATACCCAAAGAGGACGACTTTAGACACTCAGTTACAAGCTCGGCTATCGACTTTATTTTACGTTATAATTCTGTTTATTCGTTAAATATTACATAATTTAATAATTTTTGGGTGCATGGTTGAGTTTGCTACGTCTATGACTTCAGTTACGGTACTTGCAGGATCAAATCCCACTACAAATAGTTTTTATCAGTTGATTTTGATATTGAAAATATGCCTACGAGTTATATTTTTATTTAATGTTTTTTTTCAAAAATTACGTTATGAAAAAATATGTCGCAATTCATCAACCTTGTGATTTCGAAGTCGTGCTGTAGATATACCGTGCTAAACAGGGCCTAAATACATCTTACTTCAAATGTCAAGCAGGGTATTTATTAGCTGCCTTTGAAATAAAATGATCTATCAAACATTTTAACATGGTTTATATTAAGAAATAAACAAAATATTCCTTTGTACTTTATTTCCACTTTATGCATAAAGGTCAAGACCGGTTTCGCTCATGGCGAGCATCATCAACTGACAAGAAATATAATTTAATATTGCTATTTATACAAAAACAAATTGAAATGAAAAGGTGTAAGCGAAAATTGTCATTGAAAAGAATTTACAAATTACAGTGGGAGTGATTCTATAATTACCCAAAATTAAAATGTTTAACACTTCTTACACTAATATGTAAATGTAATTAAAAAAATATTTAAGATTAATAAACTTAAAGTGGTGACCAATGGTAATAAAAAAACATAATTTTATTGATTTGCAAAAGTTAGTATGAATAAATTGCTCTTTAGGTATTCACTATCAAGTAACACTAACATAGTGCAAAACTGTGGTTTATTGTTGTGTTTGGATAAGAAAAAGTTAAAAATATATAATAATTGTAATGAATTTATATTTATTTAAATATTCCATATTGCAGAATTATATTTACATTAAAATAAATATTAGAAATAAGATTATGTATAGCATAGAAGAGAATATTAGTAAAAAAAAAATACAACCCATTAAAAGGTGGGAACTACCGTACCAGGGAAATCAATTTGCCGGTCGACTCTCTCGTCGCCGCGCACCCCGCAAACCACCCCCAAAATAATTAACTCGGCCAATTTTAACCCCCCTGCCGAAAAGCCTTAGGGCTATGATGGCTCCAAGGAAATGTTGCGGTCCGTCTGTAAGGCGAGGGACTGAATTTTTGTACTGTATGACCTCAGTGACGTCCTCAATAAATATAATAATTATATTTATATTATAAGTAACAAGGATTTTTTCAACACACTTGAAGGGCTATAATACAATATAAAGAAAGCATTTAGTTACATTAGTAAAATAAATAATACAAAATTATTAATAATATACAGAATAATTCTTCAGAAGAATTCTTTATCGACCGATATTGAATTAATTTCTTTCTGCCGCCTGTGTGGTCGAGTGATCAATATCGTTGGCTTCGGTTACGGAGGTCACTGGTTCGAATCCCAGTACGGGCAGTTTTATAAATTGATTTTTCAATCGATTATTAAAATTCTTTTCAAAGGCATGGATGTATGTGATTTCTTGAATTCCCCCCTCTCACCCATCCTAGCCTATGAACAGGGCGTATCGAGAGCGATTAGCTAACCACTAGTCCTGTTCTAGCCCTTTCCTTATATTCCTGCTTTTTTTTTGAAAAAGAGAGGTTGAGCAACTGAGTAACAAGCAGTTCTCGTAGAAAAACTTCGGTTGAGATAAACTCCATTAGGAGTCCATATGCTCCACATTGGGAGCGGACATGGTAAAAAAAATAATCATTATAGTCAAACACAATTATTTTTGATGGCTTAATTTTAATATTGTATATCAAATGTTGAAGATTAATATTTTTTGAATTTGATGGAGTTTCGATGTTTCAACAAGTTACCTGCAGAAAACTATTTGCTTACTTTATCTCTAATTTGAATCAAACTATGTATGTTTTAATGTCGTGGCTACACTATATTTTTTATTAGAGAGGAAGTGAATATTTCTATAATATATTGTCGGGTCCTATGGCACTGTGGTTAGCGTTGTGGGTTTCCGTGCCAGACATCACGGGTTCCAGTCCCAGTACGGGCAGCATTTTTCAATTTTTCAAATTAATTTATCGATTTCTGTTCGAAGGTATAGGTGTTTGTGATGGCTTAAAAATTCCCTCCCACCCTTTCCGATCCTTTAATAACTGAGTTTAGTGAGGGCAACCAGTTAACCACTAGTCCTGTCCTAGTCCTATCTTTCTATCCCTACTATTCTCTTTGAATAAGAGGGGTTGAGCGACTGAATAACAAACAGTTATCGTAGAAAAACTTCTGTTGATATACCTAAATTAGAAAACCATATGCTGCACATTGGAAGCAGACATGAATAAAGATATTATAATTTTATAATAAATGAAATATTTTAACTCACACTTTTTAAATGAAAGCAAAGTAATATTTTATTTTTATCTGATACAAACTAAATAATCCGAATCATAAAACCTTTTAATTCAACCAATTATTGAATTATATATTATACATATATAGCAATCAACCGGTTCAAATTTATCCCTGAATTTGAATGTCCATAAAAGCCAAGATTCATGTCGTTATTGATAATACATATCGACTGTGGAAAGGAAAAAGGACGAAACCCTCAATTTTTCAAAACTACTTTTTTTTGATAATCACAATGTATACAACTTGACACACATTCTATCAAAAGGATGGAAGCTAAAATTGTCAAATAAGTATCTTAATTTAGCTTTTAAGTTTTTCCGAGACAATTTCTAAAATTAATATTAGATTGTGTCAATTGTTTAAGTGCACGGAGACTTCTAAGCTGGTGTTTACCAGTTTAGAAGTCTCCGTGCACTTCAAGGTTGTGTATAGTTCATAATTTGCATATGTCACAAAAAACACGTTTTTAGCGCCTCCTGTAAAATTTGATATGTGTGGGTTACGTCCTTTTTCCTTTCTACAGTCGATATAGAAGTGTACAAAACTTATTAATACCAAACGCCGTATCTCCTCCTTTTTTATTTTAAGTGGCACGGCAATTTTATATCACATCGTTGATGACGATGAGTGCGCAAAAACTGTTCTCCTAGATAACTGCTACTACTTAGGCCGTTTTATGACTCGAAAAACTGACAAGAAGCTATTTTATAGAGTGCATAATACTTAACGTTATCGCCTTAACCGGAAAAATGAATTATGTCCTAATTAATTTTCTACCATCACGCATACTTATATGATCTTTACTACCATTATTAATGTTTTATGTTTTCTAAAACATACTTCGAATTTTTATAGCGTGATAAACACTATTATTGTGACGTTTTTATTAAATATGTAGTTTTAATATTATATTATAATAATCAAAACTAGATGAAAAAATTTGTATATTTTATGTAATATATAAATATAAGAGTGCTCAATGAAGAATCATATCAAGTAAAAAAATGTATCTTTAACGGTTTATTTTGTTAAAATATATTTACATAGATATATACAAAATTTAACTTAAAAAAATGGTAAAGAACAAGTATTTTTTTTAATGAGAGCAAAAAGTTATCTATAGCACAAAAGATAAAAAAAATATGAATTTGCTTAATACTTATTATTAGTAAAATTAGTTCACATCGCTATATATATCGTTTAACTTAGAGATAATAATATTAAATTAAATTTGATTGCTTATTATTTCAATTTTTGTGCTACAACTTGTGACACGTGTTTTGCCTCTTTGAGGAGCATCATCAGACAACCTATCTCAACATTTATTTTGATAGTAGTAATAAAAAACTTATTACTTTTATCATGTGTTGCAAAACCCAAAGGAAATTAATTCTACAATAGACCACTTTTCCTTTTTACAAATTCTAAATTTATATTAACGATTTTCTTAATTTGCTATTCATTCTAAGCTCTTTACTATTTACTTTATAGAGTATTTCAACAATTTTATTTTTATCAAAATAATGATAATTTTCTTTCAAATGATTCGCAAACTCTGCAATATTATTGCACATCTTACGTGTTCTTGTGGAATAAAAGTGGAATAGCAAATATTTCATTTTATATTTAAAATTAAATTCATCAAAGTTACCACCGAATCAATCAAAGATATAGAGATAATAAATTTAATTCTTATATACACACATGATTGAATTATTTACAAAGCGTCAGTTCAATTTCATCCGTGCACTTGAACATCTGAAAATGCTTAAAACCAAAACCTAGGAAGTGAGAAAACGTGTGGGAGTGTACAGAATTTGTACGATTCAAATTTAGTTTCAATGTATTCAAAAGCTCTATTGTAACCTTGTGCATCTTAATAGGTTAGCTGGAATTACATATCAACGATAATTATGCATTAGCAGCGTTCCTAGGTTAGTTCTGGTTTAAAGCGAGCTAGCGTTGTACGGAAACGCAACGCAATAATTGTGTTATAACGAACGCTTGCATCTGCATTGTATTGTAACGAATCTGTACTCAGTAGAGCATTCTAGCACGCCTCGTAAGTACTAAAAAGACGGCTCTCAAATAGTCCGTTTCAAGTGGCTTCAAATGATTTAGTTAACGAAGCATACTATGTTGCGTATGTACAAGCTTATTCTGGCGATATCATCATTGTGTACAATTAAAATACTAGAACTGTGCTAATCAGTGCTTTTTTTTAAAAAAAATTGGTGCTGGAACTCACAACGGAAAGATATTTTTTTAATCCATGTCCGTTCTCAGAGTGGAACATAACGTTTCCTAGTTGAATTATTTCAACAAAAAAAAACAGTTTTCAAAACTCTCTTCGAAAAGCAGTTCTTGTAGAAAAAAACTGATGTTAAAATACCTTTATTAAGAAGCCATATTTTCTACCCTGAAAGCAGAAATGAATTTTAAAAAATTCATATTGTTAAGCAATAAAATGTATCATACATTTGCAATAAGTATCGTTTTTATGGTCATTTTATTTTAAGTACTGTTTCTGTGGATGAAAATGATGATCTCCTTGTTGTGACTGTCATAAAATTAAATTAAATTTGCAATGACGTTTTAAATTGCTTTAAAATTCATAGAACCTTAAATTAACAAACACATTTAGAAACCGTTAATTTACCCAAAACCAACTGGGTATCTAGAATATGCATGTGCACTCGCAGTAGTAAAGTTGAGATAGGGTAATTGCAACACTGGTGACAAATGCACCCGTAACTGCAATACAATATTCATACCTTCATTTTCAACACTCCAATTGCATTCTAACTATACTATGAATAAAAAATGCACAACCCAACTATGGTTCTACTGCATCACAAATTAATGCAATTAAATATTTCAACAGACTGAGTATTTTTGAATTTCGTACAGACTCATTTCTATTCCAAATATTTTTTCATTTATAAATAATAATTCAATTATATTAAGCCTGCACCAATATCAATAAAAGTGATTTAATGTATACTCACTAAAAAATATGTGATTTATATTAATTAAAGCAAGTATATAAAAGCTTGTTTGAGATCTGATCACCTGAGAGCTTTACAATATACATATAATAAATTTAGACACTTGTTTACAGAAAATAGTATCTTAAATTATTTTAATTAACTGTTTATACGAAAACCAACGTCTAGACTAATTATTTTAGATAAATTTTAAACTATCGTCTTACTTGTATTTTCATCTTCATAGTATTTTTTTCTTTCTTCATTGATTTTATTTCAAGGCGTGGTCTTATAGCTAAAGATTTTGATTTCCATTCCTGTATATCTTTGCAACAATCCTTTTACAAACATCCATATGAAGAGCTTGGGATCAAACGCGCCAAAATCGAGTGTTGAGAAAAAAATGAGATTCTTTTGTAATATTGGAGTACTTACAAATTTAAAAAAACATAATTTAAATTTTAACGTCGCTAAAAACCTTGTAATTTCCATACAACTAAGGATCAAACGTTTATTAGAAACTTGTGCTCTTTTATGCTGCAAAATAAGTGGATTTGGTCATTTTATTCCCATGCTTTTCATAGAAAGGCTCGTAAACAAAGACGGATTTTTTTTTGAAAAATCATAAAATGTTAGCAAATCAATTAAAACATATTCTTCATATTAAGTATTACCTCACTATTTTAATATAATTAACATTTTTTGTGAAATCCGTTTAACACCTTAACGACTTCGGACGCGTATTTTAGTCTTTGAAAAACAAAGTTTGCTGGCCGACGGACTCATATATGCGTATAGGCTAAGTATCTGAAAGTTAAGAAAATTAAATTTGGTAAAGATATCTCAATTTGTTTATAAATTATAATGAATTTAGTAAAAATACAATTTTTGCGAATTTTTCGCAAAATTGCCCGGCCGCCAGGTGAAATTTTATAAAAACAACGTGCGGTCGTTAAGCTGTCATGTTTGTTAAAAGCTCAATTCTTACTCTTAAAAACTTAAAATGCTAAAGACTGATATACAATATAATAAAAAATACCACTATATGTAGAATTGTAAGCTTTAATCGATGATATGTCAAACTCATTGACGATGAAACATGGTAATGGCTGTCTTTGTTTTCAAAGTATTCATATCATAGTATCATAATGTTGATAAAGAAACGGTTTTCTGACACCTTTTGGCCAGTTCACCTGCTATGATTCCTTGTCTGTTTTTAATTCATACATCCAATCATAACATGTTCTTCTAACTGTTTTCACTCATCTGATTCATTTTTTTTTACATTTTCTCACACCTATTTAAAACAGGTGTACAACATTCTGGTAAATTTAACAATAAAATCTTCGAACCATCTCGCCAATGAAGCACGATTTATACATTTACTACAAATATTAAATGTACTAATTATAATTTACAATTATATAGTATTTTTCAAATTGAACAAACCGTTTATGTCACGAACGATTACTGTTAAAAATAGTAGTTTGCTTGTTGTTTAATTGAATGTAAAACGTTTTTCGCTTTTTTTAAGTGTTTTTATTATATACTAGCCGGTTCCCGGCAAGTGTTGCAATGCCACTCAAAGAAAGAAAGTGATTTTATTTTAATTGTGTTTCTTGAAGTGCATGTTTTCTTTTTCTGTCTGATGGAACTTTGACGTTTGCTGCCGATTGTCTATGGTACGACTCACGCGCCATATACTGTAAGTTAACTGTTCTATAACCTTCGCGCAAGCGCAAGCATACGTTGTCAAAATTGATTTTTATACATAAAACCTACTATAAGTTTATTTTAATATGCCTATAACCTTCCCGGAAGTGCAAGCAAAAGTTTATCAAAGTTTTATTGCAATCGGATAAGCGGTGTGGCAATGCATAAAGTACGAACAAACAAACATTCATTTTTATATATTAGATATATAACAAAATAAGAAGTGCTATTTTTTTTACATTTCACGAATAAAGGAAAGATACAAATAGCATACATTTGTTATGTATTAAAAATAAAACAGACCAAACATGAGAAATAAGTTTTTTTTTCACATACTTACATACAAATATTGGTTATTTGAGTTCAATGAAGTATTTTCATAAGTTTTATCATGTTTGTAAATCATTATCTAATATTGCAAGGTTTTTTAAATTATACCTTCCAGGCCGTAAAATGTAAGGATAGACAAACTTTCTTCCGCACACGCCGGGCATGGGCTGTGCAGTGTTTTCTAGTGCAAATGTTGGTTTGTCCAATATTTGCCGTGGGCCGTATCAGCCGGCGGCCCTCAGTAATAATTAGACACATGTTTATACGGACGGGATAATGGATTAGTTCCGTTTATTAGGCGCGTACCGCGGGAAGCCAGCTATGCCGGTAGCCAGTAATTGGCACACGCGTGTGTACCTTAAGTCCTTAAACATACCATACTTTCGCTGTGGTGAGTTATGTCCTTAAAAATATGATTTCTTTTAAATCGATTGGTCGCGACTAAAGCATCCAATCGCAGACCTTTTTTGTAATCCCGGGATTTCGGGATTGACAATTTTTCAATCTTCATTTCCCAAAATTACCAACGTGAGACTTTTTTTTATTTAGCTCTTCCGATAATTTTCAAATCTTAAATCACAAAATTAATAATTTTGCCTAAATTATCAACGTGGGATTTTTTTTAGCACTAAAATCGCAAGAATTTACCGAAATTATTAGCGAATGAGTTTTTTTTATATTTCTTAGCTCTTCCCAATCTCGAATCTAAAACCACAGAAACAGCGAGACGTCTTTTTTAGCTTTTTCGTGCTTCATTTTTTTAATCCCGGTTTTCGGGATCACAGAATTGGACGGGATCTTGGAATTGGATACCTTAGTATGAATACGTATATAATTATAATATACAGCTATAATTTAAAAATACAATAAACACAAAGAATTTTTTGCATTAAGTGTCTTTAATTTTTTGCTGCGTGTTCGAGTGTCAACATCGCTGACTTAGAACACGGAGACCAAAGGCTTGAAGTCCCAGAACTGACCGTTTGTATTGATTGATTTTTCAATCGATTTATTTATTTCTGTTCGAAGTCATGGATGTATGTAATGTCTTGAATACCCTCCCACTCAACCTTTTTAAAAACAGGCGTAGCAAGAGTGATTAGCTCACCACTATCCCTATCTTTCAATCCCAACTCACTTTGAAAAAGAGAGGTTGAACAAATGAATAACAAACATTTCTCGCAGAAAACAATCTGTTGAGATACCTCCGTTAGGAGGCCGTATGCTCCAGACTGAGAGTGGTAATGGATAAAAAATTCTATATTTTAACCTATAATTATTAAACACTATATGTGTTCTGTCACATTCGACACAATGCTGTTATTAACATACTTTGTAGTGCTATTGAAAATTACCTCAATCCCAATACTACAACACTCCCAACAATGATCAAATCAGAGTTTCTTAGTTATTGTGAATATCTTATATGATCACTGTTGGGAAAACAAAATTCAAATATTATTTGATCAACAATAAGCCTATAATTATTTTTTAATATAGATAAAAAATGATGTTGTGTATAGTTATGAAAAATTGAATATTGTTTGATTATTTTTTTTAGAAGGAAAAAATAGATTTTATTATAATATTCCACAGCTATTTCCAGCGTATCATTAAAACTTATTGCCGTCTCAATTCTTAACTCTCGCGGCTCTGAGACTAGAAAAATACTTCTCGGCCGATGGGGGTCTTTTAGGGACCCCAGTGGTTTCCTTATTATTGGCCTTATTCTTATGAATTTCAAAAAAATAAATAGTCTAAGGGCTTTAAAATATCTCTCTGCATCATTCCTCATACATTTTTTATAAAAATCCGTGTTTTTTTAATAAATAATCATATTTTAAGTTGCGCGTAAAATATACGTCGTTTCACGGCAAATATCAATGTGCTACTTGGCCCGCATGTGGCCCGCTTTGCTTAGCGGCGTTCAGCCTATTATCTTACAAACGATCGCTGATAAGCGGGCGCTTATCTCTTATCTTATCGTATTTATATAAACTACAAAAGGTCCAAAAAACTATGATATAAGAATACCTTAATTATAAACATTGTATCACCCATATTAAAATAGATATTTAAGAAAATGTGGGTATTGGGGTCGCATTTCTTGAGCTTAGAACCGGAAAAGTTAAACAAAGAAACTCTGATTTGATCACTGTTGAGAAAAGAAGGCTTAAACTTTATTAGGTTAAGTTACTATAATTTTGTTGAAAGAAATGAAAAAAAATGTGTGCTGTACAATTGAGAAAAATTAATTATTGTATATGAAAAAATGTGAGATCATTTTCCATAACTTTCTTGCGCGCACTATATAAATCTTACAACCTTCTCAATACCAAAACTAGGTTACTCTGTTTTGATCATTGTTGAGCTTATTAAACATCAATTTATGGAATAAATTAATTGAGTTAGTTGACAATTTTGAAACAATAGGTAGTTGTATGCGTTTCAATCATTTGAAAACAAATCTCTAATGTAAAATTTAAAAATAAACATCGCTCAGTAACGTTGGTTCAACATTTTTGCCTGATACTTTCGTGTGCATCTATAGGTATAGTATTCAGCATAACGAGGAATATTCTACGCCTGTTAGGATTACTGTTTATCCCATACAGATTAATTTAATTTTTAGATGAGCATTAGCAGATTTCCGTTTAATAATATGGGGCTTTCGAGAGAGGGAAATTATACTCGTTTAAAATATTTAAAAACAAGCATAAATTGAATAATATACTTGTAAACAGTTAAGGCTTATTTTAGAATTTAGAATACAAGAAATTACACTTTTAAAGAAATTTATCAATGAAATATAAATACAACACTGTGAACGATGATTATACATTAATTAAATTTCCCTAGTTATCGACAAACAAAACATTGCAATAAGTATCGCTATACGTACGGCAAAGTATTTTTGTCTTCAGTTATCTATTATCTACCACCCTCATATTTTTTCATGAATTATTGTTATTTCTTATTTATAAGTACTTTTTGGCTACCATATTATTTTTAATGTTTCCTGAAAATGAACAGAAGAATACAAAGAAGTTTTTTATTTTTTTTAATCCATGTCCGCTTCTAATGTGGAGCATATGGCATCTTAATGGAGTTATCTCAACAGAAGTTTTTTCTACGAGAACTGTTTGTTACACAGTCGCTCAACCTCACTTTTTTCAAAGTGAGTAATAGGGATAGAAGGATAGTGCTAGAAGAGGATTAGTGGTTGATTAATCGCTATCGGTACACCCATTTATGGATCAGAAGGATGGGAGGAGAGGGAATAATATGAATTTACATCACAAACACCCAGTCTTTGATCACAACTTTTGAATTGAATAAATCTCAAATTCACTGTGATCTGACCGGGAATCTAACATAGACTTGCGAGTTTGGTAGAGCAAGCTCTAACAAACTGGGCTGCAGCAGGCGACACGAAACTTAATAATAGCCATATAATATTGGGAGTAAAATTTTATTTTTGTTTGGTCCCATTTTAGGATTCAACATCAGTTTTCAACCACATGCTCACATATACATAAAGACGCATAATACATATTTAGGCTCTTATCGAAAGTAATTGATTCAAGGCAATTATTTAAGAGTCATAGTGATTTTTTTTAATTAATTGTGTCATGAAATTCTATAAATGTATTCGCCACTTGAAACTAAGTAATATTCTTCGCGGATTGATTCATAACCAACTAAAATTGTTTTATATTTTGGTGCGTAGTAAAAATAGTCGTCGAAAAACACTTCTTTTAAGAATAAATTAAGAATAATTGTGGGGCTGTAATGCAAAACGTATTTCAAATATATTTCCAAAATGAGCGATATTGAGTTAGATATGCAGATAAAGTAATTCAAACCCAAGGAATCGACTGGTCCTATTAGTTTTAATATAAAACTTCTAAAACACTGTCGTTTTCAAATTGGAAATCATATTTTTATGCAAATATTATTTTGTTTGTGTTATTCGTTATAGTATTTGTCTCTACTAAAAAGTTCGATTTTTGGAAATAGTACATTTTGCATTATAAACCCACACTTTACAACTAAGTATAAGTGCTATTCATTGACATTCGATCAATAATCACTTTCTCTTTCTCACACACACATACTTTTTATGTCGCGCATCATGCGTAAGGGCTGTTTTTTTTTCGCATGACATACAGATAAACACAATATAAACAAATTTCATATTGTCACATACATTTTTTATTACTATCCAAAGTGAGCCCAGTGTGATATTTTTTTATTGATTTGGCGAGAACGAGATATAGAAACGAGAATTAGGGTTTGATGCATTATAATGTAAAGAAATTGTAACAAAAATGAGATAGCTTAATGATATTAGTTGTCCTACCGCCAATGGTTGCGAATGTCGTCACTGGTCAGAAAGGAAGATTTGCTGGCTGTGAATAACCCTCGTTTACTTGAGGAATCGAGCTTAAAAACCACCACTTTGTACAGATAGAGCTAGATTTTTTTACGCGGCAGCCAGAATCCAGACCAGAAGTCACGTCCATGATATTTACGATGAAAGGCATTTAAACAACAGTGAGTACCAAATGTTTAGAACGCTTAACAAAATCTACACGTAGACAAAAAATGAAAGTTAGCAAATGTTCATAAAAATCTCTCACTACTAAACTTCTACAGTTTAGTGAAGCATATTCAAATGAGGAAGCTGTAAACCGTAGCAAAGTTATAATAATTTGATATTGTAAAATTGATGAGCTTAAAACAAACACTTCTTGCTAAGCAGACAAACATTGTATTATGCACCATGCTATAAATGACCTGTATTCAAGCTAACGTACTAAAATACTAACGTTTAAAATGTAATATATTTACAGTAAATAATTATGGCAACAAACCGTCAACTTTCTGAAAAATAATATCAGCGACAGATTGATAGTTTTGAGTAAAAACCAAATGAAACAATTTAAGCTTTTAGATAAGAGCCTCTATCATCGATATTTTATGGAACATGGATAATGAAAAATTCAAAATATAGATACGTGAATACCGATCTGATCAAAATATTTGTTTAAATAAATAGACAAGTACAATAGCCTACCTTTAATTACATATACAAATAAATGTATTTTTGACAAACTTGTATAATAAATTAACTAACTGAGATATTTGAGGCAAAGAATAAATATTAAAAAATCTTTCCGTAATAATTAATAATTATTTTTCATAGAAATACCACGAAAATTAATATTAAACGTAAATATTTGAATTTATATTTACGATACGATATAACGTGACATTCAATTATTTCTTAAAATATCGCGAAATACTTTTGACGAATTTATTAATGGTTACGACAAACGACACATTAAAATTTGATAAAATACCCAGTTTTATAAAATTTTAAAATGTGTTTGTTTTTTTATTTTCATGATTTCCATAAATGAGTAATCAAACATTTTTTTTATTATAGATACGACTCTATGAGGCAATCCTTGTATGGCTACCGCTGTACGCTACAGATGCTGCGCTCGTCCGCCAGGCAGCGCCGCTGTTCGTCATTTCATTTTAATTTAGAATTGCAAATTTTGTTAGCTCAGTCGCCATTTTGTTGTGTAAATCATATCGAATGGCGGAGTTTCCCGGTTGGGATAACGCCGTTGCATATGGCTCCAGGGATTTGAAAATTTCAACTCAGTTAATGGCTTTTTGTCATGGCTCAAAGCGGCCAGGAGGCAGGTGGAAATGTGCTTAAGCAATCTTCATAAAAAAACCTCTGCAACGATTAAGTCAGTTTTTTGTATTATTTATTATCAAGCAAAATCCGGGCACCTTATGTTAACGGTAAATAAAAAATTGAGGCGCAATTCATATCGCAGTCTTACCACAAAAAAAAATAAGTGTATTCTTGGGATTATTAAGCTTTGAAGTTTTTAAAGAATACGTTTTTCTGTTGTGAATATTCTTTTTTGTAATACAAACATAATTTGGTCGATGAGATGCCTAAATTGGTATGAAGTTTTTAGACCGATGAAATTAATATTCACGACGTCAAAACACCGAATTGTTTTCAAACATTCAAACCATTTCATTTTAAACTCGCAATCTAATAAATAGTTGATAAGACTGGTACTATGCAATCTTGATGTTTTAAATAAACGGAAAAAAAATTTAAAAATAAAAAACTTTTAAAAACTATTTTTTACTAATTTAACTGTTTTACTTTAAAATACAATAAAAACTTAATCAACGCCATTTTTAGATACACAATATTGACGTCATAAAGATCAAGATGATATGTTAGAAAATATAAACATTCAATTCAGTCGCTTTTATCCTGGTTATGGGCTCTTTACATCGTTAAATGGTAGCTTATATAATTCTTTATGATCGGCTTTGTAAAAATTGTAAAACATTGTTTCCGCTTGTGTTTCATAATGAATTGAAGTTTCTGTGATCCCAAATATACTTTATAACCACTTTTAAATTGTTAATCGTCAATTTTAGTTAAAAAAACATATTATATTTACATAAATAAAATACAATTTTAATCTACCACTTGAAAAATCATCAGCATACGACGTTGTATTAAAGCCAATAGCATGGTGGGTATTAACATTTCTACAGCTGTAATTTTATTTTTATTCACAAATATAGATACTTACATCAGACCTTGTGATTCGTGGTTGTTAGAATTTCTATTTTATTTATTGGTAAAAAAGTCTTAACCAACAACAAACATTTAAAAGAAAACAAATATATGAAGTGAGTATAAATTCATCTAAAAAGCAATATTTTTAATTACCTGCGAATTAAATTTATTTTTTAAAAAAATAAAGGAATAAATTTATTTATTTACCAACATATATTATTTATTTTATATTACAAACTACACATATTTGATAATAAGCTTCAGTTGAAATATTGTACAAGAGTAATTACAATAAATTTAGGTCTTATAAATTCGTAGAAATTTATGGTTTCCAACTCATCTGTGTAGCCAATCACGAAACAACAGGGGTATTAAATTTAGTCAAACATTTGTATAAACACAATAATAACATTATTCCCGAATGGAAACCACAAAATCAAACATTCAGTACCGCTCTGCGTACTTTACATCAAACATTCGATGATAGCTAAGAGCTGGTACTAATTAACCACTTCATACAATGTTTGTATACTTCCATAATATTATCTAAGTATCTTATTGCACCTTGTTTACATAACTATTTCAATTCAAATTGTTTATTTCGTCACTAACGACTCTAACTTACAGGAATACTAAATTTATAGGTTTAATACTCTAATACATCTATGATAGAAAGGCTACAAAGTGCTGGGGCTCAAACCCGTGAAGTCCCACGTTGAAACCCACAACGCTAACCGCTGCGCCATAGGATCCGGCAGAAAAAAAACAACTAAATGAATTTATCTGTTAGATGCTGATGAGATTAAGCACGGTATCCACTCATGTACAAACATAGCCGCTCAGACATCATTACAAATCGCATGACTCAACACAACAAAGTGTGTACTTAATGATAAAAATGCGTATGCAAAGCAGCAGTAGCAGGACTTAACGCCGTCGCGGCGCCTTGCAAGAGCGTCGGCGAACTTGTTGCTCTCGCTGACTAATGGACGCGGTCTCCGTTTTAATTAAACGCCGGGCTCAAATTAGCATCCGCGTTATAAATCACCTATTTGCATATCAATGGAAATTCGCAGGCTGCACCCTCCGATCTCTTTGTATTAATATACGACAGTAAAATACAGGTACAAAAGATATTCATGGGAAAATTAATGCAAATTATTTGTTTGTCGTACTTTACATAATAAACTTCAATTGGTAAATAATTTAAATTTTACTTTCAATTAAGCCTGCAAAAAGATGGAAGTGGTGAAATTAGCTTATGTTTTTCATTTGAATCTTTTTCAATGTAAATTTCTTATTCTTGGCGTATAGTTCAGTAGTCACTGATGTTGGTTTAAAGTTTAAAGTGTATCCACTTAAATAAGGTAAAAAATATCAACGTATTTAGTTTTTTTATAAGATGGATTTGTAGCTATTTTTGCATGCGCCATCGTCAGACCTATGATTTAACTTGTATATACTTTGAAAAAAGTAAGGTTGAGCGACTGAGTAACAAACAGTTCTCTTCGAAAAACCTTCATTAGGAGTCCATATGCTCCACATTAAGAGCGGACATAATAAAAAATACGCTACATTTACTGCCTTAGAAGATATACACAATACATCTTGTTATTTGCTCTAACTAGGTTATCCAATCCCGGAATCTTGTCCAATTCTGTGATTTCTAAATTCCGGGATTGCAATAGTACCGATAGTACGGGATTTCGGGATTGAGAAAATGAAAAACAGAAGGGCTAAAAGTTTATAAAAGAGCTTTTAGTTATTTGTTTTTTTCGAGTTCAACTCTTGTTAAAACAGTCTTGACTCCACGAATCAGACTCCAAAGTTCTTGTTTATATGTTATAACCAATGCCAAACATAAGATTTGTATGATTTTATTGTTAATAAAGTGAATGTGAAAAATAATATATACACTTGAAAGAAATAAAAGTGTTCATATCAATGCGTAACTACCAAGTATTATCTTATACTAAGAAATAAAGATTATATTGTAATAAGATTGTCATAAAGTATAGCCTTTGTTGTCCGCAACACAAATCGAATGCCTCTCTTTCATAGTTGTTTGATATATTCAACTTATCTTTTCCCGGAACGGGCGGTATTTCCGTCCCTTGCTTACTATAAAGAGACCTTTTTGATACAAAAGACATAACCCAAGACTATACAAAACCTTCTGACTATATGTGTTCTCATATAGACTATACTTAAAATATTATCATCGTCAATAGCTGCTTTTATGTATACTTCACTTAAGTGTTTGCCAAACTGTGTTATCTATGATAGCTATAGTTTAAATTTTTCAGAGCATTTAAATAATGAATGTTTTACTTTTGTTAATACATGTTAAACGAAAAGACACAAGAAATGCGGATAGTGCAAAAATATTTACAAAAGCACAGGTGAAAATGTCTATTTTTAATTTACACGGTTGCTTACACTACGACATATTAAAATATTTATTTTCTTTTGATGAAAACATGATTTATAATAAACTTAGAATCGTGAATTTCAACAAAAGTAAATCATTAATTTTTATTTAAATCCAAATACATTTTTCTTAGTTTAAATAGGTAACTTAACCCTTAAATGCATGTTTTTTTACATTAAAATTTAAAATTCTTACACAATAGAAAGGTGTTTTTGCAGGAAAAATAATTTCAAAAAAATTCGATAGTTTTTTTTTGTTTATTTTTATTCAAATATACTATAAAAAAAACTCCTAAGCCTCAGAGCAGCTATACTCAACCTCTTTTTCCTCCGGACCGCATTCCGATATTTGCTTCTCTACGTGGGCCGCAACATATTTATGGTATACTCTTTTTTTTTAGCTCACAGAGGAATTTGAAATCCTCGATTTGGTATACTTTTTCCCCAGATATCTCCAAAACTCCTTTTATTCTTTTTTAGATCACCGAGAAACTTTAAATCCACGATTTGGTAAGAGTTTACTGGGCCGCAGGTTAAGTAAGGCTGCATTAGAGGCAAAAAACATGATTTTCATACAGATTATAAAAAAAGCAACCCTTAGAATACACTTCCAGCTATAGAATACACAATTAAACTACCGAATGCTATTATGATGAACCATGATTTTTTTTATTATAAAAATTGTATTAAATAACGGTCGAAAATCAATGGCCGCCAAAACTCCAGCTTGCTCTGTTCGAATGAAGATTATAATGGCTTAACACGTGTTGACATCACATCTTTTCGCCCTAAGTCGCCCGCTTTGGTCTAGTTGGTAAGAGCTTGCTCTACCGATCAGGTGGTTCCGGGTTTGATTCTCGGTAAGGTCAATGCCGAATTGGATTTTTTCAATTTTAATTTGAGATCTAAGACATGGGTGTTTGTGAAGTCAATTCTCCTTGAGTTAATTTCATCTGACTTTCAAAAATTCGCATCGAGTATATCTCGTATGATCTTTCAACTTCAAAATATTTAACACATTGGCATAAGCTGTAATGTCGAATATTTTATTTAAAATTAAAAAAAAAAAAGAATCTTTTGAAACAACATGAAGATTAAATATTTATTTGGTGGGTTTCTGTTTTTGGAATAAGTCAAAACAAAAGTTTGTATATTTCGTAGTCATCTATGCATTTAAGGGTTCAAATTATCCTTTGACACATTATTTGTGTTGTAAAATACAAGGTTAATGGAAAATATGCATTGTTATCAAAATGAAACCTGCATTCAGTTTTACACATTTCAGATGTTTTTTAAATCAACGACGGTATGTAAAATACAAAAATATAACATAGTTCATTTATACAAACAGAATTTTACGAGCATGTATATACACACATATATGCACGTATGCGGGCAGCACAATGTTTAAAAATCCACCCACCTTCTTTCCGCAAACCCCATTTTCCTGTTGTCCCGGGTTTACTATACGATACAGTGAACGAAGCAGTTTCCGCTCAGATAAAACTGACATGAAGTCTGCAAAAAAAAAAAACAAAATGGAAATGTTGATATTATTTGATAGAAGCTTAAAATAAATATATGTATATATTGTAAAATTTCTGTAGAGTGGTTTTGTGCATCCTTATAATATGGATCTAAATAATTTAGTGCTTTTTTCTAGCTAAGTAAATAAATATTAATAACTTTTATACTATACTGCAGTGGTCGGCAAACTTTTTGGGCTCACGGAACACAAAATTAACACTTTTAATCCAGCGGACCACTAACTGGACTTTCGTGTAAGATATAATATATTGAAATAAGAGTAATCAAATGCTTCTAAAAATGCATTTATTTCATAAAATAGAACTTTTAATTATAATTAAATTATAAAAGCTTTATTAATTTTCAATGTGATGGATGTTCCTGGATATTTGAAATGGTAAAATTTATATTTGGCTCCAATGATGTAACTGGAAGACAGAGAACCGAATGTATTTTAAGCCGAGATCAATACCGTGTTTTGATTGCTGTGACAAATGAAAAGGCCTTTCCGCATAAATATGTTGTGAAGAATTGAATTAGAATTTTTATTAGAAGGATTAGAAAACTTAAAATAGTCTTAGATCTCTCTGCGGACCACCAAAATTTTCTCGCGGACCACACTTTGCCGACTACTGCAATACTGGGTGTGTTTCTAGAAGTGACACGTGTTTCGCTACGTAACGAAACATTTTCAGAACAGTTATTCATATTTTTTTTTAATAACAAAGAAGACATTTATTGATTTGTGCAGTATCAAACACAGCTAACTCGTTTTTTGATGATGTACACTTTTTTATCACATTGTAAAGAGTGATTGAAAATCAATGTTAATTTATTGGATTAAATACACAAAACTTATAATCTTTACTAGTCAACGACGAGCAGGTGATTAAAACATATAAAAACAACACCAAAGCGATAAATCATGTTACATTCTACATAATATAAGTTCCTTAATGTATGAAAATAATTATTTATGTGGAATATGTACGTTTGTGTTTAAGTATTGATACATGATCTAAAACAAAAGAACGCTGTCACGAAACTCGATATTATCAAAGAGCTTCGAAATTATAACGTAGGAATAAAGATCAGAAAATCACAAAGCTCTTCCTTTTCGTTGTATGTAGACCCTTTGATTTAATATTTTTGTTATACCCGATAGGCCCCGAAGGTTAGTTTTTTTCTGTTGTTGTTGTAGAAAATTGCTTTGAATTCTCGAGGGTAGAGCCAGTAACGAATTTTTGAAGCATTGCTTATTAGACGCAACGCGGTTCAAAGCAGAACCATGGTTATTGAATATAAATCAATTTTCATATTGAAAATACATTCATTTTTAAAAACATAATTGAATCTTTTTTCCATCTTTTTTCATATTATGTTATACAGAAACATTTTGTTTATATTTTTAAAATAATCTAACAGTGTATAAGAATTCTATAAATCGAAGTACAAATTCCATTTCATCTATCAAAATTCCTTTCTTTCTGATATATTAATTCATATATTGTATGACAGCTTAGACCAATTCGTAGTAAGAAAATTCTCATCAAAAAATCGTTCAAATAAAACAAACAAATGAACAAACTGGTTGTCAATTTTATAGCACAAGTACAATTTCCTGAAAAGTTGACGAAAGTAAACTATATATTATGATATTTCAGAATATTTTATTTTAAACACAAAACGCCTCGCATACAATAGTTAGATTCGTTGAGTTGATATGTAATTTCTTATGTTTAACCTAATACGTTAAATTACAATGATACAGCCAAAAATGAAAAAAATCTGATTAATTAACCAAGAAGATTGTGCTATCCGTTCTTAGTGTCAAAAAATACTACTTTATTTTGGTATTTAAAAAGAGCGGAGATTATTCGAAAGCAAATTTCAATTAAAAATTAAACATTTACGGCTCAGATAACACCTTTTATTTTGCAAATATCTACATTTCTTCATATCCGCTCTCTTGTAAGAGCTTATGGCCACTACGTGGTTCCGCCAAGATTTTTTGTCTCCTGCCAGTCTTGTTACTTTCTCCCATGTCACTCCAGCGTCTCGTAGCTCCGCCGAGTAAAGCAAATATCTACTAGGTGCTAATAATCATTATTCAAATAATTATTGAAATCGTTAATTTAATATTCTTTTTGTTTATCATTAACCTTTGAAACAGAAACAAACAATGGTTTTTTAATATAGTTTAATTACCATTAACCGTGTCACGATGGTTTTAACTAATTTAAAAAATCTTATTGGTGTGCTATCAATCAATATAAAAGAATTTTAAAGTAATCATCATGATACAATAAATTGAAATTTAAACGTGTTTGGTAACCATTTTGAACTGTGTAATTGTGTGTCCCGTGAAAAATCTTGCATACGTTGCGGCTATCGTGAGGTGTGTCGACGTCAAGCTCGTGTCCCGCGGGGCCTCCCGCGTCCTCGGCGCCCGGAAAACTCAATCACGTCCAAACCGGCGCTGGCGTCGCACAACACTTGTGTTTGTTTTCACTTTGGCTAAATCAATTTTTGCAGTTGTTGGGTCTACGCGCCTCGATGCCACCAGGGATATTATACATTCCAAATTGAATGCCTGAGTTTTACATATTTGCGTTCGGCGAAAAAACTTTTGTTTCGGTATTTTTCGTATAATTATTTACAAAAACAAAACATCGTATACTTTGACATACACAAAATCTTTTCTGAAGCAATAAAACTATGTTGTTATTCATTCAGCCATATATGTAATTCAATCGATAAAAATAACATTATATCGACTTTTTCAGATGAAAAATAATTGTCACAGACTTACAATCACGGAAGTGAACTTACGAATAATTCTAAGAAAGGTATTCAAATGGACTAGTTCTAGACAGCAGGTTATTAAAAAACATTTTGTAATGAACAAATATAATATAACCTTTAATATATATGATTGGAGGATTTATGAGTAAAAGTATATGTTTGGTAATTTTACAATAAATGCGTTAAAAATATCCAAACGTATGCAAAGCAATGAATGACAAAAGAAAAATCAAACACTTGTTAAATTAACCAAAAATATTACCTAGGTCTTTAACGCAGTGTTAACGTCGTTGATTCTGTGACTGATCGTTCTGGTTAGAGTCCTGGTAAAAAAAATTCAGCATTTTTTCAATCTATTTCCGTTCCAAGGCATGGATGACTGGATATCTAAATACTCCTTGCCACCTTTCCAATCTTAACATAAAGTTAATTAATATAATTTTTTCTCTTATTGCTTTTTTGCAAGCTTCAATTTTACATTCAATAAGACGAAAGGAAACTATCAAAGACATATTATTTCATTGCCTAGAGAGGTGGGCATTTTTAGTAATAGTATTTTTTAACTGTTTGTTAAATTTTACTATGTTATTTCTTGATTTTTTGTGTTGATTTTTATGTATTATGTAGTTTTATGTTATATTTTGTGTCTTTATATTTGTCAAGTACATGGCGAATTGGCGTCAGCTGTTATGTCATGTACCATAATGTTAATTTTAAGCAATAAACAATATAACTGTAAAATATATGAAAAAAAACTATTTACCAAGCCTGTAAAATAAAATACTTAAAATAATATTTTTTCAAACCGTTTTAAACGCTAAATTAATAAATTTTATTGTGGAACGCAGTTTTGAAAACAAACACTTTTTTATAGATTTACATTATGTATTATAAGTCAGGACCGGTTCAAATAATCACGAGCAAAATCAACTGATCACCTTCGTGGCATGCAAACTAGTACTCATCTTAACTTTATATGTGGAAAAAATCTGCATTGTTTTTTGATACAACGTCTTTACATCAAAAATTGACAGTGAGCAATTACTTGTCGGTGTCTTTTCCAAAGGACTATGAACTCACTATGGATAATTTCAAAAGTTTTTTTTAATCCATGTCCGTTTTTAATGTGCAGTACATGATTTCTTAATGGAATTATCTCCCCAAAGCTTTCTACGGGAACTACTTGTTACTCAGTTTCTCAACCTCCTTTTTTAAGATAGTATGGGGATAAAAAAGATAGAGGTAGGACAGGACTAACATAGTGCTAGCCTAATAGCTCTTGCTATCCTCCGTTGTTTTAGGATTGATAGGATGTTAAAGAATTTTCATATATCACAAACATCGATTGAAAAATGGTATTTTTTCTGGAACTCGAATCAGTGAGATCAGTCACGTGCACCACGAACTTCTCATTGTTTTTACTAGAACAAATTGTTATTCAGTCGTTCAACCCTATTTTTTTGGAGAAGATACTTTTGTCAGTAAGGTAAAATTAGGAAAGTACCAAGGTGTAGGAATGGAAGTAAGCATCACATACATCCATACATTTGAAGGCAAATTAATTTAAAAATCAATTTATAACATATCTCTGAAAAGGCATACAAACTCGTTGGCTATCAACTGTACAAGACAAAAATCACATAATATTAATACCCGACTTCTGGGCCTGTGATCTAATATATAATAATGAAAAAATAGTTTAGATTCCCTGCTGAATGCCCAAGATATATTTTTTATTTCTGTTACGGCACATGTTTTTGTCCGTTATTCAATAACACAAGTTTTATTTTGATTCGGACTGCAAATATTTTTTATATTGAATTTTGTTAGACGTGTCCCAGAGTTTTTTTCGTCGGATGGTTTTATAAAAAATAAAACACATGCTGATAAAACATACGAAGTGATTTTACTGTATATAATTAAATATATAATACAATTCTCCCAGTTTTATTATTTTATTTTGAGTGGGTCAAATGTATCTTATTATAAAATTCATAATCTCCGTCTGTATTTATAAATCATATTTAGTACAATAATTATACTACCGAAATAAAATTATCATTTTTTTTAATATTTACGTACGCTCCCAATGTGGGACATATGGCTTCTCATGGAGCTATCTTAACAGAAGCTTTTTTTACAAAAACTGTTTGTTACTCATTCGCTCAACCTTTCTTGTTTTCAAAGAGAGTAGTGGGGATAGAAGGATAAGGCAAGGATAAGACTAGTGGTTAACTTATCGCTCACTTTACGCCCAGATGTTAAAGAATCGGAAGGGTGAAAAGGGAGGAAATTTTAGAAGTCACAAACGACTTCGTACAAAAATTGATAAATCGACCGAAGAAACGATTTTCATAGTGGAACTCGAACCCTTGAGATCCGGCACGGAAACCAACAATGCTTACTGCTGCGCCATATGACCTGACGTTTAATACTTATTAATAAAAACACAATATTCATTTGTACTTCATTCCAATTTATTATTAATAAAGTGGAATGAAGTATAAAGGAATATTGTGTTTTTATTAATATAATGCCTTTCCACCAAGTATTGACGGTGAACACCCTAAAAGTGTTTAATACTTACGAAAAAAATACAAGCGATTTCAATTCATTATTTAAATTTCTTTACGCATTCTCAGTCGATATCTTAAATTAAATATATTCATTTTTTTTATTTAATCGCTTTTCATTAATTAAAAAAAAGTCACTTACAATAATAGTTCATCGCACTATAGACGTTATGGATATACTATATGTCAACTGTACTTGCTATTGTCTAATACTGTCTATTCTGAGTACATTTTGGCAATACCAGTATAGCGTAATCCAGTGTACCTTAATGAATGAACAGGTATCAGCGTACCGTGAGGTCCACAAAGTCCACCAAATAGAATTAAATGATCTAGCCAGCAATTTTGGAAGTTGAAGCTAATGGATATCTGAGCAGTGTGAAACTAAGGTAACCAAAGCAAAACTTAACGGTCATTTTAAACTCACACTATATAAATAAATAAACTCACATTTTTAAATATTTTAAGACATCTCAGCGTTTAAAAGTTAATAGTTTTGATAATGAATAATAACCGGCTGCATTTTTGATTATCAACGTGCTTGAATTAGAACACGGATGTCACGGGTACAAATACCATTACTAACTGTTTATATTGGTTGATTTTTTAATCAATCTAAGGATTTCTATCCAAAGGCTTGGGTGTATGTGATGTCTTGAATAACCTCCCACTCATCCTTTCCTAAAATGGGCGTAATGTAACGTAACATTTCTTACTTACATGCTTCTATTCTTATTCTCTTTAAAAAAAACACAGGTTAAGCAACTTATCCTCGTAGAAAGAGATCTGTTGCTTATAGAGATCTGTTGAGATACTTTTAATAGTACGTCATATGCACCACATTTCAAAATGCGTCAAATATTTTGAAATTTCATTCTAACGTTAGAATAATCAACTCATTAGTTATTAGTATTGCGAGCAGTTGGATCTGCTCCGACTTGATTGACATCGAATTAACATTTTGTCAATTATAGAAATAGTATTTTAGTGATTTTGATATATTGTTTCTTCATGTGGCTTTTAATTTTCTCATCATGTTTATCTCAAGGGACAAGAAAATATCTTACACTATGGATATTGGAAGTGGTTATCAAAAATACTATTTAGCTTATCATATTCTTTAACTATGAATTTGAAGGATACTAAACGTTTCAAGGTAAAACGATAGTCTTCAATGACAAAACGTATTGAAACGTTTACAGTTTATCTAAGGACAAGTACATTATATAGGCCCATTAGAGGTGAAGTGAGCCAAGAGGTATTTAAATTTTAGATGCGTTTTAATATTCTGCTCGTCTTAAAGTATTGTAAAAGTTAAATAACTTTAATACACATCGCAATAGTGTTAAAATATGCAATCCATCAAAACATGAATGAAAAAAGTTTTATCATTTTACTTAATTTTTATTATTGTCTATTGTTTAAAAAAAGTAAAATACAGTACATGACATTAAAGCTGACGCCAATTCGCCATGTACTTGACAAATATAATGAGACAAAATATAAAATAAAACTACATAATACATCAAAATCAACATACAAAATCAAGAAATAAAATAGTAAAATTTAACAAAACAATTTACAAATACTGTCACTAAAAATGTCCAGTTCTCTAAGCAATGAGTTGATCAGTTGAACGGCCCTTGGAACTGGCGACTTATACGTCCTACGCCCTATTACATATGTCAAGTTGAAATTTACAATGTTTAATTTATAAGAATACAAGCGGTATGTGAATATGTAATATTAAAATCAAAATATAAATAGACACACAGATTTTTGAAATTGTGTATTTACTACAAAGGATGGTCACTGTTGCTTTGGCAGCCATTACGAGAGCGAACGACTATTGCCAGACTACCCTCAATTGTAGATTCCCGTCACTGGATGCACAAATTTGAGATTGCATGGTGCAACTAACTATTTAATGCAGATCCTTTGATGCCTTAGCCTTGGCTCAAATTGCAGGCTATTTGAGTGGAGTTGACAAGGTGGATAGACACCTACATGTAACTTATTCACTCAAAGGTAAGACCAGAAGTTAGACAAATAAAATAAACGCAATCTAAAATACATTAAACTAACTCATTTCAAGGTTTTTTTTTACAAAAGACGAAAATAATTTTTGAAAATAAAGTCAAATTTTTTTTAGTGTAAGAGGTCTACAGAGACACCTATAAAACAAATTATTAAATCGTTTATATACAAAAATTCGTTAAATTCTAATCTGAGATAATTTTAAAACCTAGCTTTATATGATTTTAAAATCATCTCAGATGAGTTATGCAATCCTTATTATCATATTGTAATAAATATTGTTTGTAAAAAAAATAACAAAAAGTCAGTGACGTGCTTAATCAAGGACTTTTTTTCAATAAAAAATTGCATCTCAACCAAAACGTTTAAAAAACAAAATATTTCGATAATAACAATTTTTTTCAATATTTTTTTTTTTGTTTTAATTTTCTATTCAACAGATACTATTTTAAAATTTAATTAGGTAATGTCTTATAAAAGCTGAAAAAAAATCAACGTTTTGTATTCTTTTCAAAAATAAATAGTGCGTTTTGATTGAGATGCGATGTTTTATTGAAAAAAAAGTGTTCCCTGCTTAAGCACCCTACATGCTCTCTGTTTTTTTTACAAATAAACTTTATTATAAAATGCTTGATTCAACTTAGATGATTTTAAGCTCCTATTAACTTAGATTCTTTCAATTAAACTTCTTTTTGTATATAAACAATTTAATAATTTGTCTCAATTATAGGTATATGTAGATCATGAACCTTACCCTTAAATAATACATGAATTTACTAAAAGTAGTTTACTAGAAAGCCAATTTTCGTAAAGTTTATAAACATGTATCATTCTATATTCCATTACACAGTAACCCAACAAATTCTATTTTTCAATGTTTGAACATTTTTATAATCATTTATTCCAGTTTTACTTAACACGTAACAAATAAAAATGGTTAATGTAGAAAAAAGCGAGCATAATGTTTTCTTTGAATGTGTTAGCTCTTCTTTGAGTCGGAGTGAAAGAAACGTGAAAGAGAAGCACTCTGAATGGTATCTATGATCTTTTTTGTCGGTAAAGAGGAAATCTTCTAGCCAGTTTGCATTCACTTGGTGTTGGCATAAAACAGGTGATGACGCCCACAGGATTTATATGATAAACTTTGGCTAGCATTTGCACTAGCTTTCAACGAGTAAAAACTCTTTTCAGACAACCTGAATAACTCGATTTGCTCGTGAAAGGGTTAAATGTTAGCGCATTGAAAAAGCATATCTCAAATTTAAAATGTTACAAAAATACGTTGTATTTAATGACATTCTCTAGCAAACTCGATTTTAAGTGAAATAATTTAAACATACTAATCAAATGTTATTATGTTTCTCGGGTTGTATTACTTTTAAAAGACACTAAGTAAAATCAATCATTTTTTTTATCATGAAGTGCAAACACTTTTAAATCTCAATTGGTGACCCGCAAACCTATACACACGTTAGTATCGATATATACAGCAAACTAAACAAATTGTTATTCTTGACAAAATAATAATTTATTAAAAATATTCTTCGCCGTTATGTGTGTGGTTCTTTGAATACTATACCTAAAACTTTATCTTAAATTATTATTTTTAAAAACAAATTATTAGCTTTAGGTATCTGTTAACCTAGATTTAAATTATTTGCAGGTCTATTACATAATTTAAACTATCTGACGTGAAGTAAACCTAAACCTACTTATAAAATTATTATTTTTTGTGGTCTAGGCGTACAAACTTCAATTCTCAATGTTGTGATTTTACTTCTTATTCAACTGACTACCTCGAGTGACTACTCATCGACCTTATCTCGTATGGTTTTTAAATATTAAAATATTTGGCACATTGGCAATACACGCTGTTATGGTAAATATTTGTTTAGCCAACCTTGTTACATATAAACATTTAAAAGATTTTAACATAAATTATGTTACACTCACTAAACATCATCACGTATTATATTACATTTTACCATATAATTATTATCCTAAGATATTACTGAGGTTGATTCTTGTGAATTAAAAGCAAGAATGTTGTCTGTGTTACTAAAATAAAAACAATCTACTATTTTAAAGTTTTGACTAATTCAACTGACAAGAACCATTGCGCTTATTATAAAGATTTATTGCTTGAAAAATATTGATTTAAAATAAAACGCAAGTTTTTATGTAACTTACGTATTAAATTATAAAAATAACGTCTATCCAAATTTCTTTAGTAAATTATAACTCGAGAAAAAAACAGGAACTCAATGTGTTACTAATTCGTTCGGTTAGAATAAATTTCAGTCGATACATAAAAAATATAATTAGCCGTCAAAAACACTCAAAAAATTGGTTATGAAATTTAAAAAAAAATCAAAGTAATTTTTTCCGTTTTCAATTGTTGATTTATATTTTTTCTATTATGAATTTTTATTTCTGATTTATGGAATATTCAAAAAATATATCCAAAACTTTTTTTTTGCCAAAAATAATTTTTTAATATATTCCAGAATATGTATGACATAAATTATGTATAAACACTTTCGCAAACTGAACAATAAATATATTCAATACACAATAAATCATCTTTTGTTATAGCCAATGGGCAGATATTATTCTATTCATATATATCTTCTAGAAGAGCAAAAAAATATGATAAACACCGTTTACAAATAGAAAAGTGTACGTTTCAAACCAATACAATTCAATTCATCACTCCATTTTTTTTAATAAGCCAGTAGTGTCCAAATTTTGAACAACTATTGACAGTAAAAAAATAAATATAATACTTCAAAGCCGATGTGATTAACATATTAAGTTACTCTCAATCACTTTTTAAGTGTTACTTTTCAATTCTTGGAGGAAAAGCATCATATTTGTAAAAATAAATTATTTTTTATATTTACTTATTCCTCAATTGCTTAAAATGATCATGACCAGTGGCGGCCGGTCAATGTGGCATTGCATTAACGCACCCTTTGTTTATGCAGGGGTGGTATATTTCATGAAATAATATTCAAACATAAAATTTATACCATTCACTCATTTTAAATTCTTCATGTATGTGATCCAATGCCACATTGACCGGCCGCCACTGACCATGACTGATTTCAAGTATTTTAAACTGAACTAAAACGAATGTGTTTTTTTTTTTTACTAATTCCATTTCTTTATTCTCTCTTTTTTTAAAAAAGCGACATTAAGCAACTGAGTAACAAGACGTTCCAGATGAAAAAAAAACTTATGTTTAAAAGTTTATAAATTTATTTTATGAGGCAATATGTTTATTATCCAGTGTTTACATGGATTAATAAATATAATTAATATTAAACGATTTAAGGCAAAAAAAATAATATTTTTTTATGGTCACAAGTTAGACAACAAAGTTATTCTGACAATCTAAAAGAAATAGGTGGTAGTAAAATACGTGATATGTACTTTATTAGAAAATTTACAAATTCCACTAACAATTGAATATCACAGTAAAGATCAAATAATTATAATCGTAGCTCTAGGCTACAATTAAAGGTCCAACGTAACATTGCTTGAGAACATCTGGAATACGCAGAGAGCATGTAGCCGCTTTATTCTGAGCCTCTTCCAATTTATCATCGGACAATACAATACCATATAATCTGTAACAAATCACTGACTATTGTATGGGAATACATAAAACATTCCCAGACCCTAAAATAAAGTGATGCAAATATTTCAAATAAACGTACCTCGGAGAAAATCCGATGAGTGAATTCTATTGTCGTACGATTTATCGATAAAATATTATACGTAACCTTTGGCCGAAAATATTATATCGTTTACAAGTAGAAACAACGAAATAATAAATTATTTTGATATTTAAATCACTGCTCATCAAATTCGTTGTAATTGTTGTCACGCTGACTTTTTATAAATGGTTGTTGGAGTGCATTGATAAATTATTTTAATTTTATTTTTTTAATATGTTGTGTCAAAGGTGAGACGTAAGGAGACGTTGGAAGCATCTGTATTTACTCGAGTTTATATAAATATATATAATATATATAAAAAAAATTAACAAAAAAAAAAATATAGTTGTATGAATGTACCTTAGCGCATGGCTCCGTTGACAAGGTGCACGCGCTAGGCGGGTTGTGCGCTTGGCTAATATGTTAAGTAAAACGCGCTAGGCGAGTTTTCAGCAGCCAACGTGTTAATAAAGATTTTGTCACTAAATCCATGACAATTAAAACATTATTCTTCTTCTCTTTTATTATTATAACAAACTCTTAATAATAATGTCAAAGATAAAGACACGGGAATAATTAATCGTTTTAAACGAGTATTACTCACGGTTGTACTCGATCAAAACAAAAGTGTCTCTTGTTCATCGCATGAATCTCAACAGTGCTATTTTACGGTTGTGAGTCAAAGAACCTAACGAAAGCACAAAGTAATCATAATCTGACCTTTCAAAATAGGTACTTGCGGTAAGTACTAGGGGTACGGTGGTCTGACTTTGTCGAGATATAAGAGAGCCGGCTAACCAGCCCTTTATTGCCTCCAAAATAATAAAAATGACGATGACCTGACATGTGCTACGGATGTTCCAAATGAGTCTTTACCCTGTCTACTTCTTCCACCAACCGGAACTTCCCGAGGTCATGGAAACTCACCGATGATAATCTGTATGATGTACTAGGCGGAGCTACAGGACGCTAGAATGACTTGGAATTAAGTAAGGAGGCTGGCGAGGAATAGAGATTCGTAGAAAAACCTCGTGGTGACCATATACTATAAATAGGAAGTGGATATTGGTTAAAAATGTATATATTTAATCCTTATTCTATGATTAACTCAAATATTTCATATTTGAAGTAGTAATTTTAAAAGTTTTGGATGCAAGAAAAACAAAACACTTATTTAATTTAAATAAAATTGCATACCTGATTTAACACTGATAATAAGTATTAAATTTCAGTTCTGTATTTTAAATTCAGATTTTTAAAACTATCGTGCCCTTTTACTCTTTGGAGTAAAACTTCGAAAAAGACACCTTTTTTCATATGTAAGTTACAAGTGATTGAAAATGGTGAAACCCCTTCTTTTCAGAATAAATATTGATCTGAACTGTTGCTTATTATTTTGTTTAAAAAGTAAAAATAAATCTTTTTTGTCAGCGAGGTAAAACGGATCCAAAAGTGAGTTTATAAAACAAAACCAGTCTATTAAAAGTACTATGAATTTTTCTACTATGCAAATCCAATTTTTTGCTTAAAAAAAACATAGTGCTGTTGACAAAAAAAGCCCGGTGAATTTGAATGGTATACTGGCTTAAAATTTTATAAAAGAGTTCAGAATGAAACCTTACATACTATAAAAAAAAAATTAATGCTTTCAATTATAATAGTGGAAACTATTTGATGACTTAAAATAAAATATGTCAATTCATTGAGCTATTATTTTTTTTACCATGTCCGCTCCCAATGTGGAGCATATGGACTCCTAATGGAGTTTATCTCAACATAAGTGTTTCTACAAGAACTGTTTGTTACTCTGTTGCTAAACCTCTCTTTTTCCAAAGAGAGTAGGAATAGAAAGATAGGACTAGGACAGGACTAGTAGTTGGCTAATCGCTCTCGATACGCCCCGTTCATGGGATAGGATGGGCGGGAGGGGGGAATTTATCACATACATCCATTCCTTTGAACAGAAATTCATAAATCGATTGAAAAATCTCTAAAAATGCCCGTACTGGGATTCGAACCCGTGACCTGTGATACACAGGTGGTGGAGCTATTTACATTTGTTTTTTAATTTTACGTTATAACTTACTTTCATTGATATCAAAAGAAAGCTTAGATAATAATCTACTTTTACTTGAAGCAATTCTTTACTATTTTTATTGCTTGAGACTGTAAAAATTCATTCGTGTCATTTGGAAGGCGTACACATTTCATCTAATAGTGCTTCTGGCTAACCACATCATTAAATCATTACAAATATTATTTTTTTGCGTTTAATCCGCCTTTGCCAACAATTCAGGCAAAAATTAAAAACCTTAACATATCTTTACGTTGAAGATATTTATTTATAAATTCACGAGTGATTATTTATTTGAATAATATTTCAATATTTTAATTTTTCATATTTAAAATTTTTACCGTTGTTTATTTGATTCATGCAGTATTAAGTCTATATAAGTAGCGGACGTAGACAATGGGCCGTGTGCACTGTAAACACTCGCGAAGTACATCTCTGTCACGTAGACCTGCACGAGTGCTACGACACGCTACGCCAAATGTAAGCGTTGATAAATGAAACTCTATGACACTTTAATCGTATACTGATCATTTAACTGTTCCTAATTTTAAAATTATATTAATTAATTTTAATTTAACCGAATTTTTCGACTACATTAAATATAATTAATATGTATGTTTTTCTTTCTTTAACTACATCCAGTTTAGATATATACAGCTCAGCTGTAATAATTTTAATCATATTTATGACGAGGTAGTTAAGCCTTTATAGCTATCAATTTTATTAAAATAAAATAGAAGTGAATTAAATTGTATTTTTTTACTTTATAACTTTTGTTTAATCCATGTCTGCTCCCAATGTGAAGCGTTTGGCTTAATTTAGATATCTCAACAGAAGAACTCAGTCGTTTTCTTTTTTTCAAAAATAATAGTATGTTTAGAAGGATAAGGCTAAGACAGGACTAGTGGTTAACTAATCGCTCTCGCTACGCCCAGTTATTGAAGGATCGGAAGAGTGGGAGGGAATTTTAAGACATCACAAACACTCATGTCTTCGAACAGAAATCGAAAAAAGATTTTAAAAAAATGCTTTTCGTACCGGGACTCGAACTCGTAAGATCCGACACGGAAGCCAACAATGCCAACCGATGCGCCATTGGACCTAAACTTATAACTAATTTCAATATTATATTAAAACTGTCTTTGTATAAATAAATTACTAAGTTCATTGCACCAAAAATAAGTCTTCAATATATTGGGTTTATTTAATTTGTTAATGAAACGATAAGCGTGTTGAATATGAATTATTAAATATTCTTGTTATATGTTATATATAACACATGCAGAAAGTAAATTTTATACCCGCATAAAACAAAAATATTACAAAATTCACTGTGTGATACGTTGACTGTAAGCTACGGTAGTACAAGAAGAAAACATTACATATGATTTACAAGGCGGTGTTGCGCAAAATGTGAGGCGGGGTGTGAAGGCTCTACTGCCGGCCCTTGAATTATGAGAGCGTTTAAACCTTAAGACAGCGACCGCAAACAAACTGAAGTACCTTCCCAGTCACTTGTACACCCTGCCTGTAAAGCTCAAAGCTTACTGTGTAAGACCAGGTATTAGACGGTGACAATTCCTACAAACAGTCAAGGGTTTTGCGAATAATATTAAATATAAATTTATTGGTGTCTTATTCAGCATTTAATTGAAAATTTTCCAAAAATTTGTCTTTATGTAAATTTTAATGTCTTAGATATTGAAACACGTTTTAATTGTCTTAACATCAACATAATAAATTAAGCTTCAAAATAATGTATTTTTCAAATGCTATTTAATATTTTTTTGCTTCTCAATATAATGTTATATATATACTATATTATCAATACCATAAAATCTTTGACATCAAATTCGAAACTATTTCATTAAAAAAAACATATCTGATATAATTATATTGTTCTATAATTTTTATAAATAAAATAATCTTTTTTTTTAATCCACGTCCGCTAACAATGTTAATCAAATGAACGCATTTAACGGAAGAATATAAACAGAGTTTTTTTCTACGAGAACTACTTGTTACTCAACTTTTAAGGTCAGTAGAGAGTGAAAGGATATAGGACAAAGAAAGAACTAGTGATTACGATTGGAAGGGTGAGGGGAAATTTTTAGACATCATTCGACGTTACAAGCAACCATGCATTCGAACGGAAATCGAAAAATCTATCAAAAAATGTCTTTCGTACTGAGACTTGAACCCGTGAGATTCATCACGAAAGCCAACGACATTGACCACTGCACTACGGACACGACAAAATTAAACGAAATATTTATACTTAAATATGTATGATTAGGTATCGTGGTCTCGCTGCTCAGTTTTTTGAGCAAGCAAATAATAGTTTAGTTATCACATCCTCTAAAAATTGTTCTATAATATCTTTTTGATATCATCTGAAATACAAGTAGATATTACCCTTCATTAAAAAATATGCCATGTTCACTTCAGTGTTCATCAAGTTATCAAAACTTGTGGTTAGAAATACAATGTTGAAGATAATTTTCGAAAGAGGTCAGAAAGATATTGATTCGGGTGATTGTGTTTATTTTGAAGTTCATTAAAATTAAGAAAAGCTTTATAAATGATTTTACGATAACATTATATTTTAATATATATTTGAGTATAAACGAATCTTTTTAAACATCAATACTATATTTTGCTCTTATATGTAAAATCATAATAACTGCTAATTGATACTACCTATAATTTAAAAAGAACTTAGTACCCATGAACAAATTGTGCCCATTTATTCATAACAATTCATTTGGTGCGTTACACCACGGTTTCTCAACAGGGG
Organism: Himalopsyche anomala; assembly: GCA_031772345.1. Classification (NCBI taxonomy): domain Eukaryota; kingdom Metazoa; phylum Arthropoda; class Insecta; order Trichoptera; family Rhyacophilidae; genus Himalopsyche; species Himalopsyche anomala. The sequence continues at coordinate 4,940,367 of CM062828.1, forward strand.
GCCACAGAGATTTATTTTTGTTTTGGGGAGCCACAACACAGTTCAGGGGGGTCACGGGCAAATTGAGGATTTCAAATTCCTCAGTGAGCTAAAAAAATCGGAGATATTCTGGGAGAAAGTATACCAAATCAGAGATTTTAAATTTCCCGGTGAGCTAAAAAAAAAAAAAGAGGTATGGGAGCCACAGAAAAATAAAGACACTCAAAGGGGGCCACGCTCCCAAAAAGGTTGAGAAACACTGCGTTACCCAATGGAGAATATTATTTTTGTCTCGTCTAAGTTTCCAAGTTGAGCTTTAAGTTTAATAACTTCTCAAAGGAAATGATTAACGTTGCACAATTGAAGGTTAGTCAATGAGAAAACGTAAATTCACAAAGCTCTGAAAATGGATGACATAGGAACGTAGCCTGCGCGTGTGTGTTTTCTAGACACGGCCATTGAAAGCTTTAACTTGAATCCTTTCCAGATAACAATTATCATAACGTAGACCAGTGATGGGCAACCATTACATCCCAATTATCATTATTTTGCTTTCAATAGTCCTAGCACATAACACACACAAATAAAGGAAGTAATCACCATAAAACGGTATATACGCCATAAACATGTATACATTTTTGATACTAGACCTTTTTGGTGAGCTTTTATGTATTCTGTAATATCGTTCTCGGCATAACGATATTTTGCCTAGCTTTTCGTAGGCTACATCTATTGCCAAATAAACACGTTTCCTCATAAAAAATAATGTTTCTTATTTTCATGAATTTCAGTTTACTTACTCTTTAAGCACTCTTCAATCTAAAGAAAATGTACTAAGAAATTATTAACACCTTTGGGAATATTTTTTGCATGATAATTTTATCCAGTACAAACATGTTTTCATATTAAACATTTAATTAAAACGTTTAAGCTGGTTCAATTTGTTTTTTTTTTTTATAAGTATTATAATGACAAAAGCAAATCAAACAATATTTGGTATCACAATCGATGGCCTAGAGCTTAAATATTGTATCTGTATAAATCATAATATAGAGAAAACTGTACTCGAAAGTTTTTAAATTTGATTGTGTTGTGATGCAAAAATGAGTTTCTAGTTTCATGTTATGGTTTAATTAATTTAATTTAAATATTTGATAAAATAAAACTTTTTTCACCTTGAGTATTATTAAATAAATTATCTTTTTGGAATAGAATAAGAACATTCAGTTAAAATTTAAATAAATATACTGTTAGAAAATAAAATAGATGTGCTTGTAAAAACTTTTAAAACGTACACAATCTTTAAAAAATTGGGTATATAGATGCAATATTTAAACACAAATATATATGAATAAAAACACAATATTCCTTTGTAGTCCGCTTTATTAAAATGGTCAGAACCGGTTTTGCTCATTGCGAGCATTGTCAATAGCTATGATTCACTGCTTGAATTTGTCTTACGAGTCTATTTTATTCTAAATAACCTTGTTTTGTTAATATAAATAAAAAAATAAAAAAAATATTTTAAAACATTTTGAAACTTAAAAACATTGTATGCTTCCATCAAAAGCAATTCAGTTGGAAATAAGCACTGTTATCAAGGTCACAAAGATAAGCAATTGTTTATATTTAGGTCAGCACATAGAAAATTACATTATCGACACAATGCAATACAAAAAGTATTTTTTTTAACCATGTCCGCTCCCAATGTGGAGCATATGGACTCCTAATGGAGTTTATCTCAACAGAAGTGTTTCTACGAGAACTGCTTGTTACTCAGTTGCTCAACCTCTCCTTTCCCAAAGAGAGTAGGGATAGAAGGATAGGGCTAGGACAAGACTAGTGGTAAGCTAATCGCTCTCGATATTCCTCGTTCATAGGATAGGATAGGTGAGAGGGGGGAATTCAATACATCACATACATCCATGTCATTGAACAAAAATTCATAAATCGATTGAAATATCAATTTATAAAAAGTATAAAGTCAAAAAATCATAATTTTTATTAAAATGAAAATATTTCGGTTTCAATAGTGTTGAGTAGGTTTCAAGAGTATAGCATGTAATCGCTTTCATAGGAATTTCTACGGAATCCGGTAATAATTGAACTTGCAAGAAGTATCCACAATTGAGCCTTCGTCCCAACTAACTATCGTCCAGTGTTTTACACGGAGCTCAGTTTTCGAGTCGTATCTTTTGTTCGGGAACTATTGTTATTGTAATGGCTTCTATGCATAGATACTCAATAGGCGGAAGGATAAATTATCCACAGGAAAGGTTGTTTCAATGCTATATAGTCCTAATTAACGAGTCGTCTTTTGTTTTCAATATTCCTTGTCTGGGTTAAATATCCTTCAAACTGAATGGAAACTTACGAATGTTTTATGCTTATTCTTGGTGAATAGACAAATACGGATTCTCCGGAAGAAGCAAGTATCCACGTAGAAACTTAGACATTTTTGTTGTTAATCATTTACTTTGTAGAGTTTAATTATACTGTGGTCAAAAATAACTTGCTTCAATCGCCTTTAAAGCATTATCTGTCTAAGTATAAAGGCAACGTTTCTCTTCAAATAAATCAGGACTAAATTGTACTTATTACACAATTTTATATTATGTAATATTATCACAGTTAGGGTTTCCAATCCCGGGATCGCTTCTTGGAAGAGCTGAACAAACGTGTCATGCTGGTATTCTGGGCAAATCTGGTTTTTGATTTTTTTTGAAAAATTCTATGGTATCCTAATGGCAGACCAAAAGTTTTATCAATTCCAAATCCCAATTTATACACGATTTCATGTTGATTGCTCAATCTTAAGATTTTAGGATCTTAGGCTCCGAGATTGGATACCCTAATCACAGCCAAAATATGCACAGTGAAAAAAAATCGGTTAACGTACGAAAAATATTTAAAAAAAAAAAATGATTTGTTACACCAACACGCATCGTTATTACATCAACATTGAAGCCGTGGGTACGGCCAACGTGTTTACAATCGATTAATCGATTTCTGTTTGAAAGCACGGGTGTTTGTGATGTCTAAATATTCTCTCTCACAAGCAAGAACGACTAGTCACTAGTCACGGCCTAGCTCCTTTCGTTAATTAATCTAGTAAGACGCAGCTCTTGAGAAAACTTTGGCTGAGATACCTTCAATCGCAGGTCATTAGGTCATGGATTAAAATAGTTATAAATTTACTATTGAAACCAATACCAACCATAACATTAATCTAGAAAACAAACTATCAGGATCTCATAATAATATACCGTATTTTAAAAGATATTGAAAAGTCTTTGTTCACTACTCACTTTTTTATAACAAGTGATTCAATCAAAACTTTTGGTACAAAGCTAATCCAACTAACATTTTTATATATTACACTAAGAAAACAATCTAAGATTGACTCAAATCTGATTTTTTTCTATGAATTTTCTAATAAGGTTAAGTATTTAGTTCTATGGGATTGAAAAAACTGTTCACTGTAGGCAAACATAGTTTCAGTATTATTATTTTCACGTATGATTTTGCTTCTAAAAAAATAGCTATATATTATACGTTGTCTGCCCGTCAGAAACTTTGCTATCTAAATAAAATATTGTGACCTCTAAATACACATACATTTATCATTTGTCGTTCTTTGTAAGATTTTCCTTTTAACTATTATTTTTCTTTTGAAAAACGACACGTTTATGATTTCATTTTTAGAAAAGCCGCTTATCCTTTATTCATGTATCGATAAAAAAATATTCAGTGAAAACGAATGTTAAAACAATAACATTTTAAGTTGCATTGAAATGAAAAAGAGTATTTGCCGTCATAGTATATTTTAAATTCATACTGACTCCCAATGTGAGGCATATGGCATCCAAATTGAAGTGTTTTAATAGAAGTTTCTTTACAAAAACTGCTTATTAGTCAGTTGCTCAACCTCTTCTTTTTTTAGAGAATATCGATTGAAAAGATAAAACTAGAGGACAGGAATAATAGTTAACTAATCACTTTCACTACATCATGCTTTTATGATTGCTAGGGTTGGAGAGAATTTTTGGACTTTAAAAAACATTAATAAATCGTCATTTTATTGATTGAATTGGTAGAACTCCATTGTTTTAAGGTAATAAATGCCGAAAAATTTACTTCTACATTTGTTTTATATCAGTTAATAGTTATTTGTGCATATGCCTTCATCAGAACTATATTTAAATCTACATTTACTCATATATTTATACTGGCTTAGAAGAGATGCACTTTAAACTTTAATCATGCTAAATAAATGTAATACTATAATATAATTTGTAATATAAATTAAAATGTAAGATTTAATAACAGAGTGTGTTGTGTACCTCTCCTAAGCCAATACTATATAGCTGATTGAATGTAGATTTAAACATAGTTTTGATGAAGGCGTACGCGAAAATAGCTGCAAACTGTTTTTTTTTTTTAAATTTGTAGAACTAAATACTTTACTATTTGTTTCCTTATTAAATCGTCATTTCTCTTACTCTTAACCAGGGTTGGGGAACCTTTTCACTCCTAAAGGCCACAGGCCTGATTCAACATAAGACCGCAGTAAAGAAAACGTTGACACCCCTACTCCCTTTTTTCGACTGTCGAACATATCGACTGTAGAAAAGAAAAAGGACGTTACCCACAGTTTTTTCAAAACAGCTTCTTTCGATAATCACAATGTTTACAACTTGATTTGAAAAATGAATGGCCTGATGAAGTTGCCATCAGGAAAAAAGATTTTTCTTTTAAAATATATTAAATTAACATTAGATAATTGCAAACCATTTTATTAATCTTCATGCACTTCAAGGTTGTGTATATTTCATAATTCGCCTTTGGCCCAAAATCATGGAAAAACGTTTTTTGTGACTCTTGTAAAATTTGCTATGTGTGAGTGACGTCCTTTACCCTTTCCACGGTCGATATAATTTATTTATTTATTGTTTAAAATTAAAATTATAGTACATGACATAACGGCTTACGCCAATTCGCCATGTACTTGACAAATATAAAGACACAAAATATAAAATAAAACTACATAATACATTAAAATGATAATGGATTGAATACGCTCTTTTTTCCAAACGACTACGTATAATTTTTTGATTAAAGTGAATATTTTGATCAAGTCAAAAGGCCGCATCAGAGTAGGCACAATACCTTGAAAAATAAACTCATTTTTTATTTATAATAAAAAGGCAAGCATTAATTATAATATTTTATTATAGATTCCAGATTCGTGCGTTTGTCCAGCAGTGTTTTATTCGACGTCAATGCGACGCATGTTTTCCATCAAGCGCCCCCTCCGCAGCCCTCCACGGCGGGATGATTAACTGGATAAGTGATAAGAAATTAACTGGGAACGTTATTTATGGGATTATCCGGTGAGAACAGCACCGTCCACTCACCGCTCTAATGCGAGTTTCTTGTTTATGTCCGTTGCAATACTGTGTCGACCATTACAAAAACATTTGTAGCCTACGACTTGGCATGTAGCGCAAATGGAATAATTCTGTACCCAAAAGAGGTCGAATTTCTAATAACGGTTTATTTTGTTCGCTTCCAAGAAGTTCTAAGCTAAAAAATATCAATTAAACAAAAATGTCCCTTTCAAAAGCTTTACCGTAATCTACAATACAATTAAAACAAAATAATACTATTTTTTTCGATGGATTCGGTGGTAACTGGTAGCCGGTAAATTGCTCGAATGGAAATTGCTCGAATTACAAATTATTCGAATTGCTTGGTTATTTAAAAGATTTTTCACGACTTTTTCTACGAATTTCATTTTTATCTTGTTCGACACTTGTTTAGAGAGTGAAATATAAACATAATTTTCGTAAGTATTTATTTTAACCGTGTTCGCTCCAAATGCGGAACATATGATCTTTTAATGTAGTTTATCTCAACAGAAGTGTTTCTACGAGAACTGCTTATTAATTAGTTACTCAAACTGTTTCTATATATTTCCAGAACACATAGAAGACTAGGGCTAAGACAGAACAAACGGACAGAACAAACGGAAACAAATTGATTATCTTGTTATTCGAGCAATTTCCATTCGAGCAATTTACCGGGAACCGTGGTAACTTTGCGGAAGTATAATCTAAAATATAAAAATGAATGTCTGTTTATTCGTATTTTATGCGTTGCCACACCGCTCATTCGACTGCAATAAAACATTACGAACTTTTTGCATGCACTTCCGGGAAGGTTATAGGCATAGTAAAATTATCTTACGGTAGGTTTTATAAATAAAAATCAGTGTTTGTATGTCTGCCATACAGTTTATTTTGACAACGTATGCTTGTACTTGCGCGAAGGTTTATAGTACAATTAACTTACAGTAGGTGGCGCGTTTGTCGTACCATATACAATCGGCAACAAACGTCAAACAGATAGAAAAATAAAACATGCAATTCAATAAACACAATTAAAACCCAAACACTTTCTTTATTTGAGTGGCATTACCACGCTTGCCAAGAACCGGCTAGTCGTTATAAAATTAAATTTGATAACACTGTTATTAGACGTGCTGTCAACTGCTTAAAAACTGTTTCATGTGTTTTGCTTGTTTAAGAAACGTCCTCAGACAGGACGTCGTTAAGCTTAAGAATAAGATAAAAAATGATTATAATCTTTAAACAATAAATTACAAAACAAAATTCGGTGTTTTTTCTTTTCGGAAGATACAAAAATTTGATAGTACTAATTGTAATTAATCTACTTATTTTAAGTGTGGTCAATCATAGTTAAAATGTATTTAAGAAAGGTGATCGGCCTATTTCATATTATTTCATTTTTTTATATCTATTTTACATGTTTAGATATTTTATTATAATTTATTGTCTTCTCTATCTACTATCTACTTGTTTTTTTTATATACTAAATGATCATAAAATAACCGCTTACCGCATAAAAAAACCACTTTCGTTGTCTGATTAAAATTTTGGTATATTTTGACATAGGTAAAAGATAATAACAGTTAAATCACAATGCAATAGTAGAAGATCGAGACTTTTGTTTGAAACAAAACAATAAAGGTCAACGATTCCGTATAAATCATATTATTTGCCTGTGAATAAATCAATTGGCGATACGGAAGGGCATATTAGTGGTTTCTTCCACTAGATTGGTTATTCTATTATAATTCGATAAGCTGGGTTCTGCTATCCTGATCCCATTGGGCTGAGGTTTCACAGTGCCATTCGTGACTAAAATTATGAAAATGTTTATTCGACTAAAAAGATTAATTTATGTTATCGTTGTTTATCTATCCTGCCCATAAAGCACGATTTCATTTTTTACTGTATTCAATTTTACTTTATATTATATTTTTGTATTAAAAATCTTCACCATCATCATCAGACGTGATGCATCAATTGTATATCTGGATAAAGGCACACTGACAAGGTAATCGACCAGTTTTAAGATATTAACTGTCAACTTGGTGGAAAGGTATTAAATTCAAAAAAATAAACACTTTTTTGTTCAAATTATTTAATATATATGTTAATAAAAACACAATATTCTTTTGTACTTTATTCCACTTTATTTAATAGGTCAGTACCGGTTTCGTTCATTGCAAGCATTGTCAACTGAAAAGAATAACTTATAAACAGTGCTAAAGGTGTAAACAACAATTAGCAATGAAAAGAATTTACAAATTACAGTATAAGTTACTCTACAATTACACAAAATTAAAATGCCTATAAAACACCTATAACATACAATTAAAAAATCATCAAATACTAATAAACTCTAAGCGGTGAATGATGGCAATTATAAACACAATTAAAATTTGGAAAAAATTTATAAAAGCGAAATTCTAAATTACTAAAGTAAATAACTTAATGTTAGACAATGCTCGCAATGAGCAAAACCGGTCGTGACCTATTAAATAAAGTGGAGTTAAAGTACAAAAGAAATAGTGTGTTTTTATTAATATAATGCCTTTCCACCAAGTATTGACAGTGAACACCCTAAAACTAATATGTATATATATATGTAGTATTGGGAAATCAAACACGTATATATCAATATACCACTACCCTAAAACAACAAATCGAAAACATTTGTTTCGAGATAATTGAGCATTAAGGATTTTGTTGTACTTTTTGCATAGTTAATTATGGTTTTATTTAGTTTCTTTAACGTCTGTTAAAGATAATAACAGGTTTGCTTATACTTTTATCTGTATTTAGTAATTCTACTAAACTCGCTAATGCTTCGACGTTACAGGACAATGTCAATAATTGTAAATGTATTTTTTTAATTAAAATATTTCAATGTTTCATTATAAATGTTAACCTTTCAGCAATCGATCGATATACTTATATTTAAAACTATTTTTTTCATTTTATCTCACTGTTTCTTTATGGTAGCAGTATGTCCGCTCCCAATGTGAAACATGGCGTTCTTATGTAGGTATCTCAACAAAAGTTTTTCTACGAGATTTTTTTGCGACTAAGTTTCTCAACCTTTTTTTTCAAAGAGAGTAGGGCTAGGGCAGATTAGGGATTAACTACAATCGTATCTTTCTATAAGTACTCCATGTATAAAAGGAAAGGTTGAATAAGTCATCTTCAATCTTCAACCAGTCATCAAACTTATATGAATTGAAAAAGGTAAAACATGTCTTTTTCATACATTTTGTGTAGTGTTTTTTCTTTTAAAAAAATATATTTTTTAAATTAAAATTTTTAAATTGGACCCATTAGAAGTGAACTGAGCAAGGTGGTTTAAAAAAAATTAGATGCGTTGTAATATTATAAAAATATGAAATCCACCAAAACACCAAATATAGACGTGATTGTACTTAAAAGTCCAAGAAAAAAGTTTTACCATTTTACTAGTTGGCTCACTTCACTTCTCGAAGGCTCAATTGATAAAGTGACAAAATACTTTAAATTCAATCCAATAAAAAGATTAATCAAAGCATTATGCAAATTTAATTTAATATTCGAGTTCCTAAAGTTGTATGTCTGACTCAATACCTTTAAGCAAATCTTTACTTATTTCTATAGTAACGCTAGCTTTGTTTAGTGCATAGACTCTAGCTTGAGACGTGTAATTTGAACCGAGATCGAAAGTCGAAGTGACAATCGGCATGATTCGCGGGCGGCAGCGCAACTTAATCCCCGCCCTTATCTTCCAGCGCCAGCCGCCCAACTTTCTGCGGGCCAAATCCTATCCTTAAAGGCTTTCTTACAGTGCCCTTGCACCGTTTGCCGCCTACCACTATATATTTATACTAAGGCCCGATCAGGGGTGGAATGATTCTCTTTGTGACAAAAACCATTCAATAAGAATAATTGATCTCTTTTATTTCATTTGAATTTTAAGTATACGAATAAAGTTTAACTGCCTTATTTTAAGAATGTCTTTTTTTACTAATTACCTCGCATAAATACTATATATTTTATTTAAATTAATACCTAATGAATAAGTTACATAAATATGCACTGATATAGTTAATCTAAATTCGGGTATTTAAAACTTTAAAACAAGATAGAATTCCAACTGCGTTAATTACTGAGTGATAGATCTAACATAACTGAATCCCAAAAATAAATATTGTTCACCCTTTTTCCATGTCACAACAAAATGAAAGATTTTTCTTTTGAAAATTGGCGTCAATCTTAGATTTGTGAGGAATATTCATACAAATTAATATCTAGTAAACACTGGACGTGTTTGACATCATCTACTGCATCTGCCACACGTCGAGTGCACGACTTTTAAATGCAAGAGTCTTTCTTATAATAAATCTTCACAGATAACTACGATGGAATGAACAAAATTTTGAGTCTATTTCTGTTTCGAATGCTTTGAGTAACAACATTTTTAGCCATAGATTTTATAAGTCCAAGAAACACACTAACAACGAAGGCATTTGCTGACGTGTTAACATAAAAATTGTACGGTGACATCTGTCTTTCAGTAAGTTTCATAGTTGAAATCTATCGATATAATATACTTAAAATTCAATCATTAAATTATTTTAGGTTAAACATACTGATGATCATATGGACCAACTAGAAGTGAGTCAGCCAAGTGGTATTTAAGAAAAAATAAGAATATTATACACGTCTTAAAGTATCGTAAAAGTGACGTTACCTCAGTTTATACACATTGTAATAGTGTTATCTCCTTAAAATAAAAAAATGTGTAATCCACCAAATAAAGATGTGATTGTACTAAAAGTATAAGAAAAAAGTTTTTTCATTTTACTATTTGGCTCACTTCACCTCTCGGGGGCCCATACTATCAAAGAATTTATTAAAGATAGCCCACAATATTAAAAAACTAATAAGTAGTCGAGTAATATGGTTTTTTTTATTTAATATAGGTCAAAACTATACGAAAAAAAATATATGAATAAAAACGAATTCTTACTGAATCATTAAAAAAAGATTTTAAATTAACTCCACCATTATATGAAATCAAATCAAAGCCTATAATATGTATTTTGAGTTTGCATATTCAGGTAACTAATGATTATTTTTTTACAGTCTATGGTTAAATGAAATAACAAAAACTATGTCAATTATATTAATTATGTACTGCGTTTACAAGGCCAATTACAACGACGCTGTTATATTTTGATAATTAAATAGTGTATTTATAATATATTATAAACACCTCTTTATTTTTTAAAACACTATATTATTTTTTACGATTTATTACAATATTTTAAGACATTTACAAAAAAGTTCATTTTGTATTCTGTCAAATAAATTCTACCAATAAGAATAATTATTTTTGAAATACAAATCATGAAAAGATTTGATAAAATTGTAAAAAACAATTTACCACAAAAATTAAACTTTTTCGTCGTTGAAAAATATATAATATATTTTTTGTGTTAAAAACAATCATTTTACGAAGAATTGAAAGCTCCATTGGCATATTTTTTTTCTGTTTTTGCGTCAAGAGAATAAAAAAATAAGCTTAATTTACTTAAATTCTTATTTCTCAGTGTGACTCCTTCCTCACTCTTGCCACACTATAACTATTATGAAAACAAACGCCAACGCTTAGTTTCCATTTTAGGCGGCGTAGCAAAAGCTCCGATGAATAGCCTCCTCGTATGGGGGATGATTTTGAAAGTTGATGAGATTTTGGCTGTGACGCAAATATGAAGTATATAATAATAAGCTTTAAGCTTTTGGACGACCGTATTTCTGTGACATAACTTCGACGCGTTATAAAAATATCTCGCTTGTGACACATAAACATTTTTTCCTCCTGTTTGTGGGGAAGAAAAATTTATATATCTAAGTGTCTTTTAATAATGTAATTCGTCAAATAATATTTAATGTTTTTTTTAAAAATCAAATTACTAATTGAATATTTTTAACAGTTAGCACTAAAGACTGTCCGTTCTATAAAAGCACAAAAATGCTTTTATATATATAATGTCTATAAGCATGTCATTTATTAGTTAATTCACTGAGCTAGTCTTAGGGATCGTTAGCGTCAAAGTTTTTCGAGTCGCCTTCATAGCTGATGTTTTGGTAATATTCATTAATTTTTCCATCGCTGCCGATGAAAGAGGATAATCGTTACAGAAGTGAGACATCATATGCATTCATATGCAAATAATATGATATATACCTCCCCAAATACTATACCCATACATGTATACACATATTCACATACATACATACATACACAATAAAGTAAATTGAAGTCATTTTTATGGTGCTGCGGGTCGTGTTTTAAAGTTTTATTTATTGTTAGAAGAAATATTACATTGTAGCATTTTCAAGAATAAAGTGTGCCACATAAAAAAAATATCTGTAAAACTATACTTATTATAATTATATCATTGATTTTCTATTCAATCAAGCAACAACTGGTATCTCCATGCTGTGAAAATCACCTACACTATGCAGAACTGGTGTTACGTAGACCATTCCAATCGACCACTAGAAGTAGTAAAACAGTACGCCTAACATTGCTCCATATTGTATTGAACATGGTAAACAAAAGAATTAATCTATAAAGGAAAAAATAAAAATTAAGTTCTAAAGATATGCTTAAAAACTAAGTATTCTTATTCAGAAAAATCAATTATAATAAATGTTGTAATACTATCAAACTTTGACGTATGTTTTTTCATCATTTTTAATGTTTTCATTGCCAATACTTGGTGAAAAAACACTATTTTCAAAATATACAACACTCGTTTGTATCTACTGATTCTACATGTATTTAATATTATTATTTTATTTCTTAAAAAAAACACTAATAAGACATAAATTGAACGGTATAAACTGCTTGTTAGATATTTTTTATTAGATTTAAATCATTAATACGATATTAACTGCGATCAAAAATTATAAATTGGACTGTGTGTCGAAAAATCTGGATGGAATTTCTTGAAAATAATTGCCTACACGAGACTCTTCAATCAATGCGTTGTCAAGAGCAACAATCATAAATAATTATACATTTTTCAAATGAGAAATTCATAGACAAGCTTAAAGGTTACCAGAGAAAATTTGAGCATATCAATTAAGCGAAATAACGAAGCTGCGTGAAAATGTGTGCGACCCAAATAAAAATGAGTGAATATTTTAGAATGAGGCTAAACGAATTTTTCAACAGTATAAACAGCCTGTGATTATAAAAAGAAATTATAAATTATACTCAATACAAGCACGTTTCTCGTTTTTTTAATTGCTGCAATTCTCCACATTTAATAAACAACTCGATGACTTATTGTATGAGTTCTTGATAAAACATTTTGTTTAGTTTTGAATAATATTAAAAGGCAAGTCACGTTTTATTTGAATAAATGCTTGTTTAATTGCAAACAGAGGGTTATACACAGTGCCAGCTCTACCCGTATGTCATAGTTGTTAATACAATAGGAGAGTTCAATTCAATATTAAAAATACTGTTGCATCGAGATATCAAAGATTTTTATCGGTCTAAATAACAATATATTAATAAATTTTGCAGGTTTTATTTTTTAATGATCATCACATTTGTTTGGTTAAAAAAATGTTTTTTATTCTTTTTCAAGCTACTAAGCTGACAATGACTTTTGTATCTTTTTTCTGATTTGCAAAAAATATTTGGTGTCTCGGTGAACTGGCTTCACTAAGGAGTTTTCATATCTGTAGCGATCACAACCTTCCGCTTGCAACGGTGTTAAGGGAATAAAAAATATCAAAACATTAGCGATGAAAGAGACTCGAAGAACTTTGAAGCTAACGCGCCTTAGTACTTGGAGCTCCATAAATTTTACATTTAAAAAATCAGCTCATAGGTGTATACATCGCTCAGTTTTAGTATTTTCTATATTGGCTCCCAGTGTGTGGAATGCCAATAAGTCAAACACATATGAAACGCGTCAGTTTGACGGCCAGACTCGCGCCCTCGTCAAGAAAATTTCATGAAAAGCACGTTCAAACTTTAATGAACTGGAGCTTGCGTTGGTGATTCACACACCGCGTACATCATGCATCAATAATATTGAATTAACGCGGTGTCTGCGCTGTACTTTTAGCGCCGCACTAGAACGCTATTCTCAATTTCTCGTAAAACATTTATTTGGCACGTGAATAATTAAAACTTTGCGTAAACATTATTTTCAACTATTAAAACAATTTAATCTCTTAAGGCTGAGGGTAGTGGTCTACAGCAACACATAAATAAAGTGTTTCAAAACATTCGTGTAATTGATAGAACATAGTTAACTTTTAGTGTGTTTCACTGTCAATACTTGGTGGAAAGTCATTATATTAAGAAAAACGCAATATTACTTTGTACTTATTTCCACTTTCATTTACCAATATCAGAAACGGGTTCGCTCGTGGCAGCATTATCAACTGAAAAGAAATAGAATTTAACTGTATCATTTGTACAACAAAACAATTGAAATAAAAAAGTGTAATAAATAATTGGCTCCGTGTTATGTTTAACTAAAAAAATATATTATAATATAATAATGAGGAATGCATAACTTATTTGGAATGTTTTGAAAATCATATTTAGCAAGATTCTATCAATTAAACGATTGTTTGTAAATAAGCCATTTAATAATTTGTCTTAATTATAGGTGTCGCTGTAGACCACTACATTCACCCTTAAAATAAATGATGTAAAACTGGTTGTCAAAATAGCTTTTGTCATTTAAACATAAGCACGCTAGACGAACAGCAATCTAATGACAAATATTATTAATATCAATTGTGAAAGAGACTTAAAGAAACAGTATATTGTCATAGTACTGACAGAATAAGCAACAAATGATTATTTTAAATTTGTATGATGAATTCTTATGTTTTATGTTACATTGATAACTATAACATCAAAATATCTATGAATTTATGTTAATCTGAAACAAATTAACTTTATAATGAATATGCATGGAAAATTGTCAACCTTTAAATCTGAATTAATATTTAAATAATAAATCGCTGCTTTTACCTTACTGATACAATAAATCTACTTAATGAGTTATTACAAATAATGAATTGTTTTTCATTTGTGTAAATTGTGTTACTCAGCACATTTCACCAGTACAGTGACGGAAAAATTATTATACATTATCATTTACTTAATTATCACAAATCATCAAAGAATATTTTATTTGCTAAAAACCCTAATAACTGTTAACTGTTTTAGCTTAAAAAAGCTTTTGCGAATAAGTATAAGCAAAGTTCTTAATCAGAGATTTCTAAATACTTATAAAGAGAAATTTCTTATTAAAATGGAGATTTTTACACAAGCAGCAAATACGACTTTCTGCTTATAAAAGTTTTAACGAGAATAACTTTATAATGATGTGATTTTAAGCAACTTAACTTTTCATATCAGATTATGCTTGTTTTCTATGTGATCTTTTGTAATTTAAAGCAATTACCTACAAGCTGATTTTAATGCGCTTATTTTAATTATTATTATTATATAATTTCTGTGCTGAGAGGGAAATTGCTAGCTTAATTTAATTAAATAACAACAAAAGTAAATACTCACAATAATAATCTAATCGAAAAGACTTAGAGTAATTTTCTCATATTTTTTATAGTGCTTCCTGCATTCCAATAGTAGTCAACATTTTACATTGAAATATTTTGCTAGAAAACTTAAATGCGAGTATAAAATATTTGTCAATAATCTCTGAAGACATATTTCTCAAAAATTAGTTTCATGCATGAAAAAATTCATTAATAATTTGTTATTCTTTTGAGAAGTACAATGGAAAAAAAATATTTGAAAAATCCCAATCTGATTGATTGCAGCTCATTAGTATCATTATTTTTTTGCTTTATTTCGATTCTATCACCCCCTCCGGGTTTCCCTTAAAAGTAAAAAAAACCTAAACTCCATTTTGTAATTTTATAATTTAAAATTTTAGAATCAATCTTGCTTCATTACTTCAGCAAAATTTGCGATAGTAAGTCTGAAGATGTGTCACAGTTAGTAGCACAATACGTGGAATAATCAAAGTTACTTAAAATTTTATATTAAAGTATAATAAAACATTTGGTTTATAGTATGTTGTTTGATTTAGCGGAAAGTTTGCGGAAGTTCATTTTTTTAAAATTTAAATTAAATAAAAAATATATTTTTCATTTCTATGACATGAATAATATTTTGTTTATGCAATGCTGTATTTTATTTTAAGACATATTATGCGTTTTATATTAAATAAAAAAAAAACTTTGTAAAACAGATCCTACCACGGCACTGATATTATTGAAGGAAAATTAATATTTTTAGCAATGAAAAAAACTTTTTTATAAGTACTCCATTACAGCTATCACGCGACAATATTCATAGATATAATCGACAACCTGTATTTATTAATGGCTATTATCATTACTCTAACTAGCCAATTTGTGACTATGGTTAATAACACTGCTGTGTAACTTTTCAATAAAACAGGAGTAATCTATTTTAAATGTGTGGCTTAAAAGCATACCTTATTTTGGATAAGTAAGAATTATGCGTTAATATTACATTCAAACGTCTTAACTATGAACAATTAACAAACTTTCATTGGGGAAGGTTTCATGAGCTGTTGATATTTAATTCAGCTATAAAGAAACATCGGTAAAATTGTGTGTCTATTTTTAACCTAACTCAACATTAAAAACAAAGTGTAAAGCGAGAATTATGATTCTTCCAGTTATACGTTTATCCCTTTTAGGGTGTTCACTGTCAATATTTAGTAGAAAACCATTATAATAACAAAATAAAATATACATTTGTACTAATTCTCAATTTTATTTAATAAGATAAGGACTGGTTTTCCTCATGACGAAGATAATCAACTGATGAGAGAAGAAAATTTTACATAAATAAATAAATTTTGTATAAATAACACTGTATAATGATACAGATATTCTCTCATCAGTTATGATCTTTGTCATGAGCAAAACCGCTTCTTAGATAATTAAATAAAAGTGGGAATTTGTACAAATTTATATTTTATTTTTTGAATATACGTTTATGACATTTTTCTTTACACACTTTTATGGAAAACGGAATAATAATACAAAAAAAATCATAAATTATATATTTTTTTAAATATACACCGTTTCTTCTAATCCTTTATTCTTTATTAAGATCAGGACCGGTTTTGCTCATCACGGGCATTGCCAACTGATAAAATATTAATCGATGCAGAAGAATTCATACAAACTTGGGTTAGAATAAAAACTATTAAAAGTTTTTGTTAGTCTTATTTAATTTAGTTTAATTAATCCTGTGATGATAAGCAATTCATCAGTTGGTAAATATTTCATGTTTTTAAAATAATGCCTTTCCGCTACGAATTGACAATCCTCATATATCACACTTGTTTTCATTTTTAACTAAAATTAATGTCTTTTAATCATCGCTGTCATTTGTATCCAGGAATATTCTCATTTCTGCGTTCACAGTCAGCGCCCTCTCATTTGAACCCGTCTGTACTTTTAACTCGTTAATTAAATAAGTTCACTAAATAAAGAATAATGTGACACATCTCTCTCTACCTACGAGCGTTCCATGGACGCCTGATACATCCTCGCGACACGATATCAGACGAAGGTATTCAAGAGCTTTACTTCATGGGGTTTAAGCTCACTATGTTGGCCGTTAGAACAATAGTATTCTTCAATGTAAATACATCTTTTTTTACCTTTTTAGTGATATTCTTCAACAAGGCTCACGATTTTTGAAGTGATTTTACAGTAGCATACTTTTTCATAGTTCACTTACTACGTAAATATTGAAAAAAATCAATAAAAAAAAATTGGATGGTCGAATATTTCATATGTAAAAACGTTGGCAAGAAAAGAAAATTCACGATATAATCCATTTATTTCAGTGTGTAGGTGTCATATTTTGATAACATTTCAGAACAATAACATTTTAAAAAAAACCTGTATGTTAGATATCAATTCCAGCTGCGTGGTCGGATGGTCAACGTCGTTAGCTTAGAATACGTAGGTCAAGGGCTAGAATCCCAGTATGGCAGCTTTAATTATGAATTTCCGTTGGAAGGCATGGGTGTATATCGACCCATAATAGGCATAAAATTGTAACGGATCAGTTAACCTGTTTCGACACTTCGGTTTTACGACTTTTACCATTGAGAAAAAATATTCGCAGCGATATGTGGTGCCAAATGCAGCTGCATTCATAAGATGGTTTTCATAAAGCTTAAATATGGTAAAAAAGCTTTTACATTCTGATGAAATTCTGATAACAGTTTCCCTTGTAGTTTCTTATTAAATTCAATTAATTTCATTGTTACGCCTGTTAATAAATTTAAAACCAGTATTGATCGTTATGACGATTATCGTTAGCCGCCTGTGTGGTCGAGTGGTCAACGTCGTTGGCTTCGATTACGAAGGGCAAGGGTTCAAATCCCGGTGCGGACAGTTTTATTAATTGATTTTTCGATTGATTTATGAATTTATGTTCGTAGGCATGAATGTATGTGATGTCTTCAATTACCCACTCCCACCCATCCTATCTTATAAACGGGCGTATCGAGAGCGATTAGCTTACCACTAGTCCTATCCTAGCCCTATCCTTTTATCCCTACTCTCTTTTGAAAAAGAGAGGTTGAGCAACTGAGTAACAAGCAGTTCTCGTAGAAACACTTCTGTTGAGATAAACTCCATAAAGAGTCAATATGCTCCACATTGAGAGCAAACATAGTTAAAAAAAAAATAATCGTTAAATTCAGATATATCCTTTACATCAGAAATTTAAAAACCTTAAAAGGGGCACATGAAACCTTCAACAGGGCCAAGGTTTGGGCATGCCTGGTTCATATTAATAATTCTCATCATGTTTGCTTTCATTATTTTAAACAAATTATCAAACAATTATAGGAAAGAATTATATTCCAGTTGAACAGGGTAATGACCGTTGAACTTTCAACCCTCATTTTCTGTTCAGAGCGGGAAACGCCCGTGGCTTTGCACTAGGGCGCAACAGCAATTTTCTCATCACGGCTTCGTGTAAACACAATATCTTCTCATTAGGTTTTAATTAAGGTTTTGATTAAAACGCACGGGACGTCGGTCGGCAGCTTTCGGAAAGCTTCGGTGGTGTTCGCCAGCGGTGGGAAATTTTCCTGGCGCCACTATACTTCAAACATACGTCTGGAAGATGTGTATGACTTCAATTATTATGACTAAAGCTAATTTGCTTAGTTAGATAAATCTCATTCCATGATAATTTGTCTCCACTGATAATTGCTGAGTAATTTGATGTTTTCATTTGATTTCATCTAAGCCAAAGTGGGTGTACTTTATAACCCTAAAAGTAGATCATTAAGAGTAGGTAGTAGAGTAGGCTTTACAATTATATTAGTAAACCTTAAACAGTATTGCTTTTTCAATTAGATTCATATTCCAAGAGTGATTCGTATTAATATTTTTAAACGTTATTATTTTTTTTAAAACGAAGGGAAATGAAAGAATCTAAGTAGCAAAAAACATGTTTTTCTTCTTTATGCTCTCTAAAAAAAATTTGTTTCTTTGATTTCGAGGGTTTAAAGTCAAAAAACGCTATGTATTATACAAAAATATGTTTTTCGGCTTCATGATAGTCAAATAACATTTAGTCAATCTGTTCTTGTTTCATTTGAAATCACCAGTCAACTTTAACGTTAACTACAAAAATTTGTTATTTTTTAATGTTTTTAAGATAATACATTAAAATTTTATTATTATCATCATTATAAGCAGTATAAACATACAGTTTACAATAAATTATAACAAATAAACTTAAGGTTTTAAATTACAAAATAATATTAATCGTTTCTTATGTCTCCTAAAAGTTTTATAGATAGTGTTGCTTGACTTTAACCCCTCAATTTATAAACAGTGTTTTTTTTTAAATATCTATACAATTCATAAAAAAAGAGACCATAACTTCACAACATGTGCAAATATTGAGAAATAGATATTTTTATTAATTAATTTAACGTACATTTATATAACGATAGCCATATGGAGGTGTTAAATTATTCACAGTAAAAGAAACAAATTCTTTCACTTTATATGTACAATATGATGCTTGAAAAATTGGTAGAGAAAATATATTATAATAAAATTTCAAATTGGAAATGGAGAAGTTCAAAAACTCAATTCTATTTTTCCAATTTTCAAAGCGATATCGTTGAACTATGATAGAAGTCACCGCTGGTACACAGTTGTGTACTTTCAATGAATGTATATTCAGCTTATTCATAAGTTATAGGGCATCCAATCCAAGACCTTTTTTGTGATTCCGGAATTTCGGGATTTAACATTTAACGTAAAATCATGTATAAATTCGTGATTAAGAAATTTTCAAACAATTTTTAATCGATTTCTAATTCATTTTCTAAGTCGATTTTCTAAATTTATGTCGATCTATTAATAAGCATTCGTTCTTCAATTTTTCATTTAACGTTTTCTGGCAGTAAGCCGACAAATTGTATGTTTTTATGAAGCTATAAAAGTCTCAAAACTTTATGTTTTTTTATTATATAGTAAATCAAACCATCTTCCAAACTTATTGCACGTTACATACAATATTCTAGATTGGAAGCATGCATCTTTAATATAAGACTTGGGGAAGGTAAGACAGGTATACTGTCTCTATGCGGTTAATAACGCCGCCACAGGTGCCAAGGTAATCACGATCCTCAAATTAATACGGCACCTTGCCTGTGATACGCAAAGCTCCTTACTGGATATTGGAGAAACTGCTCTACCGGGCATTAACATAATGTAAACTTAAAGTAAAGGCAGTGTGGTAAATTCAAATTTGCAATCTGATGTACGCTAAATATGTTTTTTAAATGTACTTTATATTTAAAAAAATATTGACAACCTTTTTTTATTCAAATTTTGTATTACTAAGCGTGACAGGTATTTTTTTATCCGTAATATGCATATTGACGCGTAATAGACAGAAAATTGTAACCAACAACTTATAAATTTTACATGTGAAGGTTTTTTTTAAAAATTAGATTGAAAAGTGAATTCTTTGTGTGCGTTTCTTGATCCTGATGTTTTAATATAAATTTCTGACTACTTTTCCTTCTCAAGATAAGAGTTTTTTTTACTGAGGACCACGTGGAACAAACAATAACAAGTCAAAACACTAAAATGCACAGGCCCTTAAAAGGGTCAAGCGAACAATATAACGGTCTAAAAAAAATTGTCACTGACACCAAAGGTGATATTGCACAATTATTCGCTAAAACACAATTTACCAAGTTGTGTCGTTTAAGTGCGTATGGATCAAATAAATCCTTTTGTTTGTTTTTACTTTATTATTTTGTTGAATGTCTTGCTATTTATAAATTTTGTTTTTGGGTCTGGAAATCGTGTAAGAACAAATAATTCGTATAAAAAACGTTTTATTCTTTTATGTGGACCGTGCTACTTCAAACTCATTGAAAAAAAGAGATGAGTGTTTATAATCATTTAAGTTTTAGCACGCCACTGTATACAAGAGCTGTTTACGGTTGTAATATGATAAAAACGACCATTAGAGTGTGTTCAAGGTACATAGTATACTTATTATTCTATATATACATGTAGCTTTTAGCGAGATACAGAGCTTTTGTAATACAATATTATAAGCTAGCTTCCTTTTTACATAAGATATTTGACGTGAAAGCATTAATTAATAGAAAGAACTATACAAAGCTTGTCTCATTAGGTAAGGCTTGATTTACTTTGTTATTCTATTATAATTTAAGACAAAACATGTTTTTGCGTTTCCATTTTCTTTAATTATTATAATTTGATATGTTATGTTTATCAAATCCTTGCAATTGACTTATGCCTTTGTTTATCTCGTGAGAAAAATATATATTAAGTAAATGTAATATATAATTACATATTAAAATATTTAGTACACACTAAAGCTTAAAAGTTGTAATATCGAACGAATAAATCGATAGCGGTATTACAATGAATGTTTATTCATATATGTATAGAAAAAAAATACGGCAGATAAAAATCGAAATACCGGACGAGTAAATAAAAAATCTGTCATTAAAAAATACATCATAATCATAATCCGGTGATTTTCATAAATAACTAACGGCTTCATAAAATAATAGTAAATTCCAATATGGATACAACTCTTGGCAGATTTAAAAAAAAATCAATTCATCGCGTTTTTGTACATTCAAGACTGGATTTTAGTAAGTGTTCAATTTTCAAAAACGATATTTTAGTAATGAAAAAAACATCATTTTTACCGAGATCCTGGCGTCGGTTATTACAGTATTGCTATCTTGTCTCCAATTCCAAGAAAATGTTTAGTCTCTTTAACCCTTCTGAAGAATAAGTTTGTATTATTTCTCTATTAACAATAACAAAATGTAATTTTCTGTGAAAATTATATTAAAAAAACAGTTTATTTTAAATCAAATATGTCAAATGTCGGTAAAATTATGACATCAAAAATTTTGTTTTTTCCATTGGTATTTTTAATTGGTACTTCGTGTGTTTGAATTAGTAATACAACTAGTGGAATAACAATAAAAATACTAGACTCTTATGATTTAATTAATCTTAGAATTTAATTTGTTAATCTTATTTTAGTTTTGATTTTACGAATAAAAAAATGCCTGCGTTTAACAGAAAAAAAATGTTGCAAAACACTGTAATTAAAATAAACCGTTTTCTACGAAACATGTGTTATTTTTCAATATTTCGTGCCACATGAAGTTACGTTTCAACATCTAAAAAGCAATTGCACTAAAATATTCTTTAAAATCAAAAGTGGAAATAAGCCGTTTTAAAAAATCATTTATCAATTATTAACATAGTGGACAACCACACTATTTTAACTTTTCCGGTTCTAAGCTCAAGAAATGCGACCCCAATACCCACATTTTCTTAAATATCTATTTTAATATAGGTGATACAATGTTTATAATTAGGGTATTCTTATATCATAGTTTTTTTGGACCTTTTGTAGTTTATTTAAATACGCGATAACGCGATGCGATAACGAGATAAGCACCCGCTTATCAACGATCGTTCGTAAGATAACTAGGCTAAACGCGTCAGTTGCAAATACATATTTGTATTGAAATGACGTATTCTTTACGCGCAATTTAAAATATGATTATTTATTAAAAAACCACGGATTTTTATAAAAAAAAATGTATGAGGAATGATGCAGAGAGATATTTTAAAGCTCTTAGACTACTTTTTTTTGAAAATCATAAGAATAAGCCCAATAATGAGGAAACCACTGGGGTCCCTAAACGATCCCCATCGGTAGAGAAGTATTTTTCTAGTCTCCGAGCCGCGAGAGTTAATGAAGTAAGTATAAAAAATAATTGCAATATCAAAATATACTTTCAACCTTTATTGAGCGGTTACCTACCTCATAGGCCCTTTTCATCGGGCATTCATTAAAACCTAGTAAGGCAACATTGGTACAATCAATTTTGTACCGCAATTTTGTGACCTCAGTTTAAAGTGACTTTCTAATCTCAGCGGGTTCAATAGGATTGAACGGTCCAATTACAACCGAATCTCATTTGCGTGTTTGTCATAGACCTTTCACCAAAATTTTCTCATTCACCCAACGCACAAATAGTATTAACAGGAAGATATACAAGATATTAAAAGTAAGCAATTATTTTTTTAAGATTGGAATGGGAACGCATAAATTTGATAATATGTATACAAATAAACTATAAGCTAAAAAAAATATTACAACATGCACGCAAAAAGGGGTCCCACGCTGGCTCTTTCGGTAAATCCGCAAATTCCTGGGAATTTCTTGAAATTGAAATATTTATGGGAAGAAAAAACAATAGTATGGGGGCCACGGATAAATAAAAACACTCAAAAAAGGCCACGGGCCGGCCCAAAATGGTTGAGAGACAATGAAATGAATTATGTGGAATAAATA
The DNA here is from genome assembly GCA_031772345.1 of Himalopsyche anomala. Classification (NCBI taxonomy): domain Eukaryota; kingdom Metazoa; phylum Arthropoda; class Insecta; order Trichoptera; family Rhyacophilidae; genus Himalopsyche; species Himalopsyche anomala. The sequence continues at coordinate 4,963,755 of CM062828.1, forward strand.
CAAAATAATTTTTCAATAAATTGATCAATATCAAAAACGGATTCTTTTTAAGATTTAAAAGATAAGAAGTATTTAAAGTAAAAGCACCTTTAACACTGATTTGATTCTAAAATATCCTTTTATATACATCGTATTGAAATGAAACTGTCTAGATCTTATAACGTGTGCAATCTTGAGATAAAATACAAATTATATAGACTAACTCTTCACAAAAGCGTAGTTTCAGTACGTGGACTTCCTTTTATATTGAACTGGGCTATTATACTGAATTTACGTCGTCTAAGGCAGACTGGACTTACTTCGCCCCCAGTTAACCCCTCACAAAAGATTGCTGCTCTTTTATATAATGACTCAATACTGCATTCATGAGGATAGTTTGAAAAGTTTGATAAAGAGGAAAATTAAACATATTTTTTCAATACAAACTAGAAGCTTTAGTTACACATTTTTTTGATTGAACCTTAAAGGTTTTTTTGAAAACTTTTGAATTAACATAGGCTACAAAAAAAAATTACGTGTCTTTAAAGTTTGAAACAATCTATGTCCAATATGTATTTGGACAAGAAGCTCCTGGTTTAAGATGAACTTATTTTTTTCTTCATTTTCATCGTTTTTTTATCAGGCAGTCTAGTTATGTCATATAATAAACACTTTTTTTGTCTTCGCGCTTTTAGGGTCATCAATAATTTTGATTGCTGGCAAACTCAAAAATCAGTGTCAATACCATTTATAGACAAAAAGAATGGCTTATATTTTTTTATATTGCTTTTATCGAAACATTGTAACTGTTCAAATTACGCGTGCTTAATTCGTAAATCTACCGTTTATATTAATATTCTACGAGACAAAAGCATTCATAAGTTTTTACACATCTCCGTTAATTAATAACTAGATGATCGTTCAGCCACACTATGCCTTTCTACACGCCATACATATAAATAACTTGAATCGAACAATTTTTATTCTAAAAGGCATTATGTACTTACAATTAAACAGAATTTCATTTTAATCGGCTACATCTTACCCTCACTGGCATAACCCGTTTCATCGATGTTTTACTTTAGTTTAAAACATTTTTTTTTATTTACGCCTTTGAACGTAATGTATTTCTGATTAATTACATAAAATGTATACATTATTAATGGAAAACTCGATTGCTATGCATAATATAAATTCGAACAATTTTTAGTAAGGCATTATTAACAATTAAAGGAATTTTATTTTAATCGACTACATCTTCACTGGCATAACCCCTTGCATTCATGTTTAACTGTGATTATGAACGCGTTTTTGATTTACACCAGTAAAGTTCTATATCTTTATCAGGAAATATTCGCAATTTTACAGTTACAATTTTTCATATTAAAGTTAAAATTTTTCACTTAATAAGGTGCAAAAAAATACGCATATGCCAATGTATTTACGTATTTTCAAGTTTGTGTGTGTTAATGTTGAAGCGGAAGTAAACTCTGTCGCCTGAGTGCAAAATCATGTTGCCCGCGGGGGACTAGCGTCGAGGGCGAAGACACGGCGGGGCTACGTCGACCCATGCACAGTTTGACCCGCTTGCATAGTAACTGGTGATATTCCAAGCGAAGAAGTGTATGGTTTTTATTTGCTTATGAACAGGAAAATTGTGTTTATTTAAATCTTTCTTTTAAATTTGAAAATGAGATATCGTTTTTCAACCAATTTACATTATTACGTGTTTTCATATGTTGGTTTATGTTTAGTTTTAGTTGTATAAGCTATTTAGGAAGAACAAGCAAAAAATATATGAAATAACATGTTCCTAGTACAAGACCAGCATTTAATTATAAAACTGTCAGGACTTTTATGTAGGGAAAATAACACGCATTTAGCCCTTTTCGGATAAAAAAGGAACATCAATTAAATCAACATTTGCTTATCATTTACTACCCAGTCTTTAAAAATGAATTAAAAATTGCACCTCAAAAAATATTTCAACAAGAAATTTTATAAAGAAGAAGGAAACAATTAATATGTTTTTTTTTTAATTTTGAACGAGCTTGTTAATATGTCTTACTGCCCTCTATTGTACTTTTAATTTCAAATAAGATACCAAAAGCCATTGCTAAATAATTATATTTCTCTCAAGGCTTTAAAAAATTTACCAACCTTAATAATAAAAATCCTGATATTAAAATTAGTATTTCTATGGCTTGGCCCATTATCTTTTACTGGTTGTCGATTCTTATGATCACTTTTAATTGAAAAATCGTTCAGATTTTGTATTTTTAAATTGAATATTATTGATATTAAGGCAAGGCGTTATGAATATTTAACCACTATTCAAAATGGTTCTATAAATAATTCTATAAATCTATATCAAAATCAATATAGTGGTTTTTTTTATATTACTTTCAACAAACATAGGAACGATGTAAACTCAATGGCAATAATTAGTAACAAACTTTTTGTAGACTGTCTCACTTACTTTTGACAAAAATATGCGTGCACTTAAATGCTTGAAGATGCTGTAAATCGGATTCCGGGTCTTTCGAGACAAAACTCATCGAAATACACAAACTTTGGGGAATTTATATTTGATAATAGAAAAAAGGACTTAAAAAGGGTTATTCTTATACAGTTTGTATTTTTTTTTAAACCATGTCCGCTCCCAACGTGAAGCATATGGACTCCTAATAGAGTTTATCTCAACAGAAGTGTTTCTACGAGAACTGCTTGTTACTCAGTTGCTCAACCTCTCTTTTTCGAAAGAGAATAGGGATAGAAGGATAGGAAAGGATTAGTGGTAAGCTAATCGCTCTCGATACGCCCCCGTTCATAGAATAGGATGGGTGAGAGGAGGGAATTCAAGACATCACATACATCTAATGCCTTTGAACAGAAATTCATAAATCGATTGAAAAATAAATTTCTAAAACTGTCCGTACCGGGATTTGAACCTGGACCCTCCGTAGCTGAAGCCAAAAACGTTGACCACTCGACCACAACGGTGGCTAATTTCAAATTAATATTAGTCTACAAGTCTTCGTGCACTTCAAGTAGTATAATTTTCACAATTTTTCTTTGGTCCAAAATCATCAAAACACGACTTTTATGCCTCCTGTATAACTTGTTATGCGTGGAGTATTTTCTTTTTCCTTTCCACATTTGAAATAGTATTTATACCTAATATTAACTCCCAATAAGTAAAGTGAGCCAAATGATATTTTACGAAAAAAACTAGTTGAATATGTTTTAATATTTTACATGTATTAAATTAAGTATTGTAAAAGTAAAATGAGTTTAATAAATATACAGTTAAATAGTGTGTTGTCCCTTGAATAAAAATATGCAACACCAAGTAAAGACGTGATTGTTTTTTCATTTTACAACTTGACTCACTTCACTTCTTCAAGGTTTATATATATATCTCACGACTATTAATTTACATGCTCCCAGTTTATTCTTACGTGGGCGAAACTATGAGCAAAAACTTTTATTTCTGAAAACTTATACCTCGCTCAGGAGGTATGAGTCACCAGTTCCAAGAGCCGTTCGATTAATCAACGCATTGCCTAGAGAAGTGGACATTTTTGGTGATTGTATTTGTGAACTGTTTAAAAAAAAATTCTATTATATTTCTTAATTTTTTATGTTGAATTTGATGTACTGTGTATTTTTATTTTATATATTATCTTTTTGTAATTTTCAAGTGCTTGGCGATTTGGCGTCAGCTGTTATGTCATGCACTGTAATTTTAATTTTTTAACAAATAAATATATATGTTTAAGCTTCCGTATTTGTTAACGTTTTTATCAAGCGCTATTCCTTTAAAACCTTATCGTTAATTTATTTATTCCCTTTATTTCAAATGGAATTATACAACTTACATTATTTAAATATAATACAAAATTTTCAGTATAAGTAACATTAGGCATTTTTACCGGCCTTGTGATTTAAGGCAACTTCAGACATCAAAGCAAAATTCGCAATAATAAGTCTTCGTTGGTAACGAGCTAATTAGTAATAGTCTCTCGCTCCCGACGTATGACTGCATCTCACTCGCACGTGTTGCTCCGAGTCGAGTCCCCCAGCAGCTACCACCTTCTTTAGAATTCTAATTTTAAATTATTTTGACGTTTACTAATTGGTATTCACAACCATTTCCCCAAGGACATGTTGTGGAATTGGATAATGTTTGAAGCATCAATGTTATTAGTTATATTAACACTAATTAGCATATTATAATAAATAGTATATATTTTTAAAATAATATTTAATATTATATCACAAACAGCAGATAATTAGCAACATATCGGCTTGCTAAATTCAGTTGTGTCTGTGGTTATACAAGCTATTAAAAGGTTCACAACTATGACAATAATAACAATTTAATTTAATTAAAAAAGAATTATTAAATATATAGATGTGTATATATATATGTATATATAATATAAATAAAAATTAGAACTTAGTTTTTACACTTCAATATTTTGTTTTTTTCTTTTTTAAATAATTGTAATGGTCAGTCATTTGAAATTATTTTTCATTCGATTATCAAGTTGTAGCATACGAAGCGTGGATAACTTCAAAACACATGCATATTTTAAAATTAGATTTTTAATTAAAATTTTTAAAATCCTGTAAAATGAGAAAAGAGTGAGTCAAGTGATATTTTACCAAAAATTGTGTTCGATGCATTATAATATTCTAAATATCTTAAAGTACCGTAAAATTAAAATGAGCTTTGGGAATACATATGACAAAAATATTTTCTTTTTAAAATAAAAATATGTAATCCACAAAGACAATGCGTAAACAGTTTTACCATTTTTCGATTTGGCTCACTTCACTTCTCAAGGGATCATTCGGTAATAATTATAAAACCAAATTGTCGTGTTTTTTTCTTCTTTCATATTGTCGTCTCAAACAGATACTACGATTTTTGTAAACAATTAAAGAACACACAACATCTGGGGTGTCAAAACCACAAAATGTGTTCATAAAAAATATGTCAACAGCATATTGACAATGAAAAAAATACTATAATTTGCCAGAATTTTCATTTTATAAAGATGGCTATACACTCATATCTCGATTTAGGCGGTACCCGTTTTACGCGGTTTCACTTTTACACGGTCAGAAAAAACACTCAAACGCGTATGTTCATAGGAATCTTAATTTCCAAGCAATGCTGTAGAAAATCAGCAAATTATGAGTGGTCCGTGAAATCCCAGCCTTTACTAACAAATTGTATGGCGGTTATACGTAGTATATATTAATTGATTAAAATTCCAATAATGACGTTGGTTTTTTTAGTGAACCTCATATTCCGTATTGAAATATTGTAAAAAAATAATTTAAATAAAATGATTTGCCTTCTTTGTTTGCTTTTTTCTCCGAGATTTCTATTTAAAAACCTTAAAAAATGTGCTTTTTTTCTTATTTTGAAAAAGATTTAATTGAAAACATTATGAATATGGACCGCTCATCTGAAAAAAGTACCTGTTTTCAACTCTATAGCGTAGCTTTCACATTAGGGGGTTTTGGTATGTTGCATCAGACAAAAAAAAAACAAAACACAAAAATTAGTTACAGACTTTTTGATAAGATGAGATGAAAAGCCTGCTGCTGGATTTGAATCCGGTGATAGTAGTGATTTCGAGTCAACCAAAAAGAGAAAATTGGTTGAATTAGAATAAAGAAATGAGGAGGCGGAATAATAAAATTACAATTATATAATTATGCTTTTAACTATAAAAATGTTATAAATTTATGTCGAGCTATTAAATTTATTTCTTAATAAAATTCTCTTTTTATGCAGATTACGTGTATATACAATGTCTCGTTTTACGCGGTTTTGGTTTACGAGATATCTCATGGAACGTATCTACCGCGTAAATCGAGGGATAAGTGTATTTGATTTTCGCCTGAGTTATTCGTAACTAATCGGCCTAAAAGTGCCCATATTGAATATTTTATTTATATATTTTCTACAATAAAACCCAAAATATTGTTGAAATTTCATAAATATATAATCATAAACGGGTGATTATCAAAAATTACTTACGGCTTAAAATAATAATGCACCGTTTATTTATAAATACTGGAACTTGTTCAAACAACATTCATAAAACACTCCCAATGTGGAGCATATGGTGTATTACTAAAGGTTACTTATTTGCTCAACCTCTCCTTTTCAAATAGAGAAGGAATAGATAACTAGAGGTTAGATAATCTCTCTCGCTTGCGAATGAAAACGTTTAAGGTAGAAGTAAATAAAACAGCTTTTACAAGATTAACGCTACAAAAATTCAAAACATAAAAGTGTATAGTATTATTATTACTCTACAAAAATTTCGTTAAATATAAAATTTACATCGCCCAATGGTTCTAAACACCTTCTTCGTCATTTTGTTAGGTACATGCGCCAGTGATTTACCTAGCTTAAAATGAACTTGTTGGTGCTCATTTCCCGGTCTAGTATACTCGTTTAGGGACATAGCTTCTCTACTATTGACCGAAAAGTCTTCCTAACTTCTAAGAGAAAATATTTTACGAAACGTGTATTTAATTACATACTGATTGGTGAAAAGGCACTGTATAAAAATATTATCAATTGATCATTTTTAGTGCGCCTTGTTATTAGACCTGCCTAATTGTATTTTTAAAAAACCCTGTATTGATTAATATTTTCATTAGTTAATCTTAATTTTAATAAGTACAAAAGAGTGTTCAATTTTTAATATAGTACATAAATAACTGAGTTTAAAAATTTGTAAAGACTAGAAATTAAAAGAAATAGCGGTCACAATTATTTTTATCTACAACTAAAACAAGAATCCTTTTATTTTAATATAATATTATTAAGTAGTATTTTATACACTAGACTAGCTTTATAGAAGATGCCTTAATGTGATCTACTTATTTTATCTGACATAATAACCATAAAATTCAACAATGCACTCTTTCCAGGCATCCGTCGCCCAAGTACAACAATGGCAGATTCTCTGCGAGCCCCATTTCCATTGATTGAATTGCCAATCGGCGTTTATTTGTCTGATGGCCAATTAACGTTTGACCGATCCCTTTTCAGTAATTGTTGACAATGCTTCTCTAGTGAGCTAATGGATCGGATACTTGTAGCTACGTACAATAGATGGATATAATCTTTTGACGTCCATTTTGTTTCAGTACTATTACTAATCAAATTTCCTCAAAACATATGACTTTTTACAATATTTTATTAAAACTATTTCAACTACTAACACATATTCAGTACACATGTGTAGATTGCAAAAGAAACAAAATGAATGATAATAATATTTAATCAGATAAAAACGCTTGCTCGATAAACACTTTCTCGTGTTATTTTACAAAAGCTATTGGATGAATACAATTTATTATTATTTGAGTGTCTTTTAAACTAAGATTTAAAGAAAAATATTTGAATTCATTGATAAAAAACAATGTGTTTTCACAGGTAATTTGCCAACAATAAAACTTTAAGATGGACAAAAGTTTTTCATGAGCTGAAAAGCAATTGACTCTCTAAATTTAAGAAACAAAATGTAACGGTCCTTTATCATATGAATGAATGTACTTACCTAATCCTTAAGCCTCCCTTTCTAAGGTTGGACCGCTTATATAAATCGTCACATTCTACAAAAGATGGCTTGTTTTAAACTTCAGATTTATGTAATTTTCTTGGTGAAGCCATCATCGATACTGTTTTAATATTGCAGTTTTTCGTTTTAAGCAAGTTGTACATCAACCTACATATATGCTTCAGTATTAGAATGATAAAACATTGTTAATTGTAAACTAAACACATTTTTTTTCCTCTAAAAACCAATGTGGTGTAAAAATTGAAAACATTACACAACTTTTCAATTGCCTATATTTGATAAAAAGCAGCACAAATTGAAGAACAATAAAGGAAAAAAGTCAGTTGAAGAATACAAAAAAATCCTTTTTTTAGCAAATAAAATTTCATCACTGGGAATTTTTAACATGAAGTAAAGAAATAGTTTCAGTTAAAAAAAATATATATTTTTAATAAACCATTGTCTATGATTGATTTATTTAATCAGTTGAAAATTGATATTAAATGGATACTTACTGAACAATAAATTGTATTAATAGTATCAGAACGCTTGGAGGAATTTTCAATTAAATGTTCCATTAGCTCGTACTATTCCAATTAATTGCTCCACTTTCCCAACACTAGACATAACAATAATTTGTTGCTTCCAATAAAAACGGTTTTTTTTAAATCCGTTACAGTGAACTATTTTGATTGGATAAAAATTATAAAGTGATGAATTTTTATAGTTGAAAATAACAAAAAAACTGAGACAAAAATACATTATAAAAAGTGAAGTTTAACTCATGTTAATAAATGTAATACAGGTTTTACACGCCAAATTCAACATTTTACAAATAAAATTAAACAATAAGATAATTTATTCATAAGGTATTTATTCACGCACATATTTATGTAGTCATTCATATGTATACGTGTATGAATAAAAAAGATATGTAAATTAAATTTATAAATGTTCTTCTAGTACAAAAAAGTGATGATTTGATTTGTAAATTGTTTAATTTGATTTGTAAAATGTTGAATTTGGCGTGTAAAATCTGAACAATAATTGTTATAAATAATAATATTTGTTATTATTTAGGATTTCGACTGAAGTTGCTTGTTGAAATTTCAATATTAAATTTGATATTAAACTCTAATTTTAATATTAAACTTGTATGAATGTACATTATTTGAACTATTCAAACTTAAAAATGTTTTAGTAGATAACAAGATGTGTGTTATTTTTAGTCATTATTTATAGCTGAGTAAATGTTCTGATAAAATCATACGCCGAAATAGCTATCAATGATATAGAAAAAATATATTTGTAGTGTTAAACACTTTGTTACTGTTTACCTTATTAAAATAATTGACATTTTGATTTTGTATTGTAGATAGGATTAATAATATTATAATTTACCGTGTTAAAGATTTACACAATTCTAATCATTTAAGTCAGTGCTCCGCAACCTTTTCTCACCTACGACACACCAAAATTCTTCGTAGTATTCCGCGGCACACCAAAAGGAAAAGTATATAGGTATTAAATTGAAACACAAATCAATTTTCGTTTTTTATTTGAAAAGTATACATACATAAAACTATAATATATTTACTTTTATGCAATCTTAATAATTATTATAAAATAATAAATAATTAATGTGATACCTGCGCTTGTATCAAAGAACGCAAAAGTTTTATATTCGGCTCGATATTTGACAGCACAACCCAAAGTTCTTGGTCAAAATATTTTTTCATGATGTATTTGACCGTGGCACACCTGTATCTGGCTCACGGCACACCGGTTGCGGAGCACTGATTTAAGTGGCTACTTTAGGTTCTAGTGAAATTGGTGAATACTTGAAAAATAAATGTTTTTAAATGTACATTTTTGATAAGACAACTGTGCTGGAAAAAATAGTAGTAAACATTTAGTTATACCAAATGTAACTTTGGTAGCATAGCAATCAAAAAAAGGATTAGCTTAACAAGGTTTAAATCTTAAAATCCAATTATCGCTGGATGCCAGTTTCGGATTATCAAAGCTAAGCACGAGGAGTGCGATACTATTTAATTTTTAAAAGTTATTTATTACAAAATTATCATACTTTTATATAAAATTACGATACAAATATGTTTTTCCGTTTTTGATCATTGATATGTATTTCATTTAACAAATAAAATATATGAATTTTATTTACTTTCTTTAAGTATTTGGATTATATTTATCAGATTTGTATTTTTATTTTTTCGAAAGCCTAAAAAGCCAAGGACAAATCTTGACAAAAAATATTACCTACTGAAAGAGATAAATTTGTAAGAAGGTACCATTCATCGTGCACAAAAGATATCGACAATGTTTAATAAGAAATTTACTGATAATATAATACAATATAAGTTACGATTACGGCTTATTTTCATTTTACATTTATTATAGCTACGATTCTTTCATGACAGTCGAAAAGAACATTGATATGGAAACATTTTGTGTGAAACTTTTATTTTACTTGAGTTTTTTTTTCTGTGTTAATAATAATTCATTTATGATTTTAAGTATTTTTAACGCAGTGAGTTTTAGCCTTCTACTCTATTAAAAATGTTTAAAAAAAATTCAACTCTAATTGTCAGCTGCATCACATAGCAGTATTTGATGGTGGGACAATTAACCATCAACTTGTTCTAATACGTAATGTATGTATTAAAACAATAAAACTACAATTCAGTTAGCATGATAAAAGCTTTTTATGATCAACATCTGTCAAAAATAAATACACAAAGAATAGAAATGATCAATTTTCTTTTTTTATACCCTAAATCAAATTTGGTTTTTGCTTCACATATGAAATGTTATGGTATTAATTAGACATTTATTTATGTACATATTTCCTGTAAATTAAGATACAATGGTTAAAAATAAACATTTGAATATTTACACTTCTAAGAGGGCACATGTGTCACAAACAAAAAATGTATACTATGTTCGTGCATCGTTTTGGCAAGAAAGTATGGAATACATCATTTTATTCGAAAATATGCGCTATTTTCCAAAAAAAGGTTTTTCTAGATATTTTTTATGTTTTTTTTATTATTTGGCCTTAAAAACATTCCACGTCACTTCCCGAAAACTAGACCATGAAAAGGAATATGAAAGTTTTGATTCGGGAAGATGTTACTCTATTCATTTCTTGATCAAATATAAAACCTCTCGCCCGTCTCAGACGTAGAACGCTCTTGCGATGTTTCAACAAATCGTAAACTTTTTATGTCATTCTCGAGTCTTCACGCTGGGTTTGTGTCGGGCCGCGATATATAGTCTATTCGGAAAATTAGAAATTTTATTACTACCGTGGGTGGCGCCGGAAAGGGTGCGGGAAAATTCGGAACTAAAAACTGGGGCGGCAGCGTAGCGGATGCGAGATATAAACTCATCATAATCAAAAATACCTCGATACGCACATCGCAAAACAATAAAAATTGGCTGTTACGCACATTTTCATGCCAACCATAATTTACGCCTTTAGTACCGTGTGCTTTTTTACACTTTTAAAGATACTAACGGTTAGTTACAGTGTGTTCATTGTATATGTTTGAGAAAATAAATAAACAAATCATTAACAATTAGCATAAAGATTCTTTAAATTTTAAATACAACTCACTTTACTCAATAAAATAATTGAAACAATTAGAAATGTTGTAGCAAGATATTGTTTCAGGTTCTATCTAGATCATTTTACTAACGTAACTTTACGCTTTGCCGCCTTTGCGGTCGAGCGGTCAACGTTGTTGGCTTCGGTTACGGAGGTCCCAGGTTCGAATCCCGGTACGGACAGTTTTATAAATTGATTTTTCAATCGATTCATGAATTTCTGTTCGAAGGCATGGATGTATGTGATGTCTTGAATTCCCCTCTCACACCCATCCTATCCTATGAACGGGGCGTATCGAGAGCGATTAGCTAACCACTAGTCCTGTCCTAGCCCTATCCTTCTATTCCTACTCTCTTTAGTAATAGAGAGGTTGAGCAACTGAGTAACAAGCAGTTCTCGTAGAAACACAACTGTTGAGATAAACTCCATTAGAAGTCCATATGCTCCACGTTGGGAGCGGACATGGTTATAAAAAAAAAACTTTACGCTTGTAAATTTTAATCGTTCAAATTATCTACATTCACACAAATTTTGTCACTAACGATCCGGGTTTCGCCTTTCGGCATCTTCATGCGTTTGAGTGCACGGATGAACTTGAACTAAGTCACTCAGAGAACTTTGACGAAATTTGTGTGAATGTAAATAATTTGAACAATTCAATTTTCATATTAAAATTCCACCAAGCCTCTTCAGTCGAAACCTCAAATTACGCTACCAAAATAAAATGTATGTAATTTATTTTTTTTGCAATTGGGTCATTCTTTAAACACTAGAAAAACACTAGAAGTTACATGTCTGTGCGTCTTTAATTCAAGGGCTCAGAAGTCAAATGGCCTAAGCCTAAAAGCTTGATTTTGAGTAAATTTTAATTTACCAACTCCAATATAACTTCTCTTCATACAAAAAGCCATATAATATAATTTAAATTGTAAGTTTTTTTCTTTCAAATTGGAAAATTAACTTTTTAATCATACTCAAATTTCATTTATTGAACAACACAAAAACGATCAAACGGCACATGGGCTTGTATAACACGCGATGTAAGTGACAAGTTGACTTAGAATATTTTTTCACTAACGAAATGGTTATTGAATAATTTAAATATAGGAAAATCCAAAAAAAGCGAAAAATTTGGGTTGGACCGATTGATCATTGAGCCATTCAATGACATATAACAGTTTTAAAAGATTTGACCAGGGGTGGGAAACCTTTTTATTTCTTAAGACTACATTTATTTATCTGATTCAACATACAACCGCAGTAAAGAAAACGTTGACACCCTTTCTTTTTTTGACATTCGAACATATAAGGAATTGATTACGATCTTTTTCAAAATGCTGCGTATATTTTTTTAATCAAAGTGAATCAAATCAAAAGGCCGCATCAGAGTAACTAAGAGGCCGCAGGTTCTTCTCCACTAGATTAGGCTGAAGTTAGCTTTTATTGCCGAAGTAAAAAAAAATATCACACTGAAAACGACACGTTGTTGCCGTAGATCAAGACCTTCTCTAGAGCATCTAGATGCTCACTTCCATCAGCAATACGATGGTTATCAATTAAGTAAGAAGGTTTTTTTGAAAATTATCACAATGACATTTTTGTACAACGACAAAAATTTGCATTTTTTATTTTATAATTAATATGTCTAATCAATAAAGAAAACATTTTTTTTTGCTTCCAGTAAATAAATTTAAAAAAAAATTAAAGATTAGAGAACTAAAAAGTATTTGTTGAAAATATTTGGTCAGCTGCGATAGTGGAAAAAGGCGTAAGGTTTAAGCGATAAAGGTTTGATTATGAGACTTATTTATGTAATTGACCTAATGTATACGGCATAATTTATAGACGTGGCTTTATGCGGCACACTAAAAGTGTACTAAGGCATTTTTAATATAGGCCCACAATATGAATATTTTATTTTCTGAATTTTAAGTGTGAATAATCCAAATTTGAATCGTAAATCCAAGTAATGGCTTAGTTACAATCGAACATAAAATGTTCTCGCTAAATTACATTTTTGGTACAACTGCCTTCTGCTCGAGACGATAAAAATTCCCAGCTGTAAACATTTTACTGCTTCTTATTAAATTTGCATTATCAGTCGTTGTTTCGAAATAATTAAGTTGTAATTAATGTTTGATGAATAACAATTACTTACTTAATTATATGACGTCATATTTCACCTTTATAAGTAAGATATTAAAAACGTTTACATAAAAGAACGTACCCCTTTTTTTGAGCAGTATTATTAAAAATAAAATTTTATATAAAAAGTATTTCATTTTTAAAAATATTTTATTTAAATTAGTCTCATTGGGCTTATTAGAGGTGAAGTGGTTTTTTGGAGGAAAAAAAATGTTAGATGCGTTGTAATATTTTACACGTCTTTAAGTATCGTAAAAGTGAAGTAACTTCAGTTAATACACACTGCAATAGTGTCGTCTCTTTAAAATAAAAATATGCAATCCACCAAAACACCAAGTAAATACGTGACTGTACAGTATGACTGTTCAACTGTCCAAGAAAAAGTTTTACCATTTTACTAGTTGGCTCACTTTACCTCTTGGGGGCTCACATCTCATACCAAAAAAATGTTTATTATGACCAGATTTCAGTTTAACAATAATGCTTAATTCTTGCATTGCGCACCGTTTAAGAGTATATGTGTGTGCCATGCGCTTAAAATTGATTATTTAATTACGCTATAACACAAACTATTTATGTGCGTATTTTTTGATATACTGAGTGTGTGTGTGTGCTGCATTACAGATAAGCAGATATTTCAGGACCAATATACATTTAACTTTATTAACAGATGTTACAATTTACGTGATAGAACTCTACTATTATGAAGTAACAAATAAATTAATTGATCAAAAACAAATTTTAAGACATAGCTAATAACTATGACATTGGCATTACAAAATGTTTAGATTTAAAGATCAGTCAAAATAGTTGTGACGTTTACAACATGATGCAATATCTAGCAACCGTGCATTATGTTCTTACAGAAAATTACACTTCGCAGTTTTTAATTTTACATATCAAAATGCAGCTTGCCTGTCTTTTTCCAGCCTGTGAGTTTCCGACGTCTGAAAAGTTCGTCGTGTACTACTTAAAGGAGGTATAGGGTGGAATTTATGTATGTTGGTAATATAAGGAAAAATAAAATATGATTTACTAGCAATAGAAGCTCTAACATTGCATGTTTAAAAAATATGAATTATATTTTTTTATGCACTTACATTTCAGTGGGTATTGTCTCTTTTGGCACGTGATACTGTTTTAATAAGATAAATAGAATATCGCCCAATCGATTGATATCAAGAAATATTTTTAAAAAATGTTAAAACTTTTCACTCTTGGTTTGTAATAACATTTTATTGATTTCAACAAATGTAATTAAATTTAATCAATTCCATTGCCTAATCTTAATGAATTCAATACATTGCTATTTTTTGGGTGTAGTTGCTTTATTCCACAAAGCGACCAAAGTTTGTATTTAATTAATACATATTGTCGCCCGCTGTGGTCTAGTTGTTTAGAGCTTGCTCTACCGATCAGGTGGGTCTGGGTTCGATTCCCGGTAAGGTCAATGTCAAAAATTGGATTTTTTCAATTTTTCAATTGAGATCTAAGACGTGGGTGTTTGTGACGTCAATTCTCCTTGAGTTAATCGCATGTGGCTTACACAAAATTTTCATACGAGTATATATCGTATGATTTTTCAACTTAAAACTTTCAAATATTTGACGCATTGGCGTAAGATGTAATGTCAAATATTTTTTAATAAAAAAATCTAAAAAAAAGCCATATTTAATTCAATCACAAATCATTTTTACTGCTTATTTTTAAATTAAATATTTAAAATTTTAATTTTACGATATCGTTTGACAGCTTTTATCATGGAGAACTATTATTAAAATTTAAAAAATGTATGATTTCGGAGATAAATACGTTTAATTTATCAGTAAAATTACCGCAAAAATGATAAGTGTGTGACCATACATAATCATAAAATACATTTATAACCCATTCTTGGTTTTGACGCCGATAATCTTTCACACACCGCGGCAAGCTGACAATAAATTATGACGTCGAAGATGCACAAAGCGTAGCAGTGGCTCTACGCTAGATAGTATATAAACTTTCCAATAAAGTAGTTCTAAACCATCATTTCAAAATTTAAATACATCATCTCTATCTAAATACCATAATATCAAGAATTTTAAATTTTATTTCTCAATACTAATCCGAATAGATTTACTTGTTTAAACTATTTTTTTATTATAAAAAAGTATTATTTATTATAATGGGAAAAAATTAATACGAAATAATATAATATTAAAAAACTTTTTGGTATGAAATGAATGTGTTTTTTAATTGGTTTAATAATAACAATAGGTTATATAATTGTAAAAAAATAAAGTTAGCTACATTAAATGTATGGTGTAAGCCAGTTGTGCGGCCTTTTAACTTGATCAAAATATTCACTTTAATAAAAAAATTATATACGCAAGCGTTTGAAAAAGAAGCGTTATCAACCCAATATATGTTCGACAGTCTCAAAAAGGGGAGGGTGGTGTAAACGTTGTCTTTACTGCGGCCTTATGTTGAATCAGATAAATGAATGTGGCCTTTAGAAATTAAAAGGTTCCCCTTGTTGTAAGCTTTCACTTCTTGAAAGAATGGCATTATACTTATATAATAAAAATAGCATGATTTTTTGCGATTACTTCAGATTTGTATCGAACAATCGGAACCGAGTTCCCGAATTACATAACCGAATTTATGACCATTACAAATTTGATTTTGTAATTATCGTGTGCATTTTTTAAATATATTGAAAAGGCTTAAATTTTTTCTTAAAATATATGTCATTTAAATAAACAAATAAGTCAATGAATTGACTAAATATAATTCTTTTTCGAAAAAATTTAAACAGTCATCAGCAAATTATAACACAACTTTTTAATCAAATTATCGCACGTAAATTCAGTCAGTTCTTTTATTTACACCCAATTAAGTTTGTCCTGATAATTCTAAAAATTTAACATTCACTGTTACTTTAAAATATCATTACTCAATGGTTTCATGATTTATAAATGACTGTTATTAATTTCTGATTTTAATTGTAATATTTGTCACATTGAAGAATAATAGACAGTAATAGCCGCCTGCGTGGTCGAGTGGTCAACATCGTTGGCTACCGCTACGAAGGTCACGGGTTCAAATCCCATTACGGGCAGTTTTATAAATTGATTTTTCAATCGATTTTATGAATTTCTGTTCAAAGGCATGGATGTATGTGATGTCTTGAATTCCTCCCTCCCACCCATCCTATCCTATGAGCAGTGCGTATCGAGAGTGATTAGCTAACCACTAGTCCTGTCCTAGCCCTTTCTTTCTATTCCTACTCTCTTTGGAAAAAGAGAGGTTGAGCAACTGAGTAAAAAGTAGTTCTCGTAGAAACATTTCTGTTGAGGTAAACTCCATTAGGAGTCCATATGCTCCATATTGGGAGCGGACATAAAAAAAAATTGGATTGCAAATATTTTAAATCAAATAATTGGGATTTACTAAGTAGTATTGTGATAACGTGAAAAAATAGCAAAATATTTTAGTTATACAAATATTATTTAATATACTTATAGTTAATAGATATTTCGGTTTATCCCTTCATCAGAACTATGTTTAAACTAGCGTTTACTCAGTAATATGTACTGGCATATAATATATACACAATTAATCTTGGTATCCACTCTAACATTCTAATATATATTACAAAGTTTAGTATTATATTTAATAACTTGACTTAGTGTTTCTTGGAACGATAACAAATAGGGGATTATTCAAAGCAATGATCAAATGCTTTGTCGATTTCCTTTGTTATAATAATATTATATATATTTCTCTGTAAATCCTTTCTTTTAGGTTGTCTACCAGGGTTGTATTCTATTCATCACAATACGAGGAGACGAAGTCGCCGCATCGCGAGGCGCGCGCCTTCGTCAACGTCACAAAAATTCTGGCTTTACCAATCCACTCTTGACTGTCCCGCGACATTGACAAACTGCTTTCATCAAAAAACATTTTTGAAGACTATTTATTGTGATTCTTTCTTTCCTGGTTATCTCTTATGCCTTCGTCTTAGATAGGCTCTGCAAAAAAAACTTAGCTATCCAATTACTTAACAATACTTTATTTTTTAAATATATTTTTTATTATTTTCGTATAAGTTAAATATGAATCGTAGTAAATAAGTGTATCGTGTCAGTTCAAGTTTATCCATGTACTTAAACGCCGGATGATGCTGAAAGGCGAAACCCGCGTTGTTACTGACAAAATATGTGAAATTGTACAATATTTAGAGGGTTCAAATACAATTTAGAAATTAGAACAAGTTCAGTTTTTGTCAGTTCAAGTTTATCCGTGCACTTAAACGTCTGAAGATGGCGAAAGGCAAAACCCGGGTCGCTAGTGACAAAACTTGTGTGTATGAACATAATTTGAACGATTCTAATTTAATATTTAAATTACACCAAGCACCTTCAGTCGACATCTTAAATTAAGTTTTCGATGTAATTTTAACTATATTTAAATCGTCTAAATACTGTACAATTTCATATGTCTTGTCACTTACGACGCGGGTTTCACTTTTCAGCATCTTCCGGCTTTCAAGTACATTGGTAACCTTGAACTGACACGATACATTTATTTACCAAGCATGAGTGCAAGTTTATTTGTGCACTTAAACGCTTGCAAATGCCGAAACGCAAAACCAGTATCGTCACATACTAATTATTTAAAAATTATCAAAATTTTAACGATTCAAATTTAATATTGAAATTTCATCAATCGCCTTTATTCAATTTTTTTAATTCGTTAAACATCACTAGCACAGATTATCAACAAATAAAAAAATAAGCAAACCTGTTTCTGGAAAAAAATACAATTCTAAAAAACAATAGTTTTAATCATTTGTTTTATGAGAAAGTTGTAATTTTTCGGAATAAAACATACGTCAAAATCGCGTATATTATTCAGATTATAGAAAAAAATACGGTATTAATATTTTTCCACGTTACAATGCTATAGACAGTTATAAAAAACAGTACTTTTGTAATATCATATTAATTCTTAATTTGGTCTTTATGGTACAATATTACATTTTTTTATTACTCGAATAAACCACAGTTGTGACATGTTATAAAGAAACGACATAATTGTTAGTGCCCTACAGCTTGAACCTTAAGGTGGTAAGAAACGCGGGAAAGAGAACGAGGTGTAGGTATGTGTGGCATCTGTCGACATGTTCCCGAAGCTAAAAAAAAAGCGGGAAAACTATGTGACTGGATTAAGCAATTTTCGTTCGATATTGCCACCAAATTGATTTATTTTTTCATCATGCGTATAATGTGATATCTTTTGTGTGTGGTATTCTATTTTTATTTTATATTACGCAGCATTTTTTCGCCGTCTATATTATACTCACATACTTCTCAAGTTGTTTATATCAGCAGTCACCAACCTTTCATACCTTGCAATCCAGTAACTTTTGACTTCTGTGGACTAATAAATATAGTATTGCAATATTCGTTATTACGTGCTTGAAATGAGATATTTGATTTCACTGACGTTCATACAACAACTCCTTGGATAACCAAGTGGCGATCACTGGTTTAAGTGACCAAATAAAACTATTTTTTACCACTGGCAACAATCGTCATTTACCACTGCACAAGTACTTTTCAAGCATTTTTTGACGTTTCCTTGTTTCATTTAAATGACTTACAATTTATCAACATAGTTTTCCAATCAGAAGAAATTATCATGATTGAAAGCATCAAAACTGGTCCTGCCCATGTAAATTTATGATTTTTAAACTTATAACAAGTATTTATAAATTAATTTAAAGATTTATCTAAACTTACTATTATTTTGAAAGAGTTAACTTAAACGTATTTAGGGTTACAATTTTTTTATCCTGATGTAGTAGAAAACAACCTTTTTTTAAACAGTCATAGAATTTTAAATCTGCAATATGATGCAATTATTTTATTTTTTATTTTTTTAAAAAAGTTATAGGCTGAATTTTTAATGTTTTTTTTTAAATTTATATTACATACTCAACCAACTAAAAAAACTGTGTAATTTAAGATTTCGACTAAAGGTGCTTGGTGGAATTTCAATATTAAATTTTAATCGTTCAAATTATGTACACTCCCACAGATTTTGTCACTAACGACACGGCTTTCGCCTTTCGGCATCTTCAGGCGTTCAAGCGCACGGATGAACTTGAACTGACGTTTAGTAAATGAGTGTTTCGTGTTTATATATTAAATAAATGTATCACTGAGTCTAAAGCCATTGCTGGCGAAAAGGATAAGCTCATGGGAATACCCAAAGATTTGAGTAGTGAGGGGTTTTAAGAATTATATTTATTTGTTTGTCGGCAAAGGTTTTATGATATTATTTATATAGGCCACTTTTATACCCTAAACCCGGGTCGTTAGTGACAAAATCTGTGGGAGTGTACATAATTTGAACGATTCAAATTTAAAACTGTGTAAGTTTGTTGTAAAGAGTAGACCCTAAGCATTAAATAAGTTTGAAAAGCTGCATGGTGTAAAAGTTGGATCAAAATACGATCCTTCGTTCCCTGAATTCGGTGTATTTCCTTTCCGACAATTTCAAACAACGAAAGTTCACCTGTGCTTACAGTTTTAAATAAACTAGTTATTTAATGGCAAAATTTTATTATTGAAATACAAATGGATGCTCTCTCGCCAAACGCTGATTATCCTATGGATTAAATTAACTTTGCTATTTATATTTTATGAACTGAACGATGTATGAAAAGTATACCGTATTACCATAAGCTCATCTCAATTATGGTATATCCCGTTGGGTATTGAATTTCTTTTCGTCTTAATGAAGCTTTTGTGCGTTATATCAAAGACAGATCATATGTATTATATTTATAGAAAATCCGACCAAAGATTTACGGTGAATATAACATAATCCATTATGAATATTATGATGTATCGTATTAGGTTCAATGGGCTCCATTTATTAATTCCCGGGGTAATTTATACAGACATAAACATAAATTAATAAAACATTTTGACATTAATTTTTACGTGGGTTATCCAACGGTTCAAATAGGCACCGATATAATAAATAATTTGACAAAACAAACAAAAATTTTCTGTAATTGTCACGTTACATGGTCCCATTAGAGGTGAAGTGGGCCATGCGGTATTTTAGAAAATAATTAGTTCTTTGCGTTGTAATATTTTACATGTATTAAAGTATCTTAAAAGTGAAGTAACTTCAGTGAATACACATTTGCGATAATGTTATCTCCGTAAAATAAAAACATGCAATCCATCAAATAAAGACGTGATTCTAATTAATAGTTCAAGATTTTTTTTTAAAAATTACTAGTTGGCCCATTTCACCTCTAGAGAGCCCACATAACAAGTAAGGTCATATCCAGTTACTGGCTTTAAATTTTGGTTTTATGACTGCTCATGTTATATTATTATATATTTATTTCAAACATAGTTGTATTGTCATTTTCTCTTAAAAATAAATAAATTAAGTATGTTATATTTTTCAATTATATTCATCTCCACCAAACATTAATTTATAAATTATGTAAATTTGAAATTTTGACTAAAAATAATAATTTTGATGTAAAATTAAGGACATTTTGGCACAACGCTGTTTGTTTTTATTGAGGTATAAATAATGCAGTACGAATCAGAACTGGCTAAAATAAATTATTTTGAAACTAATAAATTTCAGATGGTTAAAATCAAACATAGCTTTTCTCCAACATGTAATTTTTTTAAATAATAACCGTTATTCAAACCAACTTGGCTAATATTCACAAAAATTTTAAAAAGCATATTTAACCTTACAATAAAAAAGCTTACTTACCTAGTTTCGTTATGATGGAGATAGACACGTTTGATTTGTAGCGTAACAATTCTTCTTTAGCTTGATTAAAATTAACGCCAAATTTTTAAATGTATTATTGTAAATTTTTCACTATTTGTATGACTATCAACACAAATTATACCTTTCAGAATTAATCAACAAAACAATTAAATGTAAAAAAAGTCTTTGATTCCATCAAAAATTCTCTCCATCAATCTGTAACGTATGTGCAGGTTTTCTATATTGATCATTCGAATATACGGGCACTCAAACAAAACTGTCAAAACAAAAACGCCTGAAACAGAGTTCGTCAATAACGAACGGACAAATCTGTCCAAATAAAACTACTGGCAAAAAATAAAGCATATACGAAACAAGGCAATGTCCCGGCGGTTTTGGTACAGATAATTTTGTCGAGATCTTACCAGCAAATCTCATTTTGATATTAAAAACATTTCTGCATTTACTTGTAAAGTGTGCAATTACCATTCTTAATTTTAAAATAAGCTTAAAACCAGTTTGAGGAATCGTTAAATTTTGTATGAGAAACATTGGTTGATTTCTTTGTGACTATATAACCGAAAAATCTGTTCCTATGGCGCAGTGGTTACTGGTGTTGGCTTCCGTGCCGTATCTCACGGATTCGAGTCCCAGTAGAGACAGCATTTTTTCGATTGATTTATCGATCTGTTCGGACGCATGGGAGTTTGTGATTTCTAAAAATTCTATCCCACCTTCCGATTTATCCTAAGTCTGACTGGGTGTAGCGAGAACAATTAGTCAACCACTATTCCTGTCCCAGCCTTATCCTTCTATCTCTTAATTATATATATCTTAAATTTGAATCGTTCAAATTACGAACATTATCACAGATTTTGTCACTAACGACCCGGGTTTCGCCTTTCGGCATCGTCAGGCGTTCAAGTGCACGGATGAACTTGAACTGACGCTCAGTAAATGAATGCTTCGTGCTTATATAGTAAATAAATGTATCATTGAGTTTAAAGCCATTGCTGGCGAAAAGTATAAGCTCATGGGAATGCCCAAAGATTTGAGTTGTGAGTGGTTTTAAGAATTATATTTATTTGTTTGTCGGAAAAGGTTTTATGCCTATATTTATATAGGGTACAGGAGTGGAGACCCCGGCATATTCAATATTTCATTTAAAATCCGAAGGCGATGCAGTTGTGCTCTGTTTATTTCCGAAATTTCCTGGTAAAAAAGCTTATGACCGTCCGTATTTGGGTGTAACATTTTTATCCCTTTGTTCCTGATTGAACACGTGTCCTTCCTATATATACCTTAAATTATATCTTTCTTACTAATCTTTTTGTAAAAAGAGAGGTTGAGCGACTAAGTTACAAGCTCGTAGAAAAAATCTGTTGAGATACTTCTATTAGGATGCCATATGCTTGAAATTTGGAGCGGACATGGATTAAAAAATATATAACCAAACTACACGGTTATTTCAAGAGCTAGTAATCAACATTTGATTATTTCACACAAATATTCTAGAACAAAAGAAGAAGATTATACTTCTATTATTTTTCTTTGACATGTTTACCATGCTTAAATACCTCATCATTAAATCTGTGCTTTTTGAGAGGCCGGAAAGCAAATTAAGAGCTCTTTATTTTGCATTCATTCTTTATCAGACATTTTGTTTGAACGTGAATAAACTGAAAGACACTACTTCGAAAATATTTGAATCTTCATTTAGTTTATAACACGTTTTAAAAAAGAAAATTAAAACTACCTAGACAAATAAGATGTTCGAAAAATGTTTTAAGAGAAATTTCAGGTTTTTAAAAGAAAAACACTTAACAACAGTTGCGAACTTAATATTTTTTTTTTCTCCATTCAAAATAAAACCGTCCGTTCCTTGCTTCAAAAGTAAGGCGGGAAAAGTTAAGAAATATTGCCGGCAGAAATGTTTTTGCAGACCGTAGAAAGAAAATTCATTAAAAACTTACTAAATTCGCAGACTCTGCTGGTAAATGATTAAAAGTAAATATTAAGCTTTGATCAAACTCGCCAGCATTATTTCTGGCTTATCAAACTGAAAATAAACACAACTTCTGAAAATCAGACAAGTTAGGACCGAATCGGAAAGGGGTATCTCTCCGCAAATCCTTTCATCCTTGTAAAATAATAGACATTTAACAATTGATTAACATAAATTTGAGAAGCTTAAATCCTGAGTTAAATATGTTTGCCCTATTTTTTGCGACCTACGATCTTTCAAGAGATATCTCTGACTTAAAATGACAATAATTAAATGTATCTCATCTTTTTCTTTAAATAATCAAAAAACTTTTATTGTCCCAAGTTAAATAAAATTATACAAATATACACAATCAATCTTATGTCATTTGTCTGGATGATTCAACGACTTAACAAACAATATCATTTAATTTATTAAAATAAATAAATGCTTAAAAAGTCATATTTTGCAAGGTAACAACCTACGTAAGAAACTTGCTGTCTAAAGTGATTCAATACGACTGATTCAAAATAGACAAACTAACTGCAATTTGATTATCAGCTTTCAATATAAAATAGCAAAAAAATAAGCAGATGATATTGAAACTAAACGTAGTATTTTATTTAATACTCAATAACATATAACACAACTTCTATTGAATTACTTAAAAACTACTGTGATCTATTTCAGTGTTCTCCAACCGGTGGTCCGCGGTCCAGTGCTGGGACGCAGAGACTTTCCGCCGGGCCGCAAACAGTATGCCAAATTTCAAGAAATTTGCCATGCAAAAATATTGTATATATGATTTTTTATCGCCTGCACGTTTACTTGTATTTTTAGTTATTGTTTAATAAGAAGACATCAATAATGCGGCTCCGTATTTTGTTTCTTGGACATTTTTGTGCGGTAACATATTACTCATACTTCTAAAATCCCGCTTAAAATTTGTAATGTTTAGTTATTGCGGATACTTATTCTGTTGTATTATTTTTTTCTGTGTGCGACACGATGGTCGCAAGTTTTTTCAGAATCGACAGTCATAAATATTTACTCTTCGATAGTGAACCCAGATGCCAAACCCTACCTAAATATACCAATAATTTCATAATACATAATTGTTTTCACTTTAAGAGTGTTCACTCGGTGGAAAGGCATTATATTAATAAAAACACAATATTCCTTTGTACTTTATTCCACTTTATTTAAAAGGTCAGAACCGGTTTCGCTCATTGCGAGCATTGTCAACTGAAAACAGTTGTATAGTTATGTCCATTTGTAACAATATAAGATTTTTAACCATTTTTATTTCATTATTAGTGGTCCGTGATTTTATTTTTTTTTACCAGTTCTCAGGTGTAAAAAGGTTGGAGAACACTGATCTAGTTGATTACAGCTTGCTCTACCGATAAAGTGGGCCTGGGTTCGATTCCCGGTGGTGCCAACATAAAATTAAGTTGTTTTATAATTTAAATTTAAAATCGTGACGTAGTTGTTTTTAGCTCTGTTCTTCTGCGTACTTCTGACGGTTTGCAAACCGTCAGAAGTACGCAGAAGAAATGAGCTTATCTCCAGTGACAATCATCAAGTTTATCTCGTATGTATGATCTTTCTTTCGGCTTCAAAATATTTACCAAATTGACACAGCTGTAATGCTAAATATTTTTATTATTATTTAAATATAAATATAATGTTCAAACACTAATGTTTTTTTTCATCAGTTGAAAATGCTAACGATGAGAAAAACTGGTCCTGATCATGTTTAGCAAACGTAGAATTAGAAGAAAAGAGTGTTTATTTTTTTGAGGTTAATTTTTAAAAATAAAAAATAATTATATAAAAAAGTTACATTTCATACTATAATATCGTTATGGTTTCATATGATTCTTTATTTTATTTTTAATGATAGTTTGAATATGCTAAGTAGGAAGATATATAAAACTTCTTTAAGTTCAAATGAAAGCCGTGGCTCATTTTTCCGAGTAATTTAGCCCAAATATTCGTATTTGACCTTTTTTCTTTGTAATAAAACTTTTATTATCTACTCGCAGAATGCCAACGAAAAATGCTCAATCCACTTGGATAAACTCTGCCCGATTTTCGGTCGATTGTGTGTCCCGCTGAAAGTAATATTTTTTTTATTTTTTCTTGACTTTGAAAAGTCACTGGTAACTTACACGCGCCATGTAAATTAAAATACCATGTACGGAGAGTTTTCAATAAGAAATCCTTACAATTAGTTGAATTAAAAAGCGAACGTTCATACAAACTTCATGTGAAAAGATTTAAAAGTTGAATAAAATTCGGGAAAAAACTTTCTCTAATAAAAAGTTCGTTATATTCAATACAAAAAAAAAACAAGAAAATTCATCAAACTAAAGTAATTAGAGACGATAAGAGTTGTAACAGAAAAAAAATAATCAGGGGCACGGAACCAGTTTATACGGTAAAACTGCAGTCAATTGTTATCTCTTAATTTAACTGTTATCTATTAAGTATGACTGTTTTCAATATTTTTACGCACTTAATGTACGTATAATGTACAATTCATAATTATTTGTACTATAAGTAATAATTGTCGGGTCATATATCTCAGCTTTTAGCGTTGTTTTCTTCTTTTCCAGACCTCACGGGCTCGAGTCCCAGTCAAAAAAAACAAACGTTTGATCGATTAATTGATTTCTATTCGAAGGTATGGGTATATGTGATATCTCTCCCACAATTTCTGATTCATTTACAACCGGACTATCTAAATACTAACGAATTAAATATAAGTCATAAAAAATTATACTGTTTGATAAAACGTTTTAATGCAATTTGATATTTTCTTTATAACTCATTCCTTTGTCGAAAATAAAGCATTTTTAATACGTATAATAATGCCGTAAGCACAAGTATTCAGCTTGAACCTTACCGGATATCCGGTAGGTTTGCCAAAACTCCACGAGAGAGTTTCTGGATTGTTCTACTACATTCTTATCGAGCGGAATAATTTTCTTCGCATTAGTAAGTAACTACATGGCTTAGTATGTAAATGTTTACGAAAATTTCCGTAATAAATATTACAATGAATATATTTGTAATTGGTATACAAAAATTACTTAAGTCGTGTAAAATATTCAAATTTAAATAAGAGACTTAAAATAATTTCAGGCTTTCATAAACTAGTGAAGTAACAAAAATATTGTTAATTCCTTTTGTATCCATGTCCGTTCCCAATGTGGAGCATGTGGCCTCATAATGGAGGTATCTCAATATAAGTTTTTTCTACGAGAACTGTCGCTCAACCTCACTTTTTTCAAAATGGGTAGTAGGAAAGAAGAAAAGAAGAATAAGGCTAGAACAGGACTAGTGGTTAACTTATCGCTATCGCTACACCCAGTTATTAAAGGATCAAAAGGACGGAAGGAGAAGACACAATGTGAATTGACATCACAAACACCCAGTCTTCGATCACACAAAGTGTTAATACAAAGAGACTAATCTTACACAAAAATAAACTTCAGGAAAAGAGTTGTGAACTAAGCAAATAATATCATTTCCAAATAGGGCATTTAATCCCTGACTCTTTTGCGATCCCGAGATTTCTAGACTTACAATCTTTCAATTCCAGGATTCCATGATTGAAAGATTATTTACTATAATTTCATGTTTTAATTTTTTTAAATATCATCAATTTTAATACAAAAAATAATTGGTGTTACAGCTATCGGCCATGGTGACATATTTATTTTTCAAACGCCACAGTTGCTTGAAATACTTGCCGAAAAAGTGTATAATTAACAGATTTCAGAATTATTATCAACTCGAAGAACTTTTTTTTTTTTTACTTTCATCATTTTAAAAAGCGTTGAATAGACAGATTCTACAATTATTCTGTACGCAAAGACCTTTTTTATTCTTTCCATCGAAAAAGTTACATTTGCCAGTGAATGGTATTTTTTTACCAATATTTTAAAAAAATACGTCTTTTAGTGAATCCAGAAATCCCGAGATTAAAACTAAAACGATCCTGGGATTATTACAGGATGGCCAAATTGGCCGGAACCCCGGGATTGGAAGCCCTGCTTTCTAACACAACGCTTCATCCAATGTCTTTACTTATTTACTTGCGTACTTTATTTCACCATACTTACGTATATCTGTTAACTCCCATTTATATGTTAAATATCAATTTTAGTAGTTTTTCATAAATAAACATACCTCTATTTAATTCATTTTTTTAATTCTTATTTTTAGTAATTGTTTCACTTAAACCAAACGTTTACTGTGTATATAAGAAATATAACCTTTAATAAGACATCTATTATAATGAAGGGGTTGGTAGTGTACGTACTCGTAGAAAAGAAACTTTCCTAGGCCTTAATAAAAGTTCCATCTGTTTCCGTTTCCTTTTTCCTCTTCTATCTTTTTGTGAAACGTCTCGTCGATGCATCGTAAAACAAAAGCTTTTAAATTGGACAATTCTTTTTCTGCGAATAAAATTGCTACGATAAAACCAATTTATTTTCTTACAATGAATTTCGTTTGGTCATTGTTTTCATTATTAATGCGGTGAGCATGTAGGGAATAAAGCATTGATTGTACTCAACTATAAGAATTATTTTACTTCAAATGTTTAAAAATAATAAAAACGTAAAGTTCAAGAAGTATCTTTCTTTTGGTTTTGCTAATTCTTATTTTATTCGTTTGCTACAAAAGTATCGTTTTAATTTGTTTTTGGAATTAGGACGTCAGATTTTAAGATATTTGACATATAATCAGTGAAAATGATTTCCTAATTAAAAACTGCAGTTATAATATAAAAAATAACGCCAATCAATAAAGTTATTGTTTAAAAAAACATGGTGTAAAAATGAGATGAGATAGTTTGACGAAGTTACATATTTTTTTTCTTTTAACATGTGTGTTTCAAAAGAGATCTAATATTTCTTTTAATGAATCGTTGAAAATGTAAAACATATTTTAAATAAAAGAAATATCATTTAATTCAATAACTATTCATACAAGCAATGGTAGATTACGCATTAGGGAGGCCCTAGACGCAATACAATTTGGAGGCCCTGTTTTTCGAATTAAATAAAAGCGTTGTATGACAAGAAGAAATATGAAAAACTGAAAGGTTTTATAAAATATATACTTTTTTTGAGGCCCCCAAGATTTGAAGGCCCCAAGCGCGCGCCTCTTGCGTTTGTAGTGAATATGTGGAGAACCTGTGACTCGTATGGATTTAATCATTCATCCAGATTTTCTTGGATAGGATCTTCCGACAAATATCCATGCGCAAATGTAGGTAATTCAGGACACTGTTTTATGTTCACGTAAAGCTGATAATAAAATCTTTAATAACAAAATTCAAAACTTGTTAATTATGTGATATTTTTTTCATCACTGATTTCACAATAGTTTGATGTCTCGATCAGTTTCAGTTTCACTCGCGAATTGAATGTTGAGACCTCAAAACTGAATATTTCAAGCAATTACTGAAATAAAATTGAAAGTTTCTGTTGCAATAAATAACATTTTTGTAATCCTTTTTGTTTCCAACTAGCTGATTAGCTTGTTTTGTTCTAAAATAAACTGAGAGCGTAATCACGTCTGCTTCAGTGCTATTCTGCAAGTCGCAAAGTGCACTGGACCGGCCAAAGTTTTAGTACAAATCTGCTTACACTTGATCACCTTGAGGTGTGACACTAGACGACACAAAATCCTTGCCTTGTAAGACAATTCAGCTCACCATATTTTATTGAGATAATCATAATTAATAAAGAACGTTATAAAAATTATCGTATATTTTTCAACGTAAAAACCAGATTTCTTTTGTTCAACTAGCGTAGAAAGCATGATCAAATATTATTATCAAATATTAATTTCAAAGCAACTACAGTGAAATAAGATACTATTTACAATAATACGTATACCGAAAAAATCATTCAAATCAATTAAGAGAGATTTGTATATACATATTATTTTTTTTAAGATACAAATAACACCTCAACAGGTTTGACTGTAAATGGTTAGGCATCCTATGATTCGATTAAAAATAATTTGATCATACATTTTATTGTTTTTGTATGTGAATTTATTTTTTATTTCTTAATCTTTTTCTTTTATGATATAATGTATTATTTCAAATAAAAAAAGATAAACAACTTCCATTTTATGTGCTTATCAAAGGAAATCTTCAATCAAATCAATGTTGAGTGACATTTTTAAAAAAAGTATTTGAAGCAAAAAGTAACACAAAACTATTTTTTCCCTGTACCTTTTGTTGTCACAATAAGTTTTTTTTAATTATCCTGATTATTTTTTCATTATTAAGGTAATTCATAAAATATGTGTCCGTGTTTGTCCATGATAAGAATATGAATAATGCTTGACGTGATTGATAAAATTAGTTATGAAGCAAATGCATGCAATATTGTGAGATTAAAATTATAAGTTATTGAGTTTGTACTTGAGTACTTTGTTGGCATTAATTTGTAATTAACATTGTTAACTTTTGGTCACCACAACTTCACAGATATTTCAGATGCATATTGTTACCACGTCGCTTAAATCTTGTTACAACAGATAACACTGATTCTCAAAATTTTTAAATTATATATTTCTTTCTAATTATTTGTAAAATACGATTGTCTTGATTTATCCGCCGATATGTAACGCAGCACACACAGACAAACACTCTCTTTCACGGAAAAAGTGGGTTTGTGCTGCGTTACAAAAACATTGTTATGTCAAGACAATAAAAATGCAGTGAGCATGTTTCTGATCTCATATCTCAATGGTCATGAACAACTGAGAGTGTTTGTGTTTTTGAGCTAAAGTGTTAGATATTTTTTTATCATTTAAGTGATTTTTAACGCACAGCACTAATATTTGGCTGAAAATATTTTATACCAATCATATTATTTGAATGTTGTCGAAAAAGTCATGTTGATACCATTAAAAGCATCAACTCAATGAATAAAACTCTGACAATATTTTTTAAAAAATCATAAATAATTTTAAAATAAAATTCAGTAAACCGTGACTAAGCCAAACTGATTTGTTTCCGTATGAATACATTTTTTTCATATCAGTCTTGGGGTGAATAGCAGCTGTTGAATGTTTTTCAAAACATTTTATGGACATTAGCTTTCTACATTTTTTTTACTATTATCCCTAAAAAATAAGTTACTTATTACAATCAATGACTATGATACATTAAAAATCGAATGATTATTTAAGTCTAAAAAAGGGTAAGCTTAAGACCAAAAAGAATATAATAATAGAATACGAAAGAATATAAGACCATAATTCATATTACATCTAGTAACACGATCTGTAAAAAAATGTGGATTTTATTTTTTAATTAAAAACAATCAACTACTTATTGTTGAATCTACATGAAAAGTGAATTACTATTTTTTTATACAATCAACCATACGAGACACTATAAAAAAATTGTTATGGAGAATATTTTTTCGACTTATCTTTAATTAAAAAAAAATTTCATCATATTATATTTTTTTTATTCTTAAGTAAATTTAGTATACAAAAAAATATTCAGTGACACAAGAATAAAGCTGGTTTACCATCAATGTTACATTATTATTTTTTTTATCACAAAACAGATTTCAATAACAACATACACGAACCATAATTTGACAAAGACTCTTGACGTCGACAGAACATAAAGTAACTTATTGGCAGGCGAGACGATGTCTGGTCAGTGATTGAATTTCACTTGAGAAATTTCTTGTCTGCACTATAATATAATTATCATTGATACACCATAATTTTACAGGTAAATCTATTTAGATTGAGATGTTGAGGTGGAATGGAATTGTACTAGAGAGCAAGTCAATAATAACAATAGACTTAAGGAACATCAGAATTATTTCATTTTTTTGGTTAGTTATTAACTAATAATAGAAGTAATAATAGTAATTTATGCACACAATATGAAATTTTTATATGACGTCACTTTTTTACTGTACAAATACGTACGAATTATTTAATTTTCTCAAAGATGGATATAGAGACAATTGACTGTATTCTTTTGTAAAAAAATCTTTCATTGAATTATTTGAAGTAGTTTTTTTTAAGTTCATGATGTTCTTATATGGATGTCATTTTTATGGAGGTATCTTAAAATAAGCTTTTCTAAAAATCTGATTTTTAAGCTGTCTTTTTTCGAAAAAAGAAGACGTAGAAGGGTTGAGCTAAGACAGAACTTATGCTTTTTAGTCACTTTTGCTACACCGTTGTTTAAGATTATGAAGAATCAGAGGGAATCTTAAGACATTACAAAAACCAATTTTTTTATAAACCGATTGAAAAGGATCTGAAAACGAACAAATCTGTGACATGCCGAAAAGTACGGTTGTGGACGGATGAACTTGAAATGAAATGCACTTCAACACCTGTTGAATACGTCGAAAGTCAAAACTCGGGTTGTAAGTGACAAAACATGTGGAAGTATACAGAATTTAAATTTTATAATCGAATTCCACCAAATACTTACTTAGTTTTGTTAAATGAAAGTTATGTAAAATGTAACAATTTTTACACTATGAAAAAGCATTGCCTATAACAATTGTTTTCTTTACATCGACACAAACTATCTTTCAAATATGGTAAGTAATTAAATCATACATGTTTCATGAAATACTGATTCTTCAAATATTCTGTTTAAGATTAGATACCTTAAACAATACGTGTGATTATATTTTAGGTTCAAAAACAATGCCTTATTCCAAAAGTCAAGCAAATTTAATGCTTTTTTGGAAATTTCTCAATATTTTACTTTTTATAAAGTAGTTTTCATTAGTAAACATGTTGAGTACTATTTTACCGATTCAAAGTGAAATCAAAACGCAGTTGTCTATTTCTCAATTTACTATAAGTATATCTTGATTGAAAGCTTTCCAGCTTTCAGCCATTTCCGTCATCACAAAGAACTTTTTATATCTGTATCGGAAGTTGTCAATAAAGCCCCTTAACCATTCTCTCTCAGCTTAGATTTTACGACTAATTCTTCTAAGCTTAAAGTTATTTTAAACTTATTTTTTGAAAATATATGGTGAGGAGATAAGTGTTTTTATACCTTATTTACTGGAAACAATCAAAGGATGTTTTACAATTTCCATTTGGGCAATTGAAACTTTTTACGTTTCAGTTAAACGTATTTTATAAACCATGAAAATTTAGATTTACTCTTTATTCAACTAGAGTACATATTTATTGTACCTTTATTTTTTTTCCTAAGATAAACGATAACACACTAAAGCCGAAAAAACGTAAAATTTATCGTTTGGTTATAAAATTTATTTCGCACAATAAAAAGTGTTAAGTGCCATTATAAAACCAACACTTTCATTACTTCAGTAATATAACACTACAACCGTTTTTTTTGTAATTTATTATCTATTTAAAAACTTTTTTCCGTCTTTTGTTCTAAATTTTACCCGAAAGATGAATAAATATTATTCATATAAATATTTACATTATCAAATCAAAATAGATGAATTCACCTCATATTTCTTATCAATGATATACTCATTCAAATCAAACTATATGGATAACGTAGTTTAAATTCACTATCGGATATTTTCATGACCATAAGATTCTCATCATTTAATTTGGTTACTTTGTAGTGTTTGCATGTTAATAAATAATAAAATATAAAAATAAAATATAATACTGTACAATGCTAGAACCTGCGGATTTTTCAAAGCTTATTCTTTATTGTTATAATAATAGTTAGTAGTGTTTATCTTTAAAGGTTGTGTTTTGTCTGTATGGAGCTAAAATGTTTCGTATTTATTTAGTCGTCGTGGAGTCGACAGCCAATATCCATTATTATACTACACACCGGAATCCGTGACCCCAAGAAGTTGAAAAAAACCTTTATCAGTTTTCAATTTTTTTTTCTTCCTTGACAACAATTCCTTCAATATCTTTATTTAGCATAGCAACCACGCTGCGCTATTTTTAATATTAACTGTCAATTTCTAAGCATCTTTGATTCATGTCAAATAATCAATTTTCCAGGACGCTGGAATCCCACCGATCTGAAGAAGAAGCAAACTGTGTCAAGATCAAGATTTCTGCTGCATGTGTTTTAGCAAGTTTTAGCATATATAAGTGACATTTGACTCGGTAAGCAACTGCATTTCCGAACTCAACAAATAGTTTTATACGATCAATTTGAGATCATCATTTTACAGCTTTGAGACTTTCAATGTATTAAAATAATTTATGGCATCTACACCTTATTCCATATCTTGTTATTGTTGACTAGTCTTTAATTTTAAAACATCTGCTTAGTTATTTGAGGATTTTAGTATCATAACTCAATATCTCCGAAAATCTAGTTAATAGTACAATTTTCTGAAAAAACTACCATCCATATTTATCGCAAATAAAAAATAACATTTTATTAAGATGCGAAATATACTATAACTACATAAAAAATACCGATCGCTGATTGGTTCTTTCTAATCAAATCATATTATTCATTTCAAAATGTGAGCTAAGACACAGATATAGATCTTTAGCAGTGGTTTTAACAGTGTTTAAAGTAAATTTTAATACCCAACTATTTTTATTATATAATATGTATATATATTTTTTTAATACTCATCTAAAAATTATTAAAAAGAATATAATATCATTTGTCATTTGTCATTTGTCAAAACAGTTTCAAGTTTTAATCAATACTCGTATTGAATATTATTATTTTTTTTTGTATTTTAATGAATATATGATGTTCTTTCTAAGCGTCAGTTTTCATTTTGACAACAACTCTTATAACATGTTTATAACAATAGCAGTTACTCTGTCAAACCAATTAAAATCCCATCATATAGCTAATTTCACAATATCTATATAAAAATAATCTTGCCTAAATGATTCGTTATCACTATACGTTTTGTGAAACAAAATTCGTTTATGGACCGGATGTTCATTGAATTAAATACCAGCTAGAACTCGAACGTGTGTGTTCGCAATTCGTAAAGCGAAGTGACTCGATACAAAACAATATCCTCGGAATGTTTATTATCACTATACTGAATGCTCTAACTGTGATCCTCGTACACAAACAAAAACATGGCGCATTTTCTCTTATTGGTTAATAATGTTACGCTTTGTAGCTAGCTTTGTATAATTTCGATGTACGCCATAAGACTAACATTATTGTTAGAAAAACTCTCATAAATGCTATCGTAAATAATTTAATACCATATCTGCTGTTTGTTTGAGTATTATAGATGAATGATCTAAGTTTAAATCGAGCAGAGAATTTTTTAAATTATCAAGTGGGCAGATTTAGTAAAAAATTTATATAGAAGAGACTACAAAATATATCATAATCCTTAAATTTTAATAATAATAATATTAAATAATAATGAAAATATCGTTCAAATACAATTACTTAAAATTTCTTGTGACGTCATTCTGGTTCTAAGACCTCGCTATTAAGGAGGAGGAGACAATGTTAACGCTTCTGGGGCAGGGAAAAGTTTTTGAATGATAATTAATAAGTTTAGAGTATCTATCAATACAATATTGCACCTGGCTCAAATTTTTTCAATGTCTTAGTTTATTTAGCTGTTAGCAAAACTATTTCGTAGCCATACTATAATTTGCCATAGAAACCGGATCATTTAAATTTTTTAATAAATTCAAATGGATCTTTGTGTTTAAATATTTCACTCATAAATCGTTTTATTTCAAAGTAATCTAACCATTATTTATTACAAATATAACATTAATATTTATTAAATTACTCCAAGTCGGCTATGCTTACTTAAAACACCTATTTTAAATTCATCTGTTTTCACCCAGCAAGACTTAATATTGGGATAATCTTTTCCAAATGAATTTACACTAATTTCCAAAATAATATTGTTTCATTCATTTTGCTAAGAATATATTGAATACCATTTACACAAGACAATTAATATGCCTTCCTTTGTTTAAGCTTGTTTACCAGTTTTATAAACTTATGGTTATTTATTTCAATGTTCACCAACTAAGTATAACCGATAAGGTTAAAATCAAATTCATGATGTCTTATAAGAACATGTTTATCTTTACTTACAATTTGATAAGTTTGAAATACAAAAGGCGAATTTTTTTTCCACTTAAACCACCCCCAATTATAAGGATTCGAGCTAAAATAATCTACCTGAAATCAGACAAGCTACGTTTTTATAATCTATAAATCTGTAACAATAAAAGTATATTTGGTTATGTTAATGACTAAAAATCAAGAATTCTTTTTGGCTAACATGGTTAAATTAAATATAGTCAGGTCTGTTGGGTCCTAAGGCGCAGTGGTAAGTGTTGTTGGCTTCGATGCCGAACCTTACGGGTTCTATTTATCGATTTCTGTTCGTATGCATGGTTATTTGTGATGTCTAAAAAATCCCACCCACCCTTCTGATCCTTCAATAACTGGGCGTAGCAAAAGCGATTAGTTAATCAATTGCCCTGTCCTAGCCTTGTCCTTATTTCCCTACTGCTGGGTAAAAAAAACATTGTCAATAATTATAATTATCCTTTTGCCTTCTCAGTCTGCATACATATTTTAATTTCAAATCTGAATCAGTATTTATTTATTGTTTAAAAATTAAAATTACAGTATATGGCATTACTGCTGACGCCAATTCAGCAATCTTAAAAAGAACACTACAAAAATATTGAAAAAAAACCCTACATCAAAATCAACATACAAAATCAATAAATAAAAAAGTAAAACTTAACAAACAGCTCACAAATACTGTCAATAAAATGTCCACTTGACTCGGCAATGAGTTGATCATTCGAACGGCCCTTGGAACTGTCGACTCATACGTCCTACGCGAGGAAAAAGTTTTTGGTCATAGTTTCGCCCACGTAAGAATAAATTGGGAGCCTCTAAGTTAATAGTCATGAGAATTTCAGAATTATTAACTCGGCCCCGAAGAAGAAGAGAAAAATGCTTTTAGCTTGAAAACTATCTTCGAGCTTCAAGAGAGTGAAATGAAAACATTCCTACAAGAAATTTGGTGGGGTTGTATTCCTTTAAGGAATTATCAAAGGGGGAAAATTTAACTTTTTTGAAATAATAGTATCTTAGGATTTTTTTATGGACTCTTATTAGCATTACCATAATAGCAATGGGTTAATGTTTATATAATTGTAAGTGTGCTTAAAAATAATATTTCAAAGCCGGGAGAAAAAAAAACAAACCACGAAATAAAACAGCGGAAATTCCCCTAACAATTCGTCATACATTTAAGCTACGATGTTTCTGTTGCAAAATGGCTAAATTATTTTATGGCAACCTTACAAAGCCGTCCGGGGGCTTTTATTGCGTAAATACATCGATATTTAGTAAAGAAAGATTAAGGGCTTATCCCCGCGCACGCCTTGACCGATACGGACGTAATGGCGAAATCCCATATAAAATATATTACTGCAATAAACGGCATAAAATTCCCAGGCCATAACCATTCCCGGTAAACCTAACAAACGTTTATTCGAATGTGCCCTGATTACTAAAAGTTTACGAAGATAAATACGTGACTGCGAACACTAGTCACATATCAATAAATTGATTCCCATACTAAAGGCAAGCTTATTACAATCGCACAAGATTTGTTTAGTTAATTTCAGTTCTCTTTTTTAAATTATTAGGGTTAATACATTTTATATATTGCCTAAACATTTATAGCTTATTTTTTTTGTTTTTTGTTAATCAGTTGGCTAGTATAATTTGGCAGTAAAATATTTTAATGGACAGTATTAAAAAGTCGTCGAATAAATATATTATTGATCTCTTTTATTAAAATCTCGAAATTTGAAAGTTATTTAAAATTACACGTTTGCAATTTTTAACTAACTTAAATTATTTTATTTAATTTAGAATTTCGACTGAAGGTGTTTGATGGAATTTCAATTTAAAATTTTGATTGTCTGAATACTGTACTATTATATTATTCTTGTTACCGGGTTTTGCTTTTTGGCATATTCAGGCTTTTTAAGGACACGAATGTAATTGAACTGAATTGAATTGTAATAAACATAAAATTGGATCGCTCAGTAATTGTTAGAATTTTTTTTTATGTAAATGAGTTTAGGTGATTTAAAT
Organism: Himalopsyche anomala; assembly: GCA_031772345.1. Taxonomy (NCBI): domain Eukaryota; kingdom Metazoa; phylum Arthropoda; class Insecta; order Trichoptera; family Rhyacophilidae; genus Himalopsyche; species Himalopsyche anomala. Next base: position 5,001,014 of record CM062828.1, read on the forward strand.
AGATAGATTATAAACAATTACAATCTACCCACATAAGTTACCTAAACTGGAATGGCCAAATATAAAAAAAAAAAAACTAAATTTGACATGTTTCACTTTTATTACAATTTTATTTATCAAGATATCAAAAAGACTCGCTTTTGTATATTTATATTATATGTATTAGTAATATATAATTACCAATATGAAAAGAGTATTTGTGTTTTAATAAAGAAAATAAAATCATTTTCACTTTGTAACATAACACAATCAAATTTGTATTAAAACATCATTATATTAATCACCAAAAACAAAAGTTTTATGTACAAAACAAGTGTATCAACAAACTTTTCGCAATGTCCATGTGTCACTTCAGCTTACGAGCAGTTAGCTTTCAATTACATTAGCAAAACAGCGACATCGTAAAACATTCTAGAAACTTACTATTGAGTTAGAATTATTTATTCAGGAAAGGTATCAGTCCCTCTAATATATATTGTGTAGTAAATCTCGGATACTTTATGTAAAAAAAAACTATCTAACAATACAAATAACAAGAATTGTTTTTATTTTATTTTTTCTAGACGATATACAAAATAAATTCCTTTTTGCTCAAATAAAAATACAAAAATAACAATAGTTTTTAAATGGAAACAGCAAAAAATTTAATGTCACAAAGTTTCGTCTTTGCTTTCAATTTTTTAAAAACTCTATTGATATACATATAAACAGTGGTGGATTACCTCATTAAGATGCGCGCAAGAGGCGCTTGGGGCCTCCAAATCTTAGGGGCCTGATAAATAACATAAATTATAGAAACCCTTATATTTTAATTAAAGTTTTCAATATTCATTATTATTTTACGAAGAGTTTTACAACACTTTTATGTTATTTGAAAAACAGGGTGTCCAAAATTTATTGCGTATGTGGCCTCCAAAGTGCTTAACCTGCCACTGCATATAAATTGAAAAATATATCTTTGAAAAATACTTACAAACGCATAAAGCTACAATAAAAAATATTATGGTGAATAAATGACGATTAAATTAAATTCTGTACCTGTTTTATCATTTTTTAGCCTGGTGTTTTTAGAATTCGTCTCGATGTAAAAATAGTTACTGATAAGAAAGACAATTATATCGTATTCAATTACAGTTTATTATTATTTACGTAATGTGAACTCATGCTCGATTTGTTGAAGTTATTACTATTTCACCGAAACTGCTGTGTATCTTATTTCGATCTTTCTATTTTATTTGCACCTATTTTGTCCTTTTCGAAGTGTTAACCACTCAAAATATTCTTTTGTTGGAATATTCTTGACACTATACAAACATTACATTCGGAATAAAGAGGCATCTATCGACAAAACAAGTAGTGGTGCAGTGCATAAAATATTCGTCGTTGCCATCGCTTCAAGACTCTGTACTCCCACAGTGGCGCGGCAACAAATTATAAGCCCGATAAGAACTTTTTAAAAGTCCTTCGTTATCAAGTCCCTCGAGGAGAAGTAACATCCACGGATGAACTTGAACTGACGCACCTAAACGCCTGAAAAAGCCGAAAGACTAAATACGGTTCGTTGGTGACAATATTTGTGTGAATGTGCATAATTTGAACGATTCAAAATTAATATTGAAATTCCACCAAGCACCTTCAGTCGAAATCTTAAATTATTATAAAACCTTTTTTAAATTAATGTGTCGTTGAAAATAATTATTGATCTCTTTTAAAGCATTGCACATAAAGTTTGAAAGATAAGAAAATAAACAACGATATTTTATCAACATTCATTTATTGAACAGTTTATTAAAAAATCCAACAGCTAAGTTCCTCGCAGAAAGCAATTATTCGATTTTTTCTAATAAGTAACGAATGCCACTGTAATGAAGTGCAAGCCGCTGGGTACAAGTACAATATCTCAGAGTATCAACTTCGTTCGAATAGGTACAAGATATTTATGATATTCAAGCCTTCAGAGGAAATTGTTTTGCGGCGTTAAGTTGGCAGGGAAAGCGTAGTGTTGCCCTCTTTTGCACATGTCTACCAACCACGCAGTACTAAAAGTATCACTATTTTGAAAAAAAAATACGTTTGTCTTGCGTGGTTTCAATTTCTAACAATGAGAAACAATCTGTTTTCCTTCTATTAAATATGTTATCACACATAATTTACTTTTATTTAAGGTTAGGCTAAAAATGTTTGATGATTATACGGTCAAGTCGAATTTTAATTTGACAACTTGTTCTTTGCATAAATTGAAGCATAATCTTTTACAATCTTTCAAATTCTATTCACGTTTAAACTGGTTTATTATGATACCATTTTTTTCCTTCAACAATATTCTGTGGACACATTTTACGTCAAATTTCTGTTAATACTATGTATATGCATATAAAACATTCTGTTTTTGACTAGTGTGAACATTTTTTTAACCATATTCGCTCTTAATGTAGAGCATATGGACTTCTAATGGAGTTTATCTCAATATAACTATTTCTATGGAATTTTCTTGTTACTTAGTTGCTCAATCTATTTTTTTACCGAGGAGAGTGAGGATAACGCTATAACATGACAAGTGGTTAACTAATCGCTCTCGCTACTCCCTGTTTTTAAAATAGAATGGGTGAGACGGGGGAAACTGGCCATTTTTGAATGTGCATTATTTTTTCACCAATAAAAATATGTGGGTAAATAAGTCGATTAAAAAAAAAGATAGAATAGAAAAGTTTTAGTTCAAATCAGTACCTATTGATGATAATAGCCCTAAATGTCTTGCCTATGATAAATATTACTTTATCTGAATTTGTTTGGATGAGAGAGAAAAGGAGAACTAATAATGCCAATATTTTCGCACGAATGCTCTTTAAAGTATTATCTTACACTTTCTAGATTATCGGTTTAATATTCTTTTTTTTACTACATACATTCTTAAATTTAGAAATAGTTCATTTCTTTCACTGACAGTTATATAGTACAAATATTGTTCTACATTTTTATAAACATAATCCTTTCTCAGCAAGAATTGACAGGCTTTAAAAGTTGCTATAGTATTCATTAATATTTGACGCGAGGTTGCTAAATTTAATTGGCATGTAAAAAGAAATACTTACAGTATCTTTTTCAATTTTCGTTTCTATATTAATATAATTTCTAAATGATATTGATATCTTTTCTCTTAGACTATATAGTCACGATACAGTTTCTAGTTTTAAGACCTTACTCTATGCACGTTTTTCCAATACACAGGTTTGGAGTAAGCCCAAAATGTCAATTCTGTAGCAGCGCTGAAACCACTGCGCGCATCTAGTGCCGCTACCATAAAATTTGATAGGATTTCAGATTTATAGCTAAAAATACTAAAATTATTATAGGTACAGATTTTACTCAACACTCAAGTTAATATATTTCATTTACTATACAACAAGACGATTCATCTTTTTTACATTTAATACAAATATGAATGAACTGTAACTATGATTTATTGAAAAGTATTTCAATCTTAATATTTCACAATATGTTTTTAATTTAACAATATCTTTTTTAACTATTTACACTGATCAGTTGAAAATGCTTACGATAAGTAAAATCGATCCTGATCTTGTAGGAATTCAATTCTTTTAACAATAATATTTGGCAGATCACACCATATAAACAAGGAATATATGGTTAATTAAAAATAATTTATTGTACAATGAACATAACAACAATATTGTTTGTAACGATATGAATTCGGTTTGTATAAAAAGTTGGGAGGCATGGACAGTACAATTCAAACAATTTAAAAAGAAACAGCGAATGGTATTTAACCTTTAAATGCATAAATTTCCACTTTTTATAAAAATGCATATTTTTTTTCCAAAATTACACAGATAAATTGCAACGTTTTTTTTAACTGAAATTATTTTGACAGTTATTTTATAATAAATAATTAATAAACATGTATTGAAGAAAGCACAATTTATTCCCGGTGAAAATTAAATTTTGTTACTCCTTTAACAAAATGAACTTGAATGTTGCCTAATATCAAAATTTCCAAAAACTCCAGCTCTCTTCTTTTGATTCCAGATTAGAACCAACAATCTCTTACCATCACAGTATCCAAAAAAATAATTTGGAAGAATGATTTTTTTATTTAACCATTGTGTACAAAAATCTATGATAAAATCGACTTCAGTTTTGCAAAAAAACAAACAGTAGTTTGTACTTTTCGTAGTGCTAAATCATGTCAAAAATAGTTAAGTGAAATTGAAATAATTAATGTATTGAAGATTTCCGGACAAGTTCTTTATATTTAGAAGAGTCGTGTGAAACGCTAATACTCGCAGATGCTTTCCCTCCAAACCGCATATTTCAGATTCTCGTCACCGCTCACCAACGTTTACTTTTAACGAGAACGAATGGCGTTGGGAGGATAGGAAGGTTGCTAAGCTCCGCCTTAAGGCTGTCAAATATTCCGAAGGCTTACGCGCCGCGCACGAGTCGGCACCGCGACGCCCGCCGCGGTCACTCGGGACGCAAAGTAATTTCGGTCGAAACGAACTACCAAACTTAAAAGCCTTTTTTATTATTTACCCTCCGTATCCCACGTCAGCTAATAGTTTATTGTGAAGTAAATAGTCTTATTAAATTCAATACTTTTCCGCAGTAAGAAAGTATTAAGGCTTTCGGTATGATTATTAGGAATCGCAATACCGGTATAAATGAAACCGTAACCTCGGTATCAACAGTGTTTTTTCAATACCGGTTTTTAAAATACAAAAATACTTACATATGTATATTAAAAACTAGCAAAAAAGTATAAGTTTGAATGAGAATAAATTTTAATCACATATCTAAAAAAATATATAAAAATCTGCTAAGATTTTTATCAATATTGTCATGAATCAGAATTGTTTATCCTTTAAGTGATGAATTACTATTTCAGAAACCAATCCTAAGTTTTTTACAAAAATCACTCTATTATAAGCATGCTATATTTTTTATTGTCGTATTGAATAAAATTTTTAAAAAAATACTGATATTATACACGGAATAGCAGCATTACGATCCTCAATGGCCTTTTTGGCATATACCTTTTTTATTAAACCCTAATTGATATTGGCAAAAGCGGTATTATGCAAACCTGGTGTTTGGTATTGTAATCACTATTCTTTTAAGACTAGGTTTTCATATTACAATTCCAATCGGGTTTCAAAGTATCACACGTGATATCAATATACGTCATGATTATGTATTTTTTTCTTCATTTCTCAACCGTTATATAAAAGCTATCTTAAAATTAGGCTAGAAAAATATAGAGACAAAAATACTAGTATCAGGAAACTAAATTGATTTCAGAGCAGCACTACCAAACTCATCAAACAATTCAAACCGGGCGGCACGATGATTGCGTATGCTGAAGATTTCAGCATTTCATTGTGGCCATAAAGATGAAGAAAATAACTATTCTTAACTCAATTGTTACATATGTGTAACTTTTCTTTATAACATCTTATAATTTTACATTCGTTTCAAAATTCAAAATCCGAAAACAAGCTTTTATTTTTAAGTTTAGTATCTATAGTTAATGTTTAAAATATAAGTCTCTGATTATTTTTATTTTATAAATAAACGACTGTTTGATTTTGTCAACAAAATAAGCTTTATCATTTTTGATTAAATTTAGACAATGAGTTAGTTTCACTCGCACCAAACGGTAAGATTTTATTTTAAAAACTTGTTAATATTTTAAAATTATACTGTTGGTTTTATGGCGAAAATTTCTCTGAAAGCTCTTTAATACGATATAATATCACATGTTCGTCCCTTTTAAATATTTTTCATAAAATGTAAGACATACTTCAATAAACAATATTCTTCGAAAATGTTTGTTACATATTGAAATTTTGATTAAATTCCAATCCTTTGTCACTCTACTCTTTGATAAAAAAAAACTGCGCTACATTTTTTCGTTGTTTGCAAAAATCGCTCGATTACACGCGAATTTCTTACAAGAAAACATTATTCTTGAAAAGGTATTTCACACCGACATATTCGTTCTCGCATCAGATTCGCTCCGCAGATTCTATTTCAGTTCGATCTCCGGTTTAAAATTGCAATTCTTGTGATACGTATCTAAATATATCAAAACGAAGACCAAATAACAGGGAAATTCGACTGAATTCTGAGGCAAAAGTGTGAAATAGAACTGATTCGATAATAAAATTGAAAGGATTCTTGAGAGGTATTTTATAAATAAATAAAATCAACTTTATGCTTTCTCTTTTACGACTTTTGTGGGTATCTATCTATAAAATATGAGGATCCAATTTTTGAAGTAGATATTGTGTTATCATACCATTGTCATCTCCTTCGATTTATTGGAAAAAAACATTTATTATTGAATTTCAAAAAAAAAGCAAATTTGGTTCGGCAATATAAAATTGATTAGGTACATTTTATAAAAACACGTGTTGTACTTTTTTATAAATCACCTGCTAGCCTTCTCAAGTTTTAAATTGAATTAAGGGATAAATAACACTTTTGAGGTGTCTACTTTCAATTTAAGGTAGAGATATATTTTTTAAAAAATAAAACACTTTTGTACTCAGAATCAATAAGGTCACATTATTTATAATAGATCAGGACTGGTTTTGTTCATCGCGGGCACTGTAAAAAACAAAATAAAAAATGGAAATTGTGCTCCACAAACAATATGGTTGTCATTACCATCGTAAGGATTATGTTTAAACGATTTTCTTATTAGGAAAGGTAAACTGTATAATATTAGAAATGGATAACTTTTTTGGCTGAAAGACTTTGTTAAAACATCAAAATTAACGGTGTGCTTCTAGTAATATACCATTTTCGAATATATATCATTTACTATAGTAAAAAATAAATTGTTAATCTCTAATTAAAATCATACTTGTTCGGTTGTTGTTCACCCAGGTCTGCACTATAGTCTATAATCGCAGTTTTTCAAACGATTCTATATCAATTTAACATAAATATTGTAAAGAAACATTATAAGAGGTCAAAAAAAACGCATAAGTCTAAGGCAGGCATGTCAAAACTTTGGCCCGTGAGCCACGTGTGGCCCAATTGAAGGTTTTATCTGGCCCTTTCGAGGTTTCCAACTTTCTATACATTTTACATTTTGTTGGTAAATACATAAAAAAGTTCGTTTGTTATCAATATAAAAAAATATCATTTTATTATTAAAACTAAAAAAATAATGTGGACCCCATCGGAGACATGTATTACTTTATTTGACTCACCTAGTGATTTCAGTTGTTCCATTTAAGAAATTTCAAACTTTCTTTTTATTTTTTAAACTATGATTATAAATATTACGCATTTTCATCATTTGAGCCACGGCAGTTTGATGCAAGCACTGCAGACAAAAAATTATATCGTTCTTTAAATGTTAAAAATTTTAATTGATCAATTTTCTGAAAATGGTTTAAATGTTTATTTTAATTAGCACGGGTTAATTTAAGAAGAACGTAATACCTACAATGTACGCAATCATTACTTCTTAATTAGTACAACATTTCCAGATGTGTAAAATTAAATTCTGTGGACAATAGTGTTATTCAAAAAAAATTCTGATATCAAGAAGATAGACCGGTAAACTAGTAAAAAAATAAAGGCCTATGTAATACTTGTATGATTTCCATATATTTCTGATACAACTTACTTCTTCTTTATCCTTCATGTTTTGCAGTGGCCTTTTTTTCAAAAATCGTGCGCAATAAAAAAAACACTTTGCTGAATATGTTTGGTTTTATTGTTGAATAGGCATATTCTGGTTTGGGGTAACTTTTAAAGAGGGCTGGATTAGGGTGGGCGGCCGCCTAAGCCACCCAAGCGCGTCTCAGCTTCTCATAAGCGCGCTTTTACCTTTCAAAAAGGTAAATGTAGCGTGACTGTGAAGCGCATTGACGCGGAGGAATACCATCAAAAGTGTGATAAAATATTCCGCTTATTGACTTACACGAATGAAGAAAATCGGTGGTATTACCCTAATACCAAGAAATGGTCAGTCTCGCAAGTTTATGAGACAATTTTGTATACTTTTTCTGTAGAAATATTCATAAAATTAGATTTAGTTTTTGATTTTGTCTAATATTCACACTATTTGATTCTATGGAAAAACAGCAAATTTCACTATTTTTGTATTTTTCCACCATTCACATATTTTTAATTCAAATATTTTTTTTTCACAGTCATCGAAAAAAGGAAAGCTGATGTAAAAAGAAAACATAAGATGTTCTTTTTTCTTGTGTTAAAACATTTTTTTGCGAGCCGAAATAATCAATAAATACGGTCCATCACAAAATCTTCGTCTAATAAGATTCTCGATTTTTATACGAATTTTTGAATTAGGTATTTTATTTATGCAAATTACCCAAAATCAAAAAAACTTTTATATCAAACGATCAAATAAATCTATAAATATTGAAAAAATATTTGAAAATATTACTTAGTGACGTAAAATAATACCTGGAAATGTTACAGCGAGATTAAATTTGGTTTGATTTGAACATATTGTTTTTCTACTTTTTCGTTCTACGATAAAGTAATATAATGAGTTTACCATCGAATAGGTATACCAAATATTTTTTTTAAATAATTTATTTTATTATTTATAATAAATAAACGAATCTTAAAAAAATAAACATTTCTTAAATATTTCATTTGAATTTTGTAGAACTTTAAAAACCTGATTAATGTGGAGTTTTATGATGTATGTGCCCCTAAAATATGAAGTGAGCCAACTATAAAATTATTAAAACTTTTTTCTTAGACTTACATGTACAATCACGTATTTATTTGGTGTTTTGGTAGATTGGATATTTTTATTTTACAGATATAACACTATTGTAATGTGTTTTAACTGAGGTTACTTCACTTTTACGATACTTTAAGACGTGTAGAAAATTAGAACAAATCTAACTTGTTTTCTTAAATACCACTTGGCTCACTTTCACCTCTAATGGGTCAATATATGAATCCGAATAATAACATGTAACTTACGAAAGTACCACTGATCTTACACTCCATAATTATTGAAACCAGTGTTTCCCAAATAATACTAATTTTTATTTATACCAGTAAATTGTAATACTATTGCAATATTCGAGTTCTGTCATTTTTCCCGTGGTGCAGTTGTTCCAAACGTTCGCTAGGTGGGCAAATCTTTCCGCGGTTTCTTTTGCACGAGGGTGGGTAGATGTCGGTAACGCGAGCGCCAGGCGAGAACACATTAGCCGCCTTCATGCGGCCCACCTAACTACACTCGAGGGACTTTATAGCCAAGACCCGAACCGCAACCGCGCCACGGCCTGTCGGCTATGAGCGGAACTCACCTGCCTCCGTATTCCATTGTTGAGGGTATGATAACAGGTAAATTGTTACATTTTCCTTTGCACGTATGTCTAATGAAATCTGCAACTTACTTCTTAAAACAAATAATAAGTACCTGAGCTACAGAGCTATTCATTTTTTTTTTACATTTTTTTAATTAATCGGCTTAAAAAAAACACTGCTAAATTTATTGTTATATTATAGTTCTAAGTGATAGAAAAGGTTGAAGTTTATGATTGTAATTTTAATTCTACGTCATTTTACTTCAGTAATTCCTGTCGGGTCCGTAGTGCAGTTCTTAACGTCGTTGGCATCTGTGACGGATCTCACGGGCTCAAATTTCAGAACGAACAGCATTTTTTTCATTATACATATTAAAAAAAACACAATATTCCTTTGTACTTTATTTCTACTTTATTTATAAAACTTAAGACCGGTTTCGCTAATGGCAATCATTGTCAACTGATGCTCACCATGAGCGAAACCGGTCCGGACCTTTAAAAATAAAGTGGAAATAAAGTACCGAGGAATATTGTGTTTTTCTTAATATAATGCCTTTTCACCATGTATTGACAGTGAACACTCTAAAAGTGAGCATTTTTTTCAATGGATTTAACAGTTTCTGTTCAAAGGCATGGATATTTGTGATGTATAAAAATTCCCTTCCACCATTCCAATTCTAAAATAACGTGGCATGCCGAGAAAGATAAAAGTACGCTTTTCTCCACGCTGAGAACGGACATGAATTTAAAAAACAAAATGTTAAAAATTTGAATAAATAGTAAAAGTTCGACATGCATTCATTCATTGCTTCTAACACTACTTACAAAATTGTGCCTAAGAAAAGAAATCTTATCTCCTTCTTCTGTGGCGCTCCACTCTGGAGTGAACCTTGACCAGGTCAATCTCTTCCACTCTATTCGGATATCCACCTTCCAACGCTAATCACCCACGCCCAGTATTCGTTATCCTTAAAACATTATATCTATCCAGGTAAATCACAATCGACCAATGTTCTATTTTTTTGCAGGAGTGGAAAATGTGAGTCATTTTAGAAGCCTTTACTTATCCATGCTCGAAATATAACCAGAGTAGCGTAATCATTGAATTAAATAGATCTAAAAGAAAAATAAACAACCACAGTACCTCATTGTTGTGCCGGCATCTGCAAACAAAAGTATGATCGAGTAAAATTATAAATAATCAACAAAAAAAGATACACTATGACTATCAAAAAGCTTAAAAATTTATATCAAACTACCAACATTTTTTTTTGTTTTTTAAGATAAACAAATGTATGTTAATTTTACAATAAGATTCAATGAAATAAGTTAATCCCTAATAATATAAGTAAGAGTGATGCATATATATTAGTTAGTTCGGAATAACCTAATAAATGATATTACGCCATTATGACATAATGGTCATTTATAAGGTTATGACATTATGCTTACGGAAGTAAATTCAACGGAAACGCCTCTACCAATAAATCAAAGAATCGTTTTAAATACATAAATAAATTCGTTACGTATTTTTCACATTATCGTTAAATGTCAATTTTTCACTTAGTACGGAAGTCTACAAAAAATGACAACTGTCTAATTAAATAACCAACACAAATACAGCAAGTAAACTTCCATAGTTAACATCTCGAGGTCATTAAAACATTAATAGAGTTTATTACTCAAAAAAATACATCGGGTACTTTCTCCTGATTGCTGAATTATTGAAGCAATACCAAAAACACAACATGCATATATCTTACTTTTTGCTGGAAATGCATAAATATAAATGCCCCCAAGCCGAGAAGAACAAATACTTAAGATCTTTGATCGCTTGGCTTCAGAAATATAATGATTATGAACCTATTTCTAGGCAACTGTTGACGACAATCGCACTTAGAAAGCTAGCCTTCTACTTTCGTACTACTCGTTATTTCGCGCATGTCTAAAAATGTATGTTTTTTAGATATTATGCAAATAACTGTTTAAATCCTTGCACTCGCTTATTTTTCCTCCGTTCTCATAACCACTATGTTGAAATTTAAAGTAAGTTTAATCATAGATAATGCAAAATTTATACACGATCATTAACTGTGTTTATTCTTCCCAATACAGTTTATGAACCAAACAGTGATAGCTACGCTTAAACAATATTATACATGGACAATATCAAAACAGACCATCAATACGTCCGAAATGGAAAGTGGTCGTAAACTACATAAAGAATTTTTGAAAGCACTCTGATAATTTGTAAAACAATAAATAATATTGGAAACTCGTGAGTTGAAATGAAAAGAGTCATCGAAAAAAGATAAGTGATTTTATAAATTCTGTAGCAAATCAGGAAACTATCACAGATCGAATACTTTACAAAGTGAATGAACTCAACTTTGACTAAAACAACGAATATGGTAATAAACTTATTGAATTCCATTCTGAAGTTCTGTTAAATGAATACTTAATAGAGCAACAAGAGTCAAATGAAAAACATACCGAAAGTGAAGAAGAAGCTGATAAACTGACCATCCAGACTTTGACCTACCTTCATGGACCTTCACAAATTCTTGACTATCATGAAAGAATATCAACTTTGGAAAGGTAAAAGTACGTAATTCACAGTTTCTTAAAAACAACTTTTTTATTATCATAATGTACAACTTGATACATGTTCTTTCATAAGGTAATGTAAGCTTAAAATGCCGAATTAGTATACAAATTTAGCTTTGGCGTTTTAAAATAAAAGAGCATGCAAAAACTGCAACCAGGAAAAATTACTTTAAAAAAGTTTTTTCTTCAACAATTCGTTAAAATGATGTTAGTTTAAATTACTTTAACTCTAGTTTATCAGTTTCCGTGCACTTAATATTTGAGCTGTCGTAGATAATAAATAGTAATTACCTAGCACGCCGGCTATAATTTGAAACTATTAATTTAATTAGTTATCGATGAGATAACTCGTCTCTGGCGTGATGAGTACGCAAAATTTTACGAGATATCTCGTCTGTGGCAGCCATCGAGTTAAAGGCTGTGTATATTTTATAATTTTCCTATGACACGAAATCATCAAAAATCCTTATTTGTGTCTTCTGTAAATTTTTTTATGTGTGGGTTACGTCTTTTTTCGTTTCCACAGTCGATGTTATGCTAATATGGCGTATGTGCCAATTACGTATAGCACGTTGAAAGTAAATAGCTGATTTAAGTGTGAAGGATATTGATAATAATTGGACAATTTAAATAAAGTAGTTTTATATGAACATATCGTATTAAATTTCTACCGAAAAAGTGTAGTATATCGCATAAAAATTATAATCTGTTTTTACTCTGCATCGTATAAAAATACTTTTATTAGTAATTCCCAACTGAAATATCAAAGTTATCGTGACGTTAATCCCGCCGAATTTAAACGCGGCAATTTATTTGCGCAATAAAAAAACACATAATTTTAAACGAAAACCAGCGATCTCGGCAATTTTTTATGCCCTTAATTTTCTCGGTTGTGCCCAACACCGTTGAATTAAATAATAACTTAGTTAGCGGGTACTTACTTACGTCGAAGTCACACGTAGAGTGGTAAAGATCCGTTAATTTACCGCTGAGGTTTCTAAAAGAGCCCATTCAAAGTGCCCGCAATAAAAGTGGGTAATGTTTTGAGACCACCCTGTCCTGCTTTCTTGCAGGGTTCGTTTTACGACGCAATTGCAAGAGCCGCTCGAAACATAGCTACATTTCTACCACTCTAATGTATCTTGGTTTGTTACTCTGCACTAAGATAAACCGATCCTTTTTATGCGTACGTTTACAAGAACGTTTCCATAGCATCTATTAATTTGGTCAACGAGAAGCTTAGAAAGCCTTTGCAAAAACATCACTATAAAACCAATTCTAATTAACATGATTCTCCGAAGCTTTCAAGCCTTTGTAAAAATTCACTTTGAATATGAAGTTAAGTTTGATAAATTAGTAACTACAGTAGTGTGTTCGTAAATTTTGTTTCGCTTCTTTGAAAAGCAGTTTAATTAAAAGTGAATTTTCACAAAGCTACTGCCCAGTTTATTAAAAATACTTTCAGGAGTTTCAAGTTTTCTTTATGTCTCGATTGCATTTTTTTTTGCAATCGGGATGCAGTACTCTTAATGATAAACTACATTAAATTTTATAATACGAGATAAAAAGTAAAATTCTTGTTCGGTAAATACTTGATATTGAAAGTATTAAGAAAAACGCAATATTTCTTTCTACTTTTATTCACAAAGATCATGACTGGTTTCGCACATTACTAGCATTATCAACTGTATATTGCGTAAATAACATTGTTTTATTATATTTCTTATCAGTTAATAATGCTCGCAATGAGTGAAAGCGGTTCTGATCTTGGTAAATAAAATTGGAAATAATTACAAAGGAATATTGTGTTTTTTTTAATATAATGCTTTTCCACCAAGGATTGACAGGAAGCACCATAAAAGTATAATAAAGTGTTATTTTTTAGATTTTGTCACGGCTACCTTCGCCGCAAGTTTAATGTTATTTCCGAACATTGAATTGTGAGTATTTAAGTTGTCTTTCTATAGAATGTATAATTTTATCTTACGTAAAAGATAAAATCAACATATTATAATAAATATAAACTTCTCCATCAATTTAAAAGTATGTAATTTTATCCATACAAAAAACCTGTAGGTATGTGTATATGTCATGACCTTTCCCAATTACCGTTTTATGACAATCGATTCTTAAAGGCCAACTTCAATTACAAAAACCAACACATTCAAAACCGTTTCCCAATTAAGATTAGACGTCATTTGTATCAATATTAAAACAAATTTGGGTCACAATTAATATTATTATATCATAGCTACAAAGCTTAGTGAAAATATATTATTATATGCTATTGAGTCGAGGTATTAGCTTATTGTCATTTCAAGCTCATTTTGACTGTCTAAAAATGCTAAAAACCAAAATTGGGTGTATGTAACAAAACTCATAGAAATGTACAAAACTTGAACGATTTAAATTTTGCTATTGAAATTTTATCAAACTCCTAAGCCGAGATTTTGAATTTGCATAGGTATTTATAATTATTATTTCTATGTGTACATTAGAAAATAATTACAATTTATTAATGTATTATATTATATATTATACACAGAATATAACGGAATATTTAAAAAACCAAATAGTAAGAAAAAATTAGACATTTTAAATTGGCAAGGAAGTCAACTGAGAAATATTTTACTTTAAATGAACAGAATAATTTCTCTTACTTCCGTTAAGTTTAGAAAACCGCAACCTTTCACATTTTTCAAAAAAATATTACATTCTTTTTAATTTATTAAAAAAATATTTATTAATGCAATGTTCACATTTCAAATGACAAAAATGAAAGAAATATTTAATTGAATTTCATTAAATAAGGTATTTTTCGGAATGAACAATGCGTTGTATCTACAAAAAGAAATTTGTTTCTGAAAGTTGCCGGTTATATAATATTGTTTTCTAAAAGCTTATGTCAATGCTCCATTTGACTCAATAAAATCAAACTAAAATAAAAATAAATGAAACGAACATAAAAATTAACCACGAAAGCAAATTCAATTGATAAATAATAGCTGTGAATTTTTGATTTACTGAAAAAGAGACATTTACTTTTATTAAATCTAACTAAAAAACTATTTGTATTCATGAGATATAATTTTCATCGATTTATTTGACTAGAAAACTAATGCATCATTTTCGGCGTTGTTCGTGAAATAGCGCTTTGAAAATCTGAAATATGTTCTTGTAGACCAAAATTATGTATTATTCTTTTTCAACACAGTATCTTTTGAACTAAGATTATATAAATCTTTTCGTATGATACATTTTTATTACCCTGTTTATAACTATCGTCGAATCTTTCAAATCGCCTTCAGGCCGTGAGTGAATTGCGACAAACCTATCTGTACCTTGTGATGTATCGCCTTTGTGATGGATCACCAGACGATATGAAATCCATCAATTGGATTCCAGCCCCATCTTACGTTTCGAAGACACTTTGCTAGAGCTTTGTGGTCCGGATACGCATTAAAAAATATATGTCAATAATTAACTTGAATTATCAAAAACATGCTTTTTTATTTATTATATTATGGAATGTAAGATAATGTGTTTTGTTTTGATATACTGCCACATCAATACGAAAGTAGAACAAATCCATAAAAAACATATTTTAAGATATGAAGACAATTAAATATAATGATGAATCAAATAGAGTGGCAGGATACACTATTACTTTAAAATACGCTCAACGCGGATATTTTCTATTACATACATTTATAAAATGTCAATATATGACGTATGCATAATAATACTATTATTGCAAGAAAAAAATAACACTTTAATTGATACAAAAACATTATTTTAGCAATATTTATATTGATACAATATGTTTTCTTTGTTTTAGAACAATAAAATATCTTATAAAACTTTTTTTTTAATTTGAATCTTTCAAATTATGTACATTCACTAAAGTTTTGTCACTAACGACCCGGGTTTTTTATTTCGACATCTTTAGGTGTTCATGTATTTACCCATTTCACCAGCAATGGCCTTAAATTTAGTAATACATTTATTTCTTATAAAAACACGATACATTTATTTACTGAACGTCAGTTCAAGTTCATCCGTACACTTAAACGCCTGAAGATGCCGAAAGGCGAAACCTGGATCGTTAGTGACAGAACTTGTGTAAATGTACATAATTTTAACGATTCAAATTTAATATTGAAATTTCACCAATCACCTTCAGTCGAAATCTCAAACTGTATTTAGTCAAAAGCGTATTAAATTTTGCCAAACATTTAACTGTTATTATTTTGAAACTAGGATTTTCGAAACTGTTACATTGATGAAGCGATATCTTGATTCAATTTTAAGCCTGCTATATTACAACAACACCATTATCAATAATTTACAATCATTTTTCTACCTATATGATAATGTTTTTATTTATAAAAAATAGCGTGATAAAAGTTTATATAAATTGTGAAATAACCAAAACGGTTCAACGTTAATGAAAGAGCCACAAAATCTGTAATAAGAAGACTATATTTTATTTAAAATAAGTAAAAAAAATACTATAGATTCTTTGATAGATGAAGAGATATAAAAATAATGTGCCATTATAGGAAGAGGTACGTATCATGGGGTCGCCGCAGCTTGATTTGTGTCTCAGATAAGTGGTAAATATTTGTCGTGTCATCAGCACAAAATGCGGTTGATTGACTTGCTAAAAGCATCATAAACATTGAAACCTTTTTGTATCTCAATATTTATTTTGCAGTATTAAATTGCTTCGTTACTGGTGGGCTTAGCGCCACCTTACTTTGAGAGATGAAAGCAATTTATTTTATACAAAAAGTGTTTTCGGCGTATCATTGTGGTTTTTTTGTAGACCTGCTTATTTTTTACAAAAAATATCTATTGTCAATTGTTAAAAAATGAAAAATTTTGAGATAAATTATGAACGTGATGCGTAGTTCATAATCAATGAAATATGTTACATCACGGTTTCTCAACCGGGGGCCACAGCGTGCTACAAGGGTGCCACAAAAAAATAGGGGAGCCACAGCACAGTTTTAGAGGCCACGGGCAAATCCTTAAAGAGCTAAAAAAAGGGGCTCACGTTTTTTCATTTTATGAAATCCGTAAATTCAAAAAATAAGTACAATAAGTGTTATTTCAATTATTTTTTAATCACATGAATTGTTTGTTATTCGGTTTTTTCAACATATTTTTCGAAAGGTGTAGAGATAATACAAGAAGATAGGTTAGCTAATTTTCTTCCCTTTACCCTGGTTTTCGGTCGGGTGGGTGGGGGGTTATTTTAGAAATCACAAACATCCATGCATTTTAACAAAAAATCATTTAAGATTTCGACTGAAGGTGCTTGGTGGAATTTCAATATTAAATTTGAATCATTCAAATTATGTACACTCCCACAGATTTTGTCACTAACGACCCGGGTTTCGCCTTTCGGCATCTTCAGGCGTTCAAGCGCACGGATGAACTTGAACTGACGCTTAGTAAATGGATGTTTCGTGTTTATATATTAAATAAATGTATCACTGAGTCTAAAGCCATCGCTGTCGAAAAGGGTAAGCTCATGGGAATTCCCAAAGATTTGAGTAGTGAGTGGTTTTTAGAATTATATTTATTTGTTTGTCGGCAAAGGTTTTATGATATTATTTATGATATTATTTATATAGGGTATAGAAGTGGAGAGCCAGGAAGGTTTAATATCTCGTTCAAAATCGGAAGACTATGTAACTGTGCCCTATTAATTTCTAAAATTTCCTGGAAAAAGAGCTTATGACTGTCCGTATTTGGGTGTAACATTTTTATCCCCTGTTCCTGATTGAACACGTGTCCTTCCGAAATTAAGTGATTAGCAAAAGTAGACGTGTCCTTTTGTATCGAAGATACCTTAAATGCACGTAGAGTCAACCCAATAGTAACAAAAGAGTTACTAAATATATTAGATGTTTGCGTTGGCCAGAATTATTTCCAATTTAACAATAAAATTTATAAACAAACAGAAGGCCTTGCGATGGGGAACTGTCTGTCGCCGTTGTTAGCTGAATTTTATATGAACTATTTAGAAGATAAAATTTTTAGAAACAAAACAGAAGCCAAACCTATAGTCTATTGGTTCCGATATGTAGACGATATTATTTGCTTGTTTAATGGAACGGATAGACAAATAACTAACTTTCATAACTTTATAAATTCATTAGATAAAAATATTAAATTCACGTTAGAAGTCGGAGGCAAGAATATTAACTTTCTTGACCTAAATATTAATATTGAAAACGGTTCTCACGAATTTAAAATATTTCGGAAGCCTACGTTTTCGGATACCGTGATACATAAGGATTCAATGCACCCATTTTCTTATAAACTAGCCGCTTTTCATTCAGAAATTCATAGACTTGTGAGTGTTCCTTTGAATGAAAAGAACTTTAATATCGAATTAAAAATCATCAAACAAATCGCCATCAACAATGGATACGATATGTCTCTTATAGACAATCTTTTATCAAAAAAACAAACTAAACTTGCAGAAAAAATGTTATTTCAAGGTACATTGTCAAAGGACATAGATCATACTAGGTATTGGCGTAGAATCATTTATTTAGGAAATACTAGTCTTAAAATTAAAAAACAACTAGCTGATAGTGTTAGACCAGCCTTTTACTGTAAAAGCTCTTTAGGCAAATTATTAGTTAACAATAAAGATAAAATACATTACCTAAATAAATCTGGAATTTATAGATTACAATGCTCTTGTTGTAATAAATTTTATATCGGCAAAACAGAGAGGTCTTTAAACATCAGGGTATTAGAACATATGGCAGCCTTTAGACTGAAAAATGACACGTCTACTTTTTCTAATCACTTTATTTCAGAAGGACACGTGTTCAATCAGGAACAGGGGATAAAAATGTTATACCCAAATACGGACAGTCATAAGCTCTTTTTCCAGGAAATTTTAGAAATTAATAGGGCACAGTTACATAGTCTTCCGATTTTGATCGAGATATTAAACCTTCCTGGCTCTCCACTTCTATACCCTATATAAATAATATCATAAATAAGATCATAAAACCTTTGCCGACAAACAAATAAATATAATTCTAAAAACCACTCACTACTCAAATCTTTGGGAATTCCCATGAGCTTACCCTTTTCGCCAGCGATGGCTTTAGACTCAGTGATACATTTATTTAATATATAAACACGAAACATCCATTTACTAAGCGTCAGTTCAAGTTCATCCGTGCGCTTGAACGCCTGAAGATGCCGAAAGGCGAAACCCGGGTCGTTAGTGACAAAATCTGTGGGAGTGTACATAATTTGAATGATTCAAATTAAAAAAATCATTATTCGATTGAAAAATAAAACTGCCTATACTAGTATTCAAAACCGTGAACATCGTGATCGCTAATTACTCGACCACGGACTCAACTGTTTGCCAAAGTGAGAGCATTCAAAAAAACTTTGCAAGGCCTGTTGCGCGTAGTAATATTTAAATATTTTTATAACCTATAAAAACTTCACTTTACTGTCACCACTAATATAAACTTTTTACTAGTTTTTATTTCAAACAGATGTATTTTAAAAGTAACTTTGTTGTTATTTTATGCCCGCGCGCCCCGGACCCGCGGCGACCAACTTTGTTAATCTTAAAGTAATTGCCAATCCAGCCTCTGCAGTTAAAACTTTTACGTGATTACATCCATGTTTTACTTAAGTATCACACAAAACCGTGGAGTGCCCCCTTGAGGTCGGCCTTACTAGGTAAGACAATGCATTAAGTTTTCATAGACGCAAAACCCGCATCCAAATCTACTAATAATGGAATAGAATTAGGGAACACCCGTGCATATTTTACCAGGAAGCCTTCATGCGAGCCTGGTAATTTTGCAAAAATTAAGCGGTGCAAAAACGGATTATACTTACCTGCGGTAACGTAATCAAATCGGTATATTTTATTCAGTGGCTAAGATTTTCTTTGCGTGGCAATGAATTTTTAAATTCGATCCAGAAGCGCGCGTTTGAAAAATAAATGTTTTTATTTATATTAAAATCTTTAAGTTTCATTGCTTCACCGTTTACTAATAAATGTAGGTAAAACATCCCCACATTCGAAATATGATGACGAAAATTAATTTTATCGTGAATATTTTCATATTAAAAAAATGTACTAAATCCACTCTCAAATTAAGGGTGAGCGTAGTGTTCTACAGTGACACAAATATAATTAAGTCAAATTATTAAGTGACTTATTAACAAACATTCATATTATTTATAAAATTAAACTTAACAGGATTTTCAAATCACCCCAGTTGAGTTAAGCATTAATTAAAACAAAACAAACACCTTTATATAGACATAAACTTTTCATCATAGCCAGTTAATATACAGATTTTCCAGAAAAAGTGAAAATGCATTAAAAAAACAACGAAACATTAAGCAATGAAAACATATTTTTTAATAGTTCTTTTAGTTCTCTAAAAAACTTTATTGGATTCATTTTTCTCAGTGGCTGTATATCATGTCATGAAATTATGTTTCAAAATCGTCTCTTTCTCGGTAAATTTTTTTTATCTTAATTACATAAGTAACATAATGTCATATATTCTGCAGCGCAAAAGCAAATATATTTACTAGAATATACAATTCCCAGTAAAATAAAGATAAGAAGCAAAAGTATTTTTGCTATAAAACTTTTAAAAAAAAGTTCAAACAAATAAATTCTAAGCTTCGGATGTATACTATTCGATAACATGTCCATAATGTAATATCGTATAATTTTAAAAAGGTCGTCGTATTTTAGGTAAAATTGAACATAAAAAAACAAAAATATTTAAGTAAATTGTTATTTTACACATTTTACGACGGTGTCTTTTTATCTCATAAAACAGTTGTTTTACGTAAACTTATCCAAACTTTGATCTCTCTCTACGATCCCGCAAAAGACTTATACTACAAAGTGATTTACAAACGCTTACTAAGCGCTTTCCCTGGGTCGGGTAGGAAGGCTTTCATAAAATTTTCACGTTAGCCATCCTACGCTATAAATTAGTAATAATGAATCGAGTAAGGGGGTTGAAAGTGCAAGGTTTTTCCACTTGACCTAAACACCCTTCACCCTCTACCTGTAAAGCGTCTTTTTCACCTGTTATCTTTAAAAGCCTTTACGCAATTTTGTTTTTGTCGCTTACATTATAAAACCTTTAGTCTGCTCTTTTCATGTTACCGTTTATTGATAAAGCTTTTAGCCGCCATATTAATTGCCTATCGTACTTATAAAATAATAGATACTTATTCTTAATTCCATTAACAAAATGCAGTGGTTTTTTTCTTATATTCGGAAACTGATCAAATTCTGATAAAAATTTGATTTTTAGTGTAAAATAAAATTTTATAATTGTGAAATAATGTGAGGAAAAACTAAGTCTTAACTACCGTTTTTATTTAATCAAAATTCAGCGTTTTACAAATCACGTGTGCTTTAGGTTAATGTGTTTCAAAATATTTCATGTTTCAATATTGAAATATTCATTCAATACAATCAATGATAAATTGGATCTGTTTTTTTTCTTTTGACTGTCATACATTCAAAAAACATAATTTTAATTCAATTTAAACAAATCAATGTTTACAAATAAAACAATGCTAATATAATTGTTTTGTATACAGCTTAAACTAGGAATGTGTTACATTAATTAGATACAATTAGTTTTAAGTTAATCATTTATAATTGATTATTTATGACTTAGTTCTTACTTTTTTCATTTTTTTGTATATACGTGATATGCTGAATGTTTAAGTGTTGAATGTACATTTTTTTTTGTTTATGTAGCTTAATTCTTATTAAAACCGCCGCCACTTCGTTGAAAACAGAGTTTTGCAGTAACTCTATTAAAATTTCAGATCTGTTTTTTTCACACGTGAATTGTAAATTTTAGATTATATATTTTTATCGGTGAAGTCTTTAATACCAGTCAAATAACAGAAACGTTTACTTCAAACGAACATTTTGCCAATTCTAAAAATGATTCAAACATATTTGTAAAGAATAATATTATGTTTTATTATTTGCATTTTATCACATAATAATTAAGAGAATTATTAGATTGACTCCTATTTATTCCATGTTCAATTTTACATTTGAATTCTTCAATAACCATTTCATAAGAGAAAAAATAAAAAATAGCCTAAGTCAACTTTTCACTCACATCACGTGTAATAAAATGGGAACAAATTAAATGGTCAGAATTTAAATCAATTTTTGGTCAGAATAAAAATGTTATACGGTCAAAATATTTTATAACCATTTTGGTTAGGTTAGTTTTTTTTTTCATTTAAATTATGACTATTTACACTAACCGATATATTATGTCCATTTAATATTAATTCTGACTGGAAAAATACGAGGCTAATACAATATCGTGTGTCATTGGGCCGTTTTCTATTGTTTAATAAAAGAAAAACCTGTACGGCTTCGTTCATTTTTATATGATTGACAAGCTTGATTAATTTGAAACAGTGAAAACTACAAATCATCAATACATACATATATAGTTTTGTGTGCATAAAAAAATTCATATGTTTTTTAATTGGTTTTAGTAAAACATTCTTATGTATATTCTTAAAATATAATTTACTCAAAACTCTGTTTTGGGGTTAGGCCGTTAGTCGTATGATCCCGATTGATTTTAAACGATATTGCTCAGTTATAAACTGCAATTTTTTTACTTGAAAATTAAATTTAAAACTGCCACAAGTGAATCTTGAGAAAGAGTGCATTCTGGTAAAAAATGTAAATATGATTTTATATGGAAAATACATTCAATATTTTTTTTTACTTTACAAACAATAACTGCGGTGAAGTTACCCGGTAGACTAAGGTTCCATCGGATAAAGCCGGAGTTAAACTTAAATATGCATGAAGACTACCGGATCCCGTCACTCTACTCGCTGTTTGCTCTAGCTCACCGTGTTACGCCAACAACAAGTGTTCACGGAGAGGGCTCTCTGTATTGTTGGAAGCTATCGCAATCTGGGATTATGCGCAATTTCTTTATGCTGCATGAATGACGTCAGATCCTCGAATGCAAATGCTGTGTAAACTTTGTTCAACTCTTGATTGTGGAGAAATGCGGTATTGTAAACAAACCTTTAGGAATATCCCTAAACCAGACTTGGAAGGGCGGAAACCAATATGGCACCCCTTCTGAGAAATATAATAGTGGTGTTTATGATTCGAACGTGAACTTGTATGTAAAGATATTTGTGCGTAAACATCGTCCTTTTAACATACAAACTCTACATTGAAAATGTAGTCATTTTTGTATCTTTATTGTTATTTTAGAAAATATATTTTACATAATGAAAAACTTTGTTATTCCACTTATTGTGCTACAAAATGTGATACGTATTTTGATAAGTATCATCAAACATAAATTCTGTCTGAAACATGTTTGTCATTTTGTAAGACAAGTGGAATAACAAAGTTATCCAATTTAATTTTATATTACAAATGAACTTCCACATATTTACCCTAGAATCTATTGGAAATATTGTATTGACAATCATCCATTGCATTGCATAAAGCATTAAACATACATTTAGATTTTTATATTTGTAATATTATCACATTAGTTGTTTATAAAATAAGAAATATATTGGTTGTTTTGTTTTAAGAAATATATTTAATTTATCTCAGTGTTTTACTACTTCTGAATATAAAATTTTTAATGTTTTTTAAACGTCGGCTGATTACTTAAAATTAGAGGGTTAGAAGCAAATGTAGAAGTCTTGAAAAAAAAATTCATCAATGGATGCAGAATCATAGAGCTAAAAAATCTTCCGCTTGTGAGCTGATATTTTATTTGCATACCTGTTTTTATTCCATTATATTCCAACTTTGAAAAAACAATTAGTTTCTTCACTCCAAACACCATCTTGAATACAAAAAGACACGTGACAAAATGTTTTTTTATCACATTTAACAAATTCATTGTTATTCACAATATTCTACTGTAAGATATAGGCAGCGGTGGGCCGCAGCGGTGGTAATATGGCCTTCTAATGAAGGTATCTCAACGAAAGTTATTTTTCTACGAAAACTGCTTGTTACTTAGTCGCTCTACTTCTATTTTCCAAAGATAGTAGTAGAGATAAAATGATAAGCATAAGTCAGGACTAGTGATTAACTAATAGTAGCGCCCAGTTAAATTGAAGAATCGGAAGAGGGTAAGACAATCTTAAGACCAATAAATATTTAATCAATAAATCGATCGAAAAAATGTTTTTTCGTACTGGGACTCACGGACGCCCACAACGCTGAATGAAAAAATGAAACTACAACTAATTTTCAAATTTATCCATCTACAGAAATTGCAGTTATGTGATGATTTGATATAAGACGAATGATTTTCTTATCTTAACAAGGGGCTCGCCGGCCGCGCCAAAATTTAAAAAGGGGCTCGCGCGAGCCCTCTCGAGCCCATCCCTGGATATAGGCACACATAAATTAACCTGCTTAGTAATGCTTGTTTTAGCTGTATACATTTTTCTCAAACGGCTTCCTAGGCAGAAAGCAGTATTTGCTTTTGACTTCATCAAATCAAATCACTCTATAATTTATTGATTTGGCATTTACTTGGTAGAATTCCATTTTAATAGGGTAAAATATCAAGGTATTTCATTTCTACAGTTTTTTTAAAAAGTTAAAGGTTGATAGCTATTTCGGCTTTCGCCATCGTCAGAACTATCTATCAGAACTAGTTCTGACGATGGCGAAAGCCGAAATAGCTATCAACCTTTAACTTAAAAAAAAAACTGTAGAACTGAAATACCTTGATATTTTACCCTATTTCACTCTATAATATTCATAAAAATTTTAATGTTTGAATGTTTTGTTCAAAGTTTTAACCCCGTTACATCACAATTTTATTAGATGAAAACATTGAATATTCAACTCGTGTTTTTTTAAGTTGTATAACGATAAGTTAATACTTATTTATTATAATTAATATATACGTATGATATGTCTGTGTTCCTTGTCAAAATTGTTGACATCTATCTATACACACAGGCAAAATAAGTACTTTTTCCACGAACTGGTATCATGAAATTGCTTTTATGATTAATTCTATCTCCAATTGGGTCGGCTGACGCGGTTTTCATAGAAATTTTGAATGATGTTCCCACTTAAGACGAGTGTAACTTATTTTCTTTGACAGTCGTATAATGAAATAAATTAGCCTTATAACTTCAAAGAAAATCTGTGTTAATTCATTTATTTGAAGTTTAAGTATTGAATAAAGCGTAAAGGCAAAACAAAAATACGAAACAAAATGGGAACCAAAGCGAAAGGGGCTTAACAAATATTTTCGTTGACTTATTTACTAATTGTATCAGTTTATAATAATTCTTAAACATCGAATACTTTTCTTGAATGGATTCGGCTGTAATTTTGTGAAAATTCGTTTTTGAATTGAAATTATTTCGATAATTTGCGTTACAAATCAGCAACATTTAAGAAAACATTGATTCTAATTCTTTACTTGTAAATTACAAAATGGAGGTCAGGGTATTTTTTATTTTTCTCGGATACAGCGAGAAGGATAGATACAAACTATAATGGTATTATTGACTGAATTGGCATTAACTGGGTAGAACTTCATTGTAATAAGGTAAAAATATGGTACTTATTACTAGTTTTTAATGAAAAAACACTGGCATTTCGATATTGAAAGTTTTCAATGCATAAAAACTATCACTTATTTTATTTAAATTGTTCGAGATAAATAAATCATTCATATTTATAATAATTTGAATCTGCAAAGAAATTTATCAATATCAACAGGTTCCAGAATATGTACTATTAATTTAACCTATTATATGCCGGTTAGGACGGTCGTACACCTAGGGCCGAGATTTTTTTTAAATAATGAAATCTAATAAATATTCATTCTTGGCAACTTATTAATTTAAGTTGTGTCATTTGCGCCGCCATGTATTAAAAAAACTCAAACTCACATGTTTCGCAATACGTCAGTTGTATACATAGTATTAGCGACGCATTTCGGCAATATAAGGAAGCTCTTTTTAAAATCGATATTACATTGATTATAAAACAAAATACGTCAATTGTAAGTCTAACACTGTGATTGTAAAAGTTGTAGCTATGTGTATAAAATGTTTAAATTATTAAAATCGTCGATATTGTCCGGTATTTATTAGAGGACTTTATTCCTACGCTTGTGGCATACAACCGGTTAAGAAATCGTGAGTTGTTAACGAAAAATACCTGCTTACGACGTAGTTTTATGTGTAATTTCGAAATGTCAATTTCCCCAAATTTAATCCGAATTGGCTGTATCTTTTGCTTTGCTTAAACTATTTTTATTATACTTGTATTGATATTTTCAATACTGATATTTCATATGAAACTGCGAAATACATACCGAAAAACCCGGCTCATTCCAAAGTTGTTGAAACATGATTGAGTTGATAAAAAAAATTGAAAGTATTTTTATAAATCAGTCTCAATCATAGCTTGAAAACATCCAAAAAATCATTCCAAAGTAATACTAAAAATACGTTTAAAATATACATTGTTTTTCAAAATGAAATTCAAGTTTAATTTTGAAACCATTTTTGAATAAACCATCTTTGCAAGTTATACCCTCATATATTTAACATTTCAATATTACTAGCCATGAACTATAATATTATAGATTATAATAACTTTAAGCAACATTAGATTAGACGGCTTCATGGAACTTATCATCATTTTGCAGACGTCGATTCTGCTCGCGTTTTTTGTGACATGCAAAATATAGTTTACGCCCAACAAGAAGGGCGTCTACGTGCTCTCACTCGCCAACGACCATACCACGTTGAAAGCACCGGTTCTCGTCCGATCACCGAAGTTAAGCAACATTGGGCGTGGATAGTACTTGGATGGGTGACCGCTTGGGAACACCGCGTGCCGTTGGCTTTTTTGTCATTTCGAACATTGCGACAATGTACTCCTTAATTAAGTATCTTTGCCGTTTACATAGATGTGAGATGAGGGTGTGCAAGGAACTTGGCATTTATTTATAGAAGCTTATTTTTCTTTTGTTGGTTGTGACTAGGGTATCCAATCCCGGGATTTTGGGATTGATAGATTTTCAATCCCGAGATTGGGATTAGTTCACCGAGGAATTTTCACCGAGGAATTTGAAATCCCCGATTTGCCAATTTCGTTTCAATTTTCGGGATTTGCTAAGAATTTCTCAATCCCGAAATCCCGGGATCGCGACCATATCAATCCCGGGATTTTGGGATAAGAAAATTGAACGGGATCCCGGAATTACGGGATCCCGAATCCCGGGATTGGATGCCCTAGTTGTGACTATGCTAGGTATAACTTGTGGTCAAGTTGGTTAAAACTTGCTCTACCAACCAGTTGGGTCTGGGTTGGATTCTCGGTAAGGTCAATGTCAAATTGAGATTTGTTAATTTAAATTTAAGACCTTAGACGTGAGCGTTTGTGATGTAAATTTACCTCGAGTTGATCTCGCGTGACTTATGATCTTTCGACTTTAAAGTATTTTAATAAATATTTATTTTCGATAAAAAAAAAATTGTGTCCAAGGAGTAGGGCGGCTAAATAAAGGAAGTCGTCAACGACCATACCACATTGACAGTATCAATTCTCTTCCGATCACCAAAAGAAGGAAATAAAATTTAAGACGTCATGTTTATTTTTAATGTCATTTTTCCAATTATGATATTTCAAACAGAGTGATAAACATTCTGGTGAACCGTCATTAAATTAAATCGAGACTGTTGAATATCACTACACACCATTAAAAACATATTTCTAATTTCTATCAAGTACTTTTAATAATTCATAAAAAAGGTTGAGTTTTTACTGTTGAATCGCTCAATTAGGGTTTAAATTTTGAAAAATATTGCGATAAAATAATTTGTTCGAAATACGTCGCCTTTGCCTGGTTAGTTTAAAAACTTTCAAATAAAAACGGAAAGAAATATATCCAGACGTCGAAGAAATCTTAATGCAATTTTACCATTCCACTGATTTGACTTTGTGAGTACGAAAATAAGCTATGGGGAAGATTTTCATTCGCGTCTCTGTATAGAGTCGCGCATGATTCCTGATCCGTTTCGCATTTTGAGGTTTTGCTGCCTGCGACGCCGCAAATTTATTCAAATCTCGTTTTTCGCAGTCTCTGCTTTTCAAAGGGGGAATTATTCTCATTCCTGTGCCAAATGTCACTACCCCTTCAGCGTGTATTTCAGCTCGCACAACAGTTGCTTCGTATTCTGCTCACATACTGGTTTGACAGCTTTTATTTAATTTTTTCAACAATTAGCGAGTTAATTAATGCTATTACAAGCGGGTATGGGTAGAGAGGAAACACTTGATGGATTGTAACAGATTAAGCATGTCAAAGTGTTCCGTAACATATTAAATTAATCAATCCTACGTTAGATTGCGCTTACTTTGGACTTTATTCTGTCATATGATAAGGTTTATTATTATTATCATAATTTAATACCAAATCAACATTTCAACATGAACTTAAAAAATATTTATAATATTTTAAAATAATGTTTAAGTTCAAACAACTTTCTTAATACACAAATGGGCTGTCATTAAGTTAACAAAGCAAAAAATTACTTACTCAATTATAAACTATTAGTCTACAAAACCATTTTTAAAAATTGCTGTTTAAAATATTAAAGTATTTTTTCCATTTTTTTTTCATCGCTGTTGTTGTATGATTCTGATTGTTTAGTAAAAAAATAAACACAATATTGTATTTTGTCATTGTTGTCGTGTCGTTACTTTATTCTAGGAGTAAAGCTTTCGGGGTAAAATCGTTTTAAATCGAGCTAGCAATATTTCTAAACATTCAATAGTCACTTGTATACCTTATTTTATTCAATTGATCTAAAAACTTGTAAAAAAATAGATATTTACAACTTGTTCATTCCTTCCTTACCAGGGAAACCAATCTTGAAAATGGAATGTAGAGAGTGGTTACTTAGCAACTTGTAAATTCTAAAATATCATCTACATATTTTATTTTTTTATAGAAAAAATATTTGACATTACAGCTATGCGCTAAATCTTTTAAAAACCCGATTAGAAGTCTCTCGAGATAAACTCTAGGTAAATTGACATCACAAACACCCATGTCTTAAGTCTCAAATTTAAATTGAAAAATCTAAATTTTACATTGAACTTACCGGGAATCGAACCCAGACCCACCTTGTTGGAAGAGCAAGCTCTAACCAACTGGACCACAGTGGGTGACTGAACCAGTTATTATATATTATACAGTACCCTATTTTAACAGAGAGATTAGAACTCGATGTGATCTACAAGGTTACAAAAAAATAGTTTCATACTAAAAAAATAAATTATATATATTGATCGATGTATACAGTTTCTTTAGCAATTTTTTTCATTTAAAAAACGTTTATTAAGTATTTTTTTAAAAGGTGTTTTGTTTACCATTCTACAGTTTTCGAAATGAGGCATTATGCACTAACAACAAAAATGACGAATTTAAATCAAATGAAAGATATTCATCAACCACTGAAACTATTCAATATCTGCTCGAGTTGGTTCAGTAATTTCTGTCGAGAATTTTTTTTTTTAAATAAACATCTAAATAGTTTTTTCATCCAAGATAATTTTCAATTATGCAATTCAACTAACCTGTGTTATTTGTAAAGTATGGATTTTTAATATCGTTGCAACGAGTCATAAATAAAAAAGGGTGTTATACTGGCAGGCTGCCAAGAGCGCTATTTCCATTCGTGGTCCTCTCATGATTTGCCACTCTTAAAATGACACTGAGTACACGTTGCTCGCATGTTTCGGAACTCTCCTCGAGTGAGTTCTAAGACGATATCGGGTGAGTAGCTTTTCCATAGACGGTCACAAAAATATTGATTTTCAACTTTAAATTCTCACTAGCAAAATTAGTGGTTATTGTAAACATTTTCATTTGTTTTGTATAAGCGACATAAATCAACCGGATCACCTATACTCAACCTTTTTTGAATCTGGGCTACGTACAGATATTTTAAACGTTATGTGAGCGTCAACATATTAAGAGTAATACGTAAACTATATATCACGTTATAACAAACATTCATACCTCCTCTCCGTACAGAATTCGATAAATCGATTGAAATTTTTAAAAAGTTTGGACTTGGATACAAACCTGTGAGGTCTGGCATGAAAACCAGTGACGTTGACCACTTTGCCATATACCCAACAATGTTACGTCTATAATTTCTTTCCCATCTTAAAATAATGGATCTTAGCGAGAGCGATTACCACTAAACCTGTACTAAATCTATACTTTTTATCCTTACTTTTTTTGAAAAGAAGAGAGGTTGAACAACTGGGTAACAAGCAGTTCTCGTATAAAAAATCCGTTGAGATACTACCATTAGAAGAACATATTCTCTACACCAGGAGCGGACATGGGGAAAAAAATATATTACGTCGGGTCCATAGTGCAGACTTCAACGTCGTTGCCTTTCGTGAAGTATCTCATGAGTTTGAGTTCCAGTAAAAACAGTATTTTTCGAAAATTTCTCTCACTTTTTCTATCCCAAAAAATCTTATTCTAATCCCAAAGTAACACACAATTGTTTTTAAGTTTTTTAAGATTTATTTTTCCTTTTAAATGGTTCCGATGATTTGATAAACTTAATACAAGAAAATTAGTTTTATTTTTATATCTTTATAAAATATTTTTTCCGTCATGAATTGACTATGAATATCTAACAAGTTAAGAATGATTTGGAAATTCAAATCAGTTATAAAGTGTAAACAAATAAACTGTATTTTAAATTCTGATAAATATAACACAAGCTATTTATATTCTGTAATGCCTCAATCATTCTACGCCAGTGCTACGGATAGTCTACGAGAAAGCTACGAGTACCCATCCGGAAGTGATCTCGCATGTGTGCGGAAACTTGATTTTTACCAACAGTCTTTCTGAGTTAACAACAAATTGCGTTTACCTTAGAACCGTACGAATATATTTTACTCATTGCTATTTCTCACGGGCTTTTATTTAAGCAGTAAACCGTTTTAATAAACATCAACCTAATCTATGTTCTGTGCTAGGTTAACCACAAATGAATCTTAAAGAGAATCAATTTTAAGGTCGATTTTGTTTGAGTATGTACACACCAACTACTTGGAAGCGGGGAAAAACTATAGGAAACTTATCATTAAGCCTATTCTCTTTATTAATGTAGCATTTTATCACTT
This sequence comes from Himalopsyche anomala, assembly GCA_031772345.1. Lineage (NCBI taxonomy): Eukaryota > Metazoa > Arthropoda > Insecta > Trichoptera > Rhyacophilidae > Himalopsyche > Himalopsyche anomala. Next base: position 5,032,226 of record CM062828.1, read on the forward strand.
TGTCAAAAATTTCCCAAATTTCAATTATAGTTGTAATGACTTTCAGTCACCACTCTAAATTTATTAATCTTGGATGACTTTTAAATTATATTTTAGACGTGGTAAACATTTTTATTGTGTGTTATTTTAGAATCACTTGAAATGTAATTGGTAATTTCTTTTCAATGCCAATTGTTGTTTACAACTTTTCATTTTTTTATAAATAGCATTGTTAAATTATATTTCTTATTATTTAACAATGCTCGCAATAAGCGAAACCGGTCGTGACCTATTAAGTAAAGTGGAATGAAGTACTAAGGAATATTGTATTTTTATTAATACAAGATTGTTGAATAATTTTGTCTTTGTCAAATATTATGTTTAATTGATAACAGACAATTTTTGATATCCACAAAGATTATGTTTTATTTGCAAACTTAAGAAATTTGATTGGAAAGCACAAGCATTAAAAGAATCGCATAAAATTTTACATTTATGAAAGTAGCGGATCGTTATTACAAAGTAGAAATTCCAGGGCATTAACTATAATATATACTCTATAGTTTGGTCACCGGCTGAAATCTTAATCTTAAGGTTGATTTTTCATTAAATGTATATATAATAATTACATTTTTTAAATGTATATAAGTTTACCTTCTCTGCCCCTCACCATTCAATCCTTTATCATATTATATCTGTTTCAAAATTAAAAGTTGTCTCATTAGTGCCATTAACTATCATTCTTGCTGATTATTATTTAATTATTTTTTTACGTGTAGTTATACCAATTCAATGTATTTAATTAACCTTTATTAATATCTTTATATTTTTAATTATTATTATTGTTGCCTATCAAATTGTGCCTAAAAACATGTATCTTAACTGTATCATTGAGGAGATATCGTCTTCGGTGTGATGCAGAAAGGAAAACAAGTTTATCGAATAAAAAAAAAAAAACACATTTAAATATTTGTGATTTTAAGTCCTTTTAACATACTTTATTGATTTAATATGATTACTTTGACGGGTCCTATGGCGCAGCGGTTAGCGTTGTGCGCTTCCGTGCCGGATCTCATGCGTTCGAGTCTCAGTACGAATGTTATTTTTTCGATCGATTTATCGATTTCTGTTCGAAGGTATGGGTGTTTGTTATGTCTAAAAATTCCCTTCTACACTCTTTCCTATCCTTTAATAACCTGACGTAGCCAGAGCGACCAGTTAACCACTAGTTTTGTCCTAGCCTCATCCTTCTATCCGTACTACTCTTTTTCAAAAAGAGAGATTGAGCGACTGAGTAACAAATCGCTCTCGTAGAAAAACATATACCTTATTAAATGATACCTTCATTATAAGGTCATATGCTTTACATTGGGAGCGGTCAGTCACAGTCAGTAACTGATCTTCTTCTTATCCTGCCTTTCTTTCCATAACTTTTATGATAATATAAATAGGAAATAACGATTAACATATATATATAAATATTGTAAATGATTTATTTTAATATTACTTTCGCAACCATATGCTTCAGAATGAAAACAGGAATAGAAATTATTTTAATTCTACTTAAATTAAAACAGTCGAAAACATATAACGCATGTCGATTTTTGCATGTGTGTCCTGATCTCAACAACAGCACACATCACCATAAACTTAATTGCATGCCACCCTTTTTACTGACAGCAAAATCTATATCTTGCGATCTACCGTTATAGAAACATTCTTACTTTACGTGTAATTTTTGAATTGTTTATAAACAAACACAAAAAAATATTTAACGCACATGTAATTTTATCACAATCGCAACGCATCTTTCGTTCCATCTATGAACATGTTAATAAAGGCTTAATTCTCGATTTGTGCATTACATTTATAAGGAGAGGGAAATAAACCAATGGTCCCAAAATTGTCAAAATTGCTAATAAAGTAAGCCGAGGGCAACTGGTTTTAAAGCTGCGAACTAAATGAAACCGTAGCACTGCAGACAAACATTAACAGAATCACGGCTACAATTTGCGGTAAAAAGGTTGGCGCATTATCCAACCGCCGTAGCACCGTTTCCGCAAACTTTCTGTTATAACTAATTAAAGCACATACCTTTACCGCACTAAAAAGTTCAGATTACGATCACTTTGGCGACGGGTCATATAAAACAAAGTAACATTTTAAATGTATATGTGTTGTCTGACATCGAAAATGGTTGCACTCCTTTTAAAGTAAATGAGATCGATTAAGAGAGGATGACACATCACAATAGTTATATTCATATTGTAGAGAGACATTTAACTTATCCATTGGTTGAGACCTCACACTAATGGCGCTTACCCTAGCCACCAGGCGATAAAAAACAATTCACTCATATTGGATCTTGGACATTGCATCGGAACACACAATACAGGAGTTTTACCTACCATTTAAACTCTTATTGTATTTCCAGCAATGTCCAAGATCCAGGTAACCTCTTCCTGGTGCACATGAGCGATGATGAATCAAAGATGGCGTCTCCTGGGTGGCGTGAGTAAGGAAGAAGGAAAGGGGGGGAGCAGAGATAAGTATTTCCAGCATAAGAAATTAGATGTACCGCTTGAAGAGAAAGACTTTTCTTAGAAAAAAGTTCCTTAGATGACAGCTACATGATTCAGAAAATCATTACGCTTTTACATACTCCGAATTAAAAAAAAATCATCACATTTTCCAGTTAAATATTTCACACTTGATAATTAAGCTGTTTTTTTCAAAAACCTTGTTAAAAATTGTTTTCAGCGACACATGACGTCCATCACATAAAAGTACTTTTTTTATGCTTTGCGTTTGGTTGCGCGTTGGCTCTTGAAAAAGTTGCACCGATAAGCAAATTCGCGGTCAGAAATTAGTGTACTAAAAGTTTTCGTTTTAATTTTAATTATTTACAACTTTCATTTTCGTAACCATAAAATAAAAATACAATCTATAACCGAATAAGAAATACAATAATTCAAAATACAAAATATGTGTTAAATGTAGTTTTTTAGCTTTTTCTTATTTTATTTATACATTTATCTTTTTTTCAATCCCTAGTTGTGACACGTGTTTCGCACATTTGATAAACATCTTTTAATGAGACTTTTCTTTGCAAACAAATCTCGTTGCAAAAATTGTTGAAACATAAACCATTACTGTAATTTAGTAAATAAAAATATGTTTTGAAAGTATTTTTAGAAATCAGTCGCAAACATGGCTTGAAAACATACAAACATCATTCCTAATTAATGTTAAACCAAAAATACTCTTAAAATTAATTTGTTTTACAAAATTAAATTCAAGTTTAATTTTTAAACCATTTCGGAACAAACCGTGTTAGCAAATAATACCCTTAAATCGGAACTGAAAAAAATTGTAAATATTCGGTAAATTCTTTACTCGTACAACAGTGCGCCTAACTTCACCTCGAATAACATAACGACTTACTCAATTAAAATTGGTCATTAATTAAAGTTTATGTTATTGTTAAAATCTTACAATAGAAATTGTTTCATTTGTTTCTCCAATTCGTAAAACCATCGTTTTGACTAGTTATACAACAAGTGAAATATAAAAAAAATATATAAACATTCACAGTGGTTAAAAAGACAATAAAAACTTACAAAATGATTTCATTGTTTGAATGATTCAAAGAGTAATCATTGTTATTGTATTTAATGTGAAATTTTCCTTATTCCAATAACATTGTAATAATAGAAAAACATTACCGTTTCACACAGTAAACCAATATCAAAACCATTTTTATTAAGTAGAAACAATTGTCATTGAAGCATAACAGATAACATTCATTACTGTTAATTGATATCGTTTTCCTGAATACTCAAGTACGTTAAAAAAGTTAAGAACTTTTGCCAACAACTAACAAAAGAGCAAAGAATAAACAAATCCTGTTGAAAACTTCACCACTTCAACAATAAAAGGAAGGTTAAATGGAGGCAACGACATTAGAACGTAAAAACTACCCATTATAGTTAAACCACAACTATCTACTACAAAAGCAGGGTAGATAAGAGGCTGAATGTAGTTAAGGTTGTACGCTTCACAGGGAGGGAAGATGATTAAGATAAAAATAGACGATACCCAAAGGACGTTACGGAGATCACTATCAAAAAACTGTGACGGTGGCAAATGGGTTAAGAGTAGTTGTATTAATTTTGGAAAAGGCTTCCAAGAAAACAGCATCATTTGTTTTATTTTTATCAAGAGATAGTTGCAAACAATTTCGGATTCTGAACATATTTCCACGCATTTAAAATATTGATGATATTAGTTTTATTTTTACCCTCATTTTTTTATGACTTCAATTCTTTGTGCCATAACACCCAATAACAATTATCGAAGTTACCAATGGAGTTTATTTATGTTCAACGAGCCATTTTTAAGGGACGATAATTCTTAATCTTTTGATATTACTTATAAAAAACAGAACCATTACTCTATTTATTTTTCGCTTTTACATTTTATTTGTAAATGCTTCTTCGTAGTTAACATTTAAAAAATGGCATTACAACTAACACCAATGCGACAAATATATTTAAGTTTAAAGATCGTACGAGATTTACGCGAGTAGAATTAACATACCAACACCTAAGTTTTATGTCTCAAATACAAATGGAGAAAAATAAATTTAACCCAGTCTTGCTTGATCGGTAAAGCAATTTCTAACTAACAAGACCACAGTGGAAAATTTACCCAACTCACGTATAAATTTTTTGTTTTAACGAATGTCAGAATGTGATAATATAAATATATAAACAAATAAAATAAATTTCAATGTCGCAATTAGATACTAACACTAGATATACATTGAACAAAACAAATATTTTCGTAAATTTCTCAACAAGCTACGCTGTCCATCAAAACTAAAAAGATTTTTTTCTACAACTATGATATAATATTTTTTTTAAATATGTATGTTACACAACAATAATAATTGTCATTCTCAATTTAGTTGGTATGTTTATATTCACATGTAAAGAGTTAAAATTGTTATTTTTTATTTCAGTTGTTCAAACATGGTGTTTATATTTTGATAAAATACATTTTATTTGAGCTGTATGCCAATAATACTCTTTTAAATACTTTATTAACACAACTTAATTTGCATTTAATTAAATTATAGTTATAACAAGTATCAAAAGGTTTATCGAAAATTAATCATTGGTATAAACTCATCATTCTTTTTTTAATAAATAAATAAAGCATATTTTATAAGAGCTGCAAATGATAAAAAATATGCATATCGACTGTGGAAAGGAAAAAGGACGTAACCCTCAATTTTCCAAAACAGCTTTTTTTCGATAATCACAATGTTTACAACTTAACACACTTTCTATCAAAAGGATGGAAGCTGAAAATGCCGACTAAGTATCTAAATTTAGCTTTTCAGTTAGAAAAAGTTGAGCTTGTTAAAAATTAAAACCAAGAAAATCACTGAAATAAAGGTTTTTTCCGGGACAATTTCATTAATTAATATTAAGTTATGTCAATTAAACACCAGTTTAAAAGACTCCGTGCACTTCAAGGTTGTGTATAATTCATAATTTGCATATGTCACAAAATCATCAAAACACGTTTTATGCGCCTCCTGTAAAATTTGATATATGTGGGTTACGTTCTTTTTCCTTTCCACAGTCGATATTTTTACATGTAACGCGGCACTAGAGCAAGCTGTTTTTTATTCAGAATTTCGGCACAACGTTATCAAAAGGTTTACTATCATTGTACTAACCTAATATGTTATGTTTAAAACAATCAAAATTTATTGAAGCATATTTTTTTTAACAACCATACAAGATAACTATTTTATTATTTCAACAATGTTTGCAATTTTTCTATTACAGTTTGCTTTTACTCGTACCCAATATAAAGTATTCACGTTATAATAATAAATGATGAAAAATAACGATGTCATATTCTTCCAGCTCGTATATTTCATGTATAGCAGTAACCTTGCATGTTATTTATCAACTAAAAATAATCTCTTTGACGTTTTATATGTCGTATATTTTAATATAATGTAAAAATGACGTATCGTTGGCTTTGTAAAAAGTTGATGCGCTGTCATATATTTCACATTTGAAGACTTACTTTGCTGAAAAACCAGTAGCGTTTACAAACTTTAATGTACATACATTAAAACAACAAATTCTTCTTCTTCTTCATAAGGATACCACATGATTATCACAATTACTTAAGCCCGCAACAGCTCATTTATAATATAAAATTAAATTTTAAAACTTTGCTATTTATTCTATTTGTTTTAATTTTAGATTTCGACTGAAGGTGCTTGGTGGAATTTCAATACTAAATGTGAATCGTTCAAATCATGTACATTCACACAATTTTTTTCACTAACGTCCCGGCTTTCGCCTTTGGGCATTTTCAGGTGTTCAAGTGCACGAATGAACATTAACGACGTTCAGTAAATAAATGTACAGTGAAACTCCCATTTACATTATAATCGAGACCGTTTAATTGGGGGTGTAAATCTCATACAAAATTAGGGATTTGGTTTTTTTCCGCGGAAAATGAAAAACTAATATTTCCCTTAGTTTTGCAAAAAAAAAATATGAATGAAATATTTAGTTTTTGTAGGAGTAAATATCCCGCACACAGACAGACGCCTAGCTATGCGTGTATAGCCTGGCATGTTTTGAATACACAGACGTTAGCCAACATTTGACTGTATGCGCGGCGCAGACGACCGTCTCGTAGTAACGACAATATAATGCGACCGTGCAATTTGGGGATTTGCGGCGAATATTATTTATTTTTTTAAATTTATTAAAAAAAAATTGACATTACAGCTTACGCCAATTCGTCAAATATTTTTTAAGTTGAAAAGATCATACGATATTAACTCGATGAAAATTTTTTGAAAGTCACATGAGATTAACTCAAGGACAATTGACTTCACAAACACCCATGTCTTAGATCTCAAATTAAAATTGAAAAAAATCCGATTTTGACATTGACCTTACAGGGAATCGAACCCAGACCCACTTGATCGGTAGAGCAAGCTATAACCAACTAGATCACAGCAGGCGACTATATAGCAAAGCAGGCGAATATGTCAAGCCAGCGCGTAATTCAGGGTAGTGTAATTGGGGGTTCCACTGTATCATGCTTATGTATCACGAAATTATTAAATTGATGGACTAAATCATACAGTTCACATATTTGCGTATATGGTTAGTACGCCACTGATTTTTTTATATTTAAATATATATATAGAGTTAGATATACAATACTCAAACAAGATTCATACGACTTTACACTCAAACTCTTTTACTTTATATGTCAAACTTGTTTTCAAATCTATATAGTTGTGTCATCTAATGCCCCATATAGTGATTTATTATCAATGTGTAACACTACACGTAGTACAAAGTGATATCAGGTGACAAAACACTGTGTGTTTATAATGAGTTTAATAGACCAGCAATTACAATCTTATTATATTTTGCTTGGACAAAATTAGATGTATGTGTATCTCTGATGACGTTTGTAAATATATTCTTTGTCAAACTGCATCTCTATTGAATGACACAATGTAACTGTGTTTTCTGATCAGTTTTAGTTGGTTTTAACGTGAAGAATTTGATTATATAAGAATGTTACATTTTACAAAATAATATTGATTTGCGGAATAACCAAAACGTCACGGATGATATCTTATGATAGTATACTTTTTTATTCAGTTTAATGCTGCTAATTGTTCGTATTTGCGATTTTTAAACTTGAAACAAGCCTATAGTCTGATCATTCAATCGATTTAGGAGTTTTACGAGAAGACGACTACATTTGAACGGTATCGTCATACTTTGTTATTATTAAATAAACAAATTTTACTGAGAATCATATAAAATATTAAAAGAATGCCGCTACCTCAGTTGCTCGAGCTCTCTGTTTAATTAACTTGATGGCTGCCACAGACGAGATATCTCGTATTTTTTGTGCTCAAAACGCCAGAGACGACTTAACTCATCAATAACTAATTAAATTAATTCATAATTGCAAATTATAACGACGTGCTATGTAAATATGTATTTTTTTCAACGGCAGCTAAAATGATAAAAAAAATCACACTCTTTCACTCGCTCACTTAAAATCACTCGTTGGATCAAATCTCGTCCGTTCAGATTGCTTTGTATTCGGCCGAATTCACTCTCTCGGTTACGTACTTGGTTGGTCTAAAAAAGGTTGGTCATTAGAAAACAAGGATATACAATGCAGCTCTCTTGGAAATCTTATTTACAATATAAAAATGTCAAATTATAATACATGGTAATCAGAAAAACCGATAATTTACTCGAAATACCAATATAATATTAGTCTAAAAAATCAACGTGACATGTTAAATGGAACTTTAAGAACAAGCAAGCTATAGAGTAAATTTGAAATATGGCTGACGAATTTTTGAAAAAAATATTTCATTATTCACATGAGCTATCGGTTTCATTGATTCAAAAAATTAGTTTTGTTGATATTTTTAAATCTACAATTAATTTTTACATCGAATTGCGTTGTTTTTTGTGGGGATTAGTAAGCTTTAAAAGAGATAAAGAGTAGCATGTTATAAAGCATAGTGACCCAATTTTGATCCTAAATTGCATGAAAACTACGAGATATTTAGTCAAAAACTTAGCGATGAAAGAGACTAGAAGAGTTTTGAACGTCAAGGTTCTTAAAGCTCCATAAGTCGATGTCAAAAAAAGAGACGATAAAAATTGAACTTTTTAATCAGTACTTCAATATTTTAGTGATATATAATTTGATCTAAAAACTGGATATAACCTTGCTTAATCCCATCCTCATGTATAAAATATATATATAATAAGAACTTGTTTACACTTCGAAACAGTGGGTTTGAAAAGTAGGGCATTACAGGCTACGGCAATAATTAATATCGCATTTCAGTATTTCATAAATCCCGACAGACAATAAGACTATGCTAGTATCACGAAGTGCTTTGATTGACGCCATGGGGATTGCAAATGTTGTTTACCCGGCACCGCTATTAAATGCCAGATAGCCGTCTGCATTCCTATTTACACATACGAACATTTCTTGGCTGCTTGACTATCAAAATTGTATGATTAAAACCAACGACAAACACACAGCCCTTTAAAGAATGTTTATGTTTTATATTATTTTAATTTTGTAAGTGTTCTTAAAATGAGAATTAATGAATTATGATCAATTTATGAAAACCATCAAAATATTAAAGCAATTCAAAATAGCAAAGAATAAAAATCCAAATCAAAATATTTCGTTTTTCCCATCGTTCACAATGTTGAGCATATGGTCTTATAATGATTTTTTTCTACGAAGACTGCCTGTTGCTTTTACTTTAAGAGGAAAGTAGGCATATGAGGATGGGGTTGGGACAGGTCTATATAAGAGTGGTTACCTTATCGGTCTCGCTTACACCTTTTTTTTGAAGGGATTTGACACCTGTACTTTTGAAATAGAAGTCCATAAATATATTTTTAAAAATCGTTACGGGACTTGTATCTGTGAGTTCCGGAGCTAATGTCAATAACGTTAGCCAATCAACCGTAGAGTCTAAAAAGATGAGAGTCCAATATAGATTTTTTTTAGCATCGTGATGCCGAAATTTCAGCATAGTTTCAGCAAATGCAAATTCAGTCTTTTCATCAATAATTGACAGTTTCTGCCATTTAAATGATTAAAAATTGTGTTATATTTTAATAATTCAATAAAATGAACATATTTTAATTCGTAGCTCGATTTTCTATTTTTAGAACGTCGTGTTATCAAACATGATCTCGTGTTTCTTTTAAAACGTGCCAATTATTTTTAACACTTCACAATTCACTGGAATCAAATTCCACATTTAACAAACTAAATCCAATTACCTAACGAGTTACCAGCAGTCATTTTGAAAGTATAGCCATGATTATATTGCAAAGTGTAACGAAATTGCCACGTAACGAATAAGTACTTTAGAAATTTCATTATTAAACGTATGTGCGAGTATAGCTAGGTCGATATAAAGCCCATCAAATGTTAATACTTATTCACAATGTTACAACGTTACGCCCTGTTTACATTAATTGATCTACTAAATTCGCCAAGTAACTAAATGTTCTTACTGAAACAGCCTTTTTAAAACACAACAATCTGGATGGTTTATGTTTTAGATACAAAAAAATATTATTTAATGAATCTTGTCTTCTTTTCTACGATAAAAAAGATAATTCTTTACATTAATAATATGATAAGCCTGAAAGTTCATTTTTGTTTATCTAAGCAAAGATTTTTCTAATAGATCGTGAATAAAAGAACAAAGCTAAGACAAGACATGTGATTAGCTCTTGCCACGACTCGTTTTTTTGATATTTAACGGATTGAAAAGAACAAAAATCCATGTCTTCTAACAGATATATATATTCGATATATACTCTCATTTGTACTTATTCTATGTTTATTTTTTATGACCAGTACAGATTTTGCTCATGACAAGCATTATCAACTGATAATACACGTAATATAAAATTTAAAATAACTTTTGATTATTCCACGTATTGTGTAACCAACTGTGACACGTGTTTCGCCTCTTTCAGAGGCATCTTCAGACTTACTATCGCAAAGATAATACATGTCATGAGAAAACAGGTGATTGAAAAATGAAACAACCAGTACTACACAATAATAATCTGCCAACGTAAGTATTGATGCATTATTATATGGGATAATAAGAGGTAAAATGAGACAAATATAAAAGTAGTAAATCTTTTTTCTTGGACTTTTAAGTACTATCACGTCTTTACTTGGTGCTTTGGTGGATTGCATATTTTTATATTTTACGGAGATAACACTACTGTTATGTGTATTAACTGAGATTACTTCACATTTACGATACTTTAAGACGTGTGGCATATAACAACGCATCTAACATACTTTTTTTCTAAAATACCATTTGGCTCACTTTAACTTGAATGGGCCCATATATTGTTAGAGCTCTTATATATTTATTGATATAAAATAATCAACCATTAACAGTTGGCTTTTTCTATACATGATTTTAATATTGAATTTATACAGCACATGGAAAACTAGTTTTCACCGATAGAAAATTTTCAGCCAAATATATTTTAAAGAAGCTTCTTTGTGAGAAATTAATAGTGAACCTTTCAAAAGTTTGTTTCCCGGCTTACTTGTTGCTGTGGATGAGCACAATCTTCCACCTATTGAAAGCTTTGTATTACAAAAATAAGAATACTAAATACCAACCGTAAGCAACCAAAAAATCAAAACATTGTAAATTTTAATTTTAAATGAACACTTTGGATTTTGTTATTCTTTATCAATGTCCGCTTCCAATGTGAAGCATATGGCCTCTGAATAGAGGTATCTGAACAGAAAGTTTTCTACGAGAACTTTTTGTTTATCAGTCGCTCAACCTCTCTTTTTCTAAAGAGAGTCGTAAAGATAAAAAGATAAGACTAGGACAGGACTAGCAGCTAACTAATCACTCTCGCTACGTCCAGTTATTGAGGGATCGGAAGGGTGGTATACATAACAAATACCCCATGCCTTCAAGCAGAAATTGATAAATCGATAAATGATCAATTTTGTTTATCTGCGTTAAGTGTTTGGCTATATTATAAATCTCAAAATACTGCCACAATAAATAAGATATTTTTTTTTAATGCAGAGATAAAGAAAATATATAAGTTGTAAGTCATTATTTTTATAAAGTATTTGTATTCATTTTAATGTTAATTTAACAAAACCAGTAACATCCTTCTAAATTAATGGAAAAACTACTAAAGTAAGTCACTAAATTAAAGTTTTCGTGTGTACACAGTTTAGTGTTGGGAAAAGGCATATTATTATGAAGGAACATACTTCGTACATTAAGTGCCTGCCAGTAATTATTATTCCGATAAAATGGCACCTGAGTCAGTGTGTCAATTATTAAAGACGTCGTTCTGATTGCGATAATAGTCGAAGCATGGCATCTAGAAGCACGCGAGCTTAGCTTGATCTAGCCAAGCTGCTTTTCAATGCTTAGAAGCATTCACAACGCATGCATTTGTCAAAAAATTGGTTATCTGTTCATCCTTTTTGTCTTATTATTATGAATGAATCATTTTTTTATAAATAATTTTATTTATTTTCTTCTGATAAATAGTGGAGATTTTATAGTTAAACTATGCACTTAGTCAATGTATAAATATACAAACGACACGGGTATCGCCTTTCGGAATCTTCAGGCGTTCAAGAGAACTGAGAACTTGTCAGTTCAAGTTCATCCGTGCACTTGAACGCCTGAAGATGCTGAAAGGCGAAACCTGGGTCGTTAGTGACAAAATCGTGTGAATGTACATAATTTGAACGATTCAAATTTAATATTAAAATTTTACCAAGCACTTTCAGTCGAAATCTTAAATTATAAATGTACTAATCAATTTATACAACCAATTCTACAGATATAGTGTATGAATGTTCAATGAAAGCTGAAAAAAAATAAAACTTAATACCATTATTGGTGTATTTAATTGTGATAATGTTTGACATATATTTTTAAAATAAATAGTTCGTTTTAGTTGAAATACGAATTTGTAATGAAAAAAAATAGAAGGTCCCGCTTAAACACGACACTTTCTCCTTGTTCATATGATAATAAGGAACTTTTCCACTCAGCAGCGTTGATTTTTAAATCTTATTAAGCTATATTCTATCAACTAAACGATTTTGTGTACATGCAACATAATAATTTCTCTTAATTATAGGCGTCTCTGAAGACCGTGACACTTACCTTAAAATTAACCATTTCAGAGTACAGATGTATTTTGCTTTTTAGTTACAAAATTCATGGTAATCAATAAAAGGTCTGATCAAAAATAAGACGGCAATTATTAATGTATATAACGAACATTGATCAAAAGATCAAAGCTCTAATATAATTTCAATATTCTACACTTCGTTACATTTTACATCATTAATATCATTTCAGTGATATATTTGGCATAATCACCCTTAACAATTTACATCACGCAAGGTAATATGGCTTCAAATATTATAAGTAGGACTCAAATACCGAGAAATCTAAATACACCATAATTAGGACTAATCTCCTTCAAACTACAACGTGCTTATTATGACAACCTTTAATATTCACGTGTTGTAGGGGGAGTGCTTGGGATGAACGTCACGTGATCACGACAGCTCCGCGCTTATTGGTTTTCAGCATTTGGCGCCAATTGAAACGTGCGTAGCGAACATATTTCATATTAATGTTTTTAATGGTACTAGCTTGATAAAAACGGCTTTGTTTTTATTTAAATGGTCTACAATTATCTATTTTGATTAGTTTCGACTTGGTCTTCTCTTTGAATTTAATTATACCCGTCTGGTAAAAAATACAACATCGTAATTATTAAACTATCGTTGAAGCACATTTTTTCCATGACCTCACGATTCACAAGTTTGCTAAGCATTGGTTTTTGCTTTCTCCAGCATCAGTTTCTTGAAAAGATATATTTTAAGATTTTACGTTACTCAATATTTTTTGAGAATTTCGTTTTTCAATAATCTAAAACGCTCAAATTTCTGTTTTAAACAAGTCCTTATTACTTAAATGGGAAACAATTGTTTTGTTAATTTCCAAAGCAGTATTGAAAAATCATCCGATATTCTGGGACAGGATTTAAATACCAAAAACGATGATGCCTTTGCAAGTCATATTTGCATCTTTATTTTTCGTTTGAATTTAAAAAAATGTAAACACACTTTTTCTTTTTCTTTAGTTCCAAAAAACAAATTGTGATTTTAATCTGATCGTGTTTAACACATCTCTACGGTGCTAAAAATACTTCCGATATGGTACTGACCCTTAAAGAACCAAGTGAAAAAACATGTTTTAACACTTACCGTCCTTTGATGAACGGTAAAAATCCAGGACGTACATTTAAAAAAAACATGTTTTTCAGTTGGAACTTTAAGGCACAGCAACATATCAAAAGTATTCTTTAGCACCGTAGAGTTTACCTTTTTGGTTAAGATAGTGTTTATTCACGCTATGGTAATTTTGTGTATATTATACAAAAGACCTTTTTATATCTGTATTAAAAAAACTATTTACAAGATCATAAAAATGCTTCTCAAGTGATTATTAAACTTTAAAATATATAAAGCGTTCGATATTAAAAATTTAAATGTGACATTATATTTAATAGTAAAAACATTTTATATTTCTATGATACATTAAAATTCTTATTTTCATCCCAAAAGAAGCAAATGTTTATCGAGAAAAAATAATGTCAGCAGCAATCATATTATTCGAATTAAATCTAATGGCGTCACAGAAATTGTATTTTATAATATAATGTAGCTGTTTTGCAAAAGGGTGAAATTTTTAAATTCAAAACTAATAGAAAACACCTGCGTTTGAAACTCGTTTTCTCTAAATCGTTTTTGCGCGCGTGACCAGGCTCATTTCTGTATAGTATTGTGCTAAAGCACACGTTCGCACACCTGACGCCGAATTCTTTTTTAGCTGACCCTACAACATGAATATGTACAATGTTTGTTGAGAATAACTAAAAGATAATATTTGTAAGACTTTAACAGTGGCCGGTAACCAGCAATAGCTCAACTTATTTTGTATTTACGAATAAAAAAAAATCTTGTGTTAATCCTTAATAACATTGTTTTAATATAACTGCGGCCTTCGCTATGTTTTAAATGGTCAGTCACTGTCATCGCGATTGGAACACGGTTTAAAGCGAATAAAAATATCAAACAAATGCGGCGTGCGTTTTGTCACGAGGATACCTCATAGCGACGGAGACCATTTTATATTTGCGCGCCGCACCGAGTCGCTTGGCATTCGCTTTGATTTCGTTCAAGTAAAACGTACAGTTACTTTACACGTGGTCACAAATATGATTGTAAATTAATTAAAATATAAATAAGTAATAGAAACCAGTCAGATATTGACTTCTTTGGCATATATTAAAATGAATACTAATGCAAGCTTACGATGTGCTATATCGAACATAAATAAAAAAAAACAGTTCACGTTTCACATTTAATTAATCTTCATCATTCTTTAAGTGGTTTATAATAACTCCATAATTGAATCATAATTCAATAATATAATTAAATATTTAGTTTTTAGTTACTGTTTTAATGCAGAAGCAATTTGAGTTCCAAGCGTAGCTAGTTTGAAGTTGGTTTTATCAAATACATCAATATTCTAATCATCATGATTTTATTCTTACTTTAGGTTTGCGTAATTATTATTAAATCATATAAAAATATTTAACAACATTCTTTCTCTTTATCTTATGAAGTGTAAACTATAAAACGATTTTTTCTAATACCTCAACATTTTTGCAATGTGATTATTTACTAATCAAAGGTTTCCTAAAAGAGTCGCAATTTCCCGTAGCATATATTTTTACTAACTAAAATGACGTGAGTCATATACGGCTGCTTCGAAATGAGAAAACTCAGTAATATTAAACTCTACACAGCGTAGCGCCGTAGCAACGTAGCATCTCCGTTCGCTGCGAAGCGTTGCCGCAACAAAGTAGAATCGTACAGTGTAGTGACTGTGCTGAACGATATGATATTGTTTATTGGCGTAGACTCTACAGACTGCGCTATACAAGATCCTCATATATTCAGGGAATTCTTAACACTGGCCCGCAGGCAATCTTCTTTTTGATCAAAATTAACCTTTTGCAGCTAGATCTTCGGTGCTTTATGAAATGTTTTATTACAACGATCAACATGCTTTTTTGTATTAAAAAACATGTGACCGATTTTAAAATACCAATTTTAGCTGTATATTATTTGTTTTTCTTAATTATTATTATACTTTTAGATACATAAGTTTTGATAGAATATATCAAAGTATTTTAGTTCTAAAAAAATTAGTATTATATATATATATGGTTTATAACTGTTTTAGCTGATGCTTTCATTAGAACTACTTTACTGGTTTAGAAAATAAATACAAAATATCCTGTCATTCGCTCTAAAATCCTAATTTATATTATAAGTTACAGTATTATATTTAATACGAAGCACTCAAGCAAAGTTATAATATAAAATACTATAATCTTATGATTTTTAGTATAAACCTAAACCAATAAATATAGCTGAGTTATTTGTCAGCTTAAACATTTTTCTGACGAATACATATGTCAAAATGGCTTTAAGCCATATATAAAATAATATTTGTAGAATTAAAATAGTTTGAGATTTTTTCACCTTATTACAATGGGATTGTAAAAAGTAAAAGCTAATTCAATCAATCAATTGACAAGTATCCATTAAAAAGGTTTTGTAATAAAATGCCATCTCACCAAAACTTAAGCGCTTACACCTTTAAAGTCACGCTAAAATTGTATAATCATACAACTTTTAAATATTAAAATAAAAAAGTAAAATTAATATATTTACTGTTGATTCCGTTACTAGGTTTACTCACAAAAGATAGTCGATGAAATGTCAAATTGAGTTTATTTAAAAAAAAAATAAAGAGTCATGAACTCACACTTTTGTTTTCAATATAGCCTAATGTGTTTCAATAATAAAATAAAACAAATTGTACGCATTAACTTTTTCTATGATGAGCTATTTCAAAATGCATGCAGGCTTTGGTTACGGTATTTACCAATTCAACTCTCAAGATAGCCGGTTTTTATAACTGAGTTGTCAATTAATTTGCCATCTTCTATTCGAATGTTTGTTTTTTTTTTCATTTTTCTTTCCTTACAGTCTTCTTCTCAAAACAATACGCAACGAGAGTGACTTAACTAATTAATAGTTCTATCATAGCCTTATCTTTCCTCTCTTACCAAAAATGAGAACATTAGTAATTAACTACCAAAGCATTGTTTTAGAAAAATTGTATTGAAGTAAGTCGCATAAGTATTTCAGGATTAGAGAAAACTTCTACACATAACCGCTGAATACTCTCCGTAGAGTACAATTACGTACAAGCGTAGAGCCCCTGCGCGGCGTAGACCAACGTATCTACAAACGGCAGCCGTAATGTGCTGCGAATGGAAATAATTGTGTAACACCGTAACATGACATGACATCCCTCGGTTATCGCGCAGTTGTTGTGAAGACAAAGCGGTACTCATGTGCGAGGCTTACCTGAATGTTATATATAATAGGAGAACGGGAAGTTTTGACTTTGATATATCCTACAATGCTTTTTGGGTCAATTTATTGTAAGTACACGTGCGACATTAAATTTCTTTACTGTGGCTTGCTACATGTCTGTTTCTAAGCATTTTACATTACGTGAAAATGGCGGTAGTTGGTTTTAACAAGAAGCTAGAAGTGAATATTTGATGATTATTGTGATGTTTGTATCGTAATGATATTTTTTTTACCAATAAAAAATATAGATTTGAACTTTTCATAAAAAGAGGCATTTGAATATTATAAATTTTTGAACGTGTTGACTAACTAATTATTGACTAATTATTCCCGAGGAAGATAAACATATTATATAAATTATATTAATTTTCACTCTTTTTGATACTTTATTAACCGGGCGTAGCGAGAGCGATTGGTTCACCATTAGCCATGCCCTAGCCCAGTGGTTCTTAACGGGGGCGTTTAGAAGTCTGGGGGGGCTTTTTTTATTTTTCAGAATTTAGGGGGTGCTGTAGGATTTCGAGGGGGCAATTGAGGACTTCAAATTCGTGAGCTAAAAAAAAATCTTCAAAAGGGGGCGATTATTTCTATATGGTTAAGAAACACTACCCTAGCCTTTAACCTTCTATCCCTTTTACTCTCTTTAGAAAGTTCAGTTAAGTTTGCTTAAGCGATTTAGTAATAATCAGTTCTCGTAGAAAAAGTTATGTTGAAATACATCCATTCCATCAATAAGCCATATGTTCCATATTGGGAGCGAACACGGATTGAAAAAAAATGTTTTACAGGTTTTATTAATTATTACATAAACATCTCTATGATCAAATAATTTTGACCATTTACGATTTTTAGTGAATAATTTAGTAATTAAATTAAATAATCAAAAAAATAGTCTTTAAAAATCAAGGAAATGTTTAATTTGTGTTTTTTTATGTCAAATTTATGCAGCTTTAAGTACCAGGACGCGTTAGCGTCAAGGTTCTTCTGGTCTCCTTCATCGCTATTGTTTTTGAAAAATTGTATTCCCTTACCATCTTGCAGATGGAAGGGTGTGATCACTACAGAGATAAGAAGTTCACGAGAACTTCATATGCATTATTTTGCAAATCACATTCTATATGCTTCTCCTCATACTATATCTGTACATTTACATTGTACACACACATGCGCATACATACATACACACATACAGTACACAAAAAAGTCAACCAAATAGAGTAATTTTCGTGATGCTAAGGTTAGTTCTTAAATTGTTAATTTTAGAATGTTGTAATAATATGCTTCTGATTATATTTTATTATTTATTCTGCGATCTCGATTAGAACGGCAATGCACTTCCTCTCCAAAATGGCGTCACATGACAGATGTTTGTTTGCTAAGCCACAAATTATTTGTGACGTGAGGCGTGTCGGACGCACTCACTCGCCAATTTTCACAACTAATTTGGTGGCGCGCGTGTCAATGCGATGCAATTAAACGCTTCATGCATTATTACCTGAGCCCACAGCGACGTAATTGACTTAGTTTTTGATATGACATTCGGAAACTTGTCAAAGATAATTGATGGGTAGACAGACATCAGAGTTACATTCCCTCTATCGGCAGTAATTTAAAACGTGCTTAAACTGTGCAACCATGCAAATGATACATGTAGTATAAATATAACAGAAGAGATGACTTGGTGATAAACGATGATTATTAAAGTATCATAAAGAATAACATTGTAATTTTTGTTGCCATACACAGTTTTACATAATTTAGCATTCAAAATATAAGCAAACACATCAAACTTCTAGTACAACACCACTACAAACCAAAAAATATATGTTTTTAAGCTGTGAATGCCAAATCAACTGTCATATTAGTAGAATGTACTATTTGTAGTTTATACGAATTTTTGATGAAATACCTAGAATAACAATGCCACATTTAAAACAATCCACTCAAAAGGAGCTAAGGTTGAGAAACACTGCTCTAACTCGCCAACTTATTTATAAAGACTGAATGAATCTTTTAAAAACATTCATATGTTTAATTTTATGCAAACCAAATATGATTGTTTTTCGGTTTATATTATATCTCAACCCAGTTTATTTTAGTTCTTCTTTATGATTACCGAAATATATTTTTTTAACGATTCAATTACAATGATTGGTATGACGACCAAATAGTTTTCTGTCACAAGTAAAAAACAAACTTAAGGCAGACAAAATAATATGATGAGAGATGATTTTAGGATTATTTTAAAAAAATCGTAATCTATCGAATTCGGTCATTGTTTGGCCATTATATATAAGATATCTCTACAGCATTCATGAAATAATTATAATAAATAAATATGGAATTAGTACAAAAGAATATTTTAAGTTTAAAATATGAAATAATCCTCAATCAATACGAACATTGCCACAACAAAATACGCAAAAACAATTTGTTTTGTATACCGTTTCATCTATTTATTGTTAAAGATTTATTTATTGGTTGCATGTATAGTACATCATTCGAGAGTACTATCTCTTTTGTGTAATATAAAAATATATCGATTCACATCGAGTTATTATTGGACGTTTTGTAACCTAAAGTATTCCTCTCTTGCGAACGAGCAATTTTGCGATATGTAGGAATAATTTGTTCTTTACCGAACACATTCTACAGCCCCCGGGAGACAGATATTATTGCATTATCTTGTGCAATAGTCTGGCTATGGCTTATTGCAACTGCATATCATCCATTTGTTCTATTTTGCATATTTCTCTTTTTGCATATACATAATTGCTCTTTTTATATATATATAAATAAGATTCTAATAAATTGTATCAAGTTAGCAAGAATAAATGAAAATTTGTATTTTTTATATATCGACTGTGGAAAGGAAAAATACGTAACCCACACATAGTTAATTTAACAGAAGGCTCGAAAAACATGTTTTGATGATTTTGGGCCATGCAAATTATGAAATATACACAACCTTGAAGTGCACGGAGACTTTTAAACTGATGTTTAATTGACATAATTTAATATATATGGTTAATAAATTGTCTGGTAAAAACCATTTTTCAGTCTTTCTTCTTGGTTGCAATTTTCACAAGCTCATCTTTTTTCAAACATAAAAGCTAAATTTAGAGACTAATTCGGCAGCTTACATCCTTAGTACGTGTATCAAGTTGGATACATTGTGATAATCGAAAAAAGCTGTTTTGAAAAACTTGTGGGTTACGTCCTTTTTTCTTTCGTCAGACGATATCCATTTATGAAAGTCAAATTAATTAATTTATACATACATGTACACATACATTACACAAAGAATTCAACCAAGGCGGATCATTTTCATGATGTTCGTTTTTTGTGTTCATGTTTGGATTTAGTATGAGAGGAAGTATATAGAATGTGATTTTCAAATTAATGCCTATGGAGTCTCCGTGAACTGGCATCACTGAGGGTTTCTTACCTCTGTGGCGATCACGCCCTTCCATCTGCAACGATGGTAAGGAAATACAATTTTTCGGAAACATTAGCGGTGAAGGAGTCTCGAAGAACTTTGACGTTAACGTGTCCTGTTACTTAAAGCTCCATAAATTTTATATCCAAAAAAAAATCATACAAACAATATATGACTGCTAATAAATTTTTGACAAAACTTTCCATAAAAAAGTACTCATTTGAACCTACTTACGTCGATGTGAAACATATTGACATTCACAAGTTAATTATAATATTTTAAAGAAGAAATAATTTACATTAATGATTATTCACTCGATTACTTTTGACACTATCATGAATGGTTTTTTTTGTTATTTTGGCTTCGCATAATCCGAAATATATATGCGAGCATACATATTTCTCTTTAAACGTTAGAGCAATTAAAAATGAGCGTGCCCAGTAAAAATTCAGTTGGATTATCCCATGATTGATAAAAATATTCCCTTAAAAATGTCAATATATTTAGTTAGTCAAATCAATATGAATAAAACTCTCATACCTTTTGTTGAAATTTACCAAAAGCTCTCTTTTAACGGCAGAAAGGTGATGGGTACTTATTTAACACGGTTTTTTTTCGAAAAAAAACACTTTGAAGATCAACTTATATATACTTGGCTTGGCAGGTGTATACATTTTTTTTATTTTCATCTAAAATATTGATGTACAATTCAAAGAAGTCAAATTGTTTGACTGGAAAATAAATTGATGCGATATTACAATACTCAAAATGCTTGGAGAGGAATAGAATTTCATGAACATAATACCTCTCAAATACAATTCAAAATAACACAATAAAACATCTAAGTGTTTTGCGAAATACATTCTGGTAGGTGTAAAAAGGGAAACTAAGAAGAGCTGAGTAAACATCTAGAATCACAAATAAATGCTTCATATTGCTTCAATTAGGGCTGTGGATTTGGAGTTGGAGTCGTGAATCATAGAGACATTCAAATAAATTCAAATTAATCTATATATCATATAGATTTTTGAAATCTACTGGAATTATTTTAGTAACTAGAATAATCTGATAGTAAGCACGTGTATCACGTTGTAGTCGTTATTTTTTTACCCGACACAACATTCCTGGTTTGCATACCTGAAATAATTTATATGTTCACTGCAAAGTTATCAATACGTTGTTATTAAAATACTTTATTTTAACTTGTTCATATTAATAAATAATTCTAATATCTATTTCGTTTACATATTAAAGCAATGAATTCTCAAAATACTACATTATAAGTGAACTATCGTTAGTATAAATCTTCTAATTAATAACAATTTCATTTGAAATACTATTCATTTTCTTTTTCTGATTTATAACAAAATCATTTTCCGAAATACAAATGAATACGCTTCGTTCATATTTTTGTATAATATATTACATCGCACAATGAAAATTCTATACCACATACTTATTTTTTTAATGATATTTTTATATACATACCATTAATAAAGAAAATGTTACACAGCGTTATTTAATATGTCATCGATTATAAAACGTACCCTTAACTTTTTTAGACTCAAAAATTGTAAAAAAAACATGCGTCTTATAATCGAGAAAATACGGTATTTCTTTGACAAAGGAAGTAAGTACTATACGGTTAAATATCAAATAGTCTTTACAAGTTTCTACTGATAATCGTGGTCTTTGAAACGTTTTACTTAAAACTGTATTTGATGAATCACTGAATGTTTATTACTTCTTCTTCTTTGGCCATGTTTGCTCCCTATGTGGAGTATATAGCCGCCACGCGGCACCTGCATGATTCTCTGTCTTCCGCCAATTACTTTGCTTCCTCCCATGACAAGCCAGAATCCCTCAGTTCCACCGAGTACATCCTATGGATAGTATCCGACGTACGTCCAGGGCGCCGATATCTCACAAGTCAAAAGAAGAGGTAGGCAGGATTGAGGCTTTCCGGAGGCATCCGCAACACGTGACTCAGCCAGTTCCAACGTCTCTCCATAACCACTGACGTGACAGGACGCTGTCTTATACGCTACCTTATCTCTAAATTCCTCACAAAAAAAAATACTAAGTAATTTCAAAACAATGTTATCAATTTGCATGTAATATTATATTATAAACGTATCTCAGCAAAATATTTTATTGTATACTTTTAATGATTGTTCAATTTGCAGCTCATCTCGCGTCGAAGGCCTGCTGGAATCCTTTTCCACGATCGCTATATGAAAATGGAGACGCGCCTCGCTGAAAAGTTTTTCCGGGCGCGAACGGTATCAGAATTTTAATATCTGCGAATATTATCGGAGAAGGCGTGTTTATTGGTTGCCCCGCGTTATTGCCAACCAGCTATTTGTGACTGCTGCTTCCTATAACGGTAATATTCTACTTGTCTCTTGTTCAGTATCCATATTGAAAAGATTATAAACCTTTTTCCTACGTGCTCACAGTAATTATTATGGGTTAAACTTATAGTCTTATTTTGGATTTGCAATACTCACTAATAATGTTATTTTGACAGTTGGATGCAGGATTCGATTTCAAGCATTTTTTGAAAAACGTGGTTACTGGTAACTGATAATTTATCTTTTCAAACCATTCTCACCGCAGAATCAAATTACTTTACACTGGCAGGTATTAAAATGTAGAAAATCTTTAAATTGCCTTGTTGTCTAATTAACGAAATATCATTTAATCTTGATCTGCATTCAACTGGAAATTTGGTCATAATCATTTTATAAATAACACATTTATGATTTAATCCCATGGGTTATTTTGTTTTTATTTTAAAAAATATATAAAATACAATTTTTAATTTAGACAAACAATGCAATATTGAAAATAAGGTTTATTAGTAACACGTGTTTTGTCAATTTGAAAGACATCGTCAGGCACAACATTGCAAGGTTTACGAATAAATTAAAAATTGATTTCAGTTCTTAATCTATAAATTACAAAATAAAGTCCGAGTTTTATCTTTTTCTACTGGATGTAGGGAGAGAGCTATATATAAACATTAATGGTATAAACTACAAATTAACTACGTACGTTAGGTACGGTAAATCAGAGTGGAAATAATAATATTATTAATTTAGACAATAAATTTTATTTTATTTAAAAAAATAATTTCTAGAAAGTAACTGCCGAACCTATCGAAAAAATGCAATTTTCGTTTATTGTACACTTAGTTAAAACATTCCATTAAGATTGTAATAAACAAACTTACAGATACAATAAAATACTGCTTATTTTTGGGTGTAGAATATTATTTTGTATAAATACAATCATTTTAAACTACGGATACCTGTTGTTTTCAAAATAAATTTAATATTATTGGACTTCGTTTTATTTCATAATATTGATATAACTTTATAAACACTTATCAATAAAGTAGCTGAAACACATAAAAGGCGGGATTAAAAAACAACAACAAAAAAAACCAACAGCATAATATTTCTGGATAGTAAAGTTAAGATAAAGTAAATATGAAAGAATAAGATTCGGATCGGATAAATAGTTTGCTAACACTATTAGCTTTTCGTCGTTTTTAGTATAATAATTAGAAGGATGAAAAAAATATACACATCTCAGAAACTTATGAATTTTAACACAATTTGTTGGTCAGTTGACTATATGCCCGATATAAATAATAAAATAAATTAGTAAGTCATAATTTATATTATGTGTATTCCTGATCTTGTGTCAAGATGCCTAAAACAATCTAAAAATCAATGATCTTTTGCGATCGTCAAAAACAAAAAATTACGCAATACGTAAAGATCATTTTTGGCTCGAGTACAACATGTTTCCATTTCCATATCATGTATTATATTTTATAAGGCTCCACCATCATCCCTTACTGGATACGTAAATTAAATATGTTTCGCTTGGTTAAAAACCTCGAGTATCAATACACGAATTTAGCTGTAAATACCTCTTTGCGATATTACATTTTTTTATTCGCTCGGCCGAAGAAAATTTTACTCATTCCCTTAGCCGCGCGATAATGTTTGAAAATATTACGTTCCTCTTTACGACGCACTTCCATCTGGAAAATCTGGATCGTGGTGAAGTTCTTTCATTTTTTTCCGTGCGTGAATATTTCATAAAAAATAATATTTGTGTGATACAATGATACGATAAAAATATTTATTTGTGTTTATGCAGATATATTGTGTATTATTATAACAACACTCTTTACTCATATACTTTTTAAAATATTACTTTTTTAAATGAGTAATAACTAAATAATGTTGTATTAAAACCAATTTCTTTTCTTAAATCTCTTTTTATTTATTTATTTTGATTCTTTCGCTTGTAAGAATTGATATGGTTTCGATTTTTTTTAATGGATTAACTTCATGGCCATTGCATTGAAAAAAGAATTATATGAAATTAAATCCAGTAAAAAAGAGTAGTGTAAAACCGTTGCTAATATTATATTCAATTTTGTTTTTGACATTATAAAATAAATTGTAATCATTTTCCATTTTCTGTTTTATGTAAACCTTTGAATTAAATGTTTGTGTAATTTTCACATTATTTCTTTCAAAGCGGCTTAAACATTAATTTGTAATAGGTATAAATTAACATGTAAGTAATATTCGGCTTAGTGTCACTTATTTATATTTTGTATCATTGTCTTAAAATATGTATAGTTTTCTATTTCTGATTGTTATACATTGACAAGTCTTACTTAGTTTTCTTTAAATTACCTTCTATAAATATATTTTTTAGTTAAAAACGCTAATTTTAAGCAAAACCGGTCCTGATTTTGATAAAGAAATTTTGAATTAGGTAGTTTTATTTGTTTTATAAAAAAATAATTGCCATGTTAAATTTTTGCCAATGTACATCTGTAGGATCTATGGCGCAGCGGTTAACGTCGGTAGCATTCGTGTTGGATCTTACGGGTTTGAGTTCCAGTATGAAAAGCATTTTTTCAACCGATTTATTGGTTTCTTTTCAAAACAATTCTGTAGAAAAACTTTTGATAAATTAGGAAGCCGTATGCTCCACATTAGGAGTGAACATGAATTAAAAAAACACTTTTTATGTAATCAATTTGAAGAACTACAATTCATCATATTATATAGAGCATTTTATCATAACTCACATTATTCAAATATCTATTGAAATTTGAAGAAATCGCAATAAAACACAGGAGCACAATCGTTTGTAATTATAAAAAAGTATAAATTACAGTGAATGTTTATTGCTAGTGAAAACTAATTCTTACTAATATTACACCATGGTTTTTTTTATCGTCAATTGGTTGTTTCTAACTGTATCATATTATTGATTCAAAAATGTGAGCTTAGATACTTATAGTATGACGTTTTGGTTATGTATTGAACCCGAATTTACAAATTACACAAAATATTTAACTCAAAATTTTGATTATTTTGACTGATTGATAAAGAGTTGAAATATGTAGAGTACACTTTTAAGGTGTTCACTGTCAATACTTGGTGGAATGGCATTATAATAAAAATAATAAAAGATTTTTAGTACTTTTTCCACTATTGTATGTAGGTGTCAACCATTTAATTGTGTAATTATAATGTAATTTGTAAATCCTTTTCATTGTTAGTAGTTGCTGACACCTTTTTATTTAAATTTAACTTGTATAAATAGCATGGTTTAATTTATTTTTCTTATCAGTTGATAATGCTCGCGTGGAGCAAAACCGGTCCTGATCAAATAAATTTTAAGTGGAAAAAGTACTAAAAATCTTTTTTTTTTTTTTATGTAGAATACAGTTTTAAAAAAGTTAATGCTAAATAAAAGATGTATAGACTTATTGAATTTCTTGCGAAACTGTAAAGCTAATATTGCATACTTCTTTTATAATAATTGTCATATAAATTTAAATATGTTTCCTTTCACATAACATTACACTGTGGTGAAATGAGCATATTGAACTAATAACTCAACCGGTTAATTTTCAATACACTGCTCCGTAAACGCGGAAATTAAATTCTATCCCCTAGATGCACCCCGTTATTGAAAATAACAAGTAAGCCTGAGTACTGCTCCCTACCGCTCCTTGCTTACAAAACAAGTCCAAAGGCACTAAGTTGGGAGTTAGTGCGGCATGCAAGTATGACGAACATTGTTTCATTGCACGATTAAATGAAAGTTCCCCAGGATATGCTGTGCATTCCATATAACGGAGTCTATATCAGCATTTCTCAATCTCGCCAAGTCTTAGAACCTTTTTTTCTAAAATAACAATATTAGCTTTTCGTCGTTTTTAGTATTAGACGGATGACACTTATGAACTTGAATACGATCGGTTTGTCAGTTGACTGCACGCCCGGCATAAATCATTACGTGAATTGGTAAGTCACAATTAGGGCTTCCAATAAACCGGACATTTAAGCTAACCGGTTATCGGTTTTTTTCAAATAAATAAACCGGGTAACCGATTTAAGCCGGATTTATTTTCAAAAAACCAATTTTAGTACCGCACTAACCAACGTTTCAAACAAAGTATTTTGATTACTTAAAAACAGTCAATTAGTGCATACAATTAGAAAGTAGATAAAATATCGCTGTTTTCGTTCGGAAGGTTCATTTGTTTTATTATCATTAATATTATGAGAATCCTTTCGTATTACAGCTATTTGATTGAAAGCAGTATAGTTGTCCATGATTTCGGCTACATACTTGTTATTAATATGGCACAGAAATCAGACAATTGAACAGTACAATACTTTATTATATTGTATTATTTATAATACTATTATTATATACAACATTCTTAAATATTTATACTCTAAATATGAATAGCTTAATAAAAGCTTGTGGTGCTCAAACCAGAAAAAGATTTTTTAATTAACCCGGTTAACCGCCCAAAATAAACCGGATTTCGGTTTTTTTTGAAACACCCGAAAAACCGGTTAACCGGTTTCGGTTTAAACCAGTTTGAAAGCCCTAGTCGCAATTCATATTATTTTTATTCCTGATCCTGTGTGTCATGGTGCCTAAAACAATCTAAAAATCGATGATCTTTTGTGATTTTTAATTTGATACTAGTGTAATGTAAAAATGTAATAATCAATATATTTTCTAACAAATAGCAAAAATACCGGCTACATAGTCGAGTGGTCAACGTCGTTCGATTTGACTATGGATGTCACGTGTTTGAATCTGTGTACGAAAAGTTTTTATTAATTGATTTATGGATTTTTATCCAAAAGCATGTCATTAAATCCCTTATCTCTCTTCATATTTCCAAAAAACGCGTGAAGAGAGAGTGATTAGCTATACATTAGTTCTGCCTTATTCCTATCGTTATATCGCTATTCTCTAATTTAAGATTTCGACTGAAGGTGCTTGGTGGAATTTCAATATTAAATTTGAATCGTTCAAATTATGTACATTCTCACAGATTTTGTCACTAACGACCCGGGTTTAGCTTTTCGGCATTCAAGTTCATCCGTGCACTTGAACGTCTGAAGATGCCAAAAGGCGAAACCTGGGTCGTTATTGACAAAATCTGTGAGAATGTACATAATTTGAACGATTCAAATTTAATCCCTATTCTCTTTGAAGAAAGAGAGATTGAGCAACTGAGTAACTAGCAGTTCTCGTTGAAACACTTGTGTCGAGATCAACTCTATTAGGAGACCATATGCTGCGCATGGGGAGCTAACATGGTTAAAATAATGATCATTAGAAATTAGCAAAGAATTCAGCTCACAAGTGTCAATTCATAGCGCAGTTTCAGCTTATTTGTAAGTCTCTTTTTTGAAATATAGTACAATATTCCACAAATAGTTTTCAAACAAATATAAGTCTATAATGTGAAATGAGAAAATTAAAATTGTATTTCGTTAATGTTGTAATGTTATAAAAACATACTTTTTATGTACAAGCATAAATTGTTTATGTAATGACAATGAAAAGTTTTGCATTTCATGGAAAATTTGTAAAACTCTATTTTAAAAATTATGGAAATATTTTTGAAAGCCCTGGATTATATAACTTACATGAAATGTAGATATCATATATGCACAAGTAAGCCACAACAAACGTGTGAAATGACATGCGAAAGATATTCAGAGCCTTAAATTGCTTTCAGAGACAATGCACATCTCTAAACAATGCATTGTTACTGCTATAAATTTATTTACTGTGTATTCATAGACAATTTATATTTTATTATAATTGAAACAACTGTTTAAAAATATTGAAAAAATAATTCGTTATTTTGTATTGACAACAGTTTGCCTATTATACTTTATGTGTGTATTATCGAATTACTCTTTCCGTTTTCGTATAAACTTACGTTTACGAATTACGTTTACCGTGGCTCGAAATATAAAAACGACTTTCTCTAATATATTATAAGAACTCGACGTCAAAATCTTACGAAATTATTAATCTGCAGAAGTTTTTTTTTAAATTGGCAAATTAGGTAGTAACACAACCAGTGAAAGTACTTCGACAACGTTAGGGTCAAAACGTTTGTAAAAAAAATGATTTGACGTAAAATCTAATTTATAAAAATGGATATTTGTTTGTTCGTATTTTATGCGTTGCCACACCGCTCATTCGATTGCAATAAAACTTTGACAAACTTTTTGCTAACACTTCCGGAAAGTTTATAGGCATAGTAAAACTAGCTTACAGTAGGTCATATATATGAAAATCAATGTTTGTATGTCTGCCATACAGTTCATTTTGACAACGTATGCTTGCACTTGCGCGAAGGTTATAGTACAATTAACTTACAGTAGGTGGCGCGTGTGTCGTACCATAAACAATCGGCAGCAAATGTCAAACAGACAGAAAAAGAAAACATGCACTTCAATAAACACAATTAAAACACTTTCTTTCTTTGAGTGGCATTGCAACGCTTGCCGGGAACCGGCTAGTGTTTCATAAAACATAATTACGTTGAATACCCATTTAATATAATATTTGTTTGTATGACTTTCAAACGATATTACTTTGCATATAGACGTATACTTAAAAGGCATAATGTCATTATTCATATGATCTAAGAGTTAATTACTGAATAGATCAATCTTGCTGAAAAAGTTCAAAGAATGTTATATATTATGCATATTCACGTCTACGCAAAACACCCCTAAGGATTTTAATATATATGATAATGAGCTATCAACTGCAAATGGCAGTTAGACGTTTTAAGAGCAAGCCATGTATTAATGTTTAACTTTTTCCATTTAAACTGCGATTCCTCAGAGTACTCGAGTACTTTAACTGTTTGCATTGCAAAATTCAGTTCAACTAGCAGCCTGGAGGCTCACAGCAGTAGCAGAACTTAACATAACATGCAGAAAGTGGAACTTGGCGTTACGTCACCGCCATCTTTTTAATTATGCACGATTCCAAGAGTAAAATTAATTTACACTCGGTTGGATGGGCGGAGGACTATGGAGGAAAATTTGCTTGCTTCAGTACTGTTGGACCCAGATTGGTGCAAGTTTTAACTGCTTTTAGATTCAATAAATTATATTAATATTATTGTAAATTAAAGGAATGTACCGTCACAAACTTTTGAAACGTGACTATATAATGAAAATTTAATAATTATCAACTTCATAAAAATATTTTACTAGTTTATCAATGCTTGGCACGTTTTAGTGCAAGTTATGTAGAGCTTTTGAGACACTTTCAATAACATACAACTTAATATATACAAAACACGTGTAACACTTCTATATACACACATTTCCGTAAAAACTAGTTTTTCTGAACTAGTTTTTGTTTGAGTAGAGATAGTAAGCTTATGTGTACTAATTGTCGACATTTTTTAATATTTGCCCGGAACGGCGCTTTGTATAGGAGCATTTATTACTTTTAGGGTGTTCACTGTCTATACTTGGTGGAATGTCATTATATTAAGAAAAACACAACATTCCTTTGTACTTATTTCCAATTTTATTTACCAAGATCAGGACCGGTTTCGCTCATGACGAACATTATCATCTGATCAGTTAAAATAAGTACAAAAGAATATTGTATGTTTCTTAATAAAACATTTATTATAAAAGTAAGTATAAGTCATCTTGAGAATAAAAAAGTTTTTTTGCTGTATTTTATTTATTATTATTTAAATTTACTTTGCAGAACTCAAGAGAAATATTTAGTTGTTGATATGCTTGGCTTTCTTATAATTAGCTTTAAAACAGTAAGGGATTTCCATTATGATTACATTATTGTGTTTTTTTGTATCAATATGATATTTGAAATGCTCTTTTTATTTTATTTTGACATGTTCATTCCTTTTTTTAATATTTTTGTTAAAGAATAATCCAAGCGTTGACGAATTGTCTGCTCTAACGAATATTCGAGAAAGAAATAGTTAAATAGTTTCATAACGATGTCACCGTGATGGGGACGAACGTTTCCAGGTAGCGTTGCTCCAATTGGATTATTCAAATTTATTTTCTTGCAAGATGTTGATGAAAGGTGCAACATTTTGAATTCATGCAAAACTAAAAAGTTTACTTTTTAAAGTTATTTCCATTCTTGGCAAAAAAAGTAAAATCTTAGGTTAGGTTAATAAATACATAATTTATTCAAAGCAACTGTTTGATTTTTTACAAAACTGAACATTAATGATATCTGTGGAATTATCGCAGTCTGAAAGTAAAGTATTAAATTATTCGTTAACTAAAAATGCCAATTCAATCAATATAATTCTCTTAGCTTTTAGTATATATATACAAAAGCCATGAGAATAAATAAAACCGTAACTATACTGATTGATTTGCCATTGACTTGGTTGAACTCTATTGTTATAAGGTGAAAGAACAACAAAGTATTTTAGTTCCACAAATAATATTTTATATATAAACATAACATAGTCCGCTCTTTTACATTTATATTATATTTATGTGATTTTTATCAAAATCTATATTCAAACCATTGCTGGATTATAAGAAAATCTCTTTTATACAAAACAATTAAAAATGTTACCTGAAACGTTTTTTTTCATTTTTCTGAAAACCAGTATAATGTGTTCAGCATTTACAATAAAAGTTGCGACTGGCTGAAAATAGCCCATTTTTCGACCATTATCCTTCTGCTTACATCGAGCTTAACACTATCCCAGAATTACCCCACCCTCTAACATTTTACTAAGAAGAATCACCCGCATAATTTACTTTAAGTAAAGTAGACCTTTTGGATGGGATATGTAGACACAAACGTGCTGAGTTCAAACGATAAAAGTTAAGGTACTTCCATAATTCTATTTTTATTTCAACGTATCACTAAGTGGTATTGTTAATAGAGATATAGAGTTTATTAATCGATTTAACTAAAAAATATTAGCTCTCACCTTTTAAGCAAGATTATTTTTATATATTTTCCCGTACGCACTTCATGTTTAGATAATATCGAATTTCAAAAACTTTTTTGCATGATAAATATTATTGAAATAATCATAATATGTCCATTTTACTAATTTTCAAATTTATTTACTAATATTATATTTAAAAAATATATTTTATATTCAGTAATTGAATTTACAGTATTCAGACTCAATTGTATATCAACTGTGGAAAGGAAAAAGGACGTAACCTACACATAACAAATTTTACAAGAGACACAAAAAACATGTATTGATGTTTCTGGCTAAAGACAAATTATGAAATATACACGACCTTGAAGTGTATAGAGACTTATAAACTGGTTTTAATTGTCTTCGTCTAATAAATTGTTTAAGAAAAACCTTTTTTTCAAGTCTTTTTTCCTGGTCGCAATTTTCATATAACTTTTTTTTAAAACTTGAAAGTTAAGTTTAGGTACTAATTTGAAATTTTCCGCTAACATATTTTTAATAGGTATAACGTGTATCAAGTTGTATACATTGTGAATTTTGAATAAAAGCTGTTTTGAAAAAAACTGAGGATTACGTCCTTTTTCTTTACCACAGTCGATATGAATACCCCGTTTGGATTTATCTTTTTCATTTGATAAAGATCGAGATAAAAAAAACAAATTTAAATCTTTTTTTTTTAAAACATGCGAAGATATAAAGAAAATAAATTAGTTTTATTTTTAAATATAGTGTCTTTCCGCCGAGAATTGACAGTAGTTGACAATTTAATATTGATTTTTGAACATTTACTTTTGCATTGAAAATTCGGTTCGTATGAATGTTAAACAAAAGTTATATTATCACACATTCTTAGACGACGGCATTAATAACTATCAAGAAAATTTATCGTCTATTTATTTCATATAAGGGTACATTTTCATCGAGCTAATAGTTACAAATTAGAGTACCTACGCATTTAATTTGCGCCTCAATTTCTCAAGCCTCCCTGAGCAAATGAACGTAACTTTTATGTATTTGTTTAAGGTTCTCGCTCGATCGCTGATATTAACGTCTGGCGCAGAATTGCTGATCTTGATCGTCCTCCGGCGAAGAAAGCTGATAATCTCGATCAGTCTACATCGACGTCGCCATTAACTAAACGAGCTCCCACTTTGTTCCCGTTCGCATCAGTTCAACTTTTGCTTCCCGCACGAGACTTTAATCTTGACGTGGCTAGGAAAAACTAGCGGCGTACGTGGCAGCATTAGAGTTTTTTTTATTATTAAAAAAGATCTCTCCCCGAAATCGTCAGTGAATCTTTCTCCTTGCGGGATACTTTGACGTTTTTTTGCGAGATGTCGACGGAGGTTTATCCATGTCATATTATAAGACTTAGATTAAATCATTATTTACTGTATTTCGAGTAACTTAGGCGGCCACTTTTTGTCGTCCATTAAGTCACACAAATCTTTGGTTGATGAACAAAATAAGCATCCTTATTTTTTTTCGTTTGACACACATGTTTTTTAAAAAAATACTTATTTTATGCAAGAATTAAATATAGAATCTATTTTTATTCATTGGAATTAACTAACTTTATTTTCTCTGGTCTAGATGTCTTCAATTAGCTTTGAAAAATAATCTTAGTAGCCAATAAAACGTCGTTATAAAAGTTATGGTAAATAGTCAGTATTTCTGTCTTTAACCTGTAACATGGCATCCTAAAAAATCACGTTCCCTGCAATGATAGCATCTCAGTTTCACTGTTTATTAAAGTGAAAGTAGAAATAGCGATTAGCTAGCTGCTATTGCTGTCAAATCACTTTTTATCCAAGTAACTAGTCGCTTACTATATGCTCGTTGAAAAAAACGTGCTTGAGGAATTAAATAAAAATCAAATCGTACAACATCTGATAAAATAGTTTCATTAACCCGTAACATGACATCCTACAAAATCACGTTCCCTGCCATGATGGTATCTCAGTTTCACTGTTTATTAATAGTATTTAAACCTAAGTTAGAAGCTAAAAAATAATTTTAAAAATGTATATATGCTAGAATACCTAAAATGATAAATACCTGTTGATAATATTAATAGAAATATTGAATAATTTAATGGCTCAACTATTTACGATTGCATAATGGGCATGGAGGTGTTATGAGTGATTTAAATATTTAAAAAAATATTTAAAATTAGTACAGAAAAAAAACAATATTTATTGTGTGTAATAGGTTAAAGCCACTAACTTTAGTCTCAGAAATATCATGGAAATATTTCTATTCAAATTTCAATGAATACAATTTGAATATATCTGATATTAAGACATCAAAGGTTATAATTAGAATTTTTACTATAAGGTAAGAGCACCCATCGCCGCCACTACACCAACTACCGCCACCGTAAGAATGTTCTCGAAATAACAAGAAAACCGTTAAAATTTTCTCAACAAAATATATTGAACGGTAAATACGAATGCATAGTGATTACGTGTCATTTGTTGTTTTGTAGCTAACTGTATTTATTCTATCGGAAATCTCAGTCTTTTGCAAGAGCTCGGCGGTACAGTTGTGATTTGGCTTTTCGTTAAGCACTTTGTTAAGAAATGGTTAAGTTTTATTTTTCGATTTAAAACAAAATTAATTGAATATATATGAACGTTACGTTTAGTTTGTAATAAATAACATATTCGGAACACTCTAAATTAAGTTTAAATCCTTAATTAATATTTTTTAAGTGATAAAAATAGAAAATATTGCGTGGCGGTGATTGGACCCATTAATTATTATATGGGAACCAAATACCGCCACCCCTGGCGGTAATAGAGTTTGAAAACATTGAATTTTTGAATGTAAATTATAAGTATTTAATACATTTTTCAAATGTTAAAGTGAACAACACAAGTTATATTTGTGTTGGTCCAATCACCGCCACTTCTACAGTACATTGCTCATCCCGTAAAAGCATCAGCAAAAATATAGTGGCGGTAATAGGGCATTGGCCATGGCGGTGATAGGCTCCATATAAACATATACAAAAATGCAAATTTAAGCTAGATAAACTTAAATATTGCAATATTTTTCATATAATTTATAAAGAAAATGATTAAATAAGCATAATTTGTTTCAAAAATACCAATGCCGTAATAATGTTATTGATAAAATACAGCTTTAATTTAATCGGCGGTAAAAGGAACCATAATCGGTGATTGGGTCATTATTTTACCTTAATTTTCAGATATTAAAAATTTATGAAATATGGTTGGCACAAAAAAATGTTTATACTCCGTGGTAGTTCCGTACTGGCAATAAGTAAAAAATATAGTATACCACGTACCACATTGCGTGATAAGATTAGTGGTAAGTATAGGGAATGAGCTAAGCCAGGATTTTCAATAATAAAGCCTCAGTTACAGGACTCTGTCGCAGAACTCACCAAAACTTTAAGCAGAGAAAATCCATTTACTGGTGGAAGACCTGGAAAGAAATGGTTTAGCTGTTTTTTTAAAAAGACACCCGGAATTGGTGCAGAGTTTCACAGAACCTTACTTCGGCCTGATCAAAATTAACAGAGAGCAACATCAAGAATTGGTTTCAAAAAATTAGGACCTACTGCCGGTATATAAGCACCCACGACTTACATTAAGTAGTTTGATATTTGATTACTTATAATAAATACTTAAATATTTAATTTTTATTTTAGACGAGACATTCTTCGATATTTTGGAAAGCAAAATAGCGCCTTCCTTATTAACAGAATTTCAAAGTTCTTCTTCGGATTGGGACAGTGATCTTCAGCACAAAAGTTTATTTGAATTGTGGCACAAAATAAGCATCAATAAGGATCCGCTTTCTCGTATGACCAACGATGTAACCAATCTGGACGAAAGTTTTCGGTTCAAAGAAGGTGACGTTATTGACCTGAACGTTTTAAATGATGGTACAGTCTTAATAGCCGATGACAAAATAATAAAAAAACTGGCAACCCCACAGAAGCAGCTTACACCTAATCCAGTACCTCACCAGGAAAATTCAAATGATACAATGTACCCAACGCCGTTTAAGAATGCACTGTATTGGCCAGAAGCTGCGCCACAGTCTAAAAAGTTAATACATTTGAAGAAGGTCACTCCTGTTGTAGCAACTTCAAAAGAATTCCTTGCACATCTTTGAAATCAAAAATTGGACAAAGACATGAAAGAAAAGGATATAGCTGAGAGACGGCTGAAAATAAAATTAAGATTCGAAGAAAAGGCAGCAAAACAACAGAATTCTGCAAAAGTGGCTAAAGTACACAAAGAAATTATGGCATCATTTGATACTGGCGATTACGTTGTTGTGACCTATGAAGGCGAATTGTTTCCTGGTCTTGTTCTAGGTAGCAATACAACCGATAATGAAGTGCAAGTTAAGACCATGACAATAGCAGGGTCAAACTGCGATCGACGATATTTTAAATTACCCTGTTGCAGATATTGTAAAAATTTCTACGCCAACGTTGACTAATACTAAGGGCTTTTATTCCGTCCCAGAAGTGGTATCTTTAAAAAAGAAGTAATACTTAACCTACTTGCCTAATTTCATCATAGTATGTACTTATATTAGTAAGTACCTATTATTTATGTGAATGCCAATGAAGGTGCAATTTTTTATTTACAAGAATGTGATTTTGATTTTTTTTTTTGTATTAGGAATGTGTTTTTTTTTATATAAATAATTTAAGTACATACCTAGGTACAATAGGAAACATTTAAACATAGGTACATAAACAAAATGAATTTAATTCGAACAAACATTATCTTTAAATGTGTTTAAAATGGCTTTAAATTCATATGGCGGTAGTTGGTTCCTGCATTGGCGGTAATTGGATAAAAAAAATAATTGGGTGGCGGTAATAGGGAACAATTCTTCAATGAAAAAACTTTAGTTAATTAATTAAATATAAAGTTCATCCTCACTATTGCGTTATACTTAAATAGGTGATATATAACAGTATAGAATTAAACAAGAAGTTTATGTTTTCGTTAAGAAATATAAGAAATACACACAAATTTCTTAAATCAAGCTACTAATGTGGCGGTAGATGGTGCCCTTACCTTATTATCTTAATACCAAATAATGTTTAGTTTATATAGCAACTGAATACATTCATATCCTCTATTACTGGCGTCATCTCTTTCGAAATAAGACACTAGATCAGTGATGCACAACCTTTACCTTCTAGCGGGCCGCATAAAACAAATTATCCTGGGTCCGGGCCGCTTAATTTGATATAATATTTGTAAGCCTGTTTCTATTAACCGATTTACTCTCCTTCATTGAAGAAAAAGCTTACTTACATTTATCAAATAAATGTTTTATGTGGAAAAAATATGTTTGAGAAGAAGATTTAAGGGCCGCCACAAAATTGAAAAAGGGCCGCGGTTTGTACATCACTGCTCTAAATCTTTCCAGTGATGATTCGTAGCAATTAAATTATTTTTAATTTAAGTCAAAAACATAAAACTTCGGTTAAGCGGAAATTGAAAAAAATTATTAGCAAAATTTTTCTTCAACTTATTAGACATAATATTTTTAATAACATAATAACGTGTAAGGCGTAAAATAAATAAATTTTGACAAAAGTTTTCTTTACATTTTTAGCCACAATTTTTTTTACATTTTTCTCGATCCTTATTTTATTAAAGGTCGTTTCCAAAATACACAAACACTTCCAAACGTTTTTTTTCGTTAATATGATTTTTTTGACGTCTTCAGTTATTATTTGATTACCATACATAGTTATATGTTAAACGTTTGTTCGTATCTAGTTAATAATTTCACAGTGGCGTCCAAATAAAAGTATATTACTTTTGAATAGTAATAAAAAGCAAGCACGAGCGTCCTGGTACACTCAGGTGCACGAAATAAATTAGTTCGATTATTCTCCTACGGCGCAATGGCATATTGCCAATCAACCCGACAGGGAAAGAGGCAAGAAAAAACCCGCCTGTTCGAGACGCATTGAGTTTACGGTCCAAGGAAAATGTCACTGCTAAATTGAGACATTCTTTGGGAAATGTACCGCCAGTAAGAACCAGAACACCGCGACTAGATTGTAGCACTTTGATAAAATACTCTAGGCGACTCGACTATGAAACGAGAGCAACGGCTATTCGAGACCATTACTGTAAGGTATTGCAATTGAGTAAGTTAAATATAAGTCATTTACTATTTAAAACAATAGTAATTTATTAAATTATACAAATAAACAGATTTTGTTTTTATTAAGAGCACAATCTTGTAGTAAAATGTAAAATAAGCAATTAATGTCTAGAATTTTTTCCATTTAAAATTGTATAAAAAATACGTTTTTCTTGGCGTTATTATATTATATAAGTCGCTTGTATAGACAGTTTTATAAATTAATTTTTCAATCGATATATGAATTTATGGTCGAAGGCATGAATGTATGTGATATCTCGAATTTCTTCATGACTGTTATCATAAAGAGCGATTAACTAACCTGTCTTACCATTCCTACTATCTTTATAAAAAAGTTTGAGTAATTAAGTAACAAGCAGCTGTCGTAGAAACACTTATATTGAGGTTAACATTATTGAGAGTCCATATGATCCTATTTGGTAGGTAGACATGGTAAAAAATTATAATATTAATAATAATTTAGTAGGAGTATGACGATAAATCATATTTTATAGCCGAACACAAAATTGGATAAGTTGAATGCAAAAATTAATCGCAAACATCCAAGCAAATCAATAAAAATTCGGTTGGAAATCAATCTGTGAACGTGTTAATTCCGGGATTTGAGCTCTCGACTATAAGACGAATGAGACAAACACTTTATTATTACCTTTAAACTTTATTTGCTTACTGAAACCAACGTATTTATAATATTCGTATAATGTCCCATTAAATATTGCCAGTAATCATTACTAGTTGTATTATTATCAATTACTATTTTAATTATTCATAAGACACTAAATTGTCTATTCTTCAAAGTTTCGTATCAGGCAACAATAAATTGTTGTAAGCGGCGTTGGGGTTTGACAGGACAGAAATCATTGCTTTTTATAATTGAATATATGATCGAAATACGAGTTCAAATAAGAGATTTATAGCATTATGAACGAATCAAATAAAGAAGAGTGTTATAACAATGATAGTTCTGACCAAACATCGCAGTTGATGCTTCTCGCAAGAAGCCATTTAAATAAGCACGTGGAATATTGTCACAAAATCTATTGTACTGATGATAACATAAAATCAGACAAAAGGAATCAAAAAAGATTATCGCCGACAGTAATATTTATTCCGTTAAACTGTATTGGTAATGAGGAAGATATAAAAAAAGATTGTAACAGTTTGATCAATGATTCTGAACAGAAATACGAAAATCCATTACATGAGAATGTCGTTCAGGATTCGGAAGTCAAGATATGTATTGAGACAGTTGAAGAATTAAACTCATCTGGTCTTTCAAGTTTGAAAACAATGGGATCAGACACAAGTGCTTGTGAAGATGTTTTCATTTATAATAATTGTCTTTTATACAATTATTCCTGTTTAAATTATACAAAAATAAATATGAAATGTTCGCCATTTGGAAAAGTTGTATGCAACAGATTGTTTTAATAGTATTAATCTATATATTAAATGAGAGTTTACAACTTCTTATTTTGTAAGATTTTTTTATTGATTATAAGCCCCTTCATTTACAGTATAAAAAGTGTCTAACTTGATTATAAATAGACATAATATGATATTTTAAATAATAGTTAAAATGCTTGCTATATAATGTAAACGATTACTTTGCATTCTTATATATTTTTTAAAACTCAATTCAGAATATTGAATAACTTAGAAATACACGTTTTTGTTATTTATTGAACATTTATTTAAATAATACTACATTCATAGTACATATGTTGATGAATAATTGCTACCTTTTTTATCAATTGAGCATTTGAAATCGCTGAAATTGAGTTCAACTCAACTGACTTTGATAAATAATAAATTACTTAAAAATGAAAAAAAATATTTACCATTTTTTTCTGCCAAATTTTTCCACAATTTCTTCGACTTCGTTTAAAAATTAAATAAACCTAAAAGATTTTTTTCTTATATAATTATTAAGAATCATCCAACACAATTGCTAAGAAATGCTTATTTTCTTCGAACAATTAAAAAATACAAGGATCTAGCTAGGAAAGGACTAGTTGTTAGCTAATCGCTCCAACTACACCTAGTTTTAAGGATCGGATGATTGGACAATAATGTTAGCATCACAAGCATATATTATATATAAAAAAAACGTAATGAATCAATTGAATAATCAGGTAACGAAAATGTACGAACTAAGATTTGAAGCGATGCTCATTTTAATTAATAAATAATGTCAATAACAATTAACGTTATGGCAAATAAATGAATTCAGTGTTATTTTTTATATTATTGGATTTTTTTTAAAGTGTGTTAATTACTCACTTTTTTCCGGTGTCGATAGCATCAGGTTGTCAGAAACTGGTTCTGATTTTAATAAATAATATGTCATTATAACTAAAGTATTTTGGTTTTTAATAAAAATGCCTGCCTACCAAGAATTGACAGTGAATACCGTATGAGTGAAATATATTATTGATGCATTATCATGAATCCCAAATACTTTACTGTTTGACATTTGCTCGAATACTAATAATTATTCGATGTTTGATATTTGTTTATTGTGACATATTCATTGAATTTAATATTCTCATCTCATTATATACACAAAGCTACGACATCTCCTAACGTAAATGACATGACATAAATCTTCCTTACGAACAACTCTTTCGAAGAGGTGGTTGGCGGATATGGGGTAAGTTTATATAGCATTAGATGGTGGCAAGACGTAGGGTGGCCAGATAGCTTGATGGATGAGATTGTGAATTGATGTTAAGGTAAGGGTACCCGGCTTACATCGCTTCCCAGATATCACAGAAAGAGTTATGAGTGAGTGAAAACTTGCAATCCGATTATGCCTTCTCAAAAACATATTCCTGGAAGAGCTACGATCTCAATATTTACTCGAATTCTCTTTCGTATTTTAACTTGTTTCCGTTCCTTTTAACATATTAAATATTCTTTTTGAAACGACTTTTAGAGACATTTTATATGGGCGGCTGTAGAAATCAAATTTGTGCGGAAACTTGTGAATATAATGAATGCTTCTAGAATATTTTATGATAGAAGTAACGACTAACGAACGACTTTTACGTATTTAAATATGGCTACTTTCTTTACCAAATCATATTTTCATTTATATCAAAATTTTAAGCATTTATAAAACGTTTTATATCAAAATATACTACGAACTTGTTTCACATATATTAATTTATTTATTATTTGATCCGATTTTGTATATTTACATACGTTTTGCTACTCACAACCCAAAGTTTGCCTATTAGCATATTCGGGCAATTAAGAGCACCGTATTATCTATGTGCACGGATGAAC
Source organism: Himalopsyche anomala (assembly GCA_031772345.1). NCBI lineage: Eukaryota > Metazoa > Arthropoda > Insecta > Trichoptera > Rhyacophilidae > Himalopsyche > Himalopsyche anomala. The sequence continues at coordinate 5,073,625 of CM062828.1, forward strand.
TTGAACTGACGGGTTGTGTTGTGAGTAGTTTGTTACGTAAAAATAATAATAATTAAGAAAAAATATAACCTCATCTTTTCCAAAATACATAATTTCAATTCCGATTGCAACTGAAAATAATTCAGATCGACTCGAAAGCTTGAAAATACCAAAAGCAGAATCCCGCGTCATTACTATCATATTATAATTCCACTAATCAACTTCAGTCAAAATTCTAAATAAGCTATTTTATGAGAAAAATACTGTATTTCGGTTGATGGTAATCGCCTAATATTTAAATCTGTCAAAATCATAAACTTCAGGAGACCTAAACTACTGGTTAATGAATCAAAAAAAATGTTAAAATATGTATTGATTGACTTGGCATTTACTTGGTAGTACTCTATAATAGTAGGTTAAAAATAGCAACGTATTTAGTTCTACAGTTTTAAATTTATTAGTTGATAGCTATTTCGGCTTTCACCATCGTCAGAATTATGATTAAACTTACATTTTTCTCAGCTATATATACTGGCTCCAAAGAGATACACAATACATCATATTATTCATTCTTACATCCCAATTAAAATTATAATTATAGTATTACACTTATTAAATATGACTCTAGTGTTTCGAAGAACGATAAGCAATCTGGAGTTTTTCACAGTAAGTTTAATCATAGATGACGAAAGCCGAAATAGCTATCAACTAATAAATACAAAAACTATAGAACCAAACACTTTACTATTTTTACCCTATGTTAAAATAATTAACTACAAATTCATAATGCTCGTCACTCATAGTGGACATGGTTAAAAAAATATATTTAGTGCATTATGTTCTTGTTTTATTTTACTATTTACAAAATAAATCCTTAATTTACTTCCAGAGTGTCAATTTCAAATTCTTTCAAACGATTCGTATTTTTGTTTTTATTTCGTGGAAAATCGTTATTTTTCATTTGGCAATATTGTTCTGAGGGGTAAGCAGTAAGCACGGTCGTATAATAACATAATATAACATGATACATGTAACCAGAAGGAAATGCGTCGCATATTGTGATGTACATACTGGCGACACTAATATCCTCGACAGAGACACGCCCACTAATGACATCACGTACTGCGGAAGCGGGCATCTCTCCAAGGGACCGCTGGCTGCCGCAAAATAAATTGAAAATAAACAAATTTGTAAATAAGAATAAGAATACGTACCGCCTCTGTCGTTCTTAGATCAGGGATGGATGCACCTGAAACAAAACCCATACATCCTTACCAGGGCTATGGAGTGGTAAATAAGATAAGTCGCAAAATTTTAGTTAGTTTTTTTTTGTATCTTATAAAATGCATTTAAAATCACCTGTTTCTTAAGATTACGACTTCACGGCACAGATCTCTACTCCACCTTAAGCACAACCTTTTTTACTGTTTACGTGATCTTTTCTACTTGGTTAATTAGTATGTGCAGAGCCGGTAAAATCAGTGATTTTGAGAATTATTCAATTAAAATTTGTGAGCGGAGACTGGGTTGGGTGTTAGTGATATCAATTCACATTGTTTCTTCTCCTCCCATTCTTCTGATCCCTTAATAACTGGGTGTAGCAATAGCGATTAGTTAACCACTAGTCCTGTTCTAGCCTTATCCTTCCTTCCCTACTACTCAATTTGGAAAATAAAGGTGAGGTGCTCAACTTCAGACTGAGTAACAAACAGTTCTCGTAGAAAAAACTTCTGTTGAGATACCTCCATTAGGAGGCCATATGCTCTATATTGGGAGCGGGGGATTCATTACTAATTGAGCTCGTTATTATTTGGTGAGACTTTGTCATAACAGGACTCTAAACGTTTTTTCTTTTTCACCATAATTTGTCTTGTATGTGGAGCATAGGCTTCCATACTTGTCTTTCACCTGCTTATTGCTTAGCTTCTTTTCATGTCACAAAATCATCCTTCAGATCCACCGGATACATGCTTATTAAGGTACCCAACAGTCGTTCGGGACACTGTAATTGTAACCTACCCATTGTATATCAAAATATTTTTTTATTTTAAGTAGAAAAAGAAAATTATGCATAATTATTTACGGTTATTTATACCAGTGCTCCGCAACCGGTGTGTCACGGCACACTAGTGTGCCGTGAGCCAGATACAGGTGTGCCGCAATCAAATACATAATGAAAAATTATTTTGACCAAGAACTTCGGGTTGTGCTGTCAAATATCGAGCCGAATATAAAACCTTTGTGTTCATTGAAACAAGCGTAGGTATCACATTAATTAGTTTTTATTTTATAATAATTATTAAGATTTCATAAAAGTAAATATGTTATAGTTTTATGTATGTATACTTTTCAAATAAAAAACGAAAATTTATTGTAAAATTTGTGTATCAATTTAATACCTATATATTTTTGCTTTTGGTGTGCCACGGAATTCTAGGAAGAATTTTGGTGTGTCATAGGTGAGAAAAGGTTGCGGAGCACTGGTTTATACCAATTCATTTTGAGCAATCCATAAAATAGTTTCAAATGTTATGGTTTATTTAAAAACCAACAAAACTTTTAAAACACTCGGATACTCTTTATCACCCCCTTGATCGTTTACTTTTATTTGGGGGTATATGTAAAAAGATTTTTTTTCTCTATGTAAATTTAAAGGTAAAACATTCATCAATTCATCAAGTTCAGATAAAATACACCCCTTTCTTATTCATCTGTATTGTAGCTGTGCGCCGCATCTGTCGAAGAAAAACCTTCCTTACGAAGAACGCTAACAACTGCTCCGCCCCTAGAATGCGTCCCGCTCAATGCATCATGATTTTTGTAACTTTTTATATTAAACCGATAGTTCTTTTAGACAAATTGAGGAAAACATTCTTAAATTTATTTCCATAGCATTCGTTACGTTTGGAAAAAAATAAACATGTTCATATGTATGTACATAAATTTTAAATTTCAAACGTACCAATCAAACGTTTAGTTAGTCATGAAATTTCTTAATGAAATGATAATTAAAAATGAAATTTATTAAACTTAAATCAAGATATAAAAAAATAAGATAATTTACCAAGATATAAAAAATATATTTTTATATAGTATCAGTATAATAAAAAATTAAAAAGACTACAAAAACCGGTTAAAATTTAAAATAAAACGTTTATAATAAAAGCTCAACAAACTTGTTGAAAAATCTGACTCTGAATCTTGTTAGTAAAACAAATAATAGACTATTTTTGTCTGAGAATTTTTTAAACTGATTTTTAATTCAGTTGAACGCGCTTAGTGCTTTGGTATTTGTTGATAAAAATTCTCCGTGAAACATGTTTTATTTTTAAATAACATAAAACTAACGATATTCCTTTTTTTATTTAGTTAAACTTCACGATAATTACGATATGTTTGCACTTTACTATATTTATTATTCTTTGCTGATTATATACGATGAATCAATTTTAATATTATTTATTTGATTGAATTTATATTTACGGGTCCGTAGCCCAGCGGTCAACGTCGTTGGCTACCGTAAAATATCTCACGGGCTTGAGTCCCAGTACGAACAGTATTTTTTCAATCGATTTTTGTTAAAAAAACATGAGTATTTGTGATGTTTAAATTAATCTCTCCTATCTTTCCGATCCTTAAATAACAAGCACTGACTACCAGTACGATTAGCTAACCGCTAGCTCTTTCTTAGCACTATTCTTCTATTCTTAAAAATATTTAAAAAAAAGATTGAGCAACTGAGTAAAAAGCAGTTCCCGCAGAAAAAAAACTTCTGTTGAGATATCTCTATTAGAAGGCCATATGATCTACATTGGGAGCAGACATGGATTTTAAATATGTGTATTTATGGTTTTGAGAATAAATATATAGTTTTTAAACGTACTGAAATATTTCCGCAACTACTAAAAACTGTATTTTTGTTTGAAAAAACAACACCTTGATATTCCAGAACTTGTATAACGTATCCAACAGCCTTCAATTAATTTTCCGTAACCACCAAATTCCAAATTATATTTCGTAACAACTTCAGAGTAAAGGTAGATAGTTATATTTTGTACGAAGCGAAGACAGTGCATGAAAAATGCACACAAAAATTTCTCGATCTATTCCCAAGGTAGCGAGTGCTTTACCGCGAAAATTGCTGTGGCACCAGCTCCACCCAACCATTCGTGTGTGCGGCATACAAAAATGTGCTTCAATATGTCTATAATGTTAGGCGGATACACATTCAGTGCACACATGACGTATTCCGGTGCATGGTAAACACGCGACTTGGCATCGGTTGGCTATGAAATAGGGTAGTCACCAAAAACCTTTTTTTCTTCTAAAGGAATTGACGCGTATCACAAATAAATCGATTATAAATTAAAGAACAGTTCACCAAAACTAGTTTTACTTGGTTTTAAGTTGTATTTATTTAAGAACGGTTAAAATTTTTACAATCAAAAACTAACAATCTTTTAATCCCGGAATCCCGAGATTTACCGTAATTCGTATTTACACTTTTTTACGTATCCTTAATTTCAAATCAATAGGTAAAATATATAAAACACCCGTGTCCAAGATCTCAAGTTATCGCTCGCTGTGTTCTTGTTGGTAAGAGCTTGATCTACTGACCAGGTGGGTCTGAGCTCGATTTCCGGTAAGATCAATGTCAAATTAAGATTTTTCAATTTTAAATTTGAGACCTAAGACGTGGGGTGGGTATTGTTATGTCAATTTACCTCGAGTTGATCTCGAGTGACTTACAATAAATTCTCATCGAGTTTTTCTCGTATGATCTTTAAACTTTAAAATATTTCGCGCATTGGCATTAGGTGTAATACCAAATATTTTTGTGTAAAAGAAAAATGAAAAAAATGAAAAAAAATCTTATCCCGACTTAAAAAAAATGTTGTGACTGAATTTTGTACAAAGAAAATACTGCCCATTCTTGTCTACGACCGCTACAAAATATTTAAGCGATTAAACCTATAATCATTCATTTATATTTAGGTAATTAAAAAAAAATATCTATGTGTATTAAGAAACTGAGGTACACTACTGGAAATTATTTTATTAATATAAAATATGGTAGTAAAAAGGGAAAAATATAAATTACAATTATTTTTTTTACATGTTTTAGTAAATCTCGTCAATATTAAGACTATCCCAGTATTACTGGATCGCCAAATTGATCGGGATCCCGGGGCATAAGAATCTCTGATCTTGGAATTGGATACCCTAAATTGAAGCTAATTACTTTTTTTTCAATTATTTAATTATGTGTATTAAAAAACAAGTGAAATCCATAATATTCCCACTGCAAACTAGCCTGACAAAAGATGATCTGGTGGTATACATGTAAGTTAAATAGAATTGATTGAACAAATTGTAATTTTTGATGTAAATTTTTTTCGTGTATCCAGTCTTAAAGTGAAAGTAGAAATAACGATTAGCTAGCTGCTATTGCTGTCAAATCACTTTTTATCCAAGTAACTAGTCGTTTACTATACGCTCTTTGAAAAAAAGTGCTTGAGGAATTAAATAAAAATCAAATATCGTACAACCTCTGATAAAATAGTTTCATTAACCCGTAACATGACATCCTAAAAAATCACGTTCCCTGCCATGATGGCATCTCAGTTTCACTGTTTATTAATAGTATTTAAACCTAAGTTAGAAGCTCAAAAATAATTTTAAAAATGTATATATGCTAGAATACCTAAAATGATAAATACTTATTGACAATATTAAGAGAAATATTGAATGATTTAATGGCTCAACTATTTACGATTGCATCATGGGCATGGAGGTGTTAAGTATCTTGATGCTCCAAATTGGAAGCGGAGGAAATATTTTACTCAAGTACTTCAGCTTTTGAAGTATAATTAAGGCTCTTGCTACACGAGTTTGTCGTTAAAATATTTTGTTACAAAGCTAAACCGATCGACAGTGAATGCTTATCAGCGTAAGTATGAGTGAATTTTAATTTTCAAAATATAATTAAAAATGTATTGTTTGTAAATCATTTTTAAACTATTCGTATCATAAAATGTATGTATTGGTTCTAGGAGGGCCCGCATCAAAGGGTGAAGTATTCAAACGAAAACATGAATAACAAAATCAATCAATATTTATTTTTATGAGAAAGCTATGTGTATATTGTTGTGTCCTATGGCGCAGCGGTTAGCGTTGTGGGCTTCCGTGCCGGACTTCACGGGTTTGAGCCTCAGTACAAACAGCATTTTTTTTCTATCGATCTATCAATTTCTGTTAGAAGGCATGCGTGTTTTTGATTTCTGTAAATTCCCTCCTACCCTTTACAATTCTTTAATAACTGAGTGTAGTGAGAGCGATTAGTTAACCACTTGTCCTGTTCTAGCCTTTTGCTTATATCCCTACTACTCTCTTTGAATATGGAGGCTAAGTGTAACAAACAGTTCTCGTAGAAAAACTTTGTTTAAGATACTTCCATTAGGAAGTCATATGCTACATATTGGGAGCGCACATGGATAAAAAAATGTTTGTGTGTGGTGTTTTAATTTTACTCCTGCTATTTATTATTGAATCCAGAAAGAAAGAGCTATCAGCCAACTGCAAGTACTTTTTTAGCTCCATCTTTCTTTTTGTGATCTTTGCAAGTGACGTTACTCGATAAGTTTCCATAAATCTTTTTTAAAGGATTTAAAAATATTTTTTTTCCGCATAAAAATTTTCAAATTTATCATTTATTACAGGACACAGATAAACATTGCCACATGGTAATAATAGGTAACCTGTGATTTACTCGTCGCTGAATTTATATGTATTCATTGTAGGTTTGATTGTAACACACACATTGTAATGACGGCATAATTCTCAGAGTAACCACTTGTACGTTTCTCAATCCAATGGATTCTCTTGATTTAGGTAGTTAAGGATAGCTCTCTGCACAACTAAGCCTATAAATAGTATGTTTATGTTTTAGGTATACAACTATTTGAATAGTATCCAATTCTATAAAAAAAGGCTCTTCCAAAACTTATTTGTCTTCGCTGTAATATGACTTTACTCTTTACGTAAATAAAAAAAATTGTTTTGTACGTACGTTTTCAACTATATTCATACAGAAAATTGTATGAATATAGTTGAAAGATTTATCATTTATTTAGACTTATTTTAAATTATTTCGGATATATGCAACTTGTTTGTCTAATAATAGATATATCCCGTATCTTTCCCCACCATATTTCACCGATCTTATCATGTTTAATTTTTTTTTATTGATAAAAAATGTATGACGATTTTTTTTTTATCTTTCAAATATTCACGATGAAAAACTGATTCTGATTACTTAACATAAATTGTATGTGTATTTTAAGACTTTAAATATTGGATTAGGTCTAAGTTCAATAAAAGACGTTATTTATTAATTGTTTCAAATTAAAAGGGCAGTACATTGCATTTCACCTGACGCGTATTCGCCATGGAAAATTTAAACATAATAAAAATACATAATACACATACATTAAAAGACAAAAAAAAAATATATTTTAGTACACAAAATAAAAAAAATAAACTTCATTAGGCAATGCACTGATCAGTCTAACAGATTTTAAAGCTGTTAACTCATATAAACTACGTGAAGAACAAGTTTTTAGAAAAAAAAGTGTTCTGTTCATGTTTCCGTCTACATAGAAACAAATTGGAAGCATGTTTGTTTATAGTCTTGAAAACGTCATTATTTACTTGGCTTCGAAGAAGAAGAGAAAAATGCTTTAAAATTGAAAACTATCTTCGAGCTTCGAGAGATTGAAATGATATTATTCCTTAAATAAATTTAGTGGGGTAGTATTTTTTTAATGAACAATCTAAGCAAAATATAAACAGAACATACAAATTTTGAATACGGTTGCAGATATATTAGTTATGTGAATACAGTATTTAAAAATAAAACAAGTTTTGTAAATACGTAGACATAAAAAACAAACTATGTTTAAAGTTTTGCGTGAATATAAGTTGACTACGACACAACTTTTGTACAGTGATAGTTGCAAAGTTTATTTTATTAATCAGCTAGAGAGCATTTAGCCTTATTGTTTATTTTGAAATGCAATACGTTACAGCAAAGTTAGCTCGTTCGCATTACTTTGTATCGAACATTCGATTTATTCAAGGAAGAGCTATGTAACAGGATGAATGTCTTAAGTACACATTACAATTATTATCAAAGTAGAAAATACTATTTTTTTGACTATTTTAAGAAGTCTCATTGAACAGTGTTTCAATTTTTAAATCGACGTTTCTCTATTTATAAAGAAACTCATATTAAATATTGTGATATTTTCAATTATTTTATTAGTCACTTTTAGAGTGTTCATTATCAATTCTTTTTGGAAAGGCTTTTTACAAAACAAAATACTCATTTGTAATAATTCCACATTTATTAAAAATTATTGTTCATAACGTTATTATCAACTGATGGATCTGTTGATCAACTGATCAGTTTGTAATTCTCATCATGAGAAAAACTTTTCCTGGTCATATTAAATAAAAGTGTAATTAGTTTAAATGGGTACTTTTTGTTAGTCTAACATACTAAGGCTATTTTTTCCGTTGATACATACTTTAAATCCAATCACGCTAAGAAAAATCATGATAAAAAAGTAATATTTATAAATTAAGTGGTAATTAAAATTACTGTCTACATATTTATACTATATAAATTCTGAATAAAGTTACTGTACTAACAAAGGAACTGTGCCGGGTCTACATTTTGTGCATATTTCAAGGTATTATCAAATCACTGACCCTGCATACAGGCAGTAACTATCTTGGCTTCAGTCTTGAGATTTGTGGTTTCTACCTGCTACCCTCAGTTTACCATTGTTCAATAAGACTTGTTTGATTCTAATAATTAATCGCAAATTCACAAATGAAATCGTTTGTGACTTCTCCGGCAAGCCAGTCATTATCAGGCTGTACTGTACATCGGGTCACCACTGTGCAAAATAACTACACATTATCTTGCTATTGTCAGATTGGTCAAAACTTAACGATTACACTGGGTCAGACATATGTATGTCACACATGAATGAATTTTAACCTATAAAATGTTTCAAATTTTCCACCCCTAAATAAGATAAAACGTTGGAAGAATGAAACTTCGTTAAATGGATGGGATTTTATAGAAGCTAAGAGTGCTGGAGATCAGCAACTTGGATATGAGAGCGAAGGACCGAGTAGAGAGGAGATCGGATGAGGCAACCAAGGTTCTCCCCGGACTGTAGAAGAAAAAGAATAATCTTTCGTGAACGGACTTCGCCGAATCAGTCTTTCTTCGTTATATGAAAAATTGATCTCCATGAAGACACTTGTGCTAATCATTTTTGTCAATAAAACAATCTTTTCTTCACCAACAATATCTAAAGTTAGCCATATGAAATTTAATGGTTAAGCAGCATGATAACTTGACGCACGAGCATGATGCTTAACTGATTTAGATAATATATTAATATTTTACGTGAGAGATCCTATATGTTTATCAAATGTTGTGAGTAGCCAGCATTCGCATGCAATATCTTTGTATTAATCAAAGGGAAAGCATTTATCTTTATTGTTTATCTAGAAATGTAATAAATTACTCCCGCACGGCTCTGCGTTATTCGCTTCCATTTGTTTACCTTGTCCCATGGCAGATGGATTGGAAAGCCAACAGCAGCGGCGCATGTCTGGAGCAGACACTGAACACATACCTACATACATACTAACGGTCGGAAAAGCATGAGGATTGTTTCAAAAGTAAACATTATTTTATTGCATATCAAATATAAATAACTCTTTATTTTGTAACCGTGTCCGCTCTCGTGGAGTATATTTACTTCTAATAGAGCTTTTTTTAAACAAAAATAATTGTTCTACAATAACGCCATGCAACTCTGCCTTTTCAACTTTTGTTTTTAGCATATATTAGGGAAATAAGTATATGTCTAAAACTACACTAGTAATATTTAGTAAATCGCTTCTACTTTTCTTCATTTTTAGAAACAGATGAATGTAAAGGAATTTAAAATCATATAGATTTTTCAAAGACACAATTTTATATCTATCGAAAAATCAATCGATGAAATTATCCGTAGAGGAATCTTAACTCGTGAACACCAAAATTGATAACCTAATTATTTCACAGATTGTGTAACAAATTAAAACACGTGCTTTGCCTTTTTAATAAGTTTCTCCATAAAAGATACTATATGGTTCATCTGAAAATACTTGCGTTGAAGCACGTGTCTTAATTTGTGACTTAAAAAAACTTAGTTATCAATTTATATTCAAAAACATATAGTTTGACATCAGTTTTAATATTATATAATTCATTATTTATACGTTTGAGAAAATACTTTGCGTTTTATCTCATCATTCCACTAATACCATTTTTTCATATTTTATAGTTTATGTCCAAATTTATACTATTACGTAATATTTTTGCCTTTTTCTACACGGCCAAAGTTTCCTTTATTTTATTTCAGATTTCGTATAGGGTACAATTTGTTATTAGAAACTATTTTTTTACAATCACACAAAATATTTCATGTCGAATAATCATGGGTTATACGATTGTATTTAAATTGTATAAAAATAAAGCCTCTTCTACTCTATCTGATAAGGAAAAATATTGAAAATGAAAATAGTATACTACATATGAATTATTATTGAATTTACTATGTTTGTAGCTTAAAACTATTTGCGCTTCCCTCGCACATAAATTCACTCTATTTGGCACACGTCTGTTCTGGATGCCGAGAGATGGCTTCGGTGTCGAATTATCTTAAGTCGAATGAGGTGTGAAAGTCGGATGACTCCGGGTCAGGTTAAAAGTCACCTTGGTTCAAAACCGCTTTTCTGCGGTTGCTGTCGCATAATAAACTATTACATACTATATCATGCACCTACATATTTACATTTCTTATAATTTCTACAATCAAAGCTGAAAATCTTATTTGACTTCAAATAATTTAATATCTCCCCGTAACGAAAGATCAAAACAATATCATTAGAGAAAAGTAAGTTACAAGTAAAATAGTATGCAGTGTTATATTTTAAGCTTGTTATAGATAATATATTAATGCAATATAAACACTTAAAACTTTTTCACAGCCGTTTATAAAATAGTCCAAGCTCAGTTGCATAGATTAACCATGATAGGTTTTCCGTTAAGAGAGGGTGCTTGTATCACGAGAGTATTGTTGTCATACTATTGTATCTGTCATTTCCACCATGCGATCCGCAACGCCATTGATTGTAATTATTTAATTATTTTTTAAGCTTGCCATCTTCACAGAACTGCTAGATATTTACTTATCGCAACGTGTTGTAAATTGCTTAGAAAACACTTGACATTACCTATCGTTATTATTAATAAAAACAGCATTCACGACACATTTGTAAACTTACGTTTGACAGTTACAAACCTACCTAAAGATTGAATATTTTAGTTCCGACTTCTACCGGCGGCTAAGTTACAATGACAGGGCAGTGCCAAATGCTTTCTTACTTAGCTATTTGGCTCATAAAAGAATGTTATTACCATTTGTGTGCAGTAATTGTATCATTTTTATGCATTAAAAGAAACATGTTTCAGTCACGTAGGAGCATTGCTAGAATTACTTTAATATCCGAGCAAAACGAGTCTCGCCTTTTCTCACCGTGAAAGATTTATGATTCAATTACTGTTTTTGTTAATTAATTCACTATAGAGCATTTGGATTCATAATGGAGCGTGCATCAAAAAAAAAATATGAGAGAACTGCTTGTTTATCAGTCGTTCAACCTTTCTTGTTTTTGAAAGACTAAGCATTTAAGGATAGAGCTAGAACAAGACTTTTAATGTGCTAATAGATTTATACATATTTTAGAAGTCAGAAGTCATATTTGCTAAGCTTTAAGTATTTTTTTTACAATGTTATGTAATGGTTAACAAGGAAAATATTGTAGTAATGCCTAAAGAATTATTAAGTTGAGTATAACTATGAACTACCAAATATATAATAATAACGTAGTATGCTTATTTTAGTATCCGAAGGTTGTGGGTAGTACTAGCAAGCGATTGTGTATGTTAAATTTTGTCATATCATAACTCCGTGTCTGCTGAAAGACTGTGAGCAAATACAACGCTCTTTGAATATTAAAACCCAACCACTGAAAATGTCGTTCATAACAGTATAGAGACATGATGAAACGACTTTGCCAAAGATTCATTCAAATTGTGATGTTGTTGTTTTTTTATATAGTACATTATTATACGGAGATCAGGGATTGTAATACTGATATTTTGTACAAAATACCGGTATTGCAAATATTAATACCGGTTTTACAAAAAAAAGGATAAAAAAATAAGGGTAATTTAAATCTTAATACCGGGCAAGTAAATATAAATCGGTTTCATAGTCAACGGTTTTTTAAAATAATAATGGAAGGTTTTTAAGTTCTGAAACTTTTCAGTATTAATATAACTCGTTGAAGATTCAAACTATTTTAATTCATCTCAATTATAATTTTATTAAGATATGTCATGGTTTCTGTACATTCAACATTCGATTTTGGTTAATTATAAAGACCAATATTTTTATATTAAGAAAACAAAATATATACTAGGACAAAAGTTTCAATAACACTTGTATGTCAATCCCTAATCGGAAGCTTCTTTGATTTTTAAAATAATTATTATAAAAGTTACTCGTTGAAAGTATTTAAACATTTTTTTATTGTAATATTATAATGGTTGAGATACCAGTGAAACTGCATTGGTATTAATTTTAAACTACTAACTTTTCCTGTCACTAGATGTCACTACATTAAATTGACATACGTAACTATAATAATAATAAAGTCGATTTCTACGTAAAGTAAAAATCGCAAATATTTCGCTTTCAGAGTATATTAAAAAATGTCTTAAATTACGTCAACATAAAAAAATGGTGCTCGAAATCAAATAGAATATAATGTTAGATATCGTAAAACTCAATTGGATTTTTAACACTCAAGTGAATTATGGTTAAGGTACATAAAAAATGGAAATTGGTGTGTTAATGTACTATCGCCAAATTGAATATTTTCCATATCTTGACGAATAAAGCTCACCCAAAGTGGTGAAACTTATTTATTGTGCAAACAATACAGGAGTCACGAAAGGCATGAATTAATTTAATATTATAAAAAATATGGAGCTTAGTATCAAAACTCATACCATCCATTTTTTAAATATTTTTGGGATAAATATACCGAAAATTTCTAAATGCATAAATACATACATATATCAAAAAATAGTGGGTAGTTAAAATGTAAACCACTGCCAAAGAATACTATCGGTGTATAAATTCTCAATAGTCGCTGTTTGGAAAATATGAGTTATGATACTAGGTTCCTCAAATACAAACATTACATTATATGATTGCAATCGAAATTATAAGTTAGGATTGATAATATTATTTCAAACCATTCCGTCTCCCGGTGGAAATTATATTACAGACTAAAGATTACTAGTTTGTTAGTCAACCACTCAGTGGCGGATTACCCCATAAGCGCAAGAGGCGCGCGCTTAGGGCCTCCAAATCTTAGGGGCCTCAAAAATAGCATATATTATATAAACGATTAAATTTTGATTTTAATTTTCAATATTAATTATTATTATACGAAGAGTTTTGCAGCACTTTTATGTTATTCTAAAAACAGGGCCTCCAAATTGAATTGCGCCTGAGGCTTCTAAAGTGCTTAATCCGCCACTGCAACCACTCAATTACTTTCATCGAAAAGGGAAAAAAAACAAGAATTGATTATAAACCAATAATCATATGAAAGAAATATTTTTTTATCATGCTCGTTTTCAATATGAAGGAAGTTTATTTCAATAAATGTTTTACTACGAGAACTTTGTGTAACTCAGTTGTTAAACCTTTATTTTTTAAGGGAGTTGGGATAAAAGAATATGTTTATGACAGGACTATTGATAATCCAATTTCTCGGATTGAATACGTAATGAAAGGGAATTTTAGACATTACAAAAATCCTTTCCTTGGAACAGAAATTCGTTATGAATTGAACAATCTTTCCGTACTTGTCAGCAACATTGACAACTCGACTACGTATTCGATGACTCATAATGGGATACAAACTCGCAGACATCACAACCCAAGAGTACTGCGTTGAAATGTCGGCTACAGAGCGAATAAAATAATAATTTTGTATTATAATTATTAAACTATATGTCAATATGCGAATCTTTTGATCGTTGAAATACAAAAATAAATAACTTTTATTCTTGTTTTGTGGTATTCTATGATTGTTTATTTGAATATATTCCCTAAAACGCGACTTTTTATCAATATCTATAAGATAATATTCCAGGCCGCATAGAAATGACATGTGTACGATATTTTTCGAATGCAAATTGAAACCGATTCAATAAACTCTTGAAATTTATTGGCCGTGGCGAAAATTGACTTTGAATTTTTTCTTAGGGCCTTTTGCCCTTCCCTAAAGCACGTGAGAAATGCGCATCATTTTTCACCGCCTCCCCGCGTCCCACCCCCATTCTACTATCGTCGCATTCTTATTTACTACTTTTTCAAGTACCTATGCCCAAAGGTTCAGTGAAATTTTTGCGTGCTTTTTTTATTTTTAGGTGATTGTCAAAGTTTGTTTTGAAATAACTGCGCTACATACTTTTGAAATTACTAAAACAAATTTTACCACACCACCTTGAAGTAAGTGCATGGTAGATATTTTTAAAGACTCGAATAAAAATTTACTCAGTCTAGACTTTTGGCGAAAAACAAAAAAAAGAGGCTTGGACTACTGATTGTCAAAGATATTTCGCTTATTACAAAGAAGAAAAAATTATCACATAACTTATACAAATAGGCAGAAAATGAAATCAATCGTTTAGAACAGGAGCTTGTAACATGTTATGTAAAGGGACGGGTATACAGGAAATACTACTTGCATGGTAAAAGAAAGTTTTGTTTTTCATTTTTTATTACACTGTAAAAATATTATTACCTGTTTAATTTTTCAGGGTCCGTGATCAATTGGTCATTGTTGTACAATTTGCTTATTGAATCTTACTAGTTTGAGTCCTAGTACGGACAGATTTTTCATAATAATAATGGAGTTATCTTTAAAAGCATGGATTTCTGTAATGTTTAAAACACCCTCCCACTACCTATCTGATCCTTAAAATTGTAGAAAAACTGTAGTTAATGTTAATTCTATTGGGAGTCTACAAATATGTTCCTCGTTAAGAGAGGATATACTTTAAAAAATATATAAATAATATAAATTTAAAATTAAAAGTAAATGGCACTTGGTTTTAATCGTGTAAAGCTGTGTTTCACAAACAGTCCACATTTAAATGATATCTCAAAATATGAAATTTGATTATCTAGTCATATTAATTTTAACAAATTACCTTTTCATAATAATAACAAGCTTTGCAAATTTTAACAATTAAATTGCATTTTCTGAGATATTATTTTCAAATAAACCGGAATTCGATGTAAGTATTACCTATCATTAAAATGATTTGCGATTCAACCAACAAACAATTTCTCCGGATTTGGGCCGGAAAGAAAATATACATCGGAACAGATTTGGCCCGCGGGCCATTGTTAGCCTTCTCCTAGTTTTGTTAATAGAAGGTAATAATATAACCTAAAAAAGAAAACATACATAGCATTATAATAGAATATTATATATTGAACAGAAACTGCGAAGGACTCCATCAGATTTTAATGAAAAACAAAACTAATGATAATGACATTTTAATAATTAGTGTTAATTTTATTTTAATTAATTCAGCAGTTTTTATTCGAAAATATTTTTATAGAAATCTATTTAAAAAATGTTTTTTGTACTGGGGCTTGAACACATGAGATCCGTCACGAAAGGCATTGACGTTAACTACTGTACCACAAACCAGACCATAAAAAATCTTTGCACAATACGTATGGATTCAAAGAGACAAATTACATTTAAACAACGACATAATTGAACAGTTTGAAAGTAGGATTGTCTATAAAATTTGAAAGAATAAGTAATTTTGTTAATATTTTTTTCATTGAGAAACAAAATGACACAGTACGTTTATACATATACAAATTTTGCACACGTAAAATCATCAGCTAAAATACTTTAAAACTGCTTAAGCTGTTTAATTGTGTTCAACATTGAAATGTTTTTTTTATTGGATTTTTTAAAATGAATTGAGGCTTTACTTGATAGGTATCACAAAGTTTAGTAAGTATACACCTGTCAGGAAAAATAAAAAAAATGATAATCAAAGAAAATATAGCTGTCCTCTTCCACGAAATCTTTTACTTATCGCCGTGTACATATGCTACGTTCCAACGGGGACATGTAAAGTTTTCTTTTTTATCTTATATTTATTTTTTTATCTAAAAGTAACATGCCAATGTTATGTGACCGTCTTGTGTTTTTTTTTTTTGGGTAGTTTTTGGTTTGTTCGCCTCATTAGTCTGATAGCTGGAGGCAGCGGTCATGTAACTTTTTTCTCTCAAGAGAATTTCATCATAACTGAAGGAAAAGATCGCCTTTTCATAGTGATAAAAAGTTCCCCGTCGAGAAACTTCACGACCCACCCACTGTAAAAACTTTAACGGAAAATCCTGCGGAAAAAAACTCGTGCGAAATGGACGGCATATTTATTATATATATAATATATAAAATACTTTGAGTTATTTTGAAGTAGTTCGGAAATGCAGTTAAAGTTTGCTAAATAAAGTTTTTATGAGAATTCATAATAAGTAAACAGAAAAATCTAAATTGTCGAAAGTGTAGGATCGGAATATATATATTTATATTTTAATAAAAAAATGCACATGTTTGTATTTATTTAGGATAAAAAGGTAATAATAACTTATGTCAATAAACATGCATTGTCGGATCCGTGTTCGAGTGGTCAAAGTCGTTGATTTGAATCGCGATGTTCACGGGATCAAATCTCAAACGGACAGTTTTATTGATCAATCGATCAATAGACTTCTATTCAAAGACATGGATGTCTGAGTTGTCTTAGAATTTTTACCCACTTATCTAATCTTTAAAAACGAAGTAAAAAGAGAGCGATCACCTTATCACAAGACTTGTCCTAGCCTTATTTTTGTATCCTTACTCATGTCGAAAAATAAGTGTAACATTTTTTTAGATAAACTGCATTATTAGCCTATATCAGGGGTGGGGAACCTTTTCATCTCTAAAGGCCGCATTCGTTTTTCTGATTCAAAATAAGGTCGCAGTAAACATTGACATAGGGAATCTTTAACCGAAACAGGAATTAACGGTAGGAATATATCAGGAATTTACGAATTTACATAAATTTACAAAATCACAGAATTGACCAGAAGGCCGCACTAGAATAGGTCACAAGTTCCCCACGCCTGGTCAATGTGCTTTTCATCGAAAGCGAAAATTGTGTTTATCAAAGGCACTCGTTATAATTTTTAGTTTGACTACAATAAATCAGTGACATTAAACAATAAAGTAAAAATTAACTTTTCAAAAAAATATTTATTTATTTATTAATAATAAGCTCATAATAATAAAAACTTTCATGCATCAAAAAACTGCTGCGGTAAAAACAAAAAAGACAGGCTTAATACTCAAATTAAATTATTGGAAAAATTAGTCAACCGCCCGCTACATGGAACTACAACCTAAACATAATGCTTATTACAAAATACTATGTACCAACATGGTATTACGTCAGTGGCTCGTTTCTTTCAAAAATAATCCCTGGTCATGTCTGAAATATTGCTTATGGTTCAGAAATATGACAAGACAGCTTGGTAAATATGTAACGTCTACACGAAAAAATATATTGCGCATAGTTGCATTATTCTAAAAATGTGTATTTTTTCAATACCCGATTGAAAAAAGCAAAATATAGTGTAATAAAATTCAATATTTCTAGTTGAAAGCCAATTTATTAAATCCATGTTTGCTCCCAATGTGAATCATATGGCCTGATAATGAAGGTATCTAAACATAAGTTTTGAAACAAGAACTTTTTGTTACTCGTTCAATCTCTTATTCAATTACCCGAATTATTTTAAAAAAATACTTATATTCGAAGAAATTATGGTATATTATACAGTACTGATGGTATCAAAATATTGTTTCATTTCTTGAAAATTATAGTTAAATGGCAGTAACATGAAAATAAATGTAACATTGAGATAAAACCTTATTTTAGTATTATTTTCTCAAATTATTGAGCATTCGAAGGAATTGAAAGGCTTGGTATTAAAACTCATAATATACATGTTTGATGCTTTTGAGATAATAAAGCCAAAAATTTTAAGTGCAAAAATTTTAATTTGTTTTGAACACTGTTAAAACCACGGTCAATGATCACAATCGGTGTCTAAGCTCACATTTTCAAATAAATAATATATTGTTAGAAAAAACCAGGGCTGTGGATTCACGTGAAAAAAGACGACTCCGACTCCGAGAATTTTTTTAATAATTTCATTTAAACTTATATATATGTATACCATCAGATCATCTTTAGTCAACCAAGCATGAAATCTTAACACTTTTGACTGTTTTGTTTAAATACACTTCATTAAATATATTTTTCAAAAAAAAATCGAGCCGCTCATTTTCAACGACTCTAACTCCGACTCCGACTTCACAGCCCTGGAAAAAACAAATTGGCCATCAGTATTTTTCATGGTTTAAAAGTATATCTTATATCTAAAAAAAGTGCTTCTTTTTACTTGCGATAAATATTCATAGTAATTTATAACATTTTTTGTGGTTACGAAAAATTGTGCTCTTGTGTTTTTTTGCGATTATCTTAAAATTAGATTTTTAGAGACTATGAGTTATGAGACTAAGCCTTCTCATTACATACATTATTTTTTATATATGTACGGATACAACATTTCCTTATTTACTAGATTAATAATATATCACTACTGTGTACGGTTGCACAACCTTCTGAGTCTCTCTTGACATGTTGCTTACACAAAATGACGCAGAATGAAAAAGTGAACAGGCAATAAATAAAAGAAAAATTTCTAACAGTTGATACCGATTCTTTTCTCAAAGGACGCAATGATCTTTTCAACACACAATTTCGCGCAATACAATAAACGCAACATGTCATATCGTGCGGACAGCATCTGTCAGAATACATTCCCGCCAAAAAAACAAAATGACCGCCGACAGCAGACCGCTATCTTGCGCATGCTGACAAAAACGCGGGAGGAATCATTTGTCTCCAATATGGCGATGGATTACGCAGTCCGGTGAATTATTTATAGGCATCTTTAATGTTAGTATGTAATGATCCTCATAAATTACCTAGACTGGTGTAATTATTCACTCTCAACGTACATCTTAAAGTTGAAACATTAACAATGCACTTACTAGAACTATGTTATTAACTATTTGTTTCGCTAAAAAATCTATTTTTAACGTTTTCCTTAGCAACTGGCGTATTATGCATGAAAACAAAACATAACACTAGCACCGCATGTAGAACAATCGAGGTCATTTACGTGCTTAGCGGCTACTTGTTGATCTGATTCGTTTACTTATATCAAAATATAGAGATGCAGGAAAGAGCAATGATGCGAGATTAACGGGAGCCGGTAAATTGCTCGAATTACAAATTATTCGAATTGCTTGGTTATTTAAACGATTTTTCACGACTTTTTCTACGAATTTCATTTTTATCTTGTCCGACACTTGTTTAGAGAGTGAAATATAAAAATAATTGTAACCGTGTTCGCTCCAAATGCGAAACATATGATCTTTTAATGGAGTGTATCTCTACAGATGTGTTTCTACGAGAACTGCTTATTAGTTAGTTACTCAAACTGTTTCCAGGGCCGGCGCCACCATACAGGCGAAATAGGCAACCGCCTAGGGCGCAAACCATTAAGGGGCGCATAAATGGAGTATTCAAACTATTTTTATATACTCTAATAATAATAAATAATAGCACGTTTTATTTTATTTTGTTCGTTATGATTATGTATGTATCGTATTCTATATGATTCGAAAATGAGATGTTGAGCGACTGAGTAGCAGTTCACGTAGAAAAACTTCTGTTGAGGTACCTCCATTAGGAGGCCATATGCTCCACATTGGGAGCGGACATGGGTAAATAAAAATAAAAAAATTATAAAGATCTCGAATTGTTTTGTTTCATTATTTAGAAAAAAAAACTATTTGTTAAAGGGGGCGCGCCAATAATCGTTGCCTAGGGCGCCAAATAACCTCGCGCCGGCACTGACTGTTTCTATATATTTCCAGAACACATAAAAGACTAGGGCTAAGACAGAACAAACGGAAACAAATTGATTATCTTGTTATTCGAGCAATTTCCATTCGAGCAATTTACCGGGAACCGAGATTAACTAGTGTTAGCCTTTCATTTTGTTAGGAGCAGAATTCGAGCATTTACAAAACTCATATTGTAAAAAACTTTTTCCTTATATTTTACATTCTGATTGATTCAGTGACAAGTATGAGTTTTATGAATATTAATAAAGCTTTGTTCCTACTAGCCGAGTAGATTAGTAAATTGAATTAGCCGTTGAGAAACTAATACCGTGTGCACATACAAAATTAGTCAAGTAGCCCAGTAAATATATTTTTCGGTTAAGCAACGTCCTTTAATGAGAAGTTACTAACTACTGAACAACCACCGTAGACAAAATAAGTTATTGAATTTCATGAGAAGGCGTAGAAATATCTTGCCATTGCAGCGAAGATAACACCGTTAAATTCGTTTTGGCATATTCAAAAAATGAGTGGCTTTAGAATTTTAAATCACTGCTGTATAACGATAAACAAGCCGAGTAATCTTCCTTTACTGACTTGGAAAGTAAAATACATATTACTAACGCATTCGACGCGTTTCGTTGCGTTTATCTTGACACGTCGCCACTAATGCACTGTCTGTGGGCACTTTCCAGTTGGACTAACCAACTATACTTATCTAATCGACTAGTGGGAAAAAGGCTTAAGCTTTTTCATTCTCCTTCATTGATAATGTTTTGGCTATCTATAATGAAGCCAGTTCACGTGAAAATTATATGTATTCATTTGGAAATTAAATTATATTTACCTCTTCAAATACTATACACATACATACACGTACGCATAAATTCATGTTTTTTTATACCAAAATTACGGAGCCTTAAGTACCAGGGCGCGTCAGCGTCAAAGTTCTTCGAGTCTCCCTAATCGCCAATGTTTTCGAAGTTTGTATTCCTTTTCCTTTACCATTGTTGCTGACGGAAGAGCGTGATAGCTACAGAGGTAAGAAATCCTTATTGTATTCAGTTCACGGGGACTCCATATGCATTAATTTTCAAATCACATTCTACATGCTTTCCCTTATATTATATCCATACATGTACACACACATGCGCATACATACACATATTTTATACAATACACAGGTAAGTAAACCAGAGAGAGTTATTTTCATGATGGTAAGTTTATTTTTAATGGATTATTAATTTTAAATAAAACATAAAATCTATGGTGGGTCGTTGAGCAATACTACTCTAGGTCTAAAACGATTTCCAAGCATTTTTCCGTCATAGTTGTGAAGATTAGAGATCGTCGGGTTAAATTTTTTATATGTTATATATGTTTTCCTACCTCGCTGTGAAACTTTTGAGATATTTCACGAACAAACTCGCGAGTGGTAGGTATTTTCAAGTCTACATTAAATAAAAAGGTAATTTAAAGAGAGTGGTTTTTACGATGTATTAGTAAATCACAAAGTAACGTCAGTTCTTATAAAACCTACCTTGTTTTATTATTTTAAAAACACACTGCCAGTGAATAAGTCGCGCTAAATAAATCAACGCGTTAGAAAAAAATTATAACTGTTCGCAGTGGCATCGCTATAAGAAGGTTTATTTTATTCGTAAAGAGAATATCATGAATTAAAATTTTGAGAGAAAGGAAAATATACATTTATAATGAATGGTAGAATTAAAGTTTTAGCGTCGTACTGGTTTTACTTTGGTTCAAAGAAAAACTTTGTCAGAAATATTACTTTTACCTAAAATAACCATTGAACAATAACCTAGCTTTATATTGTGTGTTGAAATGTCAAGACTTTTTGTAGTGTTTTTTTTTAAGAAAACGTATTTCTTAACAGATGACAAATTACTGACAAAGTTTTTTTTCCAATATAATAAACGAGGATAAAACATTCTCTTTTGATTGTAGGAAAAAAAATGAAAAATCTCTTCCAAAATCCAAACACCCGTTGTCTGATTTATCATTCACACTTTTACCTTTGTAGCGTATAAAAAACCCATTAGCGTACAACAATGCACATTTTTTCGTTCAAATGATAAATGTAGCTTTTAATAAATTACTCGTCTTTTCAAAAATGTTAAAAAAAAAGATTTCTCTCGCATAAAAAGCTACGCACTTTGCTCTTTCAGACATTCGGGGCATGAAAGACTTACATCGCGTTTCTTCTCACCCTATTTTGTAGGTGTTTTGTGAGACACCCGCAGGTGAAATCTCATGAGACACCCCTTGTCTCTCACGGCACCCTCACGGCAATGCTGCACGAACATTTTTAGAGTTAACACCTGAATTAAAGTGATGAACACCCACGCTCAAAGGGCATACACACTACGAAAGCGTATATGAAACAATTGAAGATGTTTCTTGTTTGTATCGTGTCCAAGAGGTTATTTTGAACATGTTATTTGAAATATTTATTTTAATATCGTTTTGCCACGAAATATTAGATAATTTTGGAACATTTTTTTAACCAACAAAATATTTTTATTACATATGAATCGTTTAAAGATTGTGCATTCCAGTACGTTTTTTCATTAACGACCCAGGCTTTGCCTTTCGACATGTCAGTTATTCAAGTGCATGGATCAACTTGAACTGGCAGTTAGTAAATATTTTTTAATAAGGGGGAATATTATCGTTAAATTAAGTTTCAAAGATATTCTTGAAGCTGTGAAATAATTTTAATTTTGATTTGATAAATTTTAAGTTGTTTCCTGTCAATATTTAGTGTAAATTGGATAGTCTAAATGATGAGCGAAACTGTTTCTGATCATATAGAATAAAGTTATATTAGTAAAAATGTGTATTTTATATTTTGAATATTGATTTTAAGTTAATGCAATTCAATCTGTATTGGAAACATAATCGCTTAAAATTTAATTGTTTTTAAGTTCTTAAACAAGTGATCGTTTGAATTGATCATCATTAAAAAGAAGTTCAAGAGGTCATAACATAAAAATTCATACTGATTTTTAAAAGGTGGGTACTAGATACGAACAATTTCTGGTAATAATTTAACGCAATTGTTTTCAAAACCCGCAATCAATATATGTAGGTGCTTGTTTTATTGTTGTCTTCGTTCAAATAATTTAGATAAAGAAAATATCAAAGCAATACTTAGTAGCTAGACATACATGAGCTCGCTCTCCAGACTCCACGTAATTTTTTTTTTTTTTTAACCAAGTCCGCTCCCAATGTGGAGCATATTGACTCCTAACGGAGTTTATCTCAACAGAAGTGTTTCTACGAGAACTGCTTGTTACTCAGTTGCTCAACCTCTCTTTTTCCAAAGAGAGTAGGGATAGAAGGATAGGGCTAGGACAGGATTAGTGGTAAGCTAATCGCTCTAGATACGCCCCGTTCATAGGATAGGATGGGTGAGAGGGGGGAATTAAAGACATCACATACATCCATGTCTTTGAACAGAAATTCATAAATCGATCGAAAAAATCAATTTATAAAACTGTCCGTACCGGGATTTGAACCCGGGCCCTCCGTAGTCAAAGCCAACAGCGTTGACCTCTCGACAACACAGGCGACTATTATTATATAAGATAAGAAAAAACCTTGTATACAGAATTTTAATTTCGTATTAGGATTTGAATACTTACCGCAATTTATATTTATATATAAAAGTTTTAAATCAAGATACTTCTTAAAGCACAGTCGCACAGTAGTTTCCCCACATTTATTTTCGTAATTAAATATTTTCAATACCTTTTGTTTTAATAAAAATATAAGACGCTGCTAAAATTCGACACATACAGTACGTGAAAAGTAATAAATACACAGTGAATTGCATATCGCAAGAGGAAGCAAACAGCCAACAGGCATTTCACATCCCAGAAACCGGAAATGTTAAGCATTTGATTTATAGGCAGACGAACAAGAGGAATCAAAATTAAACTAAAGAAGAATGATTGTCAAATGAAATATTTCTTGCTATTAATCCACAGGGTCATCTCGCTCGTAATATTGAAAGGAATGTAATTTCAGCAGATATTTTAAAAGTGCGCTGTCACTTCGTCTGAGTCCCGCGTATTTTGTGACTCGGTGTTTTTAATCTAGAGACGAGAGAAAAAAGTATATTTAAAAGAAGCCTGCCTATTTGTAAAAGTCAAGGCATTGTCAGCTCCACTGGGGAAGGTGTACTACGTGAATTCTCTTAGGCTGAAAATAGTGCAAAAGAGCGACAAACGCCACCTTCTTAAATATTATCCAAAGATTGTTTAACTTTATTGTAAGACCTTTTAAAACGTATGATGTGTTTTATCATGACCGTTAATTAAGTCTAAAATAAAAAAATCGTACTTTTCCTAAGTACATTAAAAAAAATATTGATTAATGATTTTGAATATAATTGTTGGATCAGTGTTTTTTTCGTGGTCGTTGACTTCTCCAGTGGATTTCACAGGATCAAGTCCCAGTACGAACAGATTTTTTTATATCTTTCAAATGCTTGGGTGTTTGTGATCAGGGTCGGCTCGTGGTGTGTGCAAAGTGTGGGGCGCACCCAGGCGCACATGTGGCATACACAGGCTCGCAGGTGCCGCACTTAGATCTTAGCACTATCCACTCATTAAACTCTAGTTTTGACAGGCGACAAAAGCACCTCGAACACTATCGCGAAAAATCTTCAGCAGGCCTTGTTTGTGATGTTTGAAAATTAACTCCCAATTTTTACAATACTTAAACATTGAGGTGTAGCGAGAGCAATTAACTAATCGCTATCGCTGTCTTAGACGTATCCTATCTACCCTTACTAATTTATAAAAAAGAGGGGTAGCGCAACTAATTAGCACGCAGTTCTTTTAGAAAAACTTCTACTGAGATACCTTCATTAGTCCATATTCTCCACACTGAGAGCTGATATAGATTTTTTTGAATTAGATAAAAAGGGTAAAAAAAATATAGCTTTTTTCTACAGTGAACACTATAAAAGTGAATTATTTAAAATTTTATAAATATTTTTAATACTTACTAATTATGAAAAACTTTTTTAGTCAAATGATCATTCAGACCTTTATAGATGAGATCGGTTACAGTTTTCATACGCGCAAAATAACCAGCAACTTTTATATTACACATTGTCATCCTCAGTGAATACTCACACAGATAAATACTTTGAAACCCATTAACCTTTACATTTCATAAGTGCTCAACATTTGCTGAGTTTTGTTAATTTTACTTAACTAATTCATATTCACCTAATTAAAAAAGCTACTCTAACAAAATCGGTTGTGCTTCTTTCATGCCCTACAAAAGGTGGAAGAGTGTTTCTGTCTTGGAGTATTTTTAAGATTTCTCCAAAACGTGTTTTGCGTGCCATTGCTCTGATGATGACCACTCCTGACTGTCTATTTGCGCTCATTTCAGTGGACTTTGAAGTATTTACTTCCAATGTGAAGCATATCAACTTTGAAAAGGAAAAAGGACGTTACCCACAGTTTTTTCAAAACAGCTTTTTTTCGATGATCATAATGTATCCAACTTGATACACGTTATATCAAAAGGATGAAAGGATGTAAGCTGAAAATGCCAAATGAGTATCTAAATTTAGCTTTTAAGTTCGAAAAAAGATGGATTTGTGAAAATTAAAACCAAGAAAAAATACTGAAAACATAAGTTTTTCCTAGACAATTTCTTAAATTGTTATTAGATTATGTCAATTAAACACCAGTTAAGAAGTCTCCGTGCACTTCAAGGTTGTGTTTATTTCATAATTTGGATATGGCCGAAAATCTAAAATTTTCTATATAATTACAAAAACGTTTTATTAGGAAAATACTCGCATATATATTATATAATATCTGCATTTTTTTAATTAACAGGTGGCTATTTAAAGGCATTTGGGGAACGTCATTCATTACATATAACCTTTTGATTTTAAGTAATGGATTTTTTTTGGTGTGACAAACAATATTTGGTTAAAAAGCATTTCATATAAAATTACTGCCTTCTTGTTAAACACAACGCGCATTTACAATTTATTTTTTAAAAATTGGACGTGATATGTACTTACTTCTCAATTTAAAACGACTCACATTTCTGTTTTTTTGTCGCTCAACTCGACTTGTTTTTTTTTTGTTTTACTCTTCGTCATGAAAGGTTTTGATGATCTTATGTCATATGTACAAAAGGTGTCTTCTCTGAAATGAAATATTATTCTTTAACATGCATTCATATATTTCTTTACAAACTTAATACATACAAAGTCTATCCCATTTCATATAATAACACAGTTTACGTAATATCAAAAGAATACGTTAATACTTATTACTATTTTACGATTCAACAAGATGTGTGGGTGAGAATATTAACAATCATATTTACAATCAATAAAATCTATGTGATAAAATTATAAACTAGGTTTTTTCAAAATAGGTATTTTTTTAATAATATAATTTCTATTGCTACAGTAAAATCAACGATGATGATTTATCTATTGAACGGAACAAAAATTAATTCCAAAATGTTTCGGTCCATGATAGTATTTCGTTAAACTGTCACTCTTGTATTTCGTAAACTTATTAATGCATGCGTTAAAATGCTCATTCTCTATAACAATTAAAACTGCCGGTATTGTTCACAACTAGATCACGGGATATGGAAACATACAGCGGCCCATTTTGGAGCATAGAAGTATATACTGATACTTTTGTGCCTTCTTAAATATTATTGTGTATGAAAGTCAAATTGAATATTGGACATGAAAGTCATTGCAAATTTACTAGAGGCTACTTAGTCTATAGAAAAACTGATCGTACAGAATGCATCATAAATATATTATATTATGACTAGTCGTCCTTCGTTGTTCATAGAAAATTTGCCACTTTTATATTTTTTTAGTAACGTGATCATTGAGCCAATCTGTTTGGCTTCAATTTGACAATAAAACTGATTGTCTCATTTGAATTAAAATACAGATTATCATAACAAAGTCTCTATTATTTATGTATTCTTCTATGACCACGTTTTTTGCATAAACTAACTCTAATAAACATTCCAAAAATGTAATATTAAACTTAAGTTGAAATTGATAGCATAAAATTATCAAATTCAGTTTCTTTCTCGCAAAAATCATTCTCTTCTGTTGTGTTCATAAATATTATTACATGTTAAGCACAGCAACGCAAACATTGTTTAAGCCATGACAACCACAAGTATGTACAAAACCAAGCAAAAAAATATTTATCATCTAAAATTTAATAATCAAATAAACAGTTCAAAACCCCACAAAGAAAATATCAAAAATATGCGATTATATGTAATATATATGTATCACAAAATACCCATACACATGATTGACAAAATATTTCGCACATCGAATATTGTCAGTTAGCTGAATACATTCTCTCAGTTTAGTTTTTTTAAACACTGAACCGCTCTTTATGTAGAGCGTATGGACTCCTTATATATTTTGTATCAATATACGTTTTTGACGAAAACAGCTTGTTTGTAAGTTTCTCAACTTTTCTTTTCTTAAGATAGTGTGAATAAGAATATTGCTAGAACAAGATAATTGTTAAGCTAATAATAGCTCTCTTTATGACATTTTTTTAAGATTAAAAAGGGTAGGTAGTTTAAGACATCACAAACATCCATGCCTTCGAACTTTGACCCATAAATTCTTTTAAAAATCTGAACGTACTATAACATTCACACCCATGTAACTCAAGCCAACGACCCGGCAATAGGAAGATTTAAAATAGGTGATAAGATTTTTTATAAGAAGGCTGCATTCATGAGATGTTTACAAATTTTTGCACAATATTTTTTTATTAATGCTTACAATATATATATTTTTAAATTGTTTGAAAGACCATGATTATGATTATTTATATAGATTATAAGCCATACACATAACAACCCAATATGCTACTTTGAATAAAAACATTCATTTACTTGTTAAAATAATCTCGACAAAAACCACCTGTTACTATTTGATTACCCAAATAATAACTTAAGAAATAAAAGTCATTTCCATATAATTCGAAATTGTATCGATGTAGATAAAGCAAACTTTTCGTGATTTGTACATGATCAAATATATTATTTTACGTCTTCAATGTCAAATAATAAATTCAAATGAAACAAATTTATATGTTTCAATATGTGCACATAATTTCATCAAATATACTTAGCCCAAAACTCCAATTACTGAAGAGTACGGGAAGAATCGTATAAAGAAACTGGAAAAGCAAACTTGAGTAAAGAAAAAGCACGAAATGTTTTACATTCACGAGACAAATTCTGAGAAAATAAGACGAGACAGTTATTCTGAAAATTGCTTTAGATGTATCTGTGTTTGCCTGCACATACGTACTCACGAATATTTTATAGCATTACTTCTTGCTTTTAGAACGTTTTGCCTTTTAACTAGCATTACAACAACAATGTACTAAATGACATTTAATAAAAACACTAAAATTAAAAGTAAAACACTCTTTTGTACTGATCCTATATTGTTCAATAAAGAACAGCACCGTTTTTTCCATTACGGCAGTGGTTTCAAAACTTTATGTTTCTTCGCCCCCTTCAAAGAAATGCATCTTCGTGCCTCTCCATCCTTTTGTTGATATAATAATAAAGAAATTTTAAATCGTAAAAAATATTTTAAGCTAAACACGCCTCCTTTTGCAATAGTATACGTCTCCCCAGGGAGGCGCATCCCCCAGTTTGGAAATCGCTGAATTAAGGGTATCATCTGATGAAAATATAAAACGTTACAGATAACTATATTTTTTTATTATTTTTTAATGTTCATGGCGAGAAAAAACAGTATTATTGAGGTTCAATATATTTTTGTGTGGCCCATCAGAGATATGAATTATTTTATTTGGCCCACCAAGTGATTTCAGTTGGGCATCCTTGCACTAGAGCAGGGGTGGCCAAACTTTTGATTACTACGATCGACTTTTTTGAAATTCTAGACCGTCGTCTATATACATCGAATGTGTTAGATGATCATAAGAAAAGTACGTGTGGGACGGGCATCAGAGATGTGTACATATCGACAGGCAGGCGACTAAATAGTTACACACGGTCTATGCTTTGGCCACCCCTGTTTTAGAGCAGTGTTTCTCAACCTTTTTGGGAGTGTGGCTTTTTTTGAGTGTCTTTATTTTTCTGTGGCCCCCATACCTTTTTTATTTTTTTTAGCTCACCGAGAAATCCCCGATTTGATATACTTTCTGCCAGAATATCTCCAAAACACCTTTTTTTTTTTTAGCTCACCGAGAAATTTAAAATCTCCGATTTGGTATACTTTTTCCCAGAATATCTCCAAAAACACCTTTTTTTTTTTAGCTCACCGAGAATTTTGAAATCTCCGATTTGGTATACTTTCTCCCAGAATATTTCCCGATTTTTTTAGCTCACCGAGGAATTTGAAATCCACAATTTGCCCGTGGCCCCCTTGTAACACGCTGTGGCCCCCTGGGGGGCCACATGGCCCACCGTTGAGAAACCGTGTTTTAGAGAATACTTTCACCACCTGTAACATGTAAACATAACAAACCATCTTTTTAATTCATATCAGCTATTTTCAGATATCCAACTCATCTTTCAGAAGTTCCATAATCGAAGAAATAATTAGATTTTTATTTTCTTTCTAAAGTTTTTTTAATTTAATTTACAATGTCTGTCTATTTATGTTGAGTTGAACAAAACTCACGTAAAAATTAGTTGACTCACTCAAAAACGTATATGAGTGTAGACGCTTACTCGGTTAATATTACTGCTCGGCCGAGAACGCTTGGTTGCGTATTCGGTTGGTCTAAAAAAGGCATAAAAATAAATTACTTATATGCAAACAACGTTACCAAAAATTTATTTTTATTAAAGTTTTCCGTCACGTTTTTTTATACTCATTAATCATATTATGTGTTTTATGGAATATAATATTAGATCAAATCTGCCCAGCTCAATATTACAATTTAAATTTTATTTTCCGCAGACGATCCTGAATGTAAAAATATTCTCGCAAGGAAACTCAAGTGAAAATTGGGAAATAGTTCGATGTTTTCAAATCCAATATCGTCATCGGAAATTCTCCCGTTTTTTTCCTCGCGTACCATTTCGTCGAACACAATTGTGAGATATAAAATTTCCCCGTGTTCTTGTCTGCATGTTCTCACTCGGCTAGGTAGAGACTTTTAAGAGCTTTGCGACCTAGACAAATGCCTTTGTTTCCGAAGATTGGAATATATTATTGTTTTATTATCAAACATCTAGCCGATGTATTCGGGATAAACGTTACTCCATTTTTGTGAGCGTATTTTTATGTGGTTCTCAGATTTTCAATTGGAAAGTTAAATGATAAACGGATACATTTTGTATGCTTTGAAAAGTCTTCTCTGTGATATTTGTGGCATTCATTCAGTCATATATAAATAGGAATTGAGAAAAGATGGCTTCTATTCAACAGTATTGGCTATTTTTAGCGCGCTTAGATTCTCAAAATAAATGAAATACATTTGTAATATGAGCCCACACTGTTGCTATTTTGAAAGGTTTTGTGGTTCTGTCATAATCAAAGTAACATTCCAAGTCACTGTGTTAATATTTAATATGTATTCCAGAGCGTACATAAATTTGTACATTCATTGTTTGTTCAATATATAAATGACTTTATATCCAATAATATACACGTTTGTTAGATTTTCATTCCTCTCCAGCCTAAAACGATTCTAAAAATAAAGTATTAAGCTTTTTTATTATTCCATCATTAATTACTTTGTCATTGTTTTTGTCAAACTAAGATTGTCTGAGAATGCCTCTGAAAGAGGCAAAACACGTGTCACAATGTGTAGCACAGTACGTGGAATAATCTAAGTTATTTTATATTTTACATTAAAATTAACTTCCTGGAAGTTACCGCCGAATCCATCGAAAGTATCCAACTAGGTGTTTTGGAGTATTTTCATGTACAACATTATTCTGAAATTTTACAAAAATATACATTATATTACTTATAGTATTTTTTTGGCCGCCTGTGTGGCCGAGTGGTCAGCGTTGTTGGCTTCGGTTACGGAGGGCACGGGTTCAAATCCCGGTACGGACAGTTTTATAAATTGATTTTTCAATCGATTTATGAATTTCTGTTCGAATGCATGGTTGTATGCGATGTCTTTAATTCCTCTCTCCCACCCATCCTATCCTATGAACAGGGCGTATCGAGAGCGATTAGCTTACCACTAGTCCTGTCCTAGCTCTATCCGTCTATCCCTACTCTCTTTGGAAAAAGAGAGGTTGAGCAACTGAGCGCGGACATGAAAATAATAATAATAAAAAGTTCTTCGATTCGAGTAATCGATATTTTATAATTTACTACGGAATTGATTTAGTAGTTAGTAATAACGAGGATGAGACAGATAAATATTTGCGTAATACATACATACAAAGCACCACGTGAATAAACAAAGTGGCATTAGTCTCGGCACATAGTATATTTTGTTGTGTCCGGTCCTACCGGAAACTCTCTCCATTAGCCCATTCGGTTCGGACAAATATTTGCATAATGGTTTTTATCTCCACACATCCGGATTGAATCGACCCCCGTCGTTATGAAACTCGTTTCCGGAACGCCACTTCAGTCGCTGGCAACAGGGGCGAATGGAAATGAGCGCAGTTGACTAGCACAACGGTAAAAAAAAACCACTTTAACTAATGAGCGATTTCTATATTAAGTTTTCTGGCTATTTATCACCTGTGGGTATTTTTTTTTCACTTTTTTCTGAAGATTCAACCCTGCTACGCATATATTGACGATTGAGGCTAATAGAGGATTTCAGTAGAATTTGTTTAATTAGGAATGATTTATATGTAATGATACACAATTTCAGTAACTAATAATTTAAATAGATCATTATCAAATTACTTAAAGTAGATGGAACGATAATTCACTTTTATAGTTCATAAATAGAGATGGTAAAATCACTATCGAAAATGACGTAATCTCAAAACAAGTTTTTTGTATTATTTAACGCATGTGCCAGTATACCAACGATATTTTTATAAATAAAGCCATTCTTTGAATATTTTCACAATTTCGTAGAAGTTGTATAGTTTTAATAAACTTCATGCAAACTGAAATATTAAAAAACTTACGCATGCAGCAGGTATCCTGATAATTATACTTCGAGAATGCTTTAGTCAGCTCCGAGTGTTTTACAACTTAATTGTTAACTACATTTGTTAACTTAATTGATAACTTTGTTATTACACAATTTATATTTTTATGACACGTGTTTTGCCAGAAGAAGCTCAGAAGCATAATAAAATAGAACATCACAAGATTTACGAATAAACTTAAAATTGATTGAAATTTTAAGCAAAGTCAACGTCAATACATCGAAAATACATTTATCGGTCTTGTAGTGTATTATTCGCACAGAAAGAGTGTGTTCAAATTCAACCATAAAACTAAGTAACAAAAATAAAAAAATATGTAATTCTGTTTTCATTGAATTTAATTGCAAAATTAGTACATAATTTATCGCGGTGATTTTAAAACTAACTTTAATCCTAATTCGGTTCTGTTTAAAAAGTCTTATCGTTCGGTATAGTTTGACCCTTATTGTCGGTGGGTGGAGTACACTATTCATGATATACATAATGAAGCAGTTATCTGTGAGAAGAGTGGTCACCACGAAGTTGAGTAGATGATAGTGTCTTTTGCACAGGATTATATTAGGGAATGCAATACCGGACGACTTAATCTTTTCCGGTATTACAAATATCAACACCGGTATTATAAAAAAATGTTAAAAGTGGGATCGGGATCGCAATACCATAAGAGTTAATCAAATTTGGCTTTAAGCTATTTATTAAAAACATTGTCACAGCTAAACTAGCCTTTAAGAGGTAAATTAAGCCAAATGGTATTTTAGAAAAATTTCACGCCTGTTTGGCCAAGTCGTCGCTTTGGCTACGGAGGTCATGTGTTTGAATCCCGTTACGAAGAGTTTTTATAATTTTATTTTCAATTGATTTATCCATGTCTGTCCAATGGCATGTATCTATGCGATGCCTCCTATTGCCTTCCACCAATCCTAGTTCTATTTGAAAAACCAAAATAAAATAAAACCACAATCTACTTATATCAAAGGCACTGAATGAAATAATAAAAAGATTTCGCACTGTATAAAACAACCATCTTAGTGTCGCATCAATGATTTTATTAAAATTACAAAGACAGTAGTACATAATCAGGTATCTGGGTATAGATAGAAATACCAAATAACCGATATCCCGATGTCGGTAATACTTGTATTGTAATCCCTGGATTGCACTATAGCCGTGCCAACGTATTATTCAAACTATCAAAGAGATAAATCACTGAACTACAGTATGGTTTATATTATCAAGATTGCCCTAATACAGTATATCTTATATGGTATATTGTTTTATTATTTGCATTGTAAATGGTCAAAATTTAATTAACAATGATAATACGTAAAATAACGACTACACTGCAGCACGCCTATACCAAAGTAGTAACTTTTATGGGATGTCAACAATACTTAATACTAATAAACAAACAAAAATAAGTTCTACGTCATTTCGTTATGTTGTTATCATTCAACCATTTCAATTAGAAAATAAAAAATATATATCTGGGTAAATATTTTTTTTCGATTAAGCAACACTTTTTCAAGCGGCAGTCAATTTGTGTCGCGCACTGTGTGGTATGCTTCAACCACAGCTCTTCCACATCAACGCCAATCAACTAGAGAAACTGTCAGTAATCATAAATGGAAACCTTCTCCGTTGATTTCAATGTGTTAAAAATTTGCTAGCGCGTTGTTTACTGTGAAATGGCAAACCAGACCAACCACAAATCAGCTGTCGCTCGAAATAGTGTTGTTTATTTGAAAAAATACCCGTTAGATACTAAT
Source organism: Himalopsyche anomala (assembly GCA_031772345.1). Lineage (NCBI taxonomy): Eukaryota > Metazoa > Arthropoda > Insecta > Trichoptera > Rhyacophilidae > Himalopsyche > Himalopsyche anomala. The sequence goes on from CM062828.1 coordinate 5,107,833, forward strand.
CATAAAATGTCAAAATAAATTTTCACAGTTTGCAGGCGTTGTTCAAGTGTAAGTCTATTCACGGTGAAATTGAAAACCAAACTGATCACAAATCAGCTGTCAGCTGTCAAATTGTCTGTCCACTGGAATGCGCTGCTAATTCGAAAAATTATTAATATAAAATTAAAAATTACTTAGATTATTCCACGTATTGTGCTACAAACTGTGACACGTATTTCGCCTCTTTCAGAGACATCCTCAAACAATCTTACTTTCACAATGCTTGTTTAAGTACAAGTTTCGTTTTAATTGTGTATTAAAATGAACTTTCACAAAGCTACCGCCGAATCCATCGAAACTACGCAAAATTATTATTCTTCTTTCTTCTTTGGCCATGTTCGCACCCTATGTGGAGCATATGGCCGCCACGCGGCACCTCCATGTTTCCCTGTCTCCTGCCAATTGCTTTGCTTCCTCCCATGACATGCCAGCATCCCTCAGTTCCGCCGAGTACATCCTATGGATAGTACCCGACGGACGTCCGGACGCCGGAATCCCACTGGTCGAAAGAAAAGGCAGGCAGGATTGAGGCTTCGCAGGCATTTGCAGCACGTGACCCAGCCAGTTCCAACGTCTCTCCATAACCACTGACGTGACAGGACGCTGTCTTGTGCGCTCCCTTATCTCTGAATTCCTCACAAAATCAAACCACCTAACCCCCATTATCCGACGCAAGCATCTGTTCTCGAAGCTCAGTATACGGTTTTTCTGAGTCTTCGTCAGGTGCCATGATTCGCAACCGTAAAGCAGTACCAGCAGAATGCAAGCGTTGAATAAGTGGCATTTGGTTTTAATCGAGTACAGCTGTGTGTCCCAGACAGTGCGCATTGAGTTGAATGTTGCTCCAGCCATTCCTAAACGAATGGCGAGCTCCTTTTTTGTACTACCGTCTTCGGGGATAAGTACGCCGAGGTATCTGAAGCTGTCAACCCTCTCGATGATCTGTCCCGCGCTAGTAAGGGTCCTATCAGAGTCATGACAGGTTTGGTTACACATCACATTGGTCTTACTAGTGTTAATTTTCAGACCAATGCGACCTGAGTTAGTTCCTAACCCATCAATTGTCTCCTGGATGCCTTTTATTGATTTATCGAATATGACAGCATCATCGGCATATTCAAGGTCACACAGCTTCAGACCGGGACCAACAGCTATACCTCGATCAGGCGGAATTGACCTGCGAAGTATGAAGTCAAAAAAATATTATTCATATATATTGTGTTATTTTGTTTTAAAAACCATTTTGACTTCTATTGCTAAATTTTGCTGTTATGAAATAAAAGTATATACTTAGCTTAAATAAAAACTCTTAAGTTCGTGAATTATTACACATTTTTTTATCAATATTGATCGCCATTAGCTTTCCAAATAAAAAAATACTTATTAAATAAAAAGGAATACAAAGTATATTTCAACCAAATCTACTTAAATAATAATATTTTTCTTTTTAGAGTAACACAGGTGCATGATTACGCTTTGTCATATTTTGACAAGTTTTTGTTTATATATTGGCATTGCGTCAATTTTGATTGATTACACAAACAAGGAGAGTCGAGTCGTAAATAATGATTGCTACAAAATATATTTATAACAATATATACGTAAAAATACAACATACTATTTACTTAAAACTGATGACAAAAGTATTTTTTCGTACAAATAATATCATTTAATTTATTATATGTCAAGAAATTTGATAGATTGAAGGAAAGTTTTTGAAGATTTTGATATATATATTTTTTTTAATTAGCTTTACCAATATTGTTTCAAACGTGTATTATAAGCCGCCTGTGTGGTCGAATGGTCAACGACGTTGGCTTCGGTTACGGAGGTCCCAGGTTCGAATCCCGGTACGAACAGTTTTATAAATTGATTTTTCAATCGATTTATGAATTTCTGTTCGAAGGCATGGATGTATGTGATGTCTTGAATTCCGCCCTTCCACCCATCCTATCCTATGAACGGGGCGTATCGAGAGCGATTAGCTAACCACTAGTCCTGTCCTAGCCCTATCCTTCTATTCCTACTCTCTTCAGTAAAAGAGAGGTTGAGCAACTGAGTAACAAGCAGTTCTCGTAGAAACACATCTGTTGAGATAAACTCCATTAGGAGTCCATATGCTCCACATTGGGAGCAGACATTGTTTAAAAAAATATATATAAACAATCGGTACAATAGATGACAAAAACGAAAAAAGTATTCACAATTAATTTACAATGACTTAATCATAGTTATTTAGATTTAATTTAATTCTTAACAGATGTATTTTATTATAGACAATACCTGATTTAGCAAAATTATTACACAATTATTTCATTTATTCATAAAAACTATAGGAATGTAAATAGTTTTTTCATAATTGATTTTATTGATAATAAGCTATCGTATTAATGTCAGCAATAAAGCTAGTCAAATATTGTAATAACTCTTTGAATTGTTTTGACTTATTTTATGGATGGAAGTGTTTTATAAATCAAGAAAAGTAAAAAATTAATCTTCTACTAGAACACTTTCCAAAGTTGTAGTTAATAAAACATTCAAATTAAATGGTCAGTATTAATAATTGAATCTTTACATAGGAATGTTTTGTTTTTATTTCATTACAAGTACAAGTGACGTAAAATCATCATTAAAGCTTAACAAAAACCGTGTCACAAGCATATATGACGTCGTAGCACTCGTAGCACATGACGTAGATATTATCGCTCGCTTATTCTACCCCTGTAATAATTAACGTTCAATTTCCGGTGCGCCTGTTCTTGTGACCGAAGCACTTGCCAATTTGAACAACAAAGGTGTGACCCATCTACGCCCAACGAATCATTGGCAACGCCTGAAACTCTACCGGATGTTCGATGTACACATAAGGATATTATGTCACTTGGCAGAATGCTGTACATCGAAGTCAATATACATGTATATAATCATTTACTGATCTTATTCTGGTACTTGGAAGAGCAAGACTGTTGTGAATTAATTAGCTAAGTTCGTGCCCTTAAAGAATGATGTTTACATTGAAAAACGTTGTTTTAAATTCATATTAATGTTTCTTTTGCTAACAATATTTCATACAAATAACTTTCGCCTTATCAAACTTCCTTGTCTATTTTCAAACAGTGGAATTATTATGTTCTAAACGAACTTCAACATTCCACCATGGGGTAAACGAGTCAAATAATCAACAGTTCTTTTTTAGTATACAAAAAGAAATATCATATGTATTCAAAATCATCGAAAATAAGATACTGTAGGTTTGTGGTCCAAAATAAAAAAAAAAACAAAACTGATTCACTGTGATATATTTCGAATAGTGTGCACTGCCTACTGTTATTATTGATACAATCAAAATATATACTTAATCTTAATAATTTTACAAAAAATATATTAAACGTTTTATTCATTGTAGTTTTTTAGTATAGAAATGAGAGTTACATAAGTGATACATTTTTAAGCAATTAAACACAAGCACAGAACAACTTTGAAAAATCCAGCACGTGACAATTTCAAATATTATGACAAATAATTTTCTTCAACTTCTTCAGAAAGAAGTCTTAATTTTTTTGTCAATATACAGTGCGACTTTAAATAAATAATTTATAAAGAATAATGGTTAATTTGTAGGCTTTTACGGTTTGTATTTAGTATAAATATCAACAAACGAAATCACTTAGATTTTACTGATAATTTAAATCCAACATGTTTGTGCTTATAATCATTCATATCTCAGTGGCTGAAACCTTTGGAAATAAAACCTTAAACAGTATCAAAACAAAGAAGTATTATCACAAATCACAATGTTATGTTATGTTTTGCATATTATTAGCAAGATTTTTACAAATAAGAATATTTATAATTAAAAAAAGAAATTAGAAGAAGACAAAACAAATTATTTTACATAAATACCAATCGATATAATTATTACTTAAATAATAATATTATATTCCACATAGACCGAGATAGTGAGCTAATACCTTAAGTGGCCTGTTTAAATAAAGCCATACACGTAACTTGGGTGGGTGTCACTTTCGTCCGAGCTTTTTAACGATGCTTTTTTCGAGTATAGGAAGCTAATATGAAAAAGCTCCCAACATATTTGAACAAATTGTTTTTTTTAATGTGTTTACTGACTGTCACGAGTAAATATTTTCACAATATACTTTGTTCACGCTAAATATTGAATGCTTATTTTTGTAACACGAAAAATTACGTAATACACGGAATTACATGTATACTTTTAAAGGAAAGTGTATTAAATTTATAAATGACCGCTTAATGTTTTTACTTTATTGATACAATTTACTGACATATAAACTTCGTTTAAAAATAAGTACTATCTCATAAAGAGCTTTCAACTTTTAGTTTCTGATTAACCATAACATCATCGTGTGCTAAGTATTTTCATTATGTTTTAATTACTCTTTGAAATACTTAGCCTTTTAGCTGCCGTAGATAATTAATAATAATTACTTAGCACGCCAGCTATAATTTTCAATTATCAATTTAGTTAATTACTGACGAGATAACTTGTCTCTGGCGTGTTGAGCACAAAAAAATACGAGATATTTCGTCTGTGGCAGCTATCGAGTTAAAAGATTTTTTTAAAGTGTTGTATTTTTTTTATATTGAGTTCTGTTTTTGGAAAGATGGAATAATACAAAGTGCTCTCTTTTTGATTGAATCTAATCTTACTCATATTGAAAAATTGTCGTCTTACCAAAATACAATATCACGAAACACATTTTATTTTACAATTTTAATTACAGCTCATATTTATATATCAATTATTGATAATCAATGTAAAAAAGTGTCCGTTTGTCCACACAACTACTCAATAGAAAGTTCACTTTAAAGTTTATACACTACTGCAGGACCGATAAAAGTTTAATTTACTCGGAGAAAATATCTTAGTTTTTTAATAAATTTATTATTGATGAATGACTTGTATTTTAATTTTAAATGATATAATGAGAGATTGTGACCAACAAGGGATGTAGTCGTAAACTTCTCAGACGCTATAAAATAACACACTCGTTTTGCGATATCGTGTACATTAGCCATACGGAATCTGCGACCCGCTTAGGTTTTATGAAGGGCCCAAAACAATCATTGATCATAACTTTTCAAACATCTGTTTTTGTTTGGGTTGCAATTGGTTGGTCAGAAAACCAGCACGTGCGATGTTTTAAGAGAAATATAATATACTAATTATGTATGGTAATTTATTATTTCTACAGTTTACTATTAATTTATTGCAGCTCACATAACGAATAAACGATATATTTAGTTTTATTAACCATACGTTGGATTAGAATAAATAAAATAAATTTTAGCTTTAAAAAATGCTTTATTGTAGGCACTCAAATTAATTGAATACTGACAACTTTCGCTAAAAACCTAGCGGGATATATGGAAAGGAAAAAGAAAGTTTTACAGGAGACGCAAAAAACGTTTTTTGATGATTTTTAATCAAAAGTAAACTATGAAATATACACAACTTTGAGGTGCACGGTGACTGATAAACTAGTTTTATATTTACTTAACTATATATTAATTTAACAAATTTTCCAAGAAAATCTTTTTTAGTCCTTTTGTTCTGGTCACAATTTTACATGCCTTTCTTTAAACTTAAAAGCTAAATTTAGACACTAATTTCAGCTTACATCCATCTGATAGATCGTGTATCAAGCTGTTTCGGTTGTATTATCGAAATAAAGCTGTTTTGGAAAAACTGTTTATTATGTCTTTTTTCTTTTCCATAGTCGATTTTTAGCAAAAAAACATATTAGTTTTGAACTGATCGAAGAACATTATAAGCAAACCTGAGGGTATATGTATTTTCTTTACGAATTTAGCAGAGGTAAAACACCGTATATTTCCGTATATCTTCCAATTCAGCGTTGTTGTCATTTTCTTCTGCTTATAAGAGGAAATTAAAAATTATTACACCTTGGATTTAATAAAAAAAAATATTTCAAAGAAAAAAGTTTTATTTTAAGCTGACTACCAATTAACGCAAATTTTACTTATTCAAGTACAATTCTGGCATGAGCCAAAGACGAATTTGCATACGACGGCCTCTTGGGAAATTTCATCTGAATTTGAAATTATTTCGTTGCATATTTAAGACCTGCTCCGGCGAGAAACTATGTTTAACCTATGGCGTCTTCACTCCAGCAGTCGAGAAAATTTATTTGAAACTCTGCGGGGTGCCAGCGGTAATGTGCGTCCATGCAATGGTTAAATATAACGGAATATGGTGAAAAATTAAAATTTCTCCTGAAGAAAAAACATACTATAAATAAGATAAACAATCAGCAATTATTGCAACGGTTTTAAAACCCTAATCAGTCATTAAACGGTGCTTGGTATTATATATATACTAATTTGACAAGATTCTAGAATCATTTAATACAAGACTTAAATTCGTTTAAAAAATAAGAAATAAATGTATTAAAACACACCCACAATAATATGCGAATTTCACATATTGAAATTTATTAAATTTTCAAGCATTCTGAATCTAAGTGAAGAATAAAACAATATACAATGCTCGCTCTCAATTAGAGGAAATATAATCAATATTTTTAGCAAGTCAGCGAAGTGTTTTTTTATAAGAACTGGTAGTAACTCATCAATTATTTAAATTCTCTTTTAGATGGGTAAAAATATTATCATGAAAGCCTGAATTATTCAAGTTAATATATGTATGTTATGGATAGTAAATAATCTACTATTGTGAGCAATAATTTTCTTGATATATTATATGTTGATTAATTACTTCAAAGATCTTCAAATATCTAGTGTAAGTCTACTAGCCGTTGATGATATTTTTTTTGTGTGCATGTATTTGTAAATTTGGTTTAGTGTGTTTTAAAATTGTTTATTGTTCTTCAAAAATATATTTATGGTAAGTTTTTTTTCATAATAAACTATATCTTTCTTATGTTGATTCAATTTAAATAATTTATTATCTGAAATCTTCAGCATTTCGATATTCATTTTTAATCAGTAATAAATAAAAAAGTAATTTACTGTTTGATTTTCGATTTTATCTTTCAGCAAACTATACAATTTTTCGGTAATACCATATCTTCTCGTTCTTATACCCGTAAACTCGACACTAGTAGGCCTTCCCATTTAGTCACCCAAAGTCGCAGTTTATGCTCTGGTCTATATAAATTTTCGTCTGCAACACCGTTAAATTACTGTGTTTGACGTATTGCAAGTGAAATTTGATAGAATATATTGCTGACGACACTACAAAACGAAGCTGTTAATAAAATTAATTCAGTATTCAAAATTAATTACTTTACTTTATTAGATAATTATATCGGAACACATTCTAACAATATTTACATTTACATATATATATAGAGATTCTTCGACCGCAATTACTCAGTCAATTTGCCAAACAAACATCCATTTTTAAATCCAATTATCAAAATAATGATTAAAAGCAGGCAAGTATTTATGTGAATTGATTTGATTCTTATTTGTGTCAGATCTGCATTACTGCATCTATATTTTTGTATCAAATGTAGCATAAAATATCGATGCTAAAAGCTTTATAATAAAAGGTGAAATTTTTCATTTTCTGTTACTTACTTCACAGACTGTTACAAACTTGTTAAGACTCCTATAAGACACTGAGACGCATGCAAGTACCACGAATTGGCCAAACGCTTTTTATAAAAGAAAGTAAACATGGTAAGAAACATATTATATTAGTTTTTCCTTTTAATTTAAATTTTTAATAGAATATTTTAACTTTGTTTTACAAGAGCGTACGTTCGTCGGTTTATCGTTACCAGTTTATTTATACGTTGCGTTACGTCATATTCCTTGCGTTATTAAGTTATGCTATTTTATCGTTCTCTGTTATGCCTCAGCGCTGAACGTAACAGTCAGTCTTTACTGCGCGAAAGCCTCTAACGTAACCCGCGCCCGCGAAACCACAAGCAGTTAGAATTAACCACTCACTTATATATGCATATTATACAGCCTTATTATAATACATCAGTGGCGAGGTTCGGCAATTAAGAAGCCATTTTTACAAAGCGAACTTTCTATCAAATCACAAAGCTGTATTTTGTTGATATATGATGTCAAAGTAAGAAATTCAAAAAAATAGCTTTGCAAAAAAATGAAAATTCTATGTTTTAATAATTTAGTTATAAAAAAATCATTGTATACGTTTGTGACATTTTTGTCGAGTTTTTGAACAAATTTTGTTAGTGTGTTGTGTTATTTTTATTTAAATTATTTGAAATAACAGTAATTATCAGCCGATTTTGACTCGGAAAGAAAGCACCATGGTGTTGAATTTTCAATATCAACATTATCAAAAATTTTATTTGAAAACTTTCATTTGTTAGAAAAATAAATCGAAAATAGCAATATTAAAATCATGAATAAATACTTCGATTACAAAAAAAATCTTTATCTTTACCAAAATTTGATAAGGTAAAATATTTTTTCCGTTCCTGAAACCGAATGGTCAACATGATTAGTTGTTTGATTTATTTAGAATAAGTATTCACAGTTTCTAGCCTTCGTGGAGCCAACGTCATGAAATGATTTTTGGATTTGTGTTCATCGACATGAATGTGTGAAAACTTTTTTTCTCTTCCCAATTAATGAAAACTATCGGTTAAATGAATGTTCTTTTCTAACTTCGACTTCATATTTTGCTTTTTTCAATAAATTATATAAGCTGAACGATTAAATAACTACCAGTTCTCGTACCGGTTACTAGTACATAATTTATGACTAAAAATATGAGCTAGCATAATTGAAGAATATAGTTTTAAAGCATTTTTTAAATAAATGACAAGCCACCAATTATTACGATAACAAAGAAACAATCATCTTTGAATTCAATTTAAATATTTAAATAGAAAAAAATATATACATCTAATTATTTGTTTTTATAACTGAAACGAAACAATAAATACTCGCTCTGTGACAAGTCTTCGCCACTGCTTATTATTATACATAATATACACACACATGCACAAGTACACATCCTCAAAGTTGCAAAACGTAAACTTTTACGCTTCATAAAATTTTACTGCAAGCAGTTTGTTACCTTGTAGTCTCGCAGGTTGGCCTCGCTACGCCGTAGACCCTTCTTCCCGCCTCCCTTCGCGCAGCCTTTTCAAAATTATATTCTAAAACAAACTTGTCTTCTACAGAGTGTATCAAATCACCGCGCCGCACAACTTCGGTGTGACTGTGAATGCTACGCGCCACCATAGATGTGCATTCCGCGATAAAATTATTATTTCAATAGGTTTCACGGTGTGAACACTTCCAGTTCGAATAAATGCTGCGTGTTCTTGTGGATTATTTGAAAGTTTATTACTTTTTATTTATTGAATAACGAGATATTTTTAAAACATATTCCCTTAACTCTAGGACAGAAACCTTAAAGAAGGCGACTTCAAAACACCTGCTTAGTACATGTTACATTTAAGTATATTTGTAATCATTTATAACGATGCTTTTCAAAACAAAAGGTGCGAACCTCTGAAAGTTTAAAGGTTTTCTACGGTGGTCTGTAAATTTTTTCAGCTAATTTACTTGAAACCGTTTTTAATGAAAAAATCATTTTAGAATTTCACAACAATATCCGTATATTGCAAAATAAAGCTTAGAGGCCTTTATTTCTTTTACTGTATGCGTTACGTAGACGAAATCAAAGCGAATGCAAAGTGACTCGGTGCGGCACGGAAATATCAAATGGTCTCCACTGGTTGGTTTATTTGATATTTTATTTTGCTTTAAATCGTGTTTGCAATGATTTCGCCCAAGTAAGATGTAGCGTTACAATCACATACTTATGTGAAACAGCACTATCATCATTACTGTAATTTAAAAATAAGCACAAGTTATGCTTTACCACAGGAGTTTTGAAAGATTCCTTGGCAGTAAGTATCTCTGACAGAGAAGGGAACGAGATATCGATTTGTTATTTAAAAACATATAACCGCATTCTCTCATTAAATTGCTTATATATGTATATAGGTTTTTTAAATTCATTTAATGTAAATTTCTTTGCATTGTGATAAACTATATGCAAGTATGAATTAATAGTAATAAATGATTTTTAATAAAATTTTGGCGACTAAGATATCTTTTGTTTGTGGAGTTCGTGGACTATTTTTTCAGATTTTGGGGGCTGTGGTATGAACATTTTTGGGAAGCACTGATTTAAGATAAAAAGATTCCCATTAATTAAAAATTACTATTACCAATATCTTTTCAGCTATTTTGATGCTTTACAATTACATGTTTATTTACAGTAGTGTAGTAACACATGCGGCACAAATTTAGCACGCCCAAATTCCACAATACATATTATAACTAGAAAAAATACTTTTTATCTAATATAATTAACATAAATTGTCGTGTACCTCTGTCAAAGTCTCAAAGTGAATTTAATTGCCAATGAACAAAAGCACATGCATATTTCGAAAGGTATGATTTTAAGCACAAGTGATGTAATATTTCACGATAATGGTAAAAATTCTTCTTGTATTGTGTAAAAAACGGAACCTCAACTTTTATATGGGTACTAAGCTTCGATTAACAAGTTTTTGATTTGCACGAAAACTATTGACCGTGTTCTTCAGGGGTTTACTGTAGACATAAAACTGTGTAAGTTATTTGAATCAAAGCTTCTATAAATTATTTGAAATTAAACTACTCTTAGACTTCAGTTTATGATAATATGAACACATACATATACCTGCTGTGGTTTAGTTCGTTAATAAATCGAACTGCAGTAGATTGAGCTACCATTTTAATAATCTTTTAATGAAATTGTGTAAGGGAAATGTATCTTCCTTTCCGTGTTTACTTCCGAGATAAAGTTTTAAATTATAAATTGTTCTATTAATTTATATTTATTCGCATATCCTCCAAATTCTTAAAATTGGCTATCTAAAAATCATTTTTTCTATCTGTGTGTTATCATATTGCGTATGTAAATAATATCACAATTCTTTCTGAAACGGTTGATATAGCAACTGAATTTTCGATAAAACACTACATCATTAGTTAATGTGGTAGAAAGAATATGTAGCTATTGAATTTTATTATTTTTTACAGTTTTAATTATCTCATATTTTATAAATGAAGTTTTATCGTTGACAGAATGCAGTCTCATCCTAATTAATACAAAATATGTTTTTGGAAAACACTTCGACCAGCAGTAGCAATGTAAAACGTTATTGATATTTTAAAAACATTCGAGCATTTTTATCTTGATTTTATCAGCATTTTGTCTTCTGTAAACTTTCATACTTCAGTCACATTTTTTTATATTTTAAAAAAAACTGGTCGTTGCTTCTACTTGCAATATAATTTACGTTTTTCTTCATCTTAAAGTCTTTCAATATCGTCTATTACATTTACCGGGTCATCAGTTTTCATTGATGTAGAATTTTCGTGCAGTAACAAACGATTTATTGAGAGATTTATTTAATACCGTATCCATGGTTACAATATTTAACGTAATAAACGATGGGTATAATTTACTGATTTAAAAAATTAACGAACGTATGGTATAACGACGTCATTTTCAGCTTCTGTAATCATGTGACCAATAATTGAAATACTGATGAGGCAATATCAAAATTAATATCTAAGTTCCAAGGCATGAGCGCTTGTGATGTATTTTCTCCTCAAGTTGTTCTTGCATGACTAAATTATCGTATTGTTTTAATTAAATGGTGTATTATAATTAACCATAGAATAGAAAAAGTTTGGTTCTTATTTAATTCAAAATATCATAATAATTCCAAAAAAAAATGTTGAATAACTATTATATACGACATGTGTCAGAGTAAATTATTTTTCCATTTGTCTTCTTAGTGTTCTTTTCAATTATTTACTTGTGTTTTTCAATATTTGATATTACCATATCATAAATATATTCTTTTACTGTAATAATACACACGTGTGTCAAAATCTCAAGTCAGTATAAGTCTATACTCACAGATATATCTCAAAGCTGAATTAAAATAACATCTTCTTTTCAACGATTTTTAAAATGAAAGTGTAAGAAAATACATGTTTTAGCTAATGCTTTTGTTAACCTCCAAGCCTAAAATCAGATAGGTGGTGAAGCACAGAATTACACTTCCGTGCAAAGAATTTAATAAAAATACAAAAAGAAAACCAAAGCCATAAAAAATAAATACGTTGACTATTCATAAATCCCCCAGCATTGTAGCCGTATGTTTGGTGATGTTAGATTTTTGAGAGTTTGAATCCCACTGGACTCTCTCAATCGACAATATTACTGAAGGTCCACTACCTCGCTATGCGACCTTTACCGACCGATCACACTTGACAGTAAATTGATCATGGCCAGTAATAAGTTGCTTGGTTCAGAAATCAATTGTCAAATTATTTGTTTTCCCCAATTATTATTCATTTAAAATATTTCACAGAGTATTTAACGTTGTACTCATCTTCAATCGGTACGGCTATGCACTCGATTTACATTGTGTATTCCACAGCGTAACAAAATTATTTTTATTTAATTTTTTAGCCTGGCATGTCCGTGAAAAAATTATCAATACTCGTTGTTGCATAAAGTGTAATGTGCAAAAAGTACGCAAAGGTTTATGAATAAGTTTTTTCGATAGCACGCTGTACACTCAAGAAACGCCTAATAATTTCCTCTACATGCAACCGAGTTGACACGACCAACGAATTTGACCAATCTGACTGATAATAATAAATACTGTATTTAATGTTTGATCATATTCAATCGAAATGTCCATCAATAAGATCTCACAACGTTTCCGACGGTGGCAATAAATCAAAAAGCCACCATTCAATGTACATTTTTTAACCGAAATTTCTGACCTTTTCCATACCTATGTGTCTATTTCAAAAAGGGCGATATCAACCCCAGCGGAAGTTGCGGGCAAGTGACGAGCGGGGGCGGCATGGGTTTTGGGTTGCCGAAGGGGAGAAAGGGGAACTCACAGCTCTTGTGGAAATGTGTGAGGCACAAATTGAAAATCAATGAACCGCGGAATTCAATTTTATATTAAAACCCATTCATCTTCGGGATAGGTTAAGACGGTGAAGCTATAAAAATAAGTGTGGAGACTTCCGCTTGGAACTTCTGCGACGCCCGTAAAGTATAATAAATACGTATAAATTTTATTCAATTTCTATCGCAATGTGTAATATAGTTTAAAGTCGATGATGCATTACGAACGCTTTATGAACCATGTTACAATTTTATATTGATGTTTATGCAATGATAATAAATTATCAGCCCTCAGATACTGGTACATCAGAAGATTTCACCTTACATGCAATCAACACTTTCATAACACAATATAGGTTACACGTTATGTGTTATAAATGATTATAATTCCAAAAAAAAATGTTGGTGTTTTTTTGTGACTTATTCAAATTACACACAATTAATCAACCAAACATTTTTCTACCAAACGATGCATATTCAACGATCAACCCATGTCGAATATTCAAATTAATTGTATTTTAAGTTGATAATTTTGTCTAAAAGATGTCATGAACTTTTTCCATTGAAGTAATGCATATTTTTTTAACTGCAAGTGTTTTTTGAAGTCACTTACTGCTCTATTAACAACGTGCTATAAAAATACGTGTTATTAAAATTTTCATTGTACCTGCTGATATAATATTTTTAATCACAAAAAATTGAAACTGTAGTTTTTGATTACTGTCAGATCATTCAATGCTGATTTTTGAAAAACAAACTGAAACAGACCTCATTTATATTAAATTATAGTATGTAGCCAAATTACAGTACACAATATCCAAAGTTAATTAATTTGACATGTGTGATTTTTTTCAATTTTTTGAGCATTGGCATAGCAACCCAACAATTATTATATAAATGTCACAAATAAAAAAATACTCTCTCAAAACTCTAGAATCGACAATTTTTTGTGCAAGTTTAATATTTTTTTTGATATGCTGTCCATACAAGAACTTGAACCCGTAAAATCTCTTACGGAAGCTATAGACGTTTGCCACTGCACCACGAACCCGACTATTAATAATATTAAAAATTTAGGTTCTTATTACAAAGTCTATCGCAAATGTCAACTCGTTGAAAGAAGCAGATTCTTATTATTCCAACAATTATTTCTAATTATTTGTTGTCCATAAATAATTCTTAAAGAGATAATATATCATAATGTCATTCGTCTCTTTTCATCGAGTGGACAATAACTCTTTCTACAAATAGTATTACATCAGTGGACTTCCTTTTCCTGATTGTTAATATGACATTATCAGGACAAGATGTATGCGGTTAGTAAACCACCAGTTTCCCATTCGCTAAGCATCGTAAATTGTTTGAGCAGTGTTAGACTCACATACGATTCTCTTATCTGATATATTTGTCAAGCGCATTGGATAATGCCTATGCATGTAAATGATTTACAAATGATATCTTAATAAACATACTGAGCTGATTTGGTAACCTTATAGTTCTAAGCCATTTACTCTAAGCCGTTTTTTTAATATTTGGAGTGAATATTACGTAAAAAACAACTATATCTCTATATAATAAATTTATTTGAACATTATTTTACAAAAAATACTTTTTATGTAGTCACTGAGTAAAGAAAAAAATTGTACTAGAATATAAATATTAAAATACTTGGCATATCAATCTCATCTCACTACAAAATCGCAGTACGGTCAGTTACAGTAAGAAATTTTCATTACCAATTGTTTGTTACACCCTAATAATTTAATTTTGTTTTGTATAAATAACTCTGTAATATTTTATTTGTTTAATCAGTTGATAATCATATTAAATAAAAGTGTATTTGGTACAAAAGAGTATTTTTTTAATTTAATGCCTTTTTATCAAGTATTGACCCATAAAGTGATTTTGATTATGTTCAATACATTGTCATTTATTCATGTTTTGTATCTTCAATTGTTTATCAATTGTTTGTAACACCCTTAACAGTTTTTTTTTCTTTTATTAGTATAAATAGTCACATATTAATTCTTTTATATTCGTCAGTTAAAAATGTTCGTGATAAGCGAAAACGATTCTGATCATATAAAATACATTGTGAAATTAGTAAATGAGTGTTTTGTTTTGTAAATATTTGATGTAATACTGACAATGGTACAATGTCAAAAAATGCAACCTTTATCTATTTCTATTTTAGCAAATTTATTAATGAAGTTCTATTTAATCATACCAATATGTATATAAAAAGTACGTTGATAAGGTAAGTTGATGACTTTATTAATCAATATTCCTTTGTCCTTATGTCCACTTTTGTTTTAAAAGATCAGGACCGGTTTCACTCATGGCGAGCATTATCAACTGATAATGCTCGCCATAATTTAAAAGTGTTATTTATACAAAGCAAATTGAAATAAAAAGGTGTAAAATACATTTGGAATATTAGAGGTGTTAAGCATTTCAATTGTTGTTAGTTTAAAATGCTTTATTCATAATTTGTAAATTCTTTTCGACTTGTTTTGTATAAATAATGCTATTAAATTATATTTCTTACCAGTTGATAATGTTCGGCATGAGCGAAACTAGTCTTGAACTTGGTAAATAAATAATTACAAATAAATATTGTGTTTTTTTTAATATAATGCCTTTCTACCGACTATTGACAGTGAAAACTCTTAAAGTGAATTATATATTGATTCCAATTATATTTTTCTCTTCTTAATCAAATATAAATGTAACACGAGTGTATCACTAAGGAAATATTAAATTTGGCTAAAAGCCACAGCTAAAAAGAAATACCGAATAAAATATAAATTTTATAATACACATATTATAGATAATTTTCAATCATTTTCTTACGTTCGTTTTGCACGATTTGACAATATACATAAGTAAATAATATAGCTTTGAAAGTATTAACAATGTAACCTACAATATTATAATACTATGTATATTTCTTCAAAGATTTCACGACTGCAATTGTGATTTTACGATTCTAAAGCCCTAAAGTATAATATCATTTTGAGATGTTTAAATTTACAGTTTGTATACGAGGTTTACTTGTAATTTTAATCTTAATCTTTGGTATTAATATTCGAACTGTCATTTAATCCGATATTATTGCCAATGAAACAGCTGAGCCGAGAACAAAACACGTTTCCAATGTATTTATAGCGCAAAGGGTATTTCGCAAGCAAAGGGCGTAAGATGTCTTACCTATAACGGAAATCCGCCGGCGCCATAGCCTCTGGGAGAGAAAAAATCCACAATATGTTTCTGCCTTGTACTATGGGACACGTATTCATCAATAGTCATATATAACATCCGCACACTACATATTAAGGTATTTTATGTTGTGTATAATAAATAATATATGGAATAATACGTCATACTTTCATCACTGTATACATTATTCAAGTGAATTTTGTAGTGATATATCGTTTGGAGATAGACAAAGTCTCACAAATACGGACGCCGATAAACTATTTTTCCAGGAAATTTTATAAATAAATTGAGCACAATTGAAAAGCTTGCCGATTTTTACTGAGCATGTAAATCTGCCAAATTCCCCACTTTTATATCATATATGTGAGTAAATATATTTTTTTTTTCCGACGAACAAAAATAAATATAATTCATTAAATAACCTACCATTCAAATCTATAGGCATTCCCATGGATTAATAATCCTTTTCGCAAGCAATGGCTTTAAACTTTGTAATGCATTTATTTCTTATATAAACACGATACAAATATTTACTAAGCGTCAGTTCAAGTTCATCTAACGCCTGAAGATGCCAAAAAGCATAACCTGGGTCGTTAGTGACAAAACGTGTGTGAATGTACATAATTTGAACGATTCAAATTCTCACATTTTGGTTATATATTTTTTTACGAAAGATTCAATAAAAAAATTCTTTTGAACTGTTTTCGGAAAATAGTTTAAAATTTCACGGACGTTCAGTATTTTTTTAGTCTGGCCCATTATCAACATCATAGGCTTTGGTTTCGTAGCTCACGGCTTTAAATTCTAATACCGGCAGATATATTAATTTATTTTTTGATTTATGTTTAAATGAGATCTCCCTTGGTGTTTATTAAAACACGGCGAAAAAAGTCAATATCAGTTATATCGATGGCCATAAGTTGACAACACATAACCGGCATGTGTTGAATTTTACAGGAAAGCCAAACACTGTATATATAATTAAATATTGGGAAATCAATGAAAATGAAAGATACTTTGTAGTAAAATAATTATTATGTATATTTAAAATAATCTGTTGATACATTATTATATAAATAAACTTTTTATTAACAAGAATGTTTGATAAGAGTTGACAATTTTAATTTTGTTTATTCTTTTATGATGATACGAGAAAACAATTCCAAGTATTTTGATCAATTCAATGCACCTTTTTCAACTTCATCCATATAGAAATAATAGAAAAATCATACATAATTGTTATATTTTTTTTAATAATCCAGTTACGGATTGTCCACTCTCCAATACAAAATGTTGCAGTAAATATGTTGGATTTTTTTTCACCTATTTTCAAATAGTAAGAAATCGATGTAGCTCTTTTACTATCTTCTGGCAGTTTTGTGGGCTTTTTTTGTTACGTGTTTACAACTTTAGAACAATTTCAATGAAAAATATTTTTTTTTAATTATGAAATGTCGATATTTTAAAAGAGCTTAGAAAAACAATGAAAATTATATGCATGACTCATTTTATGAACAAATGTCGGTTAAGTGTTGTCACGTATGGCCATCGATGTATAGTTTTTGTTTTTTTAAACACACAATTTGTTGTTTGCTTACACATTTTTTTTAAAATTTACAACCTCGTTTGAAGCTAAAAAAGGTTTATAGCATTTCAATAATATTCAATTTTACATACGAATAATTTGAGTTATGACTTCAGTGGAGGAGCAAATTAAAGTCTTGTGTCTCTTATTTAGATCAAAACGATTCGTAAGATATTATAGAGGTGATGCAATGTGATAATTAATTACATGCGCAATGTGACAAAAGTATTTTGTCAAAATCAAAAGGTAGCATGTCGCTTTTATATTTATAGGCAGAGCTTTATTATAAATAAAAAACCTTTTACCAGTAAAAAAAAATACACTGTCCAGGTAAATAATTAATTATTATTATTACCGTGGCAAACTTCGGGCAAATGTTGCCGAAATGCGGGCAGGGCCGTTTTCCGCTCACGTAGCTAATCCGGAGTGGGCGTCGCGGCGGCAATAAATACATTCCCCGAGGATATTAAAACAGAGGACACGTGCCTGGGCTCGTAGGTACGCGCCGGCCCTGGACCGTTAGCCGTAGACCCCGGCGTAGATGACGCGAAAAATGCTACGACGATTTACGGAATACATAATCAATTATAAGTGACAACGGTTATTTACATGTTTTACGAGCTGTGCTTATCGCCATTTTCGTTTTGCGTTAAAACATCAGGTGCTCTATCTGATGTTATCGATCAATTTCAAATTTAATTTAATTGCGAATAAATTGTTTCATTTTGATATAACGCCTTTCGTTTATATCATGTAATATTTGTTATACCTTTTTCACAATGTCCAGACACATATTTATAACATAAATATCTTTAATAACAGATGTAATCCAATTCAGTAAATGTTAAGTTGACAATGTTTTTAGATTTATTTTATCCATATTTGCATTATAAAAATCTAAGGATATTTGATTAGAGATGAACATTTTGTTCTTATATTTGTCATTTATGATAATTATTTTTTAGACATATCACATATCGTTGGTAAAGTGGCAAAAGGTATTACGTCAAATATAAAGATAAACATAAAATATAAAAAAAAATCATGCATTATTACTTGATCTTTATTAATACGTAATCTAACCACTTTAATAGGGTAAAAATATCAACGTATTTCAGTTCTACAGTTTTTTTATATTCTATGCGTTGATAGCTATTTCGGCTTTCGCCATCATCAGAACCAGTAGTTCTGACGATTTATGAATTATGAATTCGATCTCTTAACGACTCTCTTGAACATTCTTAACTATTTCACACGGTCACTTTCTCCTATTTGAAAATGACTTATTTCACCTTTATACACAATAATGTACGTATTTAACGATTCAAATAAAAAAATAATTATTAATTCGAGCCGTCGAGAGGTAAAGTGAGCATAGTAGTAAAATGGTAAAACTTTTTCTTGGACTTTTAGTTTTAAGTACCATAACGTCTTTAGACTTAGTTTTTTCGTGGGTGGCATATTTTTATTTTACGGATATACATAGCAGTATTTCAATGTGTATTATTAAAATATGTTACTTCACTTTTACATCACTTTAAGAATGTAGAGTATTACAATTCATCTAACTTTTTTCTATAAAAAAAAACTTGGCTCACTTTGGTTTGGTGATAACTTTGCTTTACCAAAAAGTTTATTTTTAATATAAATTAAATTTGATTTCATATCATTGTTGTACTATATTTCTGTATCAGACTGTGACGTATTTTTCCCTTCTTTTAAAAGGATCAACAGATAATTTATCGTAACGTTATTTAAGAAATAACTTAATATTTATTCTCATTTTTAAATTATAAACGTTAGTGAAAAAAAAATAAACTTAAGGCGCATATTTGGTAAATTAATTTACTTTTAATATATTTTTTTTTTATATATAAGTAGTTCCATTGTATTGATTGCTATAAACGTATGTATAATACCTTCCTTGCTTCGATAATAAAGTAAAAAATCCCAAACTCCATCTTGTAATTAAAAGATAAAAAAAAATGAATAAATTTTGAGTTTGTTCAAAAACAATCTTACAATAGTTTGTCTGAAGATCCTTTTCACAGAAGCGAAAAGAGCGTCAAAATTTAGTACACAACTTTTGGAATAGTTAAGTTGTCAAATTTAATTTATACTCAATTAATCATCTCTGGGATTAGAAAGATGATACAGTGCGTCTGTGGCTGTAAGGTAAACTAATAAACCAAAAACCAAATAAATATTTTATGAAAATATACTGCACGTCGTCATAAATCAACAAACTTTAATTCAACTTCAAAATTCTACTAGTCACAACCAAGATAAGAAAACTTTATTAACCGTAAATTACCCCGAAGGGCTATTTTCAACTATTAGCTTCTTATCGGATACCAGTTGTATGCCGGGAAAAATAATGTTTATCGTAGGTTGAGTTTTATATTTTCCACCCAAGGTAAATAACCTTTCTTTCTGTGATATAAAAACGTGAGAAATTAAAATACATTAAATTCAAGTTTAAATTCACAATTTACGATATGAAAATGTATTCAACGATTTAACACTTCGAAAAGATAATCTATAAATTAACGATGGCAATTTCTTATTAAATTACCTTATACATAATATACTTTTTTAAATATTGATTGAATATTCATTATTTGTACAGATATACCGATTACAAACAACCTTAACAAATTTAAATTACGATTATTGAAGAATAAACGATAAAATACTAATTTTACAATTAAATAATATGATCTGAACCGGTTTCATAAATGTTGCTATTTTATTAATTGTTTGAGATATTGTAAATTACATTCGAAATAACCTTCATCTTTTTCTTCATTGTTTTTTAATTTGATTGAAGATTAGTAGCGTGTATTTGTAAGAAATCTTATCTTGTTTTACAATAGTCAGCTTACTGTCACTTATTAATGTTTTTATCATTATATTTTTTAGCTATTTTAATATTTCTATTGCCAATTATATCCATATAAGTCTTATTTGGTTATATGGGTATAACTACATCATCTACGGCTTAAATTTAAAACTTTTCCTTCAATTTAGATATTGAAATTTGCATTACATTCCATGTTATACACGTATTTAAAAAATAATGCCCCATGAAACTTTATTATTCAATGGTATGAAATTCATAGCAATGCATCATCGTTAGTGCGTTTTCAGTCGTCAATTTGCAACGTTCTTCCATAGACAAAGTAAAATATAAACAACTTCCGTGAAAGATCAAAGCATCGTTCCTTCAACGGACAGATAGAAGAAAATGGGGTCTTTACAACATCATCGATAGGCAGCTGGTGGCACTTGATTCCAATCGGGTTTTCAGAGTTTTCCATTATAATAATTATTTTAAATATTTATATTTTATACAAAATTTACACTGGTAACAGATTTTGAAAAATGATAATGTCTGCTCCCAATGTGGATCATATGGACTGCAATTGTGTCAAAAAGCGCTGTTCATATATGACGTAATTTCTGTGAAGGGGTGGTCTGTGACGAATGAGTGGGGGCTTAAAAAATATTCAAAATTGTATTAGATCATTTATAGACTGCCTAGTGGATAGTTAAAATTATGTTTTATTTTTGTGAATACAACACAAAAGTATCAATTGTCTACAGGAAGAATTAAGAAATAAATTTACAATTCAATTTAAATCGTTCAAATTATGTACATTCACACAATTTCTGTCACTAACGACCAGAGTTTCGTCTTTTGGCATCTTCAGACGCTCAAGTACACGTATAATCTTGAACTGACTGAACGCTTGAAGATGCCGAAAGGCAAAACCCGAGTCGTTAGTGACAAAACTTGTGTGAATGAACATAATTTGAACGATTCAAATTTAATATTGAAATTCCACCAAGCAGCTTCAGTCGAAATCTTAAATTACAAAATGGCAATATCTTGATTCCGACATAATTATCAACTCAATAGATGTAATTTTGAATTTGATCTATTCAAATTTAATAATGAAATTCCACCAAGCACCTTCAGTCGAAATCTTAAATTATGTCAATAAATGTATTTAATACTTTTGTTATCGAACAATAAATTTAATTAATCATTTAAATTCTAAGTAAAAAAAAATGCTAAACACCACTCACGTGATAAAAGGTTGTGTATAACCGAGTTACGTGATAGGGTGGCATACAGCCGAAGGACCTATTTCACCCCTTGTCCGTCGGATATAATTAAATTTTGAAACCTGTTTTCTTTTTCCTTGTTCCCGTCGATTTTTGAAAGTCTTTGCTGTTTTGTATTCAGTTGGGAGGATAAAACGCCGGTTGATAGGACGCCCAGGGCGCGTCGCGAAGAAACTCAGCCATATAGTATTATTAATCTATAGTTTGTTCACTACCGTAGCCAATAATTATGAAATTGATTTAACTAAATTTACTTCCGGATGAATGATAAGCAAAATAAGACGAAAAATGACATATGTATATGTAGTTCAAATAATATTGGCAGGCGACATCTTAATAATTCAAATCACTGTTTAATCAATTTTAAAATAACCTCAAATTTTAATTAGCGGTCATGTTATGAGTCTCCATGTTTTCTCATTATTACGCCATCGTCAGCCGAAATAGCTATCAACCTTTAACTTTTTTTAAAACTGTAGAACTGAAATACCTTGATATTTTGATATTTTACCCTATTAAAATGGAGTTCTACCAAGTAAATGCCAAATCAATAAATAAAAGAAATATTGTGTTTTTATTAATTTTATATACACAATAAAAACATTTTATTGTCAGTTTAAGTTTATTCGTACACTTAAATACCTGAAGAAGCTGAAAGACAAATCCAGGATCGTAAGTCACATAATTCATCGATTCATTTTAAATCCTAAATTATAAATAATATAATTTATTAAGTACTATCATTCCGTAAAAAAATTGGTCGATGAAATAACCTCTATATATTTTTTTCTTAAACATGTCCATTTATTCGTTTCTGAAGCATGCGAACGTAGTATAGTAATATTGCAAAGGTGGTACACACAATATATCTGACCATAGATCGCGTTTACGGGATCAGGCGTAGAAAATTAGCTTCGGTGAATTAGAGGGAGCACTATCTGAAAGTTTCGGGACCGGCACGAAAAATTCGGCTCCGTGCCTCGACTCGGAAATCGCCATCTATTAACAAGGTGCTTTATATACGCCGAGAAACTTCGATATGAGATTTGGAAATAAAGATTTTTTTCATTGAGACGAAGGGCTACAAACAGTACTTCACTAATTAACTGTAGATTAGAATTTAAGAGTGTTTTTATAGTAATGCCATGACCGCTTCCATGTAGACTTTTATAGAGTTTAACTCGGAATAAGTGTTTATTCAAAAACTGCTAATTATTCAGATGCTACAACTTCATATTTCGGAGAGTTTATGGATAAATGAATGGAACTAGTTAATAACTAGTGATTGATCGATTGTTTCCGATACACCCTATTTATATAGATCGCATGAGTGGAAAGGAATTTTAGATATCACAAACACCTGTGTTTTCGAATAGAAGCTCATTGATCAGCTGAAACATGAATTTGTATTAGTAATGCTTGTATTAGAATTTTAGCCCGTGAGTGAACCAAACTGACTTTTTGTAGCCGTTACATTCTTCTTTTTCAAATATTCTAATCATTTTTTGGAGTAAAAATATATACATATATATGTATGCTAGGTGAATCTCGGTACACACCAGTATGTTGAAATAATAAAACTGATCATAAGAAAATATATTTTATTATTTTTTATGACTTAATTAACAAATAAAAATATTTGCTCAAAATACACCGCAAAAAGGAGACAGCGAAATATTTATAATTCTTTTTTTATCCATGTCCGCTCCCAATGTGGATACAAGCATATTTTTGGTCTACTAGTGAAAATGTATTTACAAATTTGAATCGTTCAAATTACGTACACTCCCACAGATTTTATCACTAACAACCCGGGTTTCGCCTTTCGGCATCTTCAGGCGTTCAAGTGCACGGATGAACTTGAACTGATAAGTTCATCAGTCGTAAGTCATATCAGTCATAAGTCATAAGTCAGTTCAAGTTCATCCGTGCACTTGAACGCCTGAAGATGCCGAAAGGCGAAACCCGAGTCGTTAGTGACAAAATCTGTGGGAGTGTACATAATTTGAACGATTCAAATTTAATATTGAAATTCCACCAAGCACCTTCAGTCGAAATCTTAAATTATATTAAAAAATGTATTTACAACTTAAAAATGAGTTGAACTTTCAAATATTAATATTAATTAAATACCACAATTTTGGTCCTCCACTTTTTGTGTTAATTGATTTTCTACATTTGCAAACTGCGAAAAAATATTTCTTTTTAGATATCCTACGTGTACTTTATTTCGTTCTTTAAAGTTTCTACCTGTCTGCCCAACATAAGCAGCTTGACAGTCTTGACAGGCAGGCGATAGATACCGCTCCGATAAAATGATTCTAGCTTATATTTACTAGGTTAACAAATAATCCGATGACGATTCTTTAATAGTTAAATACGTATCACAATTTGTTACGACTTTATATTTTAATGAACTTCTTTCCGCAGAACCCATCGAAAATATGTAAATACTATATATGGGTTGGTTCAGTACTAGTTCTACAGGATAGATCGTTCAATATTTAATATAATGGTAGTGCGTCAGTAAAATATCACAGAATTTTAAATAGGAATTTTAACAATTGAGTACCTTGTGGTTTTCGTGGTTATTCTTTATCAGAACGGTACGTAGCATACGTATTATGTGTAGATAGGCGTCTTTGGATATTTTGAAAAACCACAATTCTTGTGAATAAGTAGATAAGTGGTAAAAATATTCTTCAAATGATTAATGGTAGCAGTATTGCTTTAGGCTGGTCACGTGTATCATTATATTCCAAAAGTTTACAATTGATGATCAGCAATAGACAAATTTGGCGGTAATTTTATGGAAGTTTACTTTAAATATAAAATTTAATTTGATAACTTTGTTACTCCACTCCACGCCTCTTTAAAGACATCATCGGACAGAACATCGCAAGTAATTCATATGTTTTAAATAACACAATAAGTCCATCTACTGAAATCTAAGGAATATTTGCTTTATAATAATTCAGAAAAAAAATGTTCTGCCCCTAGGCTTAATATCTGTGGCACTATTTTCATTATTTATATAATAACGACACAAATAGTTTTTTGAAAAATAACAATTGTGTTAGTCGCTTTAGTATTATGTTGAGATCTTCGCATAACGATTAAAAGAGCTATCACTGATTGGTCTGTGAAATCATCAATTCTTGACACATATTTACATTTAATTCGTGCGCAAATCTCAATTGCTGTGTTAGTCTGTTCACTGTATCTATGAATACAACACCTGCCTTGATTTTTACATTTATTTCATAATTGTTGGTTTAAATGTATTTCTGTGCTGTTTCGATTTTCTTTCAATACAAACTCTCCAATGTTGACCATTTTGTATACATATAACCTACTCCAGACCACGCCAATTATATAACACATAAACAACCCACTGGAGTTTATTTGGAAATGTAACATATATTATGGTAATTTTGATAAGCAATTACGCGACTTATTTGTGATCATTTTGAAAAAACTTCAGTTAAAAAAAAATCAAAATCTATTTTCAAAAATATTCTTTATTTTAAAAAACGGAAATGGATTTTTGGTAAAAAGTGATATTGATATTTTTAATAAATGTATTGAATTTTTCTTCTTCTGCAATTTATACAAAAAGAGAAAATCGTCGTTTGGCATACAATACCACTTCATTAGTGACAGATTAACTAAAAAATATTTTTTTTATCATTCGATACACAATCTTATTTTCTAAGTATTTGTTTTTATCAAAGTTTTAGTCGGAAACTTGTAGCATTAACTTTCGTCACATTTTTTCGCTAACGCTGTATTGTTTTCTAAAGACGATATGTATTAACATCAGGATTAATTAATTATTTTTGTTCATTTTATGTAAAGTATATTTATCTTTAATCCAGTGTTCTTAAGCAAAAATATTCACGAAACTTTGTTATAAATGTGCTCTTAAAATAAAACTGCGATAAATTATTTTTCTATCTCCTGTAATTTGTTATAAGTTTTGCTTCAATATGCATGCATGACTCGTAACTTCAAGATAAGAAATAATCTCGAATCGATTGCACTGTAACCGCCATAAATTCACTTAAATCGGGTCCCGTGCAATTTTTCTGCGACTATTTCATTCGAATCTGCTATTCCAGTGGGAACACTTACTTCTTTCTTGGATCGTGAAATATTCTCAGGATCTCAAAACGTATAGAGTAAATTTAATATTTTTCCAGCATCGCTTAGGTATGACATATTTTTTTAATATAAAAATGGTTCACTGGTAGAATTATTGAAAAACTATCCGATTCGTGATTATCGGTTATCATGAATAAAAAAAACATACCTTATATTTTATAAAAACTCTAACTACTTGCCATGTTACGATGAATAGCAATTACTAGGTTAGATCCAATTGTCATTTTTTGACGGAAAGACATTATATCGAAAAAATAAAAACCTTTTTTTCGGTCAATTTCAATGAAGAGAACTATTTTTAAAAAATATACAATATTAGAATAAAAGTATATGAGATATTTTTTTTTCTTTTTTTCTAACTCGAAATTTTGAACGTATTATATCGACTGTGGAAAGGAAAAAAGACGTAACTCTCTTTTTTCCAAAACAGCTTTTTTCGATAAGCACAATGTAAACAACTTGACACACGTTCTGTCAAAAGGATGGAAGCTGAAAATGCCAAATTAGTATCTAAATTTAGCTTTTAAGTTTGAAAAAAGAAAGGCTTATGAAAATTGCAACCAGGAAAAAGGACCTAAAACAGGTTTTTCTTTTAATTTATAATTAATTTTTTAGATAATTTCTTGAACAATTTATTAAATTAATGTTAGGTTAAGTCAATAAAAATCCAGCTTATCAGTCTCCTTGCACTTCAGGGTTATGTATATTTCATAATTTGCTTTCAGCCTAAAGTCATCGATAAACGTTTTTTGTGTCTTCTGTAAAATTTCCACAGTCGATATGTATATTTGGTTGTTGATTATCCCACCACCACCCGTTACGTGTCTGCAGCCGCTGTTTCACGGCAGCCTTTCATAACGCAATACGATAAAGAAAATAAACGAATTCACTCATCATGTTCTTGGCCCGATATAGAGAGTTGCACGGTACCTATCTTTTAACCATTCACTGCTGTGCTTAAAAAAATAGATATAGAAAAAAAAGAAAATGTGACTTGCTCAACCATTTAATATAATTGATACTAATATCCTGTGTATCCGTATACTGAGAACTCGCCGTGGCGGAAGAGTTAAAATCTACTCCGCGTTGAATTTAAATAGGAATCAAGTATATCATGTTCCACATATTATGTTCAAATCTATCGAATGGCTCAAAATTGAACTTGGTTGTGATCAGGTCGGCGTAGTCTATTAGGTCCGTATGTATAGTTTTTTTTCCGCACATTGCTATTTTACCTCTATCAAAATAAATATCTGTTCTGACAACCTGAATAGCAGGACGATTTCGAACATCGGCCGTTCCGTTCTGTATTAACCCTCCAGAGACGAGAGATTTCGATAAAAAAATATTTTTTAAGCCATATTCACGGATAACTTTAATTCCTAACAAAATTTTTAAAAAAAAAAACGCAAAGTCGTTGTATGAAAACCCCGCATGACTATATGGTCATGCTCATTCTTTTATGTAATATTGTGTACTGACAGTAGTAAAGACAAAAGAGATCGTATGGGCACGCAAACATTCGGGGTTGAAATATAGCTAAACGTGAAATTTTTAAAAATATTTACAATTTGACCTCTTTAAATCAACATATTATCAATATATTATCAAAAGAACTGTAAATAGTTTGATTTTTTGATAAAAAAAATACTAACAGTTTCAAAAAGTTCATTAAAAAAACGGAAATTCAAAAAATGGCATGTACTTTTGATAGCCGTTTCTGTCCCCGCGGCTGATGACTAACTGAAGTCTGTACTCTTCTAAGCCAAATATGATTGAAAGCAACGATATTCAGGTAGAAAAGGGATGAATAGAGGGATCAATAGGCAACGGTGTTTGCTGTGACCATATGGTCACGCTCGTCCTTTTCACGTCTCGCAAAAAGGCGAAGAAACTCGGGCGTTTTCGTACAGTGCACGCGTGTGCTCGACCGCTAGTGGATGCCACTCAGCTCTTACAGCTGAACGCGGCCACTAAGTCTAAGCAGGCGAACACAGATATTGTATAACATACGGAAGCACAGAGCCGCGTATACTTATACCCAGACTCATCTGCCCTGTGCTGCGGTCCGTTGTGAACCCGGCACAAATTCTTGCTTGATTCGCACAATTATATACTTATACTATTCTGGTGATGTGTTCTTTCAATTGCACCGCAAAAATGGCAAAGAAACTTATTGAATTTGAGTAAATTGTACTTTGTTTATTTTTATATTACCCATTTAGACTACTATTAAAAGATATTATTGTGGATCAATGTGCTATTCATATGTCTGTTATTTATTATAAAACTCAAATAGTGTGTGTTTTGCAGGGTTTTGGAGTCGTGTAAAAAAAGACGACTCCGAATCCAAATATTTTTTTCTATCATTTTATTTTATCTTTTATATATGTATAACATCAGATCGTCTTTAATCAGCCTAGCATGCAGTGGCAACACTATGGGCTATTGTGGTTTGATTATGCATCACTAAATATATTTTTTTAATGGGTCTGTGTCTTAAGATTTAGCCGACTCCGACTCCACATCCTTGGTTTTTGTGCGGTAGTAGGTTTTTTGTAAAATATTTTTATATTTGTATTTACATTTACTAGGAACTTTGAGTTCTATTTGAATCACTTTTAAAAAAATGAAGCTTTAATTTCATTTTAAGTGTCATTCATATATGACACTTTCATGGCGCAGCTGTTACAAGATACGCTGATCACACATTTCTGATTCACCTACCTGTTCCTTCTAATTTCATTTTGCCCTGCGCTTTTTCCCAGTAAACGCTTTGCTTATTGGTCGCGTTCGATGACTGTATGTATGCTGCCGATATCGTCAAACCCACGGTTTCTCAACGGTGGGCCATGTGGCCCCCCCAGGGGGCCACAGCGTGTTCCAAGGGGGCCGCAGAGATTTATTTTTGTTTTGGGGAGCCACAACACAGTTCAGGGGGGCCACGGGCAAATCAGAGATTTAAAATTTCTCGGTGAGCTAAAAAAAAAAAGGTGTTCTTGGAGATATCCTGGGAAAAAGTATACCAAATCAGAGATTTCAAATTTCTCGGTGAGCTAAAAAAAACAAAAAGTGTTCTTGGAGATATTCTGGGAAAAAGGATACCAAATCGGAGATTTTAAATTTCTCGGTGAGCTAAAAAAAAAAAAAAGTATGGGGGCCACAGAAAAATAAAGACACTCAAAGGGGGCCACGCTCCCAAAAAGGTTGAGAAACACTGGTCAAACCCAATCAAAGCATGTTAACCTTGTTTCTGGTTTTGAAGAATTATCCATTCTTATTGATTATTTAATTCAGCAGAAAGCGACCAAATATAGCTTTGCGATCTATTTGTTTTTTACTTTACTTTTAATCATGCATAAATTAATGCAGGTCACTTTAAGGTGAAGCCACTGACCTATGGCAGTAGGTTATTTTTGTAATATCAACTATCTGTCGTCAATACTACGCACAAATAAGATTATCAATACGTTTCATAATATTTAATAAAAAATCGGAACCTACTTTGTTTTTGACGTTTTTTTATTATTACAGAAAATCACTAATGTTTTGCATCACAAATACAATAGAACAATTGTATCGAAGTTTGAGACTTATCATGGCACTAAACACTCAAATTCAATGGCTTAGAACAGGCACGGGCAAACCGTGACCTTCGAGCCGCATGCAGCCCGCGAGCAATATTATATTTTTGAAAAAGGTTCACGTTTTTATTTTTTAACACCTTTTTTAAAAAATATTTAAAATAAATTTAATAACTTTAAGCTGCAACTTGAGATGATTTATCTGCAGTGTGAGCCTGATTAAGGGGAATTGTACCGTCGTGAAGAAATCTGGAAACTGTATAACGCAATTAATTCGGACAAATTCAACCAGCTAAAAAATGTTGCTCGAAAAATGTTCGTTATTTTTGGATCAACCTATATTTGTGAACAAAGATTTTCAATCATGAACCTCAATAAAAACTCTTTACGATCTTAAGTATTCTAAACAGTTTTAAGAATCTCAGCTACAAAATCGGCCACTGAATTTCATAAAAATGTTAAAAGACCTAAAAAAGTTCCATTCCTTTCATTAGATTTTTTTTATAGTAATATTTTCTTTCATGATGATAAATAGTGTACATTTAAAAATGGTATTTTACTTGCGGCCCGCCGCTTATTTTGAATTCCTGAATTTGGCCCTTCATCCGAAAAGTTTTCCTTCCCCTGGTTTAGAATTACAGAGGCCGAACTCTAAAAATACGTGTTTTTAGTAAAGCTCGGTTTTAGCAATGCCATTATCATATTTATCAGTGAGTATCACAAAGCTATATGTCGTTCATATTACCGTTTATACGGTACGTTTGGGTATATCTACAATTATAATGTTAGAAGCACAAATGTAAATCAGCTTTTATACCTGAGTGAACTGTATGCAATGTGTTATAGACCCCTGTGATCTTAATTCTTCCAATTATGGGCCAATTTGTACATGTATGCGGTGAACCAATGGGTTTTAGCTATATTCATTCCAAAATATATGTATGTCCCATATTACGCATTCATAATGGTACATTTTAATTTATTTTCACACACTTTCGCCTTAACTATTAGAACTATTGTATTTTTATCATTAGTTTTTATACTTACAGTTCAAGCCAGAAGTTGGCTGGAAAGGTTTTGATGGACCACGTAAATTGGGGCTTGTAAAATTTACTTTTGTCGGCCTTAGAATGAAAAAAAGATTCTCAGATCAAATGAGTACCAAATTGCAATTTCTGACGTATTTTTATCTACGATGACTAAAGTATACAGTTCCAACCATAGAATTATAGATCTGTACATATGTCTGCGTCAATCTTGAAACTCTTCACTCTTGCAATCTAATTTAGGTCACAAAATTGTTTATCAATTGATATTTATTATTCAATAGTATATAATAACCTGTGTGGTCGAGTGGTCAACGTCGTTGGCTACCACTACCCGGGTTCGAATTCAAGTACGGGCAGTTTTATAAATTGATTTTTCAATCGATTTATGAATTTCTGTTTGAAGGTATGGATGTATGTGATGTCTTGAATCTCTCCTCCCCTTCCTATGGGCGTACCGAGAGCGATTAGATAACTACTAGTTCTGTCCTAGCCCTTTCCTTCTATTTCTACTATCTTTGGAAAAAGAGAGGTTGGGCAACTGAGTAACAAGCAGTTCTCGTAGAAACACTTCTGTTGAGATAATCTCCATTTGGAGTCCATATGCTCCACATTGGGAGCGGACATGGTAAAAAAAATATATATGGATATGAATTTAAATTCAATTACCTTTATAATTATATACGACAGATTAAAAATCCTCTCTTTACCGTGAATAGCGCTGAGAATCAGTGAGGGCCTTATTAACATATTTGCAGCCCATCGTTGGTTTTAACTACTGACTTACGACCAGTATTTTGCTTAAAAAGTCTTAACACTTTTTTGATTTGTGTAAAACTAGATAAAGTATTTTATCTATTTTATATAAAAATGATTTTCGATCGACTATAATCAAAAATTAGTCACTAGAAATCCATTGATACGCCATATGTTGACTGTAATTATAGTAAAATTATAAATACAAAAATATGCACATTCATACATCTCTTTGACCTTCTGGTTTGTTGGTAGTGGAATATAACATTAATGACATAAATAAAAATCTAATTATTTGCGGTTTCATAAATTTACATTAACAGTACAATGATATTCGATTAGATAAGTTTTATCTTAATTCATTATTTAACCGCATTATTTGATATAAGGTGTAACTAATTAGAGTTTGAGTGGCAAATTAAAAATATATAATATTAAAAAACGATAAAATTATTATTGGATCATAAAATTTTAAAATCCCATTTTTTATCATAACATACGAACCTATTTTATTAGCATAAATTGATAACCATAAGTATGACGAGTGTAAATAATATAAAAACATATATGAAAATATCGACTTAAAATTATTTTCAAAAAATAAAACACTCATGTAATTTTATTTCATATTATTAGAACTGATTTCGTGCGTGATGTAACGAAACCGGTACTAATCATATTAAATAAATATATAATTAGTACATAAGAGTGTTTGAGTATACTTCCTTTCAGCCAAGTAATATCAATATTGTATCTTTAAAAAGGTTTCAAACTATTTTTTTTCATATTTATAATTTTCGTGAACCATAAAGTTTCTAAACGCTTTATCTGTAAAGAATTTCATGTTTGACTCATTGGCGCGTTTTCTGAGAATTTCTGTGACAAATACATTTATTAATTAATAAGAAGTAACAGCACGTTAGGCTTATAAAAAAACAATTTCAATTTATAAAGACGTAGATTTATTATTATTTAAATCTCAATAAATGTTTCGAATTTGTTTTGAGTCTGACAAGGTATGTTACAACTATAGTTGTATTTGTTTAACAATAGATATTATTTTATTCAAAATCTGGATCAAAAAATTTTACTTTGCTGCCTTTGAGTTTGACACGAGAATTCAAAAAAATGTTTAACTTATGTCCATATGTATCTACTTCAAATTTAGTCACATTGCTTGTCAATCTTCGAGTGCGTAAAATGCTATAGTCTCTTTCAGTCAATTGCAGCTCATTAGAAATAACATGGTTGACGTAGCCATCCAGCATCACGAAACTTGACTCCAATCTAAGGGTATTGGATTTAGTTTTGAGTGACGATTCGATTATTTTAAATGTTTCCACTAACATCTGTTTGTAGTTTGCCACGCTTTTTTTCGCCGTCACCAAATCTTCTTTTGTGTCTTGATATTTTTTTTCCACGCCTGAATTGTAACTGATTAAATCAAAAATTGTGTTTTTTGATAAATCCAGAAGCTTTGTGCAATTGCTGGTGTTTGGGTCTATCAAGTTTCTCAAGTTAATAACCAGATCATTAAGTTTATTTCCGGAATTAAAGAGTGTTGGTGTAAGTGAATGGAATACTAAAAAGAAGTCAAAGGGTCCTGAAGATTGTAAGTTAGTCATCACGGCTTGGATTTCTTGAGCCTTGGTGGTAGTTTCCATATCCGAGCCATGGACATCTGAAAATAAAAAAAATCTCAATAAACAGTGTTTTTTCACAATTTACTTAACTATACTGGAGAGTGTTGGTGGAAAAGCATTATATTCAAGAAATAAAATACCCATTTGCACTAATTCCACTTCTATTTAATATGATCATGACGAGTTTCATTTGATAATTCTCATCATGAGCAAAATTGATTCTGATAATATTAAATAAAAGCGAAATTATTACAAATGAGTATTTTATTTCATGATCTATTGCAATGATTATTTACTGGGCTCAATTTACTTTTATGATACTTTTAGATATATAGAATATTATAACGCATGTAATTCCGATTTTTCTAAAATACTACATGACTCACTTCACCTCTCAAGAACGCTTATTTGACATTTGTGAATATATAAATGCTAGATAATAAAATATGTTTTTATTTTAATGTAAAAACAGATTTCTTAGATGCATTTATAATGATTAATTTAACTATTTTTTTATTTTTTAATAAATAATATTTATCTGTGCCTTTAAAAACCAGTTATATTAATTTCTAAACTCTAAAACAGTGGTTGCTAATTTGCCACTCGCCAGCTATTGGTGTAACGGTACTGTTGTCGAATCTAAAAATGATGGTATTGCTTGCAAACACGGGTTATTTCAAAATGGTTAAAAAATAAAACTTGAATTTCATTTTGAAAAACAGTATACATTTTAAAAGTATTTTTAGTCTTACATTACTTTGGAATGATATTTTGAATGTTGTCAATCCATTTTTGAGACCGATTTTTAAAAATACCTTCAAAAATTATTGTTATCTGCTAAATTACATGCATGGTTCATGTTTCAACAACTTTGGAATGAGCAGGGTTTGCAAATAATACCCTCAAATAAGTTTTCATATTGTCGTTTCAATAATTTATTTTATTTTTAAATTTATTCAATATATTTCAATATATTCCAATTTATTTTTACGTGGGCGAAACTATGAGCAAAAACTTTTATTTCTAAAAACTTATACCTCGCTTAGGAAGTATGAGTCACCAGTTCCTAGGGCCGTTCGATTGATCAACTCATTGCCTAGTGAAGTGGACATTTTTAGTAATAGTATTTGTGAACTGTTTGTGAAATTTTACTATTTTATTTCTTGATTTTTTGTGTTGATTTTTATGTATTATGTAGTTTTATTTTATATTTTGTGTCTTTATATTTGTCAAGTACATGGCGATTTGGCGTAAGCTGTTATGTCATGTACTATAATTTTAATTTTAAACAATAAATAAATAATGTATTGAGTATAAATTTATCACAGTCATTTTATTACAGTCATTTTGTTGAATTGGTTTCAACGACCATCGTTTTTCACTCTCAACCATTATTATAGTTGCATCAATTAAATCAAAAAACAAATATCAAGCTCGTTAAAATATTACAAAGCTGTATTTATATTATATAATTGGTATCTGCTTGTTGGCTTCTGCCTCATTACTTTTATCGCTATACAAACAAAAACATGTAATTTATATAACAGAGTTTCACTGTTTGATATAATATTGATAACATACATATAACACAGTAAGATTGGTTATTAATATCAGACTGAATTAAGTCATATTTCGTCGGCTGGCTTCCAGAAGTCATTAACAAAATTTCGATTTTAAAATAATTGACCATAAAGTTTAAACT
Organism: Himalopsyche anomala; assembly: GCA_031772345.1. NCBI lineage: Eukaryota > Metazoa > Arthropoda > Insecta > Trichoptera > Rhyacophilidae > Himalopsyche > Himalopsyche anomala. The sequence goes on from CM062828.1 coordinate 5,142,714, forward strand.
ACATTTTATCAGTTATACCCAAACCTAAATAATAACACAGTCGATTTTTGCATATTTTTTTTTTTGAGCATGGTTACTCAATTTTTGATGTTGGGAGCTTCTTTTAATCTTAATGTTTCATGGCGATCGACGTATTATAAGAATTTTTGTTTATCGTTGTAGTTCTACGAAGTATTATTTGTTAATTTGGAAATGCAAAAAACCTTAAAAAATTGGTTGTCTGTAAAGTCGGTTTACGGACGATAGTTTAACGTGACAACGTCATAAGAAAACATTGATGAAATGATTGCATACTTTTATGAATAAAATGGAATCATTTTTATTGAATTATCATTATTTTGTATGGATACGAAGAAGGAGTGAAATGAAATCTACAATTTTTTATTGATATATTTTATTCGCACTCATTAATTCAAATATGTTTATTACTTTGATGAACAGTTTATTTACAAGTAACAATGTGCTAGAGATAGATGCGGCACAATCCGAACGGTAGGCCGATCGTGCCTCTCTATCGCTTATCCGCGCTCTCGCTCGCACGCTTGTCTTCGGCGCAACGCAACAAACGGGACAATGAGTCATGTTTTTTTGTGCGTGCAGCGGGCGTCATCGATTTATAAGACGTTGTCACGTCAAAAACAAACGGTTTTTTATTGTTTTAAGTTTTGTTATATTATTGATTCAACCAATCATAATCAGAATCATCTCAATTTCGCTTTGCAATCGATCGGATGGAAATTTTACTGTAAAATAATGACCGTTTTTACAACATTCAAATTTACGCATTATCTTTAATTTATTAATAATACCTGTACCAAGAAGATTTATTTCTTTCCTTTAATTGTTTTTTTTTATTATTTTCAAAGTACCTTTGATAAAATCCCGAATATTGTGATCTTTTTAAAGAGATGGATTATACTGCATTATAAAGATATATTATAATTATTATGTATTTTTTGTAAATAAAATGTAAAAAAAACGCTTTTATTGAATTGGAAACGTCGATATTCTTCCAGAAAACGACGACAAAAACGATGTAAATAAACTTTGTTTTAAGATAATCGACTTTTTCGTGAAGAGAACTGAAATGTTCAAATGAACAGTTCTCGTAGAAAAAGGTAAGGTGTTTGTTTATTTTCAATATAAAAAATATCATATTATTTTTAACGTTTAAAATATTTATGTGTGGCCCATCAGAGACATGCATTATTTTATTTGACCCACCGAGTGATTTCAGTTGGGTACCTCTATTTTGAAACGTGTTTAAATTTATCGAACTGCATTCGTAACTCAAAAAACGCCTTTTTTGACTTAAATTTTTCTGGGAAAATGCCGATGGTATAATAAACAGTAAAGGTCAGTTGTACATACAAGATACTTCGAATTTGGTAAATATATTGAGTTTATATTCTTGGAATGTAAAATGTAATGTTCTGGACTTATTATGCTATCATGTTAATGAGTCAAATCAAATCATACATAATCATTTAAAAACCAATTTCTTCATGATACTGATAATATTACCAATCTCTTTACAGGCTAGTGAGTTCATTGAATCCAAATTGTTCGTCTCATTGTTTTAATTTATTTACAACACCATTTATATACATTTTTACTTGACTCTTTTTTACATGGTTTTGAAATCACATGGTTCACTTAAAAATACGTATAATATATTTTTTCCAACACGATTACCAGAAATAAAAACCACAGAAGCGGATACGGATGTCCTAATTACCAATAAATTTAACAACACAAGACAATAAATACTAACAAATTAAAGGCTTTATTAGAGTCTAACAATTTAGATGTGTTCGACATTTTTTGCGATGAATTTGATTTACTTACAGTATTCATATACATATTATAGGTCAACGTATATGTTATCAAGTAACGATGAATAGTACTAGTGTTGTCTTAATTAAAATACTAACGTACTAATCAAGTCTTTATTTTAACCTTTATTACACAATTTTGCATGCCTTAATATTTTTCGTTTTTACATAACACGGTTTTTTAAATTCAGGGAATAAATGTTCGCTTTTTACGCGTTTTTGTGGAACGTATTTACCGTGTAAAAAAAAGAGTTGAGTGTTTATTTACTGATACTTACATACCTAAACGCGGATACATTAAATCACAGCTCAATGAATTTTTCCTTCTGAAATCAATGATTATTCAAACCACGTATTGAGAAGACGAATTTAGAAGCATTTTAATTTACAAAATCGTTACATTAACTGTGTAATCTACGATAGATTGCAAAATGGACAGAAAATAAATTAAATTGTAAATTAATTTCATTTTATTAATATAAAGATATATTTACCCGTGAAAACAAATGAAGCAGAGTTTGTCAAATGATGAGATGTTTTTGTCGTCACTTCGTATCGATAATTCAATACATCGCCATTTAATATTTGCCTTTGCCGATTGATGTAACACCAAAATCCATCCGTCGGCGATGTGACATCAGCTTTGTATGGTGCCCTCGCTAGATGCTGAAGACTTTTGTTTATACTACCGTAAAACGAGAACCTGACCATGTCTTCAGCGTCAGGGATGCATACTTTGAATCCACTTAACTCCAGCACTTTAATTTGAACACTTGGCACATCGTCATAGTTTGCATTGACAAAAATCAAATTCCACAGCACAATTAATGCTAAAAACCGATTCATATTTGAAAAAAATTGTTTATCATAAGCAATAACTAAACACTTCTGGGCTAATAGTTGATCTAAACTTAAAAAAATCACTCCCAATTATACTGCTACGCTATTGAAAGACGGCAGAATACTGAGCGATAATTTTGTTTATAATAAATTATCTGCAAGTCTAAAGTAAGTAAGCAAACAAGTTTTAAGTAGCATCTTGAATGTGATTTCACAAATATTGTTATTAATATTTTATCTACAAAAATGCTTCATTTTTTAAGAGCATAGGTTAAGCCTTTACGAGTCGCAAACATTTTTTTTAAAGTGAGTAAACTAATCAACTATTTTATAAAATGGATTTAAAAAGTCACATAAAATCAAAGCATCTGTGTCATGTTTGCATGTTAATAGAGCATCCAATCTCGGATAGTTTTTGTAATTCGGGATTGACAAATTTTTGCTCGGCAATTATTCAATAAAAAAAATTGTCGATTTCAAAATGCAAAGACGCGTGATCTTTTTTTTTGGCCCTCGCGCAACATTCTCAAATTTTCTCAATTAGGAAACCCCAGGATCAGTACTATCACAATCCTGGGATTGGAAGCCTTTCACGTTAGTATCCATCGTCAAAATTAATTTTAAAAAAGAGTCAGTATACTCAAGTCATTCTCATTTTACTTAGCGAGTTTCAAATAAGTAAAACTTATTGATTTTACATTATTATTAAAATATAAATTCTTCTAGAAAATATCATGTAAAGAATAAGAAAAAACACTCAAACCTAATTTGACGAAATTTCACCATAAGACAGTTAAGAAATATTCCATTTACTTTTAAAATGGTGGTAAAAGAACATGTGTCAATTGATACGACTCGTAGAGTAGTGATGATTGGAAACATCAATCAGAATTATTAATTTTATTTTTTTTAAGTATACAATACCAATACACCATTTTTTTATCTCTTTCTATAATATTTAGGTAAAGTACTTTTACTGTAGGCTTCAATTAACATGAATATTTTATAATTTAAGATTTCGACTGAAGGTGCTTGGTGGAATTTCAATATTAAATTTGAATCGTTCAAATTATGTACACTCCCACAGATTTTGTCACTAACGACCCGAGTTTCGCCTTCAAGCAGTTCAAGTTCATCCGTGCGCTTGAACGCCTGAAGATGCCGAAAGGCGAAACCCGGGTCGTTAGTGACAAAATCTGTGGGAGTGTACATAATTTGAACGATTCAAATTTAACATGAATATCTTATACTTTTAATATAACCTTGAATATCTTGATACTTTTTTACAACTATCTATGAATATTTTAATATTAACTTTTTCGTAATAAAAATGGTCATAAAATTTATTTAAAAACCAACATCATTTTACAGCGTGAAACCAAAACTTTGTAAAATGAAAACCATGTTAATTGAAAAATAACATCTGTAGTACATATTTTATCAACATAACTTACTAGCCAACCGTTTCTTTAGAAACGATATTTCACTTCTCTACAGCCTTTGTATACAAAAAACATTTTCAAGGGCAGTCAATGCATTGTTTGAAAACCTGTTTTTGTTTTTAAAACGAGAAATCATACTTGTGTTTATATTGATATATATCTATTAAATAAAACAATTCCCAGTCAATAAATTTTATACTGATTAACCACACACGTGAATTATTTCAATTATATTTGTGCTGTTCTTATAATATTTTACAGTTCAAGTTTGCACTTAGTCAAAAAATTTAGTATCTATTTTAGCCAGTTACAAATAAACAGCTTAGATTGTCAATGAGTACAATAATTACACAAAAATAAAAATTGTTAACAAACTTTAAAAAATATCATGCGTCTACTCACAGTATTGCCAGTCTTTCTCCACTGCTGTGCACGCGCAGTTACTCAGGTGTTTTGACATTTAAAATAACCTCAAAAGTTTCAACGTCTTGTTGTCATTATCGCCTTCTTTTTATTCAACATATCTAACCTAACTCAACATAAACAAAGGTGTTATGTCATTTCGTCTTTGACTAGCGCTTGTTAGTATACTAACATTACTTAAGCCGTAATAGTATTTGATTTTATTCTAGCGCTCGACCGTGAATTTATTTATACACTAGTCAAAGTGAATATAAATTTCAATCACATAAGTAAGCTCAGCTAAAAATGATATCGTTGACTAGAGATTTTTCACTTTGGCTGTGAGATATAGATAAATATGTTTTACACTATAGCTGTATACCTTCAGTTTTGCTCAATATACATCGAAAATTCTTCAAAATAATTTCCTTTGTTCGTAAAATCATTATAACTAAAAAAAATAACCAAAAAAACGTCAATTTTTGACACAATATTATAGGAACAAGTTTAAATAATTTATTTTTCAATTGACAGTTCATTGACTTCACAATCACTACAGAATTATCGTTTTAAACACAATACAAAACGATATTATTTGACGGGAAAAAATCACACGAAATGAATAAATTAAAAAAACGTTAGTAACTCAAAAAAAGCAACACACTTCTTTGCGATACAAAATATTTGTTACGTATAATATTATTTGTTCCACGTTAAAAGATTACGATTTTATGATGTTTTTTTCTCTTATTCTTATTATTTTTAAAATAACATACTTTTAATTGCAACAAGTAATTAAACTCATTTTTTATTATTAAACATTTAAATACAATAATATAAAATATGAATTTATCGACATTTATTACATATTGTTGTCCTAATTAAAATGCGTTGGCTTCTTATTCACCAATTAGTTTATTTTCGTTTTAACCTAGCAAAAATGTTTTATTTAATAACGTTATTAAATTCGAGCACTGCAGGCACAGCACTAACGATGGCAATTTGTAAAACAACTTACTACCAGCAAACAATGGTTGATCTTCGAATTTTTACCATTTTTTGCAGCGCTTTGCCTCACATAACGTTTGTGAACCGGTCACAAACCGGAGTTAAATATGCCAAACATAAAAGAAATAAAACAAAATTATCTTGTGTTATAACGGTATATTACCCATTCGAAACAACCTGTTTTTCAATTATTATGAACAATGAATGCTTTGCGATCAAACGCATATCGCTTAATAATTTACTTTATAAAAATTCAATTGATTTATGTAGACAACTTATTTACCCCAAAGTAATACAAGATAACTGCTTCTTTAAAATGACTAAGTACCTAAAGAAAATTATTAAAATAGTCTACCAACATTTTTGTAACCATATCCGCTCCCAATCATATGGCTTTCTATAGATGTATCTCAACCGAACTTTTTCTACGAAAACTCCTTGTTACTCAGTCGCTTAACTTCTCTGCTGTATTTTTACTGTATTTTACTGTATTTTTCAAAATAATATAGGGTGTTAGAATAGGTGAGAAGATGTATTTTGTACGAGTTTCTTTTCTAAGCCAGTATATATATCTAAGTCAATGTAAGTTTATGAAGCATATTATGTAAGTAATGTAAATCAATGAAGCATATTTCTGATGAAAGCGTAAGCCGAAATAGCTTCAACTATACATAAAATAATATTTTTAGAACTATTTTACTTTAACAAAACTTATAGGGGTGTAAATAATCATAATAGACTTCTACTAAGTAAATGCCAATTCGACCAATAAACTGACTGATAACGTAGTATAGGATAGTTCATAAATGTTCATTTTTCGAATTAGCAAAACATTTTCCAGCGGCATTCAATTTGACTGCTGGCAGCTGATTCGTGCTCAGTTTTGTCTGCCATTTTACCATGTAAAGACACGTCAGAACAATGCTTGCAAATTGTACAAATTTATGTATTCAAAAATGATGCCGGTTATAACGTTGCAGTCAATGTAGAACGCTACAGATACATAATTACTGACATTTTATTCCCTAGCTGGATAGTGTAAAATGAATAAAGTAAAACAGCCGTGGTTTCTAGAAAACGGCGCAAAATTTCAAACAGCGCGCGCACAAAATAATTGATAGTTTTACTTAGAAACGCCACATATTTGAAGTATAAAAATGGTATCACTCTATTAACATATTTTCCCTGTTGGATGGTTAGTTAACATATTCATTCAGTTTCTATGAAGTATTCGTCAGTAAAAACACATTTGGATAGCTTGGTTTTTTCACAGTTACTGTATGTGTTACTACTCTGGCAGGTAGAGGTCTGCACGGGCCTGGGCACGGCCCTCGGACCCCTACCCGGCCCGGGCCGCGGGCCAGGGTTCGGACGGGTAAGCGCAGTTGAGGAATTTATTTCTTCAGAAAAATGTTTCAGACTATCTTCGTGTCATAAGTCAGCCATGATGATTTTTATTATTACCAGTTCCATAGAGAATCGTAAATTGTTGTAAATTTGTAAAAAAACGAGTTTTTTTTGGGCTGATGAGTATAAATCTAGGTCGGGTATCAAGTGTGGTATTAGACTCGGGGCCCGGGTCTGGTCGGGCCTGAGTCTTTCGGGCTCGGACTGGGTAATTTTATAAAATCTCGGCCCGTGCAGACCTTTACTAGCAGGGTAGATAGAATACAATTATGCATGGTTTATTGGCAAGCATGTTTATTATTTCTTTTAATTTAAAAGTGACGTCTTTTTATATGTTTCGATATAATGTGATCATTAGCACGTTTTATCTTTCAAAGAAGACTGATTCTGGCTAACCAACGATATAAAAAAAGTCATAATGTCAATTGATACCAATTGTCTATCAATGCTACTCAGGAAAAACCAGTTTATTTATTTATATTATTTCAGTATATTATCAGCATTAAGTACTAATTGCTGGACGCAATATTTACATTTATGAGTGAATAGTTTGTACCATTATAAATATTTATTCAGTACTATTTATTTAAGACGGCAAAAAACCTATGATGAAATTTGAAATAATATTTTTTTACACAGTTTGTTTTCTTAGAACACACAGCAATAATCCGAAACATTCGACACATTGTATGTTTTTACTTTTTTAAAGACATGTTCACTTTACTATTTATTCTTTTGTAAGCCCATAGAAGTATCGCAACAGAAGTTTTTCTACGAGAACTGCTTTTTACTCTGTTCCTCAACTTATTTTTTTTAGAAAAGAGTAAAGATAGACATGATAGAATGTCGTACAATACTCATGGTTAGCTTATTACAGGATTGGAATGATATGAAGGGAATTATTAAACAGCACAAAAATACATACTTTCGAACAGAAATCGATAAATAGATTGAAAAAATACTGTTCGTACTAGGGTTCGAACTAGGGCTTATACAAAAACCGACTTTTGAAAAAACCGGTTTTCGAATGTCATAAACCGGTTTTAATAACATGTGAATTTAGTACAACAAAATGCATAGGTTAAGAAACAATATCATGTAAGCGAGCATATATCGACTGTGGAAAGAAAAAAAGATGTAACCCACAGTTTTTTCAAAACAGTTTTTTTCGATAATCACAATGTTTCAATCTTGATACATGTTCTTTTAAATGTATGTAAGCTTTTAATGCTGAATTAGTATCTAAATTTAGCTTTTAAGTTCGAAAAAAGATGATCTTGTGAAAATTGAAATCAAGAAAAAAGACATGATTTTTTTTCCTAGACAATTTATTTAATGAATATTAGATTATGTCAATTAAACACCAGTTAGGAAGTCTCCGCGCACTTCAAGGTTGTGTATATTTAATAATTTGCATATGGTCCAAAATCATCAAAACACTATTTCAGTGCTTCCTGTAAAATTTGGTATGTTTGGGTAACGTCTTTTTTTCTTTCCACAGTAGATATTGTTATATAATAAAGTAACACAGTATTTAATATTATCAATAAGGTGGCCGTTAGCGACACAAAGATCATTTCTGCATAATAACTTTTATATTACATATGTAAATACATATGTAATATCTATGCTTTAAATATGTCTAAAAGAATTGTAAATTCTCAGAAAAAAATACACTATAACTTTATCCTTGTTTCCATTTGTTGTTAACAGTTTTTCCCAGCTTGTCAATAAACAACTTTCGTTACATTTTGACGTCAACGCCACATAAAACCAGTTTTTTTTCAAGTATTGGAAAATACGTTACCTAGTATGATACTACTCGGTCAGTTCAGTGACGTCCATTAGCTTCCTTGACCTGCCGTGTGAAGTATTCTTAAAAATCAAATAGTTTTGGTCAAATCTTGACAAGGTCAATATCAGATATTGTTTTGTTATCATTTCAGATATAGAGCTTGAGTTTTTGTAACGTAGTCTTTTCGTGATTATGCATTACTGACGTGATGAGTCTCAGTTCATATTAAAAATCTCTAGTGTATATAATATTTAGTAACCTTTTTTTGTAAATTAATATTTCAAAATACTTACCCTTTCTACAAACTCCTACATTTATAATGTTATATTATTTTTTACTAATATATTAATCGGGATGAGTTTAACAAAAGGGAAACATTTGCATTTTTGCTAAATGGAGAAATTGAGTACATGTTTTTAGATGCTTTATGTAAATGTTATGAATTAACATGGTCGTGTGAAAATTTTATTCATTCTTACGTCACTTGTTAATTATTTATTATGCAACACGGATATTTTGATTTGGTTCTTTTTTTATAACAAAAAATATGACTTTTAGGGAAGTTTGCCGCAAATTAAAAAAAAAATACTGCATACAAAACAGAAATTAAGTTGAGTAAAAGTTTGATTTCTTGATCAAATTGATATTCTTAATATCTAAAAACTTCAGATGGTCCTTTTGTATTGATTTAACTTAAAACTAGCTGCATCTGAACGCAATTATTTTAGTTTATTAAAATATTATCACTGTAAGTTTTAAATTAGATCAGTATGGACAAAAGGGCTTAAGTTTATTACAAAGTGACATCTATGTTAACAAAATGTTAATCCATTTTTAAAAGACATCTGTTTAACCTTTTTGGGTGAACAACCACAAAAGGGATTTAAAATGAACAGTGTCCTGTAAAAAAACGTTATTTTTTGATAATCATATCAAAGGTAAATTTTAATCATCAAATATATTCAATCATCGTCAAAACGATATTCTGGATTCCTTACTTTTTGCTTTTGAAATATGTTGTAAAAGTCCCACAGCAATAATAACAACTCAGTCATTTAATGTTTTCAAATCAGAAGAAATAATACCAAAATAATAATAAAAGACAAAATATTATAAAAACGATTATTTTTTATTTTTAATATAATTGTACATTATTAATATCTTTGGTATTTTTATATATAGATAAGTGACTATGTTAAATTTTATATCTAAAGGTACATATATTATCAGTTAATAATGCTCAAAGCAGTTATGTTATAATAAACTCATTTAAATATGTCAATGATTATTCTGTTTTCAAACACATAAATTAGTAATTAAAAAAAATGAACAGCAAAAAAACATTTAAGCAGTGTATTAAGTAATTTATGAGACATAAAACAAAAATTAAAAAAATTAAAATAACCTTTTTCAATCATTGAAAGTAACTATCAATTTGTCGATAACACTGACAGTATATTTTCGTTTTTATGAAAATTTCAATTTAATTTTAAATAACAAGAAATATATGCTCCATAATTATTCATATTCTAGAGCAAATTATTCTTTTACATTCACTGGTGCATCATTTATTTCAATAAATAATATTCCCTTACTTTTAAATAATATCTTTTAATACTATCTTTATATTGAAACTATACGAAATTAATTTGTATGTGGATGTCTTCATATCTTATGTATATTTTAAGTACATATTTTATTGTCGTAATAAATTCTCATCTTTCAGTTAAACATAATAAATAGTAACTTAATATAACATTCAATTGTTTATCGTTATTGTTAATGTCATGTTTTTAAATCAAAATAGAAAAAATATTATCTATTTCAATTTGATTCAAGACAACATTGCTGTTTTTTAATAAAGAAGCTTCATACACTTTTGTAATGTATCTAAAGACAAAAAAACGGACAAGACAATTTTTGGAAAGTAAAAATACTCAAAAAATAGCAACATTTGTAGCTGTAGCATACTAATTTAATCCAAAGTTATAGGAAACAAAATACATAGTATTGCTTTTTTGTCCTCTCTAAATATAGAATATTCCAATTTAATTTCTTCAATATTTTGATGATAAGAAATAATTTATAGTCGAGAAATTATGTCGATACTTTACTTTTAAAACATAGAAAGCTAAATCTTTTGTAAAAAGTACGTTTCTTCCACAAAATATGAACAAAAATTCATTTTAAATTGTATAGAAACCTCATTGTTGTCGATTATTACTCTGATTATAAGTATAAAATCTTTAATTGTTACGACCAATGTTGAACCCATTGAATATGGAAGATATCTATATTAAATTGCCTATATTGTATTTTTCTTCTCGTATTTTTTTCTCAAACATTCTTAAAAGGTTTTGATAGTAAGATGACGCTGAGTGAAGTGAAAACAACAACGGTATCCAAAGATACCAATCCTCAATACACAAACGTAGCCTTTCAAAGAGGCAAACCCTTCACTCCTCAAACGAGTAACAAGAGAGCTCATGTGCATATTTCATTATCCACATATTATCCAAATTGATCAAATGATCTCTTAAACTACATTTACTTCAATTTGAATTATTTTATAAAAAAATAGAGCAGGAATCATTCAAAATCAACATCTTCTATTTTTACTTTTTCGCCGGTGAGTTTTAAGCGAGATTTTAAATAAATATTAATCTTCATCCCATATGAAGCCATTTCAAACTCAGTTCTGTTCGAACTCATTTTTTGAACACTGACAAAATCTAGCTTTTTCGTAGGAACTCCCAACTCGTTAAGTATTAAATGCTGCAAATAACCATTGGTCATTGGAAACGTAGTCACCAGTCGTAAGCGATTCGTTTTATTCTTAAGACTGGATGAAATAATTTTTAGCGACTCGGTAAGAAGACTTTTATAGAATTTCAAATCGGCATTTGTTTTTTCAAGATCCGATTTTTTATCACGTAGATTTCTTTCTATTCCCGCATTGTACTCGATCAACTGGGATATCGACTTCCTTGATGCAGCGAGTGACTCCGGACATCTATCTTCGATGTAGACTGGAGTAATTTGATTTCCTGGATATGCACTAGGTTTTTGTTGGCATGGAAGAGCAGAGAAATCTAATACGTTTGTGTTTTTTTCGTCGCCTTCTGTGAATTTCTCATCTGAAATAAACAAAAAAAAAATTTTTGAATCATCGAATAAAAATAACATGTTTTATTGTAACTGCTTACAAAATATAAGACAACATTGATAAAGAATTTGTAGATCTTTACAATACGGATAAAAACTTTTCATACTCGTCATAAACGTATTAAGGTTTTTACTAGTAAATGCAAAAGAGTTTTGACTTTTGTTCAGAGCTAATACGTTCCTGTAGATTATCATGTTAAAAAGTATCTAGATCCTAGACATTTATTTTATACTGTTATAAATACGCAACACGAACGAATGCATGAGGCAAACGTCATGATTATTGTATTAACTTCTGACGGATGAATTTACTGCATCTATGTTCACTTTTGTTGTCAATTGCTTGTTTTGGTCGATCTGTCAAACACAAGATGTCGTAGTATACGGTATATGGTAAAAAAAAAACAAAAAAATATTTTAAGCAAATCTATAAGAACCAATATATCTTCTGTGATGACAAAAATTAATGGTTTGACAGATAAAATATTCAAACAAAATTTCGTATATACATACTTTCGATGGATTCGGCGGTAACTTTGTGGAAGCTCATTTTAATATAAAATATAAAAATAACTTAGATTATTTCACGCATTGTGCTACAAACTGTGACACGTCTTTTGCCTTTTCAGAGGCAATACAATCTTACATACAGTACATTCGTACTTAAAAAGCATTAGTGAAAGTAAAATTGTCTGAGGATGCCTCGAAATAGGCGAAACACGTGTCACAGTTTGTAGCGCAATACGTGGAATAATCTAAGTTATTTTTATATTTTATATTTTCGTACCAAACTGTTAGTTAAATTAATACATATCGACATCAATAGATACACTTATTTACCAAGCGTCAGTTCAAGTTCATACGTAGACTTGAACGCCTGAAGATGCCATAATGTAAAACCCAGGTCGTTAGTGGCAAAACTTGTGGGAGAGTACAACATTTAAAGCTTGAACGATGAAAATTTAATTTTGAAAGTCCACTAATTACTTTTATTCTTAATCTTAAATTATATCATAAATAATTATAATTACCTGTAAATATTTTCGTCTGAATAAAGCTCCTATAGTATAATTCATCAGAATTCACTTCGTAAATGTAGTTCATGACATCCCCTGTATTAATCGTCACATGGGTATTCTTATAGCACCAAAATCCATCACTCGGTTCGTTAATATAACTTTCGAAGCTGGTTTTCCGAGGAATAAAAACGAATTCGTTTATATTGGCGAAGAAAGCAAACTTATGAATGTTATCATTGTGAGGAATACACGCTTCAAACCCTGCCGGTTTTAACAAAGTAATTTCAACACTTTTAGGGATACTATCAGGTATCACAGTCACACCACAAGTAGTCTTCAAATTCCACAGAACGAAAACGGTAAGGAACCAATACATTTTGTGTATATTGTAATACGACGCACTCTATAAAAAAGCCAAGTCAAAATCAATTCAACGTTTACTTCTCTACTTCTTGACTAACACTGAATCATATTGTTTTATGCTGATTATTATATACTAACACGCTGTCACTTCGTACGTTAGTTGTATTTTCCAGCGATTTTTTCTGCAAAGAATAACTACGCAATAACTATAACATCCTTTCCTCAATAAAATATCACACGAAGTTTTTCCCATTCACGATATCATGGTTATAATTATAGAAACCCCTTCATTTTTTTATAAACTATTTCGTAAATATTTTATCGGTAAATCGTCGTATAAACTTGAATTAATTTAATATAAAATTTAAATTAACTTTGATTATTCCACGTATTGTGTAACTAACTGTGACACGTGTTTCGCCTCTTTCAAAGACATCTTCAGACTTACTATCGCAAATTTTGCTTAAGTAATGAAGCAAGCCCAAACCCAAACCCAAAAACCCAAACTCCATTATGTAATTTCATAATTTAAAATTTTAGAATCAATCTTGCTTCATCACTTAAGCAAAATTTGCGATAGTAAGTATTGAATCAATTTTTACAAACAAGATATTAAATGAAATAAAATATTATTGAAATTGAAGTATTTATTTAAGTTTTAAAGATTTACGTCATATTCGTGGAAAATAATCGATTGTAAAAATAGCATTAGATATTCTGCAGGGTGAAAAAAAATATAGAGATTTGTGGTTGTCTATTTGAATAAATACAAAACACCATATAAAAATACCAGAATTTCAAATATTTCCACGAAAGCAAAATTACCCAAGGATGTACGAAATCATTTAAAAGAAAGAAATGAAAGCAAATGAAGATGTGCAAGAATTGGTTGTAAAAATGCAGTGTGCAGTCAGAGCGCAATGCGAAAAATGTAACGAAAGCCTCTGTTCTTCATGGTTTTAAAAATATCATATTGTATAATATTTGTTATGTATAAAAAGCACAATATTTGTGACTAAAATGTTAGTAGTCTCATTATATTTTTTCAAAATTACTGCTTGGTAGCACATATAGTGTAAATGTTATAGCAAAAATTTAGTAAAAAAATCAAAAAAATAACCTGGGCACTTGAGGGCTAGAAATTTATTTGTCCATATAGACACCGTGGGCGCTAATGAGTTAAGCTACAGCTCGTATCTTTTGAGTCAGGGGCTACCAACCTTTTTGAACCCTAGACTGCATTCAAAAATATCGGTAGAGCGACGGGCACCACATTTTTTAAAGATTTTTTATAACCCTTTGCCGAATTTGTCGATTTTATCAGCGTGACTCTTTTTTTTTAAGCTCTTTCAAGAATTTTGAAATCCAAAATCCCAGGAATTTAACGATTTGCCCAAATTTGTTGGCAGGTGTACAAAAATCGGTTATACATTTAATGAATACTAACTGTAAGCCCGTTGGCCCCAACTGGAGAATTTTTTCGCATTATAAAAAAATTAAAATTTTCCGACATGTAACAATCAAATGCATACTTACTTATGACATTAATCAGAATAAATAAACTTTCCCTATTCCCTTTCCCATCATCCCAACTTGGCTCACTTTACCGTATTTTAGTCTTGTTGACCCCAATCTATCAAACTATTTGGCTTACATTATTTAAACATGTAGTATTTGAGCATAAATTTACCTTTTCCAAAGCATATACTCGTTTACTCGTTATTTAAAACAAACGATACAAAACTTTTAAAGTATCGGGATAAATTATAAACACCGTCTGCTAAAACCTAAAATATTTCATTTTAAGCCATCAGCATATACATACATATATGAAAGAAATGGAGAGTCTAAAATTAGATATTAATTGAAATAAAAATCTTTCAAGAAAACATGGATACTTTTCAATGAATTTTAATATTTCCTGGACGTTAAAAATTAGCAATAACAATTGATAAAAAAAATAATCGCAAATTTAAATTAAAAAATATTTAATGAATACAACGAATAGTTAATTCTACCACCCTGGTTATCATAAGCTCATTATTGGCTGTTCCAAATGTTAAAAACGGTAAAAACACTTATATTTAAGATGTGAGTACATGCTTAGACAAATTTGTAATGATATTTATAAAGATAATATAATTCATCTGTACTCTTAAACGACATTTTAAAATACAAAACTGAATGTACGTAAGATTCGCGAAACATTCTTGCGCAGACTGTATATGACATACGTGGAATATTTACATTTAACTGTCGAGACTACATGTGAAAATATATTCTGAAGATTTAAATAAGATACAATAATGTTTCATAACATAGAGACCTACATTATTAACTCATTTATTTTGAATTTATCAGACATACTGCAGGTGTAAATGTAGACCACACTTTTTATTTGACAGATGTCACAATATTCCACTTTTGAATTTTTAATACAAACAATCGAAGTCACTTTGAATCGCAAATATAGTTCCTTTTTCGAATGTTCAATATATATGATCTATTTTTATCGTCTCTAATAATTATGACCTCAGTTGATAGAGAGCTCGGCTGACAGTCCAATGTTCTGTGATCGATCCTTTGTTTATGTGCAAACAAAGATTCAGCGATTTTTCACAACACAAAATGTGCTTCTTCAAATGTCAGTGTAATGAAAAAATATGTCTAGTTTGAATAATAAAATGGCAACAGCGGGGTAGAGGGAGGGGACATCTTTCTAGACGTCATCGAAGAGGCGAAATTGCGGACCGACATTCTTACCAACATGCACTCAAACAGAAATTATTATCGACTACTAATAATAAGATATTGAAGAAATTTGAAAAAAGACAAAACCTGCATCTACAATATTTCAATTGAATATACCGATATATACATACATATATGGTCGTAATTTACTTAAACCTTACACTTTTTGGATATCTGTATTAGGAGTTAAGCCTCTTTAGCGATAGTGCATAATTATTATTGTCCGTTATTTCGTGAACACACTCAACGGCACACGCTTATCAGAAAATTGCATACGTTAAATATCGTTCGTTAAAGATACACCACCATTGACGTAGAATTAAGCTGTACAAATATGGTGGGGTTGGTTTCCCGCCAGCCTGGCCGAACGTGATAAGGCCACGGTTGACCTCAAATTGTTTGTGTACAATATGTCCTCGTGGACCAACTGTCAATATGAGACTTGTCCATATATGCATGTTTCACGGCCGAGTAACTAACTAGCTGACATTGGAATGGGTCTACATTTTCCACAAAAGCTCAGCTCTCGTTTAATTTACCTACATTGATGACACTCTAATACGCGACAATATAAATATATATTGTTTAAGATCAATTGGATGTCTTTTTAACGCATGTTTTTTGTTCTTAAAATCAACGATATTACAGTTAAATTTCAATAGGTTTATTGGCCAGACTTCTGATGTACATATTTGAAAGATAAAGGAATTGTAGAAACCAACAGTTGAATTGAAAAATTTCCGTGTACTTTCTTATGTATTCTTCCTGTTCGAAGAATGTAATTAATTGTTCATAAAATTTTATAAATTCTCAGACTGTAGTAATATGCTGGGATTTTACATAGATGTCTTTTTTTTAATAAATTGTTTGCGTAAAAGAACGTAGCAAAGAAAAAGGATTTCATTGTACGTAAGTATATTATTGTTTATAACTGAATAAAAACGTCATTGTTTTTTTTTCCCCACCGATATCCTTTGTACGCCGCTATAATAACCAAACCAACAAGCGTATTCACTTCTCAGGCGCTTGGAGCAATGCAGAACTGCACGGTATCAATATTTAAACAATTAAATAAAAAATTGATTAGTTCATCCATTAACAACTCAATTGTGTTGTTAAAGTTTGATTGGTGCAACGATCCATTTGATTACATGGCCAATTTCACAACCATCATCTATCCGTCGACGACGATCTCTTTCTTTATCTTCAGTCGTCCACAACAAGTCTCCCTGCATCTCTTTTGACGTTGTCCGTCTCCATCTCCTCCAGGATGGCACAGTGATTGTGTGTTTACTGTGATTCATCATACGTTTTGTATAGCTCTTTAGGTGGAGAGAGAGATACTCTTCACGAATACATAATTTAAGACTTAACTTTTTGTATAATACATATTTCATATGAATTATGGTAAATTCTGTAAAATAAAATAAAAGTTATTACAATTAAAAACAATATCATATACTTTTAGGGTGTTCACTGTCAATACGTTGTGGAAAGACATTATATTAAGAAAAATACAATATTCCTTTACACTTATTTCCACTTTTATTTACCAAGATCAGGACCGGCTTCGCCATAAAAATCTATGTATAAGAAGAGTTTACGTTGGTTAATGCAATGGATACAGTAAAGGGGAATTATTAACCATTAGCTTAGAGTCACTTATTCATAATACAGTAATTTTTAATTTTTTTCAATGCCGATTGTTTGTTACACCTTTTTATTTTAATTTGTTTTTGTATAAATGAAACTGTTAAATCATATTTCTTATAAGTTGATAACTCTCACTATGAGTGAAAATAAGTACAAAATAATATTGTTTTCTTAAAATATCATATACATAGTATATAAGGCTTATAAAGTTTCATCAAGCTATTTTTTATGTTTTGTCACTTGGTTTTCAACCTTAAAATAATATTATTTTATACTCTATCAATAGTTAACTAAAATTTATGAACAAACACATTTTTATTTTATATTAAATAGAACACTTATAATATTTTATACCAAGCTGATGTATTCTTACGTTTTCTTAAAAATATACTTAGATAAAACTTTATAGAACCCATTAACGGTATTGACAATCCTGTCAGTCATTTTAACAGGGATATATATTTATCCAAAGCAATAAAATTTACCAGACTGCTTCTGTTCGATTGTCAAAAAACCCATTTCGAAAATGGAAGATTATCAAATTACTTTTCTAAGAGAGTTATAAAATTTTATCGCCTTCCTTAGAAGCAATCACCTAATAGTGTTTTGTTCTCAGGTGCAAATGCTTTAGAGACAATGGATAATTAAATTACTCACCTGTACATATTGCGAATTTTCTGATCGTTTTGCCGTCCCACATTGCGTACTTATGTATATAAAACTGCTTAACGATTCAAGTGTATATACAGGGTTTGCTGTACCGCTATATTTGTGCAATCTAGTGCTTGAATCCTGCTGTGACAACCAACTGTTAAGTATTATATGAATGATACCAAACACTTTTAAGGTTTTAACTGTCAATTCTTGGTGGGCAAGCCCTCAATTAAAATAATAAATTTAGTTTCAATTTTTTTTAAGAGATCAGGATAGCTTTCGCTTGTTGTAAAATACCAAGAGTTAATTACTTGTCCAAAAACGATTGACAGTATTTTTTTGTACCCTGTAAAGTAGAGGGGTATCAAATAGTTTTTAATTTAAAAAAAATTCTATGAGCAGATTTCTATAGCCATGTGATCAGTACTCTTGGGCTTACATCCTATTTGTTTGCGGTGTCACCTGCTCAGCCCGGAAGTGAAATCATATTTAAATAATAACGTTGTTATTCTACTGGTTTCGTTACTTGGTGTGACTGTGTTTCACCTCTTTTAGTAACATCGTTGATTGGCTCTATTGTAAGATTTTTAATTATTATAACGTTTATATTTATATTCTTGTTGTATGTTGCGCCTAATAACACAGCCAGTGGAATTACAAAGTTGCCAATTCTAAGTTTTTACAATAAAATTAATTTCCAAAAACTCATCGCCGAATTTTGAGAAAATATAAAAATCAAGGATGATTTTAATTTTCGGATTCATGGGACCTCGACTAATATCTTCGGTCCTGGTAACAGAGCGAAAAGAAAGAGATAAGATGACTTCATATCCTTTTTGTAATTCCATCCGTCTTGTCTTATCATGTTCTTATAGATTGTTTACAATGTAGTTTCAATTCATATAAGCTACATTAGAAGGCTATATATTTCACATAAGACTTCATCATCACATCTACAAAATCAAGTCACTTAAAATATGTGCCTCCACACTCGTTAGACATAAAAGATGCAGCCAACATAGTTGCATAGTTTTAATCCGTTAAGATATTTCACACAAGTATTTTAACTTTGGAAATGAATGCTTCGCTAAAAAATCTTTAATTAAATACTTTTTCAATACATCATAATATTAAATTAAATATTTACAACATCCGAAATCAATTATATCTGAACGTCTAAATTTGGTTTCACTTAGAAAATACACGAAACATTACATATTAATAATATAGTCGTGCAGTGAAGCATTTGTTGTGTACATGGGATGCTGCTTTACACACGTCAAAATAATCAGCTGGCACGCGTTTAATTTTCTACGACCACGTCTCAAGCATGCACAAAATATTGTTACTGAACGTCTGTCAACTTTAAACAATTTACAATACAACCGAAAATTTTAGTTATTAAATTGGTATTTATTTGAAAATACACTCTCAACGTTGTCTCCAAATAATTAACTATAAAAGTTTTTAGCACGTGCTTCTGTTTTTTATGTTAATTCACGCCTGTTGCTGGAATATTATTGTATAATATTTATATGCCTTATTCAAGGATACTATATGTATCATATTTTATATGTATCATATTTTATATATTTTCAAGTATCATTGTGAAGCCACAAACTGTTTTGTGGTTTTAGTGAGTAAATAATGACTTATTTTAATCTTGAAATGCACTTCTTATTCATCGGTTGGTTGGTAAAATTAAATTATTTTTTTGTTAAATTTCTTTCTGGGTGATGAAAAATATTTCTAGAAACATGATTTTGCAAAAATAATTAAAACCCAGATCTGGATGACAATATTGCTTTTAACTTTTCCGGTTCTAACATCAAGAAATGCGACCCCAATACCCACATTTTCTTAAATATCTATTTTAATATGGGTGATACAATGTTTATAATTAAGGTATTCTTATATCATAGCTTTTTGGACCTTTTTTAGTTTATATAAATACGCGATAACGCGATGCGATTACGAGATAAGCGCCCGCTTATCAGCGATCGTTTGTAAGATAACTAAGCTGAACGCGTCAGTTGCAAATTCATATTTGTACTGGAATGACGTCTTTTTTACGCGCAACTTAAAATATGATTATTTATTAAAAAACCACCGATTTTTATAAAAAAAAATGTATGAGGAATGATGCAGAGATATTTTAAAGCTATTAGATTATTATTTTTTTGAAATTCATAAGAATAAGGCCAATAATGAGGAAACCACTGGGGTCCCTAAACGACCCCCATCGGCAGAGAAGTATTTTTCTAGTCTCATAGCCGCGAGAGTTAAAACCAAATAGGGGTACACAGGTACGTCCCTATTGTCGTCATTCTAACTTGAAGCAGGAACAGGATGCCCAAGCTTATTTGAGTCATCCAAGGTCCACATCAGTATGTAGGGTTTTTTTGATGTTGATAATTATGATTTTATATATATAATAAATGTGATAAAATATATTCAGCATAATTAAAAAAACATTTAAAAGTAACGTTACTATTTTTAAACTTCAATGTATTACATAAGTAATGAATAATTATTACTCTGGCTTTACACATTTTTTTTTCAGACAAACCTTGTCTCCATCTTTAATTTTGAAACCTATTGCAAATAAGTAAGTTCTCTTTATGCCGTATAACTATTTGTTTTGTTAGAGAGATATGGTAAAATAACATAGATTTTAAATATCTTTAACAGGACTTGTTAAACCATTTTAAATTTAAAAATTACACATAATTTGAAAAAATAAGAATACAAAAGTTAATAATATAAATTCTTGTCGTGAGCAAGCTTCTGTTATCGCGTGATTTTTATAAAACTAGGGTAAATTGATAAGTGATTGAATTTTATTGGCTTTTATAATATTAGTTTATTATTATAAGAGAAGTAAATCAATCATTTAATTTGGTTCTTTTATGATAACGAAAACTATTTTTTTATTTGCTTTCAGACGATTTTTTTTCGACAGCAATATATTGCGATATGATTATTTGAAATTGACAAGTTTATTTTTAAAAAATCGTGGTTTTTGTGTATACAGTACAGGGCAGATTTTTGTTGTATGAGTTCATTACTTAATTTCGTACTGTTTTATTTTTAAAATAAAAAATTGTCCGTTTCAGATATCATGAAAATGTGAAATATTTAAAAAAATCATTGCATAGTGAGGAAAATTTGTATTAACACATTATAGGCAGGAAACGTAAAAATACGTTTATCGGTTTTGTTGGTATATTGACTCATAATTTAATGGTTTCTTCAAAATAACTGCCGTGGCTAGTGACTCTATTTGACAATAAGCAATATACTTCATAATTTATTATGCCCTGAATGTTCACACATAGTCTTTTTTTTAAATGGCGACACATTTAAGTTTCTCGAATATTTAAGGCATCAGATTTCACACTTCCACTGATTATAAATTTTTAGGAATGAGAATTTTATACCATAACTATTTATATAATTGTGTGTTTTGGATTAATGCTATTAATTATACAGAATATTTTGAATATTTCATGTTGATAACAAGTGGAGTGCTATCTACTAAATTAAGAACAGGTTTTTATATTCAGTTTAGAAAAGTAGTGAAATTAGAATGTATTCAAAATGTTTTTATTTTATTTTTAATGATTAAATTTCACATATGATTTTAAGAATGTAATATATTTTTGCGCTAATCACTAAAAAACGCCCGCATATAAAGTGTTAAAATACTTTGAATTCAAATTGAATCAAAGATAAATAATATCGATGTTTTTGATTTGGTTTTATCATGAAACAATCAAAACAAATCTATCGCTTAGTGGAGATACAAAGGCCGAATCAATAATTTAAAAAGAGTGAAAAGATACATTTGTAAAAATTCGACGATACAACTTATGAAAGAACATCATGTTTCACGTTGTGAGAGAGTAAAAGCCATCAAGCAGGCACCACGGGCGGAACAGAAGGCGACCGCGAATGAAAGAGGAGGTAGAGTCACGATGACAGGCGACGCTCCCGACGCCGGCAGCGAGTCGACGTCGACGCCCGTCATTTATCACGCGCCGGCCGGATATTGTTAATATGACGCCAGGTGGCTAATGGCTCCTTATGTTTATAGATCGCCTGCGTGAAATTTTAGGGTGTGCCTGTCAGCTCGCGTGGAATTTGAAATCTTATACGGCTATTTACGACTTTTACGCTTACCGCATACAACAGATAACTCGAGTTGTTCAAATCGAAACAAAAAAGTTTTCTTCGTAAAAAGTATTTCAAATAAAAACTTCTACTTTATATCCCATCAGACAAATTCAAAAAGCATTTTTTGTATTTAAAAAATGAATACAATACGTATGCTTTTATTCTAACAACCTCCATTTTTATGTGTGAAAATATTCTCTACCAGTTGACTTTAAATGATTAAATATCTAAAATGATTTGAAATTTAAAAGTCAATGTTACGGCTTGAGTTCCTTAAATGATACTTTTATTATAATATATGTTGATTTTTCAGTCGTTTTTTATATATTCGTTCAAAAATATAGATTTTTTTAATCTTTTCCAGTAAAATTTTGTGAACTCAACTAATTTATCAATTAATTGAAAAACGATTGTCTGAGTTCCAGTGTTTTCTTAATCGCGTCATTTTATCTCTACTGTTTGTGAAATAAATTATTAAAATAAATATTGAATACAATACAGTATGCCTTTTACGATATTATTTTAAAGCTTAGATTATTTCAACAAATAATTAAAAAATATGGCATTTTTGTTGACAAATAAACTTTAATCGTGTTTTCTTTTCTTTGTCCTGCCACAGTGGCAATTGATCATGGCCACACTCTACGCCAGGCCTTGGTGCACGTAACTTGAAGCAGCTTGCGAAAAGACATTTTTGGATAAACTTATGGTTGATGGGTCGCCGGGCAGAAGCAAGTGATGGACGGCCTCACTAAAACTTGTGCTATTTATTAGATTGAGGCTTATGTTAGGAAATAATACGCAAGACACGTTTTTGGCTGATTTAACGCTCCGAGAAAAACTACGCTCATTATTTTTTTCTGGCTTAGTATCCTTTTCTTCGGACATTTGTTAAGATGAGAGCATGTATTTTAGCTTTGCAAAAAGAAGATATCTAGTATCAAATAGTCAATGTGTGCATGTCTAAATAACACATATTTTTTATACTACCAAACAAACTTTTGAATTTACATTTATACAAAAACTTTAAAGTGGTTTCATGACTAAATGGTTACACGGAACGTGGTTAAGCAGAACATGACATCAAAGAATATGATAAAACATAACATTGATAATATTTATCATATATTTATTCATGAAATATTAAACAAATATAAATAAAATGATGTTTAAGTTGTGAAACCGCAAACAGCTTTGTTCCTTTGACATTCACTTCAGGACAGTCGTTATTTCTTCTTGTTAGTGTTGTGCACACAAGTGCAATCTAGTATTTGAAAAACAACTAACGTAGCCTAATTGTTTTACTGTTCATATGTTATTTTTAAATTCGAGCTAGTAAAGATAAACAAACGAAAGTAAATGATGACATAATAAATATGTACAGATGCTAATGGGAAAAAAGGTAATTAATCAAATATTACAAATACAATGAGGATAACGAAAAAAAGAAAAACAATTCTAAAATAACATATTTTAAAGTTTCTGATAATTGTTTAAAGGTAAGTAACTAATTAATAAAAAGTTACATCTTATCTTAGATATAGAAATGAATGTTTGTTTGTAAGTACTTTATGCGTTGCTACACCGCTCATACGATTACAATAAAACTTTGAAAAACTTGTTGCTTGCACTTCCGGGAAGTTCATACAGTTCATTTTGACAACGTATGCTTGCACTTGCGCGAAGGTTATAGTACAATTAAATTACAGTAGGTGGCCCGTGTGTCGTACCATAGACAATCGGCAGCAAACGTCAAACAGATAGAAAAAGAAAACATACACTTCAATAAACACAATTAAAACACAAACATTTTTTTTCTTTGAGTGACATTGCAACGTTTGCCGGGAACCGGCTAGTCACCAATAAAATATATATTTAGATACCGTATCGACTATGGAAATGAAAAAGGACGTTACCCACAGTTTTTTCAAAACAGCTTTTTTCGATAATCACAATTTATACAACTTGATACAAACTCTATCAAAAGGGTGTACGCTGAAAATGCCGAATTAGTTTCTAAATTTAAGTTTTATTTTTGGAAAAAAAGGGCCTGAGAAAATTGCGATCAAGAAAAAATACTTAAAAAGGTTTATTTTTTAAATATATATTAAATTAATATGCACTTCAAGGTTGTGTATATTTCATAATTTTCCTAGACCCAAAATCATCAAAAAGCGTTATTATGTGTGGGTTACGTCCTTTTTTCTTTCCTTGTCGATATTATAGTATAGTCGAGTGCGTGGCGTATTGGTAACCGCTGTCGACTTCCGTGAAGAATCAGATGGGTTCGAATCACAGTAAAAACAGCATTTTTTCAATCGATTTATCGATTTGTGTATCAAAGCATGCTTGTTTATGGTGCCTAAAAATTCCCTCCCCATCATGACGTAGCGAGAGTGATCAGTTAACCAACAGTCTTGTCATAATCATATCTTTCTATCCTTGCTCTCTTCGAAAAAAAGAGGTTGAGCAACTGAGTAACAAGAAGTTTGTGTAGAACAACTTTGGTTAAGATACAATCATTAGGTGTCCATATGCCCCACATTGGCAGTATTTTGTCCATACTATATGAGGCATAGTACATACCAAATACTTTACTTTGTTTCAAAATCATAAAATATAAACATTCACATTTTATCAAATAAGTCAAACGGCTGAAAAATAATATTTTCATAATGAAAATTTTTATCGTGTTATGATAATTAATTTAAAAAAAACACAAATTTTCCGAGAACAAACGACAAATTTTGACAGCTGTAATTACTATTTACGCCAAATATCCCGCAGTGCTTTGTTTTGTCACGTTTTCGCAAATTAAAAATTTAATATTAGAATCAAACCACTGACCTGATGAATATTGCAGTACAAAAAATATTACTTTTTTGTGAATATTTTTCACTGCCACTATGGGTAATAGATACAATAACAGCCGGCCACATTAATTCGTAACTCTTCTGTGGTATACCGATGGTAGTTTCGCACAGAACATTGTCACTAGGGTCTCCAATCCCGGATCCCGAAATCACGGGATCCCGTCCAATTTTGTGATCCTAAATTTCCGGGATTGTAATAGTACTAATTTATATAATAATAGATATTGGGCATATCTCGCGATTAACTGGACTAAAATATTCAAAGTCTCTCTAGAGTCGAGACTAAATCGAGAAGGAAAAAAAAACGAAACACACGTGCCTAACATCTCAAATATTAGATCTTTTTGAAAAAAAATAACCTTGCCGGGAGTATAAGTTATACTCTATAACTGAACTCACCTGATCCCTGATATTTTACCGGTTCCGTATAGCAGTGGTCAACGTCGTTGGCTTCCGTGAAGGATCTCTCGAGTTCGAATTCCAGTACGAACAGCATTTTTTCAATCTACTTAAATGTCTAAAATCATAAAGTAATGTGGCGCATCGAGAGCTTTTAGCTAACCACTTGTCTTCTCAAAACCCTATTTTTTTTATCACAACTCTCTTAGAAAAAAAATAGAGATTGAGCAACTAACTAACAAGCAGTTTTCATAGAAAAACTTATGTTCAGATATCTCTATTAGGAAGCCATATGAGCGGCCATGAATCAAAATATACATACGTGTCACAGCAACAAGCACTGTACACAAGTACATACACCAGTCAAATAAAGTATCACTGATACTAAACAGTGAACTTGTAAATCCATCATGTGATGTATTGTCACTGGTAGAGTTAACAAAATGAATCGATAACGTGGTCACACAATCGAATAATATGACTATGACGATGATGATAATGACATGATGACATGATCGATGTGGTTTTTTTTTAATTATCCCGGAAAATAATAAATGAACATTCCAAACTATCACAAATTATGTTGGGTATAAAAAAAACAATTTCATGAGCGCAGCTCGTTAAAAGTATTGGCTCAATAAACACAGTAAAGTGGAATGTGGCTTGCTGGAATATTCTATTGAAAAAGCGATTCCGCGTAATGGATGTGTAGGTGCTATAATATTTCAATCGAAAGCTTTGACAATCGAACGTCTAAGCTTTTATGACGTGGATTTGTATTACATTTGAAATACCTCAATGTAAAATACGCACATATCACCGTTAGCTACGCTTACGATTTCAATACGAAACGTTTATAAATCATTTCGGAGTATCCATGTTAATATTACATTGCGATCGAAGCACAGAGATGATTTGCCTATATTATCACAAAAAATAACCCTCCATCTATAAATTAAATATTAATGGTCGATAAAATAATTACTTTTCACATTTTACTTTTCGCTTTTCGCTTTTCACAAATAATCACAAATATGTTCGTAAAATGCATCGGGTCTTTTTCTTCTTCTACGAAATATATTTGTTAGCGTACTTGAAAATTTCAATTATTCTAAAAATTATATTATATACAATTTAAGTACTGCAGGGCTGTCGATATATGCCCCGAGGTATATTTCTTCTACTACGAAAAATAATTGTTAGCAAATTTAAACATTTCAAACATTCTATAAAATATATTATTTACAATTTAAATACTGCAGGGTTGTCAATATATGTCCCGAGGTCTTATTGTTTTTCTACAAAATATATTTGTTAGCAAACTTAAACATTTCAATTATTCTAAAAAATATATTATATAAATTTTAAATACTGCAGGGCAGGGCTGTCGGTATATGCCTCGAGGTTTATTTCTTCTACTACGAAAAATAATTATTAGCAAACTTAAACAATTAAAATTATTTTCAATTATTAAAAAAAATAAGTCATAAATGTGTCGATATTTGGATTCAAATCCGTAGACACAACAACTAAACGCCATTACATTTACAACTCGACTACAGATCTGGAAAGTGCATACAGTTACTTACTATAAGTTAATTGTACTATGACCGTCACGTAAGTGCAAGCATACGTTGTCAGAATGAACTGTATGCAGACAAACATTGATTTTTATACAAAAGACCTGATGTAAGCTAATTTTTCCAGAAGTGCACGCAAAACGTTTGTCAAAGTTTTATTGCAATCGGATGAGCGGTGTGGGAACGCATAAAATACGAACAAACAAACATTATTTTTTACATATTAGATAACAGTGTTTTACCACGCCCCATTGTTCATCAGCTAACCTTAAAGCTAGCCTATAAAATATTATTATATCTAGACATTTCTGGCTACAACACATTAAGTAGTTTGACCGTTACATTTATTGTGTGGATTAATTCAATACAGGCTTTTTCGTGACGTATATACGCGGGTAATTCAACCCATACCACAGTCATTCTAGAATGCGTTCATAAGCCTAGAGACATTTTGTAATAAAACTAGAAATACTGTGCGGAAAAGCCGCGCGTAATATGCATCATTAACAGCGTACTCTTGAGATGGGCGGTTCAGATTCGACCGTAACATCAGATGAGAAGGTGAAATTAATATAAAATCATTTTATTAGTAGCAGATAATATTAATTACATGTTTGATATGTTGCTTTGGTTTTTTTGTTATTTTCAGAAATCTGTATTTGAATAAATTGATATCTTCAAGGAATCGAATAAATAAATTTAAAAAAACATAACAAAATTTAAAAAATCAAATTTGAAAACAGCTCCTGAATCAGCAGTCACCTACCAGCAGTCCGCAGAATTTTGCATTTGGTAACTCAAATATTGGTCTAGTTTATTCGTTTATACCAGGTATGGGCAAGATTTCCTAGGCCTGGGGCCAAATTATCATTCAGACTCCGAGTCAAGGGCCGGACCAAATTATTAACGTTGCTAGCCTCGTTTTTTTTTTAGCTCACGCGGGCCGGAGGTTGCCCTGCCCATATGTGGTTTATACTTAACAAATGTTTATACCATTTACTATGTAAAAGTCATCATAAAGTTGTTCGTGTGTAAATTTAGTGGCCCGAAATGTTTGCCATAGCTGTTTTAGATTACATCTCTAGACTGTGCATTTATCCGCTGTAAAGTTCTTGCAACTGAAATTTTATATGACTAAAATTATAAAAAGCAACGTATTTTTATATTAATTGGTATTTTATATTAATAAACTATTAAATTTCAAGAATTATTTTACTCGTTTGTTTTTGAACCACCTGCGACGTTTTGTCCAAGGCAAGTACCGCTCCGCACATTCATTCGACGACGCACAATCCCACATTTTAAATGTGGCCTATTTATTTCCAGAACAAATAAATAGCGACTGAGAGGACGCTCGGGAGACTGTTGGCATGACACGGTGAAGAAGGGGACTCAAGTGCTTGAAATAATACGCAGAGACATTTTCATAATCCGAAGCAATCGCTCAGGAAAATGGCATATCATTACCCGGACTATTAGCGCCGGTACAGTAGACCCGCTAAATCTCCACAGTAAAAATAATTATAACGAAAATGATTGTCCCCCGGGAAATGTGCGTGGAAGATGTAAGAAAAGTTACGCAAGAACTTTGAGGGCCTAAGCTTGATATAACGGAAGAAGTTTTACTGACAGTATAATGTGACGCAACAGCTCGTAAATGGCCAGAGATAATTTAAAGAATACATTATCATATTGAAAATTACGTAATCTAATCTCTTTCAAACTTTTAATGCGAGTGGAAAAGTACTAAAGATTAATACACTTTTTCTTTTACTGTGCGCCGTATTTTATGTATCATCATCAACCTTCTCTGTGGCCGTCGTTACCATTGTATATTCATTCTTTCTTTTTCAGCCTCGATGGGTACTACTAGATGCACAAACTGCGGCCCTTTTTCAATTTTGTAGCGGCCCTTAAATCTTTTTCTCAAACATATTTTTTTCGCGTAAAACATTTATTTATTAAATGTAAGTAAGCTTTTTCCTCAACGAAGGAGAGTAAATCGGTTCATAGAAACAGGCTTACAAATATTATGTCAATTTAAAAAAAACTAGTTAAAAATACCAAGAATGCATTAATTTATGAATTGCATATAAATGAAACATAAATATTTCACAATGAAACAATTTTTAATAACCAGGTACTCATAATCCTTTTTTTGCAAAATAATATAATGGAACCTATTACTCATTTATCTAAAATCCTCTAAATCTTTTCACATGGTTTTAAGGCTGTTTTACATGGAACATACATGTTCTGTATAAAAAAAAGATTGAGCGTACTTTAAATCATTTTTTTCTTTGCGGCCCGAACCCTCGATATTTTTTTATGCTGCCCGCTAGAAGGTTAAGGTTGTGCATCACTGTACTAGGGTCTCCAATACCGGGATTTTTACCAATTTTTCGATTCCTTAATTCCGGGAATTCGGGGTTCACTACAACATGTAAAATTCATTTCAATCGCTGGAGTTATTGGCAGTCTTAATTCTTTGAAAGGATGAACCTAAAAAAATGTTGCATATTTTTCATTAATTGTAAAATTTGATTAACTTTTTTAAGTCATCGACCTAAAAATTTATTGAGTTGATAATTATTTTTGAATCTCTCAAGTTCTGATTTTTTCCCAGTAAATCTCGACATTATCCGAGAATCTCAAGCAATTGTGGCATGAAATTTTGGTGAATGGGCAATCTCGAGATTCCGGGATCAAAACATTGTGATTCCCGAAAACTCGGGATCACAAAAAGGGTCCGGAATTAGATGCCCTAGATACTACATCCCCTTTATAACATTCAAACTCTAATGATCATGTTGGTATAATTTAATGACCTGCGCTAGTGACTTAAGATTAGATGATTCATTAACTTTTGATTGGTCTATTAATTTCTAATTGCGTCAGTATATTTAATTGCGTCCCTTTGTTACAAAATGTATTCAATCAGAAATGAATAAGATGGTATGTTTAAAATGGAACATTATTTTTTTGCCATATAACTTATATTGCCAACGCATTAAATATATTTAAATGTTTCAACTTTCAGAGAAAAGAGAGACATCTTAGACAAATCTCAATTTTTAAATATAAAATATCAAGATTTGTCACTAAACTTGCCAGGGTTTGAATCTGAGCCATCCGAATGCCAAGGCTGACTCTAAACCAGAAGTGGGGAACCTACGGCCTTTTGGCTACTCTGATGCGACCTTCTGGCCAATTCTGTAATTTTAAGACCTAAAAAAAAAGGTCCCACGCTGGTAATTTTGGGAAATCCAAAAAATTCTGGGCTTTAGAAATTGGCATACAATTGTTTCCGGCCAAAGATTTCTTAGTCAATGTTTACTGCGGCCTTACGTCGAATCAGAAAAATGAATGCGGTCTTTAGAGAAGAAAAGGTTCCTCACCCCTGCTCTTTGCACTTCCGACACTGAAACCACAGTAAATTATAAGAATCATAATTCCTAGAAAAATGTGTTTTTTTTCATTTCGTCGTATAATAACAGATGTGGTCTGGTTTGGGAATTCTTATTTGACAGTGAAGAATAATTTTAATTTTTTAAAGCCATTATAATATTACGATACTTCAAGCGACACAATAATCATATTATATAGTAAAATTGTATCGTGCATTTCACATTAAAATGTTAAATAACATTTATATCACACCCATTTTTCAGATTCTCGGTGATTTCCATTTTTTTACACTATTTACTCTGATAATGAATGTAATTTTCTTTATATTTTAAGGCAGTGCATATGGCAATTAAGTTTATTTATAACGGAGAAAAGTTTAATGTAACACACATTAAAAAATAAATACTTTTGTATGAATCTTTCAACTGTAAAAAAAAAAACAAATAAGCATCGATTATGTTATTCAAATAGTGTTCTATTCGATTGGTGTTCTAAAATTTTTTTAAATCATTAGGTCACGATATTTAAGTGACAGCTTTGTGGTCGAAATTTAAATTTAAATTTCTTGTTTTTTGTTAGACTTCTGTCATTTATATTTTTTGGAAATATATAACACTTTCCTATTATATTTTTTATCGGGAATGTATATGTAATACATATCGAGAATATCGACCTATTTTACGACTGCCCTATGAAACGGTCCCCACAACAGTACTGTCTGATTACACTAATCCTTCCAAATTACGAAAGTCATCTTGTTTTATGATCTTCGAGATGTCTATACAATATTATGGATTGACATTTGGTTCGTGCAATAAAACAGGCATAAGTACGCAACGGTCGTATCCCCAGAATTATGAACCCTAAATGTCATAAACCAATGTTAGTATAGCTTACAATAAAGCCGACATAATATGTCAGAGTCGTTTTTAATGTGACCGTTAAATGCTTAATTATTTGTACAGCTTTTATTTGTAATTTATGTACAATACATATGGAAGCTATTAAAGATTAATACAGTTTAGTATTAACTTTTGTTTTCTTACGTGTAATAAAAGCAAATAAATATCTATGTTCGTAAAACTTTATAGCGCAGTGTAGCATAATGATATATTATTTTATCAAAATCCCTGAATTACTTTTGTTAAACTGCTTCCAATAATAAAGGAATGTTATTTACTTATCACATTTGCAAGGATTATTATTAATATTAGTTAGTCTGAAAGAAATTCTCAAATTAATTAATTATGTATTACGCAATTATGATGTTTGAAAAATAAGTCTCGTGTTTAATTGTTTGTCAATATATCTATACATTGTATTAAAAAAAACGCGATTTTTACTAGTGCGTACTTTCAAAAGGTGCCAAGTGTATGTAATACATAAATATATACATGAAAATATTTAATATTATTAAATTATAATTTTATTGAAGTGGATATAAAAGTCTCGATTCCCGGGATGTCCCGGGACTTTGACTTTATCACGCCTCGAATCCCGGGACTTTGAAAACCCCGAGACTTCAGAATCCCTACTGCATTTATATTGACCTATTATTATACAAATAATATTTATATCAAAAGGATACACTATTATATATAACATAAATGTTTTTTTCCGGTTGAGTATATTTATATGCGCAGTAATTATCATATAAAGCAATGTTAAATTATTACTACAAGGCTATATATAAATAGTGTGTGACAATGAATCGGATGTAAGTAAAACACCGCTTACAACATTGACCTATTGGTATTATTGTATAATATGATCTATACTTCAATATTTTACAAATTCGTACTTTTGACCACAGTGCATATGTCAGATTTTGTAATTTTTACAGTATTTCAAATATAAACAGCATTTAAAACAGCGTTAAATGTTTGTCTTTAAGTGACATAACAGTACACAACTTATGTAATAAAAACTTGCAAAATATTCAATTCCAAAATAGATAACAATATAACTTTTTCTTCTATATAAAGTAACGCCACTGTCACAGAACTATTGCCCAAACAATCTTATATTTGAACTAGTTCTAGCGATCATGTCGAATGTGGAAAGGAAAATTCCGTAACCCACACGTAACAAATTTTAAAGGAGACACAAAAAACGTCAAAGGCAAATTATTAAATATACACAACCTTGAAGTGCATGGACACTGAAAAACTGGGTTTTAATTGACTTTTTTAATTTAAAAATAACCTTTTCTTAAGTATTTTTTCCTGATCGCAATTTTTTCTGGCTCTTCTTTTTTCAAACATAAAAGTTAAATTTGGATACAAATTCGGCATTTTCAATAAACACCCTTTTGATAGAACGTGTATCAAGTTGTATAAATCGTGATTATCGAAAAAAGCTGTTTTGAAAAAACTGTGGGTTACGTCTTTTTTCCTTTCCACAGTCAATGTGATGCTAAACTAACAAGAAAAAACAGTTCAATTTGTGAAGATATGCTCCACATTGCAAACGGATTTGAAAAAAAACTATTTTGGAGTGGTAACAAGTAAATGTCAATTCAATCAATTACTCTACTGACGTTGACAAACTTCTCGTGCGGTGATGAGAAATTATATAGTTTGGTTTCCTAGAAACTTAGCAAAGAAGTATTATGATACTAATAAGTTTTAGTATCTTCAAAATGAATAATTAATTTCTTTTGTCCGAACCTTGTATAAAACAATTTTATTTACTCATGGTAAGACAGAAGCAAATCACTTGAAAAAATAGTTTAATAAATATCTTATATTATAATATTCACTCATTTTGTAAAAAAAACTGTAAAAACAACAAATTTTTAATTTTAAAAAAATCTATAGTTTTTATTCGGAGACTTCGCCAAAAGAGTTTTTATAGTATCCAATGGATTTTTTAAAATATTTGAATCAATATCGTTGACCGTAGCTAACTCATTACGATCAAAGACCATTCACAGTGTTCAAAATTACACCGTTTCGTAAAATACCATGAAAGCAATTTGTTTTGTATGTAATGTTTATATGGGCCTTATATCTTTGAGGTAGAAACTTGCAATTTTCCTAAACGGTCTATGTAATATCTCATAAGGAAATAATTGTTTTTGGCTGGAGTGGAACGAAGATGGAAAAGTGAATTTGTGAAAATTATCAGTTTCGTGGAAGTGAGCTGTCTTTTTGTCTAATTGCTTTCATAACTTTTCCCCAGCCTTCATCGGCTAACAGTCAGTAGCGGCAAATAACGACAAGCCTATTTTTTTGTCTAAAAACAATATCTATACTGAGCAATGTAACTGGCATCTTTAAGCTTTTATTATCTTATCGATTTCATGGCAGAATATGTACCCAGTTCTACAAGAACTGTGTTCTTCAATCTCTCAAATTCCATCTCTATTACGTTAAATGGAACTTAAAATATCGTGGACATTTCCTCATACATTTGCAAGTATGAGAATCTGTCGTTGTATGCTTTAATTAACTTTGAATTCGCAAATTCACGTTACTGCTTTGTTTTGTTTGATTTATGAGTAACAAAATGCAAAATATATTTGTAGAATGCTGTAAGCTCCAATAGGGTCGCAGAAAATCTTTAAATGGGCCGCATGTGGCCCTGATTATCACTGATTTAAACGATATCGTATTCTTATAAATATTTATTTGCAATATGTAACGGTCGCATATTACACCATACCGTTTTTTTATATATTTAATATTTATACGATCCTACAATAATGTTATAATATTTTTTGTGTGATTTTAATAAAAAAAACTTGAGTTTTTAAATCTCGAAATTTTTCCTGCAAAACATCTACGCCAGTGGCGCTTTCCGTATGAAGAAAAGTTTCGACCATTTCATCTTAGTACCCTGGGAAATATTAGTCTCCTAATAATTGTGGTTTTCTCAAAGACTTTGCCACTTTTTTGTGTAATTAAAACCGAAAGTCTCCTTCTTGGGAATTGCCGCCGTAAAAAGTTTGTCGAACCATTAATTTACATATTAACATGAAAATTTAAATAGATTTTTTTCACTGAAACTTTGGAGCATTTTTCCCTCGGCTATCTACAATATTTTTAAGCGTAAGAATTTAAATTTTATCGGGAATAATTTATATTGAATGTTGAAGTAGGAAACGAATAATTTATAACTAAGCAGGGTACTTTAATATTGATTTTGAAGTTTATTTTATACAAGTAACACAATATTTAAAAATTAAACAATGTTGGTACTGACTCCACATTATTTATTAAAATTAGCATCGGTTTTTCTGTGTAATAAAACCACGTATCGATTTAAATTTTCATTAGTCGCAGAAATCTATCAATATATTTTTTTTACCATGTCCGCTCTTAATAATGAGCATATAGACTCATAATAGAGATTATCTCGACCGAATTAGTTCTACGAGAACTGCTTGTTACTCAGTTGCTCAACTTCTCTTTTTTTCCAAAAAAAAAAAAAATAACAGGATAGGGCTAGAACAGGACTAATGGTAAGCTCATCGCTTTTACTACGCTCCGTTTTTAAGAAAAGATTGGTAGAAAGGGGTAATTTAAGACATGAACGTTATACATTCTATCAGAAATTAATAAATCAATCAAGTCCGTACTGGGATTCGAACCCGTGACCTCCGTAACCAAAGCCTACGAGGTTGATCACTCGACGAAATAGGTGACTAAATAATAATCAATAATAAATATTATACATTATTTTTAAATAAAGCAATATTTATTTTTTTCAACTTCTGTGATGAAATTTTTTTTTTTTATATATAGCAATTTGGTGAGTCTGGACTCAAATCCCTGTGAGGTTAATATCAAATTCTAATTTGAGATGTTAGACATGGTTGTTTGTGTGTCTTTTTTCCTCAAAAGGTTTTCCAATATCAAAACATTTTTTACAATGATGTTTTCTTATGTAATGCAATATATTGTTGTATTTTCTAGCAATTAATTTCTCATAATTAATTTAGGGCGGTAAATTTTCATATATTGGATCAGTGAGTGATTGGATCGACAGGCGTAGCTTGTCCCTTTACACACTCACGCATTAAGTGACACTCTCATAACATGTGTTATACCTTGCTTGCTTCAAATGTAACAGTGATACGTCTTGTCAATGAATTGTTCTTTTTTCAAAAACTAACAGACATGACACATGTTATAGATTCCTGTTTTTGTATTCAGAATCTGACACATTTAGCAATGGCGTTCTCTTTTTATAATTACTGTTTTGATTTGTCAAATTTTCGCATGGCCGCTCTTCAATAATACACATTGGAAATTCAAGCCAGTTGTTACATTTCAGAGACCGCAGCATCCAGTGGCACGGTCGAATTTTCCGGTCGCTCGCACCCACTCCGGTCCGGTTCAGTGCGTCTCGCTCGCCGGAATTCGAATGTCACATCGCATCATTTTGCGCATCATGAATCTGATTGAAACAATTATTATTACTGCGAAAGAATATATTCGGGTGTTCATTCGAAATCACCGGGTTATTTGATGGAACCCGTCGCGGACGTCGACTTGGCGATTTGTTTGCTGAGCACGACATCAGAAATGATTTCGGAAATTTGTGAACGAAAACAATATGTGCTTAAATCAAATTGCATTATTTTGACATAGTAACCTTTGCTTTTTTGTAACTATTTTCACAATTTTATTCAGCTGGTGAAAATAAAACAAATATCGCTACCATAAAGCAACAGTGAGGTAAAGTGAAGAAAGTCGATTTTAGGATAAGTATGCTAACCAATTTCTAACTACATAGATGGCTGCCATATACAAGATATCTCGTCAAATGCTTCTTGCTCAACACGCTGGAGACGAGTTACATCGTCAATAACTAATTAAATTAATAATTGCAAATTATAGCCGGCGTTCTAGGTACAAACGTACTTTTTTCTATGACAGCCAAAAGGCTAAAAAGTAAATCTTTAGATCGGTCGAATAATGTTGCAATCTTAATTTGATGTTCATATCTTTTCCCGCTCACTCTGCTAATATATTAATAATTTGTCCATGCATGTATGATGAGAGTTTGAAAAACTGGTGATATGAATTCAATAATAATTAGTTTAACCAAATAACTATCAGATTCTATTAATTGACTTCTAAAAAGAGGCCGCTTTTCTATCTGCACTCCTATTCTACACCATAAACGGCAACGTAAAAAAATACAAATGATTGCTGAAACTTCTACGCTAGTGACATCCATCAATAATAATTTTAAAAATGCTAAGGTTTTCCAAATATGTTTTTTGTTAAAAAAAAAATAGTTAGCGTATAATGGACAATTGTAGGTACCATTCATGGGAAGCGGTAAGACATGTTTATCTTAATTTCTAAAACAATTAAGACGTTTCCAAGATTATGTATTTTATCTGATTCAATCACAATTTATTATTACAGATGTTTTAACCCATCTGCTGTTTCGTGTTAAATGTTATCAATTTAGTTT
This sequence comes from Himalopsyche anomala, assembly GCA_031772345.1. NCBI lineage: Eukaryota > Metazoa > Arthropoda > Insecta > Trichoptera > Rhyacophilidae > Himalopsyche > Himalopsyche anomala. The sequence continues at coordinate 5,179,916 of CM062828.1, forward strand.
GGTTCAATCAATTCAGCTAAAGATGAACTAAAAAAATATATTATTTATTAATAATTGAATGTTACGGTAAACAACATGTTTCTTTTTTATTCTGTTAATATTAAGTCCTATTTTTTACGTTACCTCAATATACGAGTAAGTAGGCCCCAACAATATGACATGAAGACGAATTCTTAAAAAAATGAAAACTGTCCCAATAAAAAAAACATCGCTAAATTGACATTTGTATTTGAGTTTTGCACATATATTATTATATAAAAGTATTTATGACGTAAAAATTCAATAAAAATAAAACAATTCATAATATGTGCAAATTTTCCAGGGATGCAACCATATCTTACTATCGAACGCCTGTACATTTACTTTCAACGTTACATCTCTGTCATGGTCTGTCATGTTCGTCTTATGATAAACAAATATACAGAACCAAATTTTTTTATCACTTTTTATAGATTCATAAACTTTTCAATAAATGTGTTTTCAATTCAATAATTACACCATCATATTTGAATTAATTTATACATAAATAAAGCGTTATAATAATAATATAATTAATTTAAATTTAAAAGTATTATTCATAATTTTATTCGTGGTTATAATTTTAATAACCAGCGACAATTTTCTTTAATGCCATCTGTGAACAGTCAGTGAAAACTTTTAATAATTTTCATTTATTAAACGAAACTTTAATGTTAATTATTAATGTCTCTTACGATTGCTGTGCATTTTTTTTATTCGCGGAAGAATCTCATAATTTTTAAATAAGATTTTTCCCGTAGTGAAAAATATTTATAAACTCGACAGCGCTGCGTCACTTTGACTGAAATAAAAAAATCTTGGCTTTCGCGCAGGTTTTTGTATTTTGATCTCATATTTCTTAAAAAATTGCCTTATTATTCACCCGAAGTAAGGAAACCTTTTAGGCTAATGCGGCAAAACTCCAAGGTGAGTGTTGCAATAAAAAATTCAAAACTATTGTTTGAAATGTATTATGCATTTTGCTCTAGGCCTGGCCACCATCGAAACACAGAAATGAGGGGGAAACGTAGGGTGAACAAGCAACTGGTAAACATTTTATTATTACTTGGAATAATTTGTATTCTTTACTTTGAAAAGTACGGTACCGGGTGTTACAGAACTCACACTATAAGAACTCAAACTCCAGTTAGGTAATTAGGACCATGCACGGATCTAGAATAACTTAAAATAGTAGTCCAAGGAAGTTTTGATTAGTTTAACTTAAGCTTCTTTATACATTATAGTTTTACCCATTGCCATTATGTATCTTAAATAATATACTATCAGAAATATAAATGGCTTCGTTTTGTAATAGATTTTATTTTTGCTCGAGATATTTTATTAAAAAAATTAAACGCTCTTTTGTACTAATTAGAGTTTTATTTTAAATGACCAGGACCGGTTTCGCTCATGACAATCACTTTTAACTGATAAAACTCATTGAAAATTCTCATCGTCACCGAAACTGGTCCTGATCATATTAAATTAAAGTGGTATTAGTACAAAAGAATGCTTAATTTTTTTAATAAAATATTTTGAGCAAAAATAAAATCAATTAAAAAACGAAGCCATTTATATTTTTAATAGTGTCTTTCCACCAAGTGTTGACAGTGAACACATTAAAAGTGATCGAGATATATAGATCAAGAACCAGTTTAAGAACTTAATTATAAAGACCTTTTGTCAAAAAACCAGCTACGAACATTTAAGCTACCTATGTTTTTCTAGTTTTACGTGTCACATAATGACTGAGCATTTTCTATTTATATCAATTATTTTCTTCCAAATTTGTTACGTACCTAACTATAAGATATGAATTGGGGAGGGGAAACATGAAGATTTTTGAAGCTATAAAGTGAGGCATGGCACAAATAAGCTTGGTAAACACTACTTTATAGAATCAAAATTAATTAATTTTGACTATTAAACCAGTTTATCGAAAATGGTTTTCATCGCTGTCAATTGCTCGTGAAAAACATAAACCAGATTATGTGAAAATGTTCATGATGTTTTAAACCAGCGATGTCCCAGTTATAGATTTTCTGCGGCCCTATTGCAGTTTACAGCATTCTACAAATATATTTTGCATTTTTTTATTCATAAATCAAACAAAACAAAGCAGTGATGTGAATGTGCGAATTCAAAGTTAATTAAAGCGTTCAGCGAAAGATTCTTATAAATGCAAAAGTATGAGAAAATGTTCACGATATTTTAAGCTCCATTTAACGTAGTATAGGTGGAATCTTCACCTGCAAATTTACAAATGAATTTAATAGACCTCCAATCATCGAGTAAACATACATGTTTAAAGAAAATAACCGTGAATTTTATTAGAAATATATCCTCGAGAATAAATTTAAAAAGCTGACAATGTGCACTATAGCTGCATTTGGGACCACATATCGCTGCGAGTCGTTCTTTTCAAAATTGAAAATAGTAAAAACGAAATGTCGCAACAGGCTGGCCGATGAAAACTAGACCAATTAACTGCGATCTGCATCGAATAAGTTACCAGTCGATATAAAAAAATATCAAATAGTAAAAAAAACAAGTGTCACATTAATTATTAAGTAAATAAAATGTTTTGATAATTGTTTGGCTGTTTTTAAAATATAAAAAGTTATCATGATTCATGGTAATTATTAATTAATAAATTGTTTTGAATACATTTGTTTGTTTTGTTTTTTATGCGGCCCACCATATACCGGTAATATTTTATATGGCCCATCAAACGATTTCGTTTGGACAAAGCTGTTTTAAGCAGTCTTGATGATTATAAAAATTGTGAAATTAGTACAAATGTTTTTTTCTTTCAAAAATTGAGTCTTTCTTTTTTGTAATGTGTGTTGATTTTAAGTAGTAAAAATATTATATTATTTTTTACGCTTAACCAATACACTTATCATAGAATCAGATTCGTTTGTTATCGGTGTGTTAGCATTTTTAAGCAATAGTTAAAATCAAATAAAATATTACAATTTATTTTACCTATTAGAGACCGTAATAAATAATAATTAATTAATTATAAATCGATTGAAAAATTATAATGAATTTCTGTTCAAAAGGCATGGATGTATGTGATGCCTTGAATTCCCTCCTCCCACCCATCCTATCCTATGAACGGGGCGTATCGAGAGTGATTAGCTAACCACTAGTCCTGTCCTAGCCCTTTCTTTCTATTCCTACTCTTTTTGGAAAAAGAGAGGTTGAGCAACTGAGTAACAAGCAGTTCTCGTAGAAACACTTCTGTTGAGATAAACTCCATTAGGAATTCATATGCTCCACATTGGGAGCGGACATGGTAAAAAAAAAATATATAATTATTCTTTTGTGAAATCAACTTGCAAAAAAACAATTACATTTTGCTTAAGCACAAAACATATTTGAAATAATCACCTACTTATTTATAAAAAAAAAGTGTTTTATCATCTCAGAGCAATTACATTTTTCGCAGGTCATTTATTATTCAGCGATCGAAAGAAATAATGGTGTGCCTAACGGAAAAGCAAAGAAATGGGGAAGAGAACACTGTGAATCGACAACGACCTGAGGGAATGACCACCGTAGGCCAGACCCCATATACCAGTGGGCAGGAAGGGGGCAACTTTATTGCGGTGCAATCACTCAGTAATGCTCATTGTTATGCCATATTCATAACTCAGTGAACATAACTGGCCATAACCCATTGGGGAGTTGTAAAATGACGCCACTGAACAGTGGTGTGCTTAGTGTGAGTTGATAGGAGATAAAAATTCAAATAATAGTATGTCTCATAAGTATTTATGTATTTAACTCGATGGCTGCCACAGACGAGATATCTCGTTAAAAAAATCGCGCTCAACACGCCAGAGACGTGTTATTTCGTCAATTACTGATTAAAATAATAGTTGCAAATTACTATTAATTATCTACGGCAGCTTAAAGGTTAAATATGTAAATAAATAAAAAATCTTGTTTTCACCATAAACTAGTTTTCTGTGGACATATTATAATTCGAATGAACAATAAATTTCAGATATTCATGAAAATGCATAGTTTTTTTAAGGTGTTCACTGTCAATACTTGGTGGAAAGGCATTATGTTAATAAAAACACAATATTCCTTTGTACTTTATTCCACTTTATTTAAAAATTCAGGACCGGTTTAAACGAAGTGGAAATAAAGTACAAAGGAATATTATGTTTTATTAATATAAATGCATAATATTACTTAAATTATTTGTAATGTCGTTTTTTAATATATCATGAAATATTAGTAATAAGATATATCCTAATCGCCAATGTTTTGTTTGCCATTTTTTATATTTGTTATTTATATTTAAATATTATTTAAGATTTCGACTGAAGGTGGTCGGTGGAATTTCAATAATAAATTTGAATCGTTCAAAGTATGCACATTCACACAAGTTTTGTTACTACCGACCCGGGTTTCACCTTTCAGCATCTTCACGCGATCAAGTGCACGGATGAACTTGAACTGACGTTCAGTAAATAAATGTATTGTGCTTATATAAAAAATAAATGTATCTCTTAGTTTAATGGATTTGCTGGCGAAATGGATTAACCCATGACAATGCCTACAGATTTGGATGGTGAGTAATTTCAAGAACTATATTAACCCAATATAGTTCTTGATAGAAATTCATATTCAATATAGAAATAATTCATGATTATATTTACATATATATAGGATACAAGAGTGGGGAATCTGGCATATTTACCTGCTCATTCAAATTTGGTAGACTATTTAACTGTGCCCTATTTATTTCAAAAATTTCCTCGAAAAACAACTTATGCCCATCTGTGTTTGAGTGTAGAGTTGTAATGCCTTCATCTTCATTAAACACGTGGTTCTCTAACATCAAGTGATTGGCGAAAGTCCACGTATCTTTTTTAAATTTAATTAAGCAAAATTATTAATTGACTTATTCCATTTATTATATTCCTGTAATATAATAAATACTGTGTAATAAACTGCTCAAAAAAATGGATGAAAACAATCAAAATCCAAATTATATTGTAGATGAATTGACAACCAACGCCATTCAAGCATTTTTTTAAATATAGGCCAAATAATACATACGTGCCATTTTAACAGGAACACCTCTGTGAAGACTTAGCAATGTCCACCACGCCTTCAAAGTGTTATTTCATGTAGGAAAATTATATAAACTGTCGGTAATAAAACGGGCCGAGATGGAAAAGGAGTAGAAAAAAACCTCCCTTGATCGAATTGCTACCATTCTTTTTCTCACCTATGCCATTGGAATAATCACATAGGTATCGTATAAACAGGTAACACTGATAATTTCCTTATAATATAATGTCTTCATTATTTCAATGTTGGTATGTATAACGTTTTCGAATTTTAAATAATATAGTACTTAAATATTTGAATAGTGGTGGCAACGGATTCAGAATACAATAATTTAAATATGATTATTCTTTTACGAATGTATATCATTTTAATGCGAACAAAATTGCAAGTCATTCAATTATGATACTTTGATCGTTTTTTTTACATAATCATATTGTTTATTCAATAACGAACTATCACTGGCCATTTAGAGTTAATTTTTTTCATACAGTCGGCTTTTTTCAATAAAAATGTATTCTAAAGCATTCATTATTCATTAAATAACGGATTACCAGCACGGACTGGCTCAATGGTTAAATGCTTTTAAGGTGTTCACTGTTAATACTTGGTGTAAAATCTGAATCATAAAAATAATAAAACACTATTTTGATATATCGTCAGCAATTTCAATCGATAAATTATCTATGTAGATTCAGATATATTTATACAAAACAAGCAAGACTAATAAATAGGTTTTTTGATATGTACCAAATATATGTAGCTTTAAGCTCTAGGTCGCGTTAGTGTCAAAGTTCTTCGAGTCTCCTTCGTCGCTAATGTTTTGGTCATTTGCATTCCGTTACCATCGTTGCCGATGGAAGGGCGTGATCGCTACAGAGGTGAACAATCCTTACTGAAACCAGTTCACGGGGACATTATATGCATCCATTTGCAAATCATATTATACATAAATAAATATGTAACAAACAATTTATATATAATAATGTAATTATACAAAGTAAATATAACTGGTACTAAAAATTTAATATAATTTTTTTGCTCGTTAAAGTTTGTTATATGAGGAATTTATTGTACATCGATATTTATAGAAGAAAGATGAGAATGTTTGAAAACGATAATTTGACTACATATATGGTTTGTTTTACATTTTAAACGTTTTCAAATCAGAAAGTACATCATCCATATGGCATCGTTTCATGTGAGTTATCTCTATCTACACATTATTTTCACATCTGCAAGAACATCATGTCAAATGCTTCAATATGACATGTTCGATAACTGAGCGACAAAATGATATTACAAATAACGTAACGATTTTGGAAAAAGAACATTGCGAGCCAAGTCGCATGGCAAAAAAGGCGGGAAAGCCGTTATAAGGGAGGGAAAGAGCCCGGCCGGGGTGGTTACAAGTTGGGAAAAAATGATGATGGCTTTTCCAATATGGCAATAGTCCCATTTTGTAAAATAAAAAACCGCCGCCCGGGCGAACGGGGTGGCGGGATTGAGAGGGGATGGACTGGAACAATCGTTCAGGGAACGATATTCTTATGGCGATATTGCAGAGGAACCCTCCCGCGCAGGACTTCTCAACACTTACAATATTCACGTATTCTATCTACCCCTTTTGCCTAACAAGCCGTTGTAAATAATTACATAATCTTATATTTCCGAGTTGCACTTTGCAAGATTACTGAAAAGCCTCAATAGTTAAACGTTGGCACCCTTTTTATATTGTTAAATTGATAATAATTTTATAAAAATCTACAACAATGAATAAACCGAATTCATCGGAAATGAAAAGTAACAAAAATAACATAAATGTCATAAATAAAGGAAACAAAATGATTGGTGTATATGTTTTTTTTTAATAATAACTAAAATAAATCTATTTCTTAAAAATTATAGATCAATTTTTTTTTAATATTTGACATTATAACCTATTACAATGTGCCAAATATTTTGAAACTGAAAAATCATCGGATATAAACTCGACGAGATTTTTTTATAAATCACTCGAGATCAACTAGAGGAGAAGAGACATTACAAACAACCGTCTAAGATTGATTGCAATTGATTTTTTTTAAAATCTTGACTTGACATTAAACTTACTTGGACTTGAACCCAAGCCTCCCTGATCGCTATGTCAAATATTTTACCAACTAATGAAAGCAAAATATAAGTACTGATTGACTTTCTAAATTGTTTATACTTTTGTACGGTAAGGAATAATGATGCATTAATTTGGGATGCTTAAAATATTATTAAGTGTAATAATTTTTAGTATACGTTCGTAACGCACCTTTTTACTGATACTACATTTAAAAAATAATTGGACCCGTTTTGTTCATCACGATCATTTAACTTTGAAATAAGAACTAAAATATATATATAAGAATTCAATTCAGTTTCTCTTATCAATATGTTGCTATTTCAATACAACGTTTTTTTACCAAATATGGAAAGTAAACACCTTAAAAGTGTTCATATTATACTACGGAATATATTTGAGAAGCGCTGCTTTAAAAGGGTATGTGGCATAAGACATGCTAATGTACAGGTGATACAATGGGAATTGGGTAGACTAAAATTCAAACAGCTTTAGTATGTGCGATTTTTCGGAATGGCTCCAAAAAAGCTGAGGATATGAAAAAAAATGAATGTGTTAATGTAATCGGTGCTTTCTATTCTAGGGATAATATCCAGGAAACTGGTCCAAAGGGGACTAAACTCCCGATTGGGACAATGTACCTACCCAATATATACAAAGTATAGTTTTATCTAATATGAAACATTTTTTACAGTATCAACTTTTATGTTCAATATGATATGAAATGAATATTTTTCTTTCTCACTTCGGTTTTTTTTTATTTTCGAAACCTGCTGTAGTCGCATTACAATCAAATTTAGTATATTGCAAATAATAAAAGAGCACAAGCACTGTTCTATTAAGGAACAAACCAGGTTTGGATGTTTTAGGAAAATATAAATACAACTAAACAATGTCCGCTGATATAGATCAAATATACTCAATTAGGAATGATTGATATTAGAGTAAATTAAGCCTTTTTACGAAAACCCTTTTTTGAAAAAGTGAAGAAGAAGGACAGGACTTGTGGTTAGCTAATTCCTTTTATTGTCTGGCCCATGGCGCAGAGGTCAGCGTCGTTGGCTTTCGCAACGGATTTCACGGGTATGAATCGTAATACGAACAACATTTTTTAAATCGATTTATCGATTTCTGCTTGAAGACGGGGAAAAGCGAGAGCGATAAGCTAACCACTAGTCCTCTTTTAGCCCTATCTGTTTTACCCCTAGTAAATTCAAAAAAAATATAGAACAACTATTTAACAAACAGTTCTTGTAGGAAATTTTGTTAAGATGCCTTGATTAGGAGGCTATATGCTCTACATTGAGAGAGGACATGAATTTAAAAAAATGCTCTTACTGTGGAAATTTTTGACATTTGTCATCCATACTTCAGAACAGAGATCAATTAATCGATTAAATTTGTAATTCATGAAAATGACCGTACTGGGATTCAAGCTCGCGAACACCGTTACCGAAGCCAAAACGTTGACCCCTTGACCATGATTCGGTGATTTTTCAATCGATGTATATATTTTCGTTCAAAGGCGTGGATGTTCTTGATGTGTAAATTTCTACCCCCCCCCCCCCCCTCAACCCATCAAAGAAAACTGGGACAAAACGAGGTCGAACAGCTCGTCTTAAAAACCTGGGAAAATAATATTATATTAAAATAAAACGAAATAATGCCATTGCGTTTATGCGCCAAAGATATCCAAAAATATAAACGTAATTCAAATGATTCCAAAACGAGATTAAACAAAAGTTTATTGTATTTTGCAGTGAAGAATATAATATCTAAAAAAAAAGATGAGATTTATCACTCCTTTGAATATGGAACTCTCTTAATGCGGAAGAAGAATGTTGCCATAAACTGGCCGGTCACGTATGCGATGCTAGAATGAAAAATTCTTAAGCTTTATCCACACCATTTTTGAACAATCTTGTCTGTTAAAAGAAAATAATGAATTCTTAGAAAAAAGTTTATCTTATTCAACAATCAATAATAATATACTTGTTTGCTTCCTCAATGGTAAATAAAATGAGATGAGCAGTTTTGGTTAGTTTTTACTTAAATATTTCAATTACTTAATATACTTAAAATGTATTATAAAATATATTTCTAACGGTCGACACTCTTTGGTTATGTACGGCTTAAGTCCCAAATTAAATATATTTTGATTCAATGTCATCTTTGATGATATTTGATGACGTAGTAAGATTTTTATAGAAAAATCAAATTCAATGAAAAAAAATCAATTTACGAAAATATTCCTTCGGGGATTTGAACGCTCACACTTTATGAGGTGTAAATATGCTTTACATTGAACGAGGACAGTATTAAAAAATAAAAATAAGATATTTATTGTTCAAAACAATAACAATCTAAAATATTCAAACAAGTTCACGCTTCTTAAAACAAAAGTGTGAATTCTAACAGGCATTATTCGAAAATGGAATAATTATAATACATAAACTGAAAAAGCATAAATTCAATCTAATATTTAATCTACAATATAGTATTATGACGCTCTGACCAGCGTTATTCTTATTGGAAAATATGACGTATTCCATTTTAATGTTTTTGAATTATTAAGGTTTCGTATACGTTTGGGGGAATTGCGAAATGTAACAATATGAGATAGCAGATTTTGAAATTTTTCTTACATAATATTATATCATACAGTGAATCAGCTGCCCTTTTCTTGCCGTATGCATATCATAGCGATTTACCACAAGGCGCAGATGGTGTTTCGCAGAAACGTTTTGTTCATTTTTAGATCAGGACCGCTATGAAATATTTATATACATTTCAGGCTAGATTTCGTGTTGTGTTTTCAAATGACTCGTATTGTGATCTTTGGAATATACCTGAATATTCATATTAACATTAAATATTACACAAACAATTAGGCTCACATTAAAACTGTAACCTTATCATAAAACAGCGCTTTATGATGAATGATATGTCGTTACAAAACATGACGGCACCCCTAAAATATGCTTAATTAAAACCTTTTTTTTAATTTTTCACAATTTATAATACAATAAAAATATTCTCACACGTGCTATAAGTTTAAAAACTTACGCGTAAAGTTAATCTTTTTTATTTAATACTTTTGTCAACACTATAATTAATCTCGTTAGCCTAAATATAAGTTGTTTCACTGACAAAATGATTAACTTTAAATGTTTATTTTTTTGACTGTCCAAAGTTTTATGCCGGATAACTAAATTTGGGAATCTTTACTTTTTAAAATGTTTTTTAACACTACATTATTCATTACAATTTGTCTGTCAATTTGACAAATACGACCTACAATTTAAAATTGATATCAAAATGATTTATATCTGACAATATTTAGTCAAAATTTATAGCATTTTCAATTCTTTACGTAAAAACTCCTTTAAATATATAATACTTTAATTTTTCAACGCATTAATCATTCAGAGAAATCAGTGTTAAAGTGAGAATAAATACGTATTTGAAATAAAAATATGCAATCATTTTTTTTATAAGGTAAGTGATATAATTGTATTCTTTTTTGTATTATATTTTAAAATCAATCTGTCAGTTTGTTTTTAATTATTTGAAAACTATTTGCTTAGGTATTTTTACTGCACTATGGAACTTTACAAACTAAATGCCAATTCAATCGAAAGTCGTATTTTTTAGAGTAATGAGAACAAACTGTATTTCGTGAATAGAAAACCTTAGTATAGCTTCAACCCCGCCTGGTTCTTGTTAGACAACAAATTAAATATTTAAAATCTAACTGTGGATTTGGACTCTAGAGCTAGACAGAAGCGCTTATTGTATTATTTGATGATATAGCATAGTTGTCACAAAGCTGTTCTTCTTTTTCGTTTCGTTTTTAAAAAATAAATAAAAATTATGTTTTTTCAATAATTCTGGTATAGGATAATAGTCAATTGAAAATTTTATTTCACTTGTATCTTTTAAAACTTTTACAGTTATAATTTAATGTATACGTCAAATTAATCTTCCACTAAAAACAAATTCTTTTCATCATTCACCCTCAGCTACTTAGTTTGCTGATTTATTTTTACTCTGAATATATTACTAATTAGGCTCTTTCAAGTTGTATTAAGAATATTCGTCCAATCTAGCCGTAATTGATGTTCAGAGCTTTTTGCCATGAAAGGTTATTCAAAGTTGTTACGTGGAGCTTTCCTCGACGTCGTGCCTCAAAGCTTACAAACGTCGAGAGGCCAATTAGGCTGAGTAGGTGGACTTAGGTTGATCTCGTCTGGCAGGAATCCAGCGCACGCACGGGACACGCACACAAAACTTTTAATCCGAATCTAATGATCTTCCTTTTCTCCCACTGGACTTCCTTCAAAGTCAAATAGAGCAGGGGATAAGTTACATAAACCAATCTGTATTTTTAAGACTTAAACTACCGTTTAAAGCACAAGTGGGCAATAATGGCATGATTTTATTTTATTTAAGTAGTACGATTGTATCAAAAACTCATTCGCAGACTAATTGTTGTATGACTCTCCACAAGTTACTATTTTTCACATTCAACCTGCTATTTAAAAAGTAAGGTCACTTTGATTCGTTCATGAGTCATCTTTCTAGTTGTTATAAGGTTTTAGTGTCTTCTTAAACAAATATTTCTCCTGTTAAATTCTGATGCGACATTCTTTACTTGTTGGCAATCATAATATCAAATATAGTACAAATATAATAGATATTGCTCGCTACTCTATGTATGCATTGAATAACAATGTAATATTTTATGTTTTCCTCAGTTTACTTGATTGTAAGCCTGTTAATAATGGTTAGCATTTATAGTATAATAACCGTGAAATGTGAAAACTATTTTACTGAAGTATTATAATAAATTAGTGAGCTTGCAAGTTTTATCAAACCAATGAAAACTCCTATGGCAATTACAAATATATTTTAATTGCTTTATTTTTTAGTATTTAATATAAAGAAAACATGTAATAAATAAAAATCCTTTTTTGACGGTTATATATTTCAAATAATAAAATTATGCGCAAATGAAAAACACACATTATAAACAAGGTGATATTGACATTTATATGCATGACACAGCGTATTGTCTATTGACAAACCAAGGTTAAACGATGCATAGTGCATTCATATTAATTTGGCTTAAAAGTGGCATTGTTCAAAACCGTTTTTGTTGTGAAAATCATTAAATAACTTTTACAATTTACACAAGTATACCCAACATCCCTTTTTTATTTGTTAGATACGTTCCACAAAAAACCGTATAAAAAATGATGAAAAAATCAAAAATTGAAGATTGATTCTCTCAATTTACAAACCGTGTTATTTGAAAAATAACAATATTTTTGTATAGAAATTATTCATAACATGTATTTTAATTAATAATAATTAATAATTTTTATCGCTATTTGGTTATATAGGGATACGTTTATTAGGGTTGGACGTCAATTGCTGTCATCGCTATACATGTCTTAACTCGTCGACTTTGTTAGGATCTAATGAAACCTTTTCTAGTGTTGTTGAATCTCTTGTTATTATGAATTCTGCTATCCGCTTCTGTATTTTTTGATTCAGGGAATCGTGCTAGAACAAATAATTATTGTAAAAATATAGTATTCGTTCTTTTCAGAGGACTGTATTCTTTCAAAACCGTGTATGAAACAACCGCAGAAATAATTGCTTAATAGTGATGTATAAGAGGAGCTTTGGACCAAACATAAACACGACAAAAAATGAAATTTTTGGATAATATTGTAGTATTAATTGAAAAGAACGGAATTATTTTTTTAACGTCCTTAAAAACTTTGGAGTTTCCATGTTATTAAGGATCAAAATATAATCTTACAATCAAAACTGTCTTAGTTTTTATAATAAAACTAGCGAGTACCCGGCATACTTTGCAATGCCACTCAAAGAAAGAAAGTGTTCGTGTTTTATTTGTATTTATTAAAATACTTTTGGATTTACAATATAGTATTGCATATAATTGTATAGGAGTGATAAAAAAAACTCACTGGTTCCCCAGAACAACGAGAATTGCTCTGATATAAATCGAGCACCATTTTTAACGTATTGGGAGCCCACCGTGCAACAACTCGCCAAAGTTTCATTGCAATCGGATTAACGGCATTCGGGGCACACAAACAAACGAACATTCATTTTTATATAAATATAGATTGTGTTTTCCTCTGTTCAGGAAAAAGTGCATCTGATAATTGTGGATCCCAATCTCCTCATATAATTAATGTAATTTTATTATCAACTAGAATATAAGTAGGATTTTTTAAATGAATTATTTTGCAATACCAATGCGACCGTAATTTATTACAACTTGAAGCGGTAGATGAATCATAAATTCGCCGCATGCGAACAAAATAAATCCAAAAAAAAAAACTTTTGGGCAGTTGAAAAACTGCGGGAATCCTTCGTATCCTTATTATTAGTCCATACACCCTCTACGGTTCACCACCCTAAGCCTAACTTTTCGTGATTTTATCTGCTCGGTGCCTGTTGCATGAGCGTTGCGAATCACAACCGCACGCAATATCACCTCGCCGCCCGCGGCCCGACTCTCTCTGCTAATAAAAGCCATAATAACTTTTACTCCGTTAGAACTTGATCTACAGGTAAAGGAATTTTTTTATATCAAATTTGTTAAATGGAAAATTTGTGTCAGAAAGAAAAATAAATAACATAAGAGATACAGCGAAAATAAACATTTTGTGTCAATATTTTATTTGGATATATTACATATACAGTGGAACCTCTCATAACGAGTTTAATTCGTTCCAGAATCTTACTCGTTATGTGAAACGCTCGTTATGCGAAACATTTTTCCCCTATATAAAACAATGTAAAATACAATAATGCGTTCCATGCCGGAAAAAAACAATTTTAATATTTTTAACGTGTATTAAAGTAAAATTACATACTTATAAATTGTTAAGGAGCGTGATAACCTGGTTCAAAAAACGATTAAAAAACGACTAGTTTATTATTTATGACGAATAATTAATTATTTTTTAATAGCTGACATTTGTTTTTGTCGATCCTTCAAAATTTGGTGAAAATGTGACAGCATTATCATTGAATAAATTGTTCGTTATGAGAGGTTCCACTGTATTAATTGAGGCAACTTTGTAGAATTATGTCATATTACTTAGGTGAAAATTCCAATTAATTGTGAATTCTTTCAATCGTGCTATATTTTTAAAGACGCCACGCCAACTTAAAAAAAAAACCCTTTTGACATCAGTTTTCCAATCACTCAATAAAGATTGGCTGGGTAAATTAAGCTTACTTCGTAGCATTGAATTACATACAGGGTATTGAATTTAAATACTAATAGCTTAATTTACTAATTTACTACATTCATTCTGACTAGTGGACATAAACATTAAATTATAACATTTTCTGTTCATTTAAGTACATTTTGGACAGTTCGTTAAATTAAGTGATCAAAAAACCAATACTTTATTTAAATGAGAAACAATGTTGAAATATTTTTTTTTAAATCTTCCATTTTTTTTATGTCTGAAACAATATAAATAACCTAGTCAATTTGTAACCAGACATGGATAAAAAAGTATTATATAAAATTCAAGTACCAACAAAAAATATTAAAATAACAGTGCCACAATAAATAATAAATTAACTTTCTTAGGAATACTGGTTTTCGATAAAATTATTATTATTAAAAAAAATTAGGCCTCGTATTATTCGTAATAGTTTCTAAAAAATAATCTATTGGTATTGAAACATTTAGCTCCAATTAATTCATGGCCAGTGCAATGACGCGGAAGTTTTTCCTTGGCGATAAGTATATTATGTTTTCCACTTGAAAGAGTGATGAAGTATTTTAGGTTTAATCAAAAGTAATAAATTGATTAAAAATAAAACATTTCCCAAAAAACACCCGAAGGTTAATTTTTTATTGGTTTCTATTGATAGTTTCTTTAACGTATTTTTTCTTCTCTGTGGCACTGTCCTGGCTTTAAATTTACTGTACCCAGCCAATTTCTTTCTCGAATGTGCTTGCACTTGCTCCTTGTAAAATTTTACAAAGTCCGGCGAGCCCCTTGTTAATTTAAGAGAAAACAGTATTCTCCGAACACCGAGAATTGATTGAGATTAAGCGAGCCCTTTGTTAAGCTATTGGTAGCCAACTGCTGCCACATACGAATGTCGGAAAGCTCTGCCGTGGTGAACTCTGTTCAAGTGGTCAAAGTCGTTGGTTTCGAATACAGGGTTCAAATTTCAGCACGGACCGTTTTATAAATTAATATTTCAATCGATTTCTGTTCGAAGATGTGGATTTTTGTATTGTCTTATATTCAGGGGTGGGCTCGAGGGGGGCTCGCGCGAGCCCCTTGTTAAATTTCAGCGCTGCCGGCGAGCCCCTTGTTAAGGTAAGAAAATCATTCGTCTTAGATCAAATCAGCACCTAACTGCAATTTCTGTATATTGTTAAATTTTATTATGAAACAAGACTTAGTATTAGTAGCCCCTTCATTTTTTTATTCAGCGTTGTGGGCTTCCGTGCCTCACCTCATGGGTTCGAAATAATCACTCGTCTTGTTTTAGTCTTATTATTCTATCCCTTCTACTTTTTTTGGAAAAGAGAGGTCGAGCGACTAAGTAACAAACAGTTGTCGTAGAAAAAAATACTTTTTTTGAGATACTTTCATTTTGAGGTCATATGCTCCACATTGGGAGCGAAAATGGATACAAATAAATGGATAAGATTTACCGAGCCCCTTGTTAAGATATTGGCAGCCCACCGCTGCTTATATTCTTTCCCGTTCATCTATTTCTAAAAACGATTACCTAATCACCGGTCCTCTCTTATCCTTATCTTTCTATACTTACTCTCAAAAGAGAGAGACTGTGTTATAAAGATACAGCATTTTTCATAGAAAAAGATCTGTTGAGTTAAGCTTCATTAGGAATTCGTACAATCTTTATTAGAAGTGGTCATGAATTCAAAAATAAATTTAAATCTTGGTCATTGGTTTTTGTGATGTTTTTCGTATTGAGCTGATCTAGAATGAGATTAACGTATTTAAAAGATTGCGTACATACATATCCACTTTAATCATTATCTAAGATATATTATATTATTCCATTGATTTTAAAATTAAAATAATCTTCAATAAGTGTGGCACCGTAAAAATAAAACTGTTAAAATTCTCACACTAATCATTCACTTGTCGAGAAAAAATGTTTTAATATTCAGAAGTTTACATACAAATATTGAATGCAGTTGGAAAAATCATAGAAACAATTGTATGTTAAATAACCAACGATTGTTAATGGGTCGTTTGATAAAAAAATTGTGTGGAAGCAAATATTACAATACGATCTACATTTGTTAAAACCGCTTATCATATTTTTATTTTAACTACATATCTATATTGTTGTGAAAATAACAGTTTTTAATGAATTTATTAAGTTCTAAGTACCCTCTATAAAATAGTAATTAAGTAGATTCCAGTTTTGCCAATATTGTCAAATAAAAATATAAATTTATAAGACGTAATATAAATAACACTCTCAGAAACTTATTTATAAATATGTTTGTAAAGATAAAGTGACATTACAAGAAAAAAACCTTTTTGATGTATTTTATACTGTGAAAAATAAAATTAAAAATAAAACTTTTTCATCTTTTCTCAGTATTCTCAGACAAGAGAGTAAGTTAAATTTCCTCATGACTTCACATCAAACCTCTATTTTTGGCATTGAAAACAATTATGTACCAGAAATAGTATTATTTTTAAATAAATTCAAATAAAAGGGAATGTGAGATTGTCTGAGAGCAACACCGGAAATAAGAACGTGGAAAAAAGCGCGGCAATATGGCGCGCACAAAAGTTGAGCACTAAAGGGCAAACGAGCGGAATAATCAGGAAGCGTCTAGCTGTTTTCAAGAGATAACAGGCATAAATATTGTGTTTTACAGTAACATAACAAAGAATTTTAAGGGATAGGGTAACATTTCAAAGTATATAAACCTTAACACTTTATTAGTTAATAATTGGTCCTATGGCGCAGCGGTTAGCGGTGTGGGCTTCCGTGACGGATCTCACGGGCTTGAGTCCCAGATCGAGCAGATTTTTTTCGATCGATTTATCGATTCTGTTCGAAGGCATGGGTGTTTGTGATGTCTAAAAATTCTCTTCTACCCTTTCCGATCTTTTAATAACTGGGCGTAGCTAAAGCGATTAGTTAAATACTAATCCTGTCTTAGATTTATCCTTCTATCCCTACTACTCTTTTTGAAAAAGAGAGGTTGAGCGACTGAGTAACAAGCAGTTCTCGTAGAAAAACTTCTGTTGAGGTACCTCCATTAGGAGACCATATGCTCCACATTGAGAGCGGACATTGATAAAAAAAATATATATATATATTTTATTGTTTACTACGGAAGTGAAAATTTATTGGAGAAATGAAAAAAAATATTTTATATAAAACAAATGTTTTTTAATGTTCATTAATCTTTCAAAAGTGCTTCGTAGACACGTAAGTCTTATTTTTCAATTGACGGATTTATTATTTTATATATAGTTTGATAGAATAGTAATGGGTTTATTGCGTCAATATGTTACCAGTAACCACGCTTCATTTTCCATAATTGAAAATGTCAACGATAAAAAATAACAAGATATTGTCAATATCGTAAGTCATGCAATGTATTACAATGCAACTATGACAGGAAAAAAATATATTTACTATCATAATACATTACGTGATTATTCGTGACGTGTATATTATATTGCACGTTACTATGAAGAGATAAAAGATGGTGATCATAAATACACAATATATCAATATAAATAAATAACCTTGCAAAATAGTTTGACCAAAGATTTTACCTAACATTTCCGGTTCTAAGCTCAAGAAATGCGACCTCAAATACCCACATTTTCTTAAATATCTATTTTAATATGGGTGATACAATGTTTATAATTAAGGTATTCTTATATAATAGTTTTTTGGACCTTTTGTAGTTTATATAAATACGCGATAACGCGATGCGATTACGAAATAAGCGCCCGCTTATCAGCGATCGTTCGTAAGATAACTGGACTGAACGCGTCAGTAGAAAATTCATATTTGCACTGGAATGACGTCTTTTTTACGCGCAACTTAAAATGTGATTATTTATTTAAAAAAAACAAGGATTTTTATAAAAAAAAAAAATGTATGCGGAATGATGCAGAGAGATATTTTAAAGCCCTTATTTAAAGACTATTTTTTTTTTTGAAATTCATAAAAATAAGGTCAATAATGAGGAAACCACTGGGGTCCCTAAACGACCCCCATCAGCAGAGAAGTATTTTTCTAGTCTCCGAGCCGCGAGATTTAAATAGGAAAAACACGTCTCATTATTTGTATAACAGAGTTATATGAAAATAGAAAAAATTTTCACTTTGAGATAACTTCACATGACAGCGTCTATTTAAAGAAATCTCAAATACCTGAAAGTTTTGAAAGTATTTTCGTACGTCATTGTTTTTTGCAAGCTTCTCTCCAAACTTAATGGGCGAAAGTTTTGGACGCTGCGCCGACTGCAATCATTTTCTTTCGTCCCATGAAACGTTGCTAATTTGCAAGGCGAGATTCGCATCTTCACTAAAAGGCTTACTAGGCAATAGTGTCTTTGAAAAAGAAAAGCCATTGCATCATCGATGTATTACAAAAGTAATCATTCAGAAAATTTATTATATTGTTTATAACCCATAGTGCTAGTCATAACTTTTACAATGTATTGCTTTAAAATGGTCAATAAATATACTGCCGTTCTAAGTGAAAACACATTAATTACAAGTCCAATAGTTTGTCAGAATCATGGACCATACTTTTATTTATCTTTTAGTATAGTATTATTTATAGTTATATATAGATTTCTTAGGATAATGTAGTAAGTTGGTACGTATTTTATTACAAGGAATATCCAAATACAAATGTACTTACAAACACAATAAAGCTTAATACTTTCGATGGATTCGGCGGTAACTTTGTGGAAGTTCATTTTAATATAAAATAAAAATAACTTTGATTATTCCACGTATTGTGGATACCTCTGAAAGAGGCGAAACACGTGTCACATTTTGTAACACAATACGTGGAATAATCAAAGTTATTTTTATTTTATATTACAATAAAGCTTAGTTTTTAGTTAAGGGATCTTACAAGAGTTTTATACAAAATCATATTAACCTTTTTTATTTTCAAAATATAACTTTTATAACGTTTTGTCTCACGTAAAATATTAAAAAAATTCCACTTTTTCATACTCTATACTTAAATTT
Source organism: Himalopsyche anomala (assembly GCA_031772345.1). NCBI lineage: Eukaryota > Metazoa > Arthropoda > Insecta > Trichoptera > Rhyacophilidae > Himalopsyche > Himalopsyche anomala. The sequence continues at coordinate 5,199,437 of CM062828.1, forward strand.
ATTTAGACATTTTCTGTAATTAGTGTGTTTTTACATTGCAGGGATACCAATCTGATTTAATGCAGAAGCTTTCGGCTATCTTCTGGTATTGTTTCTGAGCTACTTCTGAGTAGTTAATAATTATTCGCTTAAATATGTTTAAACTCGAGAATTTTCCGGGACATGAAGAAAACCAAGACTTTAGAATCCTTATTTGCAATACTGACAATGTATTGTCTTAAAGTCATAAACAAATTATTTTTTAAAAAAATTGCATTCATTTTTGTAGTCTTCAAAAGATTATATATAGGTATGCCTCCTTTATTACTTTCCATTTCATAGAGTTAAAAAACCGATATATTCTAACGATCTCGTTACTTACAAGTTGTCCCAATAAAAACGTTATCACAATTTGGCAGTCGGCCATTACCGACTAATATATAGCTGAAGCGTCGAGACATACTGTACATATTTATTTATTTTTTTATTTGGCGGTTCATATAATAGTATGTTATACGGCAATATGAAAATTGATCATTTTATATAATATCGCACCGCTAGAACAACACCGCCACAATCCAAAATGTCATGTTTTGAGTAAAATGTATTTGAATTTTTCAACTTGACTTTTTTAATAGAATGAACATATCCCTAAGCCTATGTTCATTATGGTAGTGTCGTTCCAGATATTTTTAAAAATATTTAAAATTTTAATACACTGCAATACATTGTAAATACCGGTATTTTTTGAATTGTGGCGTTGTTGTCCGAGGAGTACAAATTATATTACAGTTGACTAAATAGTAAAGCTTGTAATGATGTTAAAATTATATCATAGTACAACTGGATGTATACATATTTATGAAAACTATTATATTATATAACAGGAATACTTATTGCACGGGTTCCCAACCTGGCGGTCACGAAAGGATTTCTGGGGGGTCGCCAACTTTTTTCGATTTTGGATTTGAACAACAAAAGGAGTTTTGGAGACAATCTGGGGAAAAAGTATAGCAAATCGAGGATTTCAAATTCCTCAGGGGGAGGTCGCCTATTCACATGGCTTTTATAAAAAGGGGTCGCCACCCGAAAAAGGTTGGGAACCCATGACTTAGTTAATCGACCGCAAACTTATAAAATGAGTTTATATGAATTTCTCATGATATAATTACAAGCAATATCATTCTATTGCCATCAGTAATTTTATCAACTAGTCGTTCCTTACTAGGTTATATAAGTTAATTTAACTTTTTTTTTTATTTACAGTTTTAAATTTCTCACGCCTTTTTTAATCTTTTAACAATACTGATTTTTCTCGTAATGAATGTTTGCTATAACTTCCAGTGATATCATAATTGTCTTTAGCACATGACTATCATAATTGCCTTCAGCACATGTCAATATCCAACAGACAAAAAATTCGGTCTGCATTGTACGTAGATACAAAAAAGTTTAAATCCCAAACTAAGATTCATGGCAAAAAACTGTAAATCTTTTTAAACGCCATCATTATATTTAATATTGGACGTACAAAAAATCTAAGTAATCATCATTAACAACACGCAAGTTTGTAAAATTGTAAACGTCGTAAATCTTGATTTAAAATCACAAGTCGTAAAAATGTATGATCATTTCTTGGGAGATTCAGGAGAGACGTATGCGGGTGAGAGAGGAATAGTATTTACTTGACCAAACGACAAGGTTTTATAAAATGACTAGTATTCTCCAGGACTTGCCTGGTCCGTGGCGCAGTGGTCAACGTTTTTGGCTTCCGATATGGATCTCAAAGGTTCTTATCCAATAAAGAACAGCATTTTTGTTATTCTATTATATCTAACTATTGTCTTACGCCTATCTAATCCTTAAAATAACTAAAAATAACTAGGCGTAGCGATAGAGCGATTATTTAATCACTTGTTCTGCCTTAGCCCTATTTTTTTATTTCTACTACCCTCTTCGAAAAAGAGAAGTTGAGAAAATGAGTAACAAATAACTCTCGTAGAAAACTTCTGTAAAAATATCTTCATTAAAGGGCATATGCTTCACATTAGGAGTGGAAGTTATTTTTAAAAAAAAGTATTCACTAAAAAAAAATTTTTTTACATCGGACAAAATTGAGCAAATACAATTTCATCAGTTGTACTGAATATAAAGCGCACAAATTACACTACATATTATTTTAATATATTTATTTAAACTGATGAATTTTAAAGCTGACATGAGTTGACAAGGTTTACAACTTTGTCTCATTAGTATCAATATTTTTTGGATAGTTATTTATGTATCAAATTACTGTTGTTTTTTTACAATAACTTTGAATGGAGTATTTAACAAGAAACAAAAAAGGTCACCTACAGGAAATACAACAAAAAACTTTGAATGAAGTAAGCATAAATTATCATAGACCAAATCATATTATTAATAGATACGTTTATAATATTTTTAAGTACTAACATACTGTATGTATCTTCCAAAGACACTCAACATTATAATCATCATCTGACTCTCTAAGGCGGTGGTCTTCAATTAAAAGCAGTAGGCCGCGTACAGCATGACACCGTACGCGACCGATGACTGCTTACTATGAAAATTAAATGGCGTGGTCTCTTTATTACGCTGCATGTAGCGTCTAGATGCCTAGACACTTCTAGCTTCAGCTTATACTGTACGCAGCCGATGGCGATTATTGTAGATTGTATTACGTGTTTTACGTTGTCTAAAAACCTAAAATATAAATTTGTTTGTTTGATCGTATTTTATGCGTTGCCACACCGTTCATCCGATTGCAATATAACCTTGACAAACTTTTTGCTTACAATTGCGCAAAGGTTATATGCACACTAAAATTAACTTTCAGTAGGTCTTATATATAAAAATTAATGATTGTATGTCTGTCATATCTTTAATTTTGTCAACGTATTGCTTGCACTTGCGCGAAGGTTATAGGCATAGTACAATTAACTTACAGTAGGTGGCGCGTGTGTCGTACCATAGACAATCGACAAAAGACAAACAGCAAACGTCAAACGGCACATGTCATTCGGAATTTTATCGTACATTATTATCATCAGTTGATCAATGTCAGTGGAATTAAATCGAAATTATTTATCGCGAGCGCTAATTAATTCCAACATGCAACGAGAATCGAAAGATAACGTTCACGAGCTACTCGATCTCGACGGACAGTACACGTTGATTTGAATCTTGCTACATTTCAATATGATGTTAACTAAATTTTGAAAATCCATGCTTCTCACATGGACGGCTGTGTGTGGCCTGCTCACGAGTTGGAAAACCTTCTGATTTATTCGCATACACACCAGACTGAAAAAGAAAACATATTTTCTATCGAAATCACTTCAATAAACACAATTAAAACACAAACACTTTCATTCTTTGAGTGGCATTACAACGCTTCATTAAGAAGGCAATATCGTCGCATTTCGTTCAAGAAGAAATATTGTTAATATAACCTGATAAGAAATATATTTAATAATTGAGACAATATTCTTTTGCGCGTTATGCAATATTATATTAAGTCTTTATCAGCTTCATAGTATTTCGGAAAAACAAACAGGTAAAAAGGTCGCATCATTAAAATGTGATTTTTTGTAAAAAATAAATGTCTTTCGAAAAATGCAGGAAGAATAATATGATTTACAATTGATTAAGTGGTCAATATAAAAACAAATTATCACAGTGTTTTCTATTCCTCGTTTATTATTTTATCTGATGGTTTTTAAAATTTGACAGTTTACTCAACTTTAAATTAAAATTATCAGTTTGTCAAAATATTAATCATGTTTTTTTATCGCTAGATAATTTTCATTTGATAAGACTTCTTTATCTAAGTATTATTAAAGATTATTTTTGAGAGTTTACATACTATTTTAATCGATGTCATATCACGGAATAAATAAACAAAAAATAGTATGTGAGGTGTAACTGACCTCCTAACATTATTTTGAAAAGATAATTGTTTAATCAATTAACTTTAAGGATTTTCAATCAGGGTGTCGTAAAAAGGAGCTTAGCATGGAGAGGTGTATGTATCTTTGGTATAACGTTCGACAAGAGATATATTCACATTGGGTATAATATTATGGTTCACCAAGAAGATTTTAATGACCGAAATAAATAAACTATAAAGAGCGAGAGACATTATTATGATCAATGAAATAATCAAGTTACTAAGAAATAATGCATAACCGTAAAACGATGTTCAATTGTTCAATCTTCATTTCAGCAATAAGTAGAAGATGGCTGTTGTAGACAATGATGTTTCGGAAGTAACCGGTTATCACTCTAGCTTCTTTTCCAAGTATTACGTATGGTAAATACCATACATAAATACGCACAAGAATAATTTATTCTATGATTTTCTCCGCAATCGTTGAGAATTGTGGACAAATTAAATGGAAGAACGATCACCATTTTTCGAAAATATTAAAAATTAATATACTTTTTTAATAATACTTTTTGTTTTAAAATGGCATTACAGCTAATGCTAATGTGCCATATATTTTTAACTCGATGAGAATTGAATTCACATACACTCAAGTAATAGACAAACAAATTTAAATTGAAAAATATAAATTTCATATTGATCTTACCGGGATTTTAAGCCAAACCTGCCTGATCGTTAACGATCGATATAAATTCATATTTTAAATGAATTATGTATTTTGAAAACGTTACGAGTCACACTTTAGTAATTGTTCAGGAGAGTGAAAAATATATGTCTACTGTAAAATTTAAAATGAAAATTTTTCATGTTGAATATATCATATGGTTGGAATTAACTTGTGTATTCAAACGAAAAACAGATTTTTTCTTTAAGGTTATATATTTTTTTATTAAATGCGCGTTTTATAATATGAACTTGTTACGTTTTCTAAATACATGCATATTCAATGTTCTAAAATTCGTTTAAAACATACATAAATGGAACGTATTATATTTGTATATTTAGGTATTCTGAAGATGTTTGCATAGTAAACTCATTTTTGGAAAAAAAAATACTCGTAACGTTTTCGAAATACAAGATTCAATTTAAAAATAGACCCAAACAATTTCCCACGGGATATTAGAACCCGCAATGTTAAATAAAATCCGAAATCGTTACTATTACGCCACAGCAATCTAAAGCATATATTATATGATTAATTGGTCTGCTTAGATTTGTTTGTGTCATTTAATAAAGCTCTCTTGTTATATTGCATTTCATACTTTCAAACAAAATAAAACCTATTGTTAAAAAGTTAAGTAACGGTTCGGTACATCTTGTTGCGAAGTTCTGATTCTGTACACGCTGCCAATTATTATACTATTTTTGCACTCGTTTCCAAGTTACAATCGCGGTCGTGAAAACGATCACAGAAACATTAAAATTTATAAAAAAATACCGTTTCACACAATGATTGTATTTACGGTATTTATGTATCAACACTTTATATAATACATATTATGTAATTATTCTGAAAAAATACGATTTTTCAATAATCAATACTCAGTGCTTCCCAACCTTTTTCATGCCACGGCCCCTTAAATCTGAAAAAATAATCTGTGGACCCCCGAAAAAAACATAGAAAATGTTCACAAATAAATATTTGTAATTTCTACTGAAAATTTTCGCGGACTACCGTGAAAGACCTGTGGGGTCCGCGAATCCCATGCTGGAAAGCACTGCTATAATGCATAGTTTCTCAACCTTTTTGGGCCCGTGGCCCCCTTTGAGTCTCTTAATTTTTCCGTGGCCGCCATACCCGTACAAATAAGTTTTTCGAGACTCGGGGATTGAAAGTTTCCAAAATAATTTTCAATTCATTGAAAATTTTGCTCGCTGGCAGATTTCAAAATCAGGAATTTACGAAGTTCCCGAAATGAAAAGACGCGAGACCTTTTTCCATGATCTTCCCAGAATTTTAAAATATTTTTTTCGCTGCCCTATTTAAAAAAAACCTGGGATTTATGGATTTGTCCGTGGCCCCCCAAAACTGTGCTCTAGCTCCCTTAAAATTATTACTATTTCTCTGTGGCTCCCTTTAAAACTTGCGGTAGCCCCCGGTTGAGAAACTGTGCTATAATGTATGATAAATTTAGTGATGATTCTAATTTTTTATGTAGCGATAGCGATTGGATAGGGTTTAATTAATCGCTTTCGATAAGATTGTCAAGGAGAGGGAATTGCAGACATCAGAAACACAAATGCCTTTGAACAGAAATTGATACTTGAACAAGTGTCATCCTTCACAGAAACCAACGTCGTTACCCACTGCGTCACGGAATAATAAAGTTGTTTTATTTTTCCTCGTCTGGCATTCTATTTTTATTTTCCTTTTCTGTAAGCTAATTTACATTGTAATATAATCAATTGTATCCTTTTTTAATATATAATAATTGTATAACGTCATTCCACGGTGGACCAAAGCAGTAAACAGTAAGTTATATTTTAATTTTAGAGTGATTCTCTTCAAATATATTTTTTAAATATTTTACTTGAAACATAATTTATAAGTGTGAAACAAAGATAAACAATTTGATGATGTAAATGAAAAATTTGTATTTTGTTTATCGTTATGTTTTATTTACGTTAAACGTGAGACAACGGCCACTATAGTTTATTTATGCTAAACGGCTCTTACTTCATATTGCGTAACCAGAGAATAGCTTTGTGTGTGGCGTTTAAAATATTTTCCTTTTATTTCGTAATCACTTTTTTTCTTCTAAAATAATATATATATAATATCGGCACGAAATTGATATGATGTGTTGATAACCTCTGTTTTAACCATCCAATATAAATACGCTCACACCAATACTATGAATGATTTTTGCTGATATCACTTCGCAAAAAGTCAAAATCGCTCAGTTGATAGATACAGTCAGATAGAGACTGATATCAAAAATTAACAGTTTGAAACAAACGTCAAAAGTGTACGGTAATTTTTTCATTGCGCAAGATCGTTCCAACAGAACGTTTAGTTTTCTTTTCATAACGAATAATATAATCTTTTTCATCTGCGGTTGAATATAATAATATTGTGTTAATACGGTGTGATTAAATTAGTTATTGTTAGCACAGACTTGTGCGTGCCAATACGTATTGACACTTACAATCAAATACACAATTAAAATTTAATGCTATTTGTTCAACGCTTTCATTCTATTAGTGTTGCTTTACGGTAGCGAATCATGGCACCGTGCGTATAGTAAACTTCGAGAATGTATGCTTACGTCGGATATTGGGGGTGATGTGGTTTTATTTCGTGAAGAACGGATGTTACGTCAGTGATCATGGAAAGACGTTGGGATTGGCTGTATCCTGAAAGTCTAAATCCTGACTGCTTCTTCTTCCACCCGATGAGATTCCGGCGTCTTGAGCGACTGTCGTGTACATTCATAAGATGTACTCGACGGAACTGAGGGACACTGGTATATCATGGAAGGAAGCAAAGCAATTGGCGGGAAACAGGGAAATATTGAGATGCCGGACATATGCTAAAGATGGAAGCGAATATGGTCCAAGAAAAATAATATTCATCGATTATTTAAAACAGTTTTACTGTATAGATTTATGTTTAAATTCAAACTAAATTTGCAGTGTGAATATTTTATATTAAATTTTCACCAAAAATTATAACCATTCCGGTAGTAGAAAATCATAATAACTTCATAGAATTTACATGCATGTTTTGCAAGATATTAAAATGATTTAATTAACAATTAACATTTATAATAAACAAATAACAACAATAAATTTATTTGCATCATTTCATGAATTAAAACACTTTTTTTTCAAAAAACAATAACTTAAAGAAGGTACACAACATAATTTGACGTGACATTCAAAGTTTACGTCATTGAGGTTGGAAAATAGAATATAGTTACTTTATAAAAGGTTTTATAATTTGTAAACAAATTCTTAGTTTGGCATTTTTTTCAATATTGTTTGTATTTTTGTTTACCTTAAATAGTATTATACGATGGAAAGCCAGCTTTCAACAATAATAATAAATATTTTTCCACTATCAAATAGTGCTATTTTATTTGCTTAGTGTTTATTGAGAAACTATGATACAAGCAACTTGTTAATTACAATTAGTGCTCATTTTTTTTCTCTCCCTACCATACCTTGCATTATTTGATTGAAATTTTCCATCATATCCATCATAATATTCGTAGAAAGAAAAATTTCAAACAATAGGAATATACCTTTGCTTATTTTGTTTACTTTCTTTTTTCAAACAGAGAGTTGAATTTTTTTTTAGTTTAACGTTTCTGAAAAAAAATGTTTATTATGTGATAAAACGACATTTTAAAACATTAATTCTTGAACATTGGATTGGTCATGGAAAATGATGTCTTCATATTTATTTGACCGTAAAGAAACAGCTCGTTAATATATTTTATCGGATGTTTTTTTTTAAATTATCAATTATCGTTAGGTTAATGTTTTTTCTTTATGTTTGCGTTTTATCGTTTGCTTACTGATAGATATTTTTTAATATTTATTGTTCCAGGTCAAAAATAAATTAAACTATTTTTTAAAAAATACAGTTTCTTGGCTATACTTAAATGATAAATTAGTGTCAAAATGAAGACTCTTTTACTATTACTAGTGAGTGCATTAGTTTGTGTGGACAGTTTGAAAGTATTAGGTCTGTTTCCTCATCATGGAAAAAGCCATCATGACGTATTCGAACCTCTTCTCCTAAACCTAGCAGACAAGGGCCACGAAGTCACAATTGTATCTCACTTTGCCCCATCAAGACTCCCTGAAGGATGGCGGCAGATACTAATAGGAAACTACGCACACATGTACAGAGAAATCGTTGACCTGAACATGTTCGAGAGAAATTACTTTGGTCTAGAACGATACTTGTATGTCCGTGACTTTTTTATGATGGCCAAAATGGCCACGCAAATGTGCGAGACGTTAACACTATTGCCAGAAATACGAGATATGATAAACAGTAAAGAAAAGTTTGATGTCATATTCGTGGAACAATTCACGAGCGATTGTGCTTTAGGTGTAGCACATATTTTGGATGCTCCTGTCATTGCGTTGCAGTCCCATGCAATGATGCCATGGACAAGTGCACGTTTTGGCCAACCTGACAATCCTTCGTATATTCCTTGCATTTTCTTGCACTCGGGAACTCGCCTGTCATTTACGCAACGCCTCGAAAACACATTCTTTGAATACGCTTTTCAATTGCTTTACAAGTACGAAGTTATCCATACGGAGATGGAAACACTTCAAAGGAATTTAAACAGAACACTGCCGTCTTTGGAAGTCATTGCAAGAAATACTAGCCTCATGCTGTCTAACACGCATCATACGCTTAATGGAGTACGACCACTTGTTCCTGGAATCGTTGAAATTGGAGGAATACATATCAAACAGACGATGAAGCAGCTTGAGCCGGTATGAAAAAGTCTTTTTTATTATTAACTTGCTTTGTTAGTCGTCCAGAGTCAAGTACCCTGTCGGGATTTTTCGAAATGTCAAAATTTAACGCAAACGTTAGCAGTTTTTTTAAATTATCTCACGCCTTTACGGAAACATTAATCGGTCTCAATGCAATTTAATATTATAGTGCTACTTTTCAATTATGAGATAATGCTTTAAAACGATAGGATATGATGAAATATAAGTGCTGGGGTATCGAAACTTTAACCGTCGATTGATCATCAAAATATGTCGTAATAATAATGACGTTTGTTACGATAAAACAATAATACGTTGCAATTGTGAACAAATTTGTTTAATAATGATGTTGGCAAAACAGACTTACTTAACAGACAGACTTGAATTTTTTAAATTTGCAATTGCTTCTTTAAATTGAAACATTCAATCGATTTCTAATGATGGTACAGACACAAACAGTGTTTATATTAATTTCCCTGTAGTATTTATTATAGTAATGTGTATCTAAATGTTTTAACACTTTTTCGTTGCTTGTTAGCCTTTGACTGCCATAGAAAAAAGATTGTTTGTACCAAGCACGCTGGCTATAATTTGCAATTATTAATTTATTTAGTTATTGACGAGGTAACTCGTCTCTGGCGTGTTGACTACGAAAAATTTGACGAGATATATCGTATGTGGCAGCCATCCAGTTAATAATAATCTGAGTAAGATTATGCAATTTTTTCCAATGGCATAATGCCAGCTTCCAGTTTTCTACAAACATTTTTTTGACACAATGTGTCTTATTATAGCCTATGCATATTTTTTTAATAATAATCTATTTTCATGCTAATAATATGTAAATAGTGTATAAAACTAGTCACATAGGAGGACCAAAAGAAAATTCTTTAACATACCGCTGTTAATGACTAGTACATAAGAAGGAAACCTGTTTTTCAATGTTTATATTACATATGTATATTATATAAGTGTGGCAAGTAAGAATAATTCATTCTCGCCACAATACTTAAAAATTGACAATATGTTATGATCAACCAAAAATTTAAAAAGAACACATTAGCCGCTAATGGAAAAATAATTCAAATAAAAAATTCAAATAATAAAGAAGTCAGAGAAACGATTTTTGATGTCATAGGCCAGGATTTCCCAAACTTTTTCTGCAACGGAACACTTTGCAAATACGGAAATTTTAACGTAACATTTATTTTAAGTCGATAAATACGAAATATGTTGAAATGATAAACACTGATAAAATCAGTCAGATTTGCATAATCACTTGCGCTGAATTAAGCATGCTGGTTTTTTTGTCATGGAAAATGGATGGCAAACCAAGGAATCATAAATGTTAGTTATGGTTTTTAAGTTTTGTGTGTTCCCACTTTAAAAATCTGTTTGAAAAGTTTATTACAATATATAATTTTGACAGTTAAAATGTATGGCCGTATAGTTGTGTGTTTAGAGCATGTTTTAAAACAATGATTTGCTTTATCGACCGTAAACCATGTTATTATTCGAAGTTTGTCTGTCAGTTGGCGCGTTTCGTGAATTTTTCGCAAAAAAAAAGTGTTTTCGTCTAATATTTATTCAGTTTCTAACTAAATAAGGTTTATAACAATTGATTTGTGTTGTAAATTCATCATTCTTCACTAATCAATTGTTAATAACAGCTGATTCATTATTCCATTCAAGGTATGCAATATTTTATAAAGTGGGAAACATGCTTCCCACAAAGTTAAATCCAGGTTATGTTTTGCTATATTCGGTTTTTTTTACCAATTTTTTCTTTGGTAGATGTCCAACAATTAGAATTTTAGCAACCTCAAACATATGGAGAAAGCACTGGAGTATTTTTTTCGCTTTCTGGTGAGGATGAATTGTCTGATGTTGAAGCTGATGATGACGCTCAAGAGGAATTGACATCGCTCGACAATTCAACAAGGCTTCAATCATTCGTTACCCCTAATATACATGAGAATTAATTAAAATGTACCTATTTATTGTTATGGTATGTTTTCTTTTGTTTTTAAAACAAAACAAAAAATAATAAAAAAATCGCATTTTTTTTTACTTACCAGGTATCCGTGGGAAGTATATATCCCACTTAGTTTTCTACCAGTTATATATAGCCAATTAAAAAAAAAATTGCAACAATTTTAAAATAATAAAGTAGAAATATTCACAGTTTTTTTTTTTGAAAATCCATAAAAAAATAATTTAAATACGGTATTGACAAATATTGTTATTCCATCACAGCTGTTTTTCTGATGTATAAGGGAATCTCGTAAACGATAAGTATCTCATATCAAATATATTTAAATTCTATAGCTTTGACATTTATATTTCAGATAAACAGTTTTGTAAGGATTTATAAAATACATTTTTTCTTAAATTGTGCCTGTATAATAAAGTAATACAAATTCACATTAAATTCAAGCAAGAATAGCTATGATATCCACATAATTTATACACTTAAAAATAATGACAATACGGGCTCAAATTGCGTGCTATAGCAATTCTTTGTACAAAAAGGATGTCTGTTAATAACACTCATTATGTTATCATTAAGAAATTAAATACTGTAGGAAAAAAACAAGTGTCCGTTGACCATATTTCTTTAAGATAAAAACGGGCTTGATGGATTTATAAGTAGTTGTATTTTTTTAGTACATCAACTCCTCAATTTACTTTGTAGATACGTTTTTTATTTTTACAGACCCACGTAAAATTGCAAGGAACTCTTACAACATCATAAGATAGGTTATGCTGTATAAAAAAACGAATAAATAAATTCATTGATTTCATATTAAATTTGAAAATGCGTTCAAGAAAAACCGAATAAAAGAAGTCCACAGTATATACCGAAATTATTTATTCCACATAATATTTTAAAAGTTATAATAGGTACATAATATCATAATTCATAAGTAGTATTTTTAACATTTAAAAAAACAACCTAACGTAATAACTTTTAAAATTTTCAGTAAAAATAAAATTTGTTATAATTAAAATAAATGGTTAGAATTCGCTTTTTTTATCCTTAACGCTGTCTTGCCTGGGCGATGTCACTGCAAACGCGAATCAAAATATCAAACTAACTGATCGCGGCGTGCGTTTTGTCACGTGGACATTCTATAGCGGCGGAAACCATTTGATATTTTCGTGCTGCACCGAGTCGCTTTGCATTCGCTTTGATTTCATCCGTACTTACAGAACGGTACGTTTTGCGCGGGTGAAGTCACAGCGAACGCGAATAGAACACGGCTTAAAGCGAATCAAACAAACTGATCACGGCGTGCTTTTTATCACGTCGTTACTATAGCAACGGAGACCATTTCGCTTTGCATTTGCTTTGATTTCGTCCACGTAAGACTTACAGTAAAAGAACTAGTCCGTTTATTCCACAGTTAGTGGAAATATACATGTTATTTTAAGTAGTTTTTTTATTGAATAATCAACGATTATTTAATGTGTTTTATTTTTAACGTAAATTCTTTATGTATTTCTTCATAGTGTTCAAAATAATTTCGTAGGTCTCTTTCGAATTTGAGAACACGTTTCATATTTAGATCAATCTTTAACACAACGTTTCCAAATTACATTTTTCTTGGCCGCGTTAAAGTGAATTGAGTAAAAAAATGTACCACGTAAATCTGGTCTGGGCTTAATTAACTACGTTTAAGTAATGAACTTACAAGATTCATTCTTAGTCTCATTATATTTTGAAAATTTCACCTTTATGTTCGATTCAAACATTCATTGAATTTCTTTATACCGATAGAATCATTCGTGTGTTCTTAAAAAACGTACATACATTATCCAAAAAAACTCTCCTGATTTAATAAATATGTATATTGTTTTCATATTTTTTTACTGAAAACATGTTTCTACTTTTGGTGTATAATGTGTAATTCATTAAAAAAATCACATAATATATAAAAAAATCTTAAATGGTACTACTTAAGCAACATTTTTTTTTGAGTATATTTTATCATATTCATACATCATGAGGTTATGGAGTTATATAAAATGACAGTGTGATTGATGCAGCTGTGAAAAATCAAAGGGTCTTCTTACATCTCTTAATAAAGTGAAAAATCATAGATATAAAGTAAAAATGTATATCTTTTAAGAAAAGCAAAATAGATATCGATTAAATGATTCAATTTTTATTTTATTTTATTTTAAATATGGTTCGCAAAGCTGGGCTGATAGTACAATTTTAAATACTGTTATTAAAAAAAAAGGAAGCATGGTTTATAAAATTAAAAAAACGACAGTATAAAATCACCTATCCAACCCGTTCATAATAGAACGAATAGTCACTCAAAATAAGTGTCTTTTTGTCTACATCTTAATAATGATATATAATGATGGGACAAATTATGGTTTGCGAAATTTACAATAGCATGTGAAGTATTTTTTGTTCAATTCACCAAATTGTCTATGACATATTTTAAATTACACACAGTATACAATAAGATTTTAAATAATCAAAAAAACAGAAATGTATATTTACTGTATAAAATCACACAAATAATCCAATAATTAAAAGAATTTTACTTTTTTCCTAAATCTGTTTTTATTTAAAAATAAAAAAATATTCGTTTGTATATTTTAAATGAAAGTTTCTTAATATAAATTTCTTAAAATGTTGTATCTTGTAAATTATAGTAATGCATAAATAAACATTTAGATGTCGTTAAATTACAATACGCGTTGATGATTTTATCACACTGTCCATGATTGTATCTGTGTGAAGATCAAATTACATCACTAGCTTGAGCCCCGCACTCCTTTTAGAATATTTTATTCATATAATATTAGTAAATTTGGCAAATTCTTTTTTTGATTTAGAATATTGATTACGAGATACACAAACATTCCCCCCTCTCCCTTCGAATTTTAATTTTTTCACAAATCATCACATAGAACTCCCCACTCTCTTCATCAAAATAACAAGGACGTTACATCATAATGAAATGACTCAGAAGATACTACGGTCGGGTCCGTAACACAGAGGTCAACGACGTTGTCTTTCGTGACGAATCTCACGGGTTTGAATCCTGTTACGAACACCACTTTTTCTAACCGATGTAACGATTTTGTGATGTCTAAAATTTACTAAAATAACGGGACATATCGAGATCGATTAGGTAACTACCAATTCTGTCTTCGGCATATCCTTTCTATTCTTACTCTCTTCGAAAATAAGAGAGGTTGAACAACTAAGTAACAAGCGGTTCTCGTAGAAAACTCTGGATACTAACATTAGGAGGCCATTTGCTTCATATAAGACAGCGGACATGGATTAATAAAAACACCATTCACGGCTTATTTTTATTTTCAAAAAAGTATATTATTACTTCATATCTTTCGTTTTTATATACAGTATTATTGAGAGGTCGATATATCGATAAAAAAAACAATTAATATTGCATTTTAATTATATAATAATATTTGCTATTTTTATTTCGACAATTCTATTAAACTCAATATATATATTTTTCCATATATTTCAATATATTCAATGTATGTACTGTCAAATTTTTCAAACGTATATTTTCCGTTGCTCTCTAGCCTCTAGCCAAATTAGAGCGCGGGTTTTATTGTAGATATTTCAATGATATTAAAAATGATGTTCATCATATTATATTTCCTCTTCGTTCCCTAGGATCTGCAAAGATTTATCAATGGCTCACAGCACGGCATTATAGTCTTCAGTATGGGGTCGATGATAAAGGCGGCCACGTTTCCTGCAGCGAAACTAAACGCCTTTCTAAAGACCTTTGCTGATCTAAAACAAAACGTACTCTGGAAGTGGGAAGGCGAGCCCATCCCTGACCTTCCAAAGAATGTTGTCATCAAAAAATGGCTGCCACAATTTGAAGTCTTACGTGAGTATTATAAATATATTTTTACTTGCTGTTTTAAGTCTCTCTACTATTATCTACTGCATTTATTTTTATGTACATAAACAATTATACAGAATAAATTTCAACATCACTGATGTTCAAATACTGTATAATCCAATTATTCTAGCTAATAATGAAAGAGAGGGCTCGCAAAGATACTACGAACAATAATTTTAGAATTTTGACTGGTGCCTGGTGAAATTTCAATATCGAATATCATATTAAACGACTCAAGTTTGATATTAATTTTTAATTCTATATTCAATAATTATAATTCAGTCAAACCCATGGTCTTAAAATATGCTATCAATATGTTTTAATTTATTATAGTTTTTATGTTTAATTATTAGTATGAATTTATATAAAATATGAACAAACATTTTTACTAAAAAAAGTATATTAATTAGTTAGCGAGGCACAAAGCACAAAAAAGGCTAAGAAAGCATGCCGAAGAGAATATATCTTGCATTGAAAAACAGTTTTATATTTGTTTTCTGAGTAGTCCGAAATTGTCTGTCTTCTTTTTTAAAATGCTAAAAGAACTGCTCATAATATCGCTGTCGATATAGTAAGTTATTATAATATGTGAACGATTACTAACATTCTCGCTACACTCTGCTATTTATAGATTGGAATGGTGGGGGATTATTAAACATCACAAACACGCATGCCTTCGAACAGAAATCTATTGAAAACCCTTAAGGTCTGGTATAGAAGCCAACGACGTTGACTACTGTGCCATGAACCCGACAAACAATTACATAATCTTAAGTTTCATTCTCATTCTTAAGTGTTTTGATATAAAACGAAGATAAACTAAGATAAAGGCGGCCAAGAAACTAAACCAAGTATTTTTATCTCATACATCTAATATAAACGACCGATTAATTCAAGTTAGTATAATAAATATTTCAGCGACCTAATTATTTCCACAGTGTTTTTTATTTCAAAAATTTTGTTTTTCTTATTTTCAACAGAGGATTAAAACATAATATTTTATCTAATAGCGTCAAATATTTCACTTCACACCCACAGTCAAAAAACTGTAGTAACTCTTAATTTAACATTAAATTAAAATTGATAACATAGTTATTTCACAAGTTGTGTAACAATTTGTCACACGTGTTTTGCCTCTTTTAAAGTATCTTGCAAAGACATGGCGAGTGGTCAGTACTCTTTCCCAAAGTCTTAATTAAATATTGGCATTGTAGGGAGTTGAACTATCATAGAAAAGTAATGTAAACCTTTACGCTAAGCCACATAAACCGACATAGCTATCTATTCTCCAAACGTGGATCAATTTAAAAAAAACAATATTATGCAATTTGAGTATATAAATTCGCAACCAGATTAAAAATAGTAAAATAACTGTTGTCGTGCTAAAAATGTAGTTTGATAGGAGTTGAATTTGACAAGATTTAATCTATCACGCCGGCCTTAGTAAAACATAACAAGGAGCTCGTGCAAGCCCCCTCCGGCCCACCTCTGCGGGATCGTCTTAGTGCTAGACTTTACAATCCCGGATCCCGTAATCAAGGGATCCCGTCCAATCTCGTAATCCCGAAATTCCGGGATCGTGACCGTACCAGTCAAACGAGTCACGCTTGTATTTTAGGCAAATCGGCAAATTCCTGGGTTTTTTTTAATTGAAAATAAAATAGTTTGAAAATTTCCACGACACCAAAAGTTTTCTCAATTTATACACGATTTCATGTTGAGTACCCAATCACCGGGATCCCAAAAAGGCTCCGGGATTGGATAACTTACTTACTACCAATCTTGGCACTTCAAGACTTACTATAACACTTGTTTTTTTAAAAATAGATATTTAACTCGATGGCTGCCACAGACGAGATATCTCGTAAACATTTTCGTACTCGTAACTCGTCAATTACTAATTAAAATAATAATTGCAAATTATAGCCGGCGTGCTAGGTAATTAATTACGTACCTTTTTCTACGGCAGCTCAAAGGCTAAAAAAATCTCAACAGTATTGAAACACTCGTCAGCAAACGTAACTTTTTCAAAGAAGCTAAAAAAAGGTCTCTAAATTGAGAATAATTCTGTAATCTGTTAATTACATACTTTTTTCGGCAATGATCTCAACCAACTATTGTTTATGCAAAAAAATATGCCACCATCACTGTTAACTGTGACGCCAATTATTGTTTGTAATAAAATTAGTGAATGTAAAAAAAAAAAATATCAATGTATGGTAAGTGATAAAACCCGGGATCCTGGATTGAAAGATTGTGAATCCCAAAATCCCGAATCACAAAAAGGTTTCGGGATTAGATGTCCTACAGGTGACCTTACACAGAATCATGTGATGACCTTGCTACCGCATCTACGTATAAAAATACATTTATCGAATCGAATCACACGTTTCGACCGTAAATCTTATACAAAGACAGGAAGCTTAATATTAAACCTAATAAATAAATTCAATCCGTATTTCCGAATGCTTGAAATCCAACATTATAAATTAAAGTGGTTGATATAACTATTTCCACGACGAAGCTTCCGTCACGCACCAAATGAACAACTTCATCTTGAAAATAATAATAGCGAAATAAAAGATTTTGCACGTATTTAAAAACTTATTTTTAACTAAACCTCGACAATAAAGAGCTTAGACCAGTGGTTACTAATCTGGGGTGCGAGAAAGCATTTCCGGGGGTGCGGGAGAAGTTTCTATTGTGACATTTATAAAAAAAATTGTGTATTAAATGTATTACAAAACAACCTAGTCGTTAAAATTTGAGATATTTTTTGTAATAATATGTAAATGTATGTATATAAGTCCACGTGAAGATGTATTATATATTTCCAGGGCTTTTATTACCCTGTAACGCGGCGGAACGGTGTTCCGGCACCTTTTTTCCCGAAATTTTAATAAATGTTCGTAAAATTTTATTTTTTCTATTTTAAAACTTTCGTTTCTTTTCTTGGAAGCCATTGACTGTTAATCTCTTTTGAATATATAGGGTATCGTAGGACACATAAATTATTGTCATGCAAAAGATTATCAGGTATGTACTTTCTTGGAAAGGGCTTGTTGTACATTAATTCTATCAAAATGATATTCGAATATATAATAAATAATATACCTTCTTAGAAAATGCTCGAAAAAAGTGCGTTCCGGCACCTTTTTTTCAAAAAAAAAGTACTGTATATTTCAATATGGCACAAACAGTGATATGCTACTAAAATTCTATCAACCGGCTCGCACATTGGTAAACACCAACCCCCAATTTTTGTGAAACAAATTCATACATCGTAAATTTTATACATTTCATAAATTCATTCCAAATAGTGTTTTTATTTTAATTTGAAGCTTTAAACGTGAAGGGTCTTATTCGTCTATCATACAGTACAAAATAGTACAAAAAAGGCCCCAATTTTTTGATTTTATCCATACTAAATATCTTTTATCCATAGTAAATTTATCCATATCGGATTAAGTATTGTGATCGTGTAAAAATTCGATCACTGATTACGATAATTTAAAAAAAAACCTGTGTTTTAAGAACCAGCTATCCGAACCAAACTTATTTTAGCAACCGACTCGACAGAGTCAGTGTGAACCTATAGCAGCACATCACTGGGCATAAGGCACAGTGGCCGTCGGTCAATGTGGCATTGGATCAATGCACCCCTTGTATATGCAGGAGCGGTTACATTTCATGAAATTAATATTCAAACATAAAACTTATACCAGTCACTCATTTTAAATTCTTCATGTATTTATTGTCTAAAATAAAATAAAATAAAACAATCGACAATCAACGTACATATTGACCAGGTGGCTGAGATAGCCAACTACATAATCTGAAACATATCCCTTGGGAATATTAGAAGGGGAACAGCAATAATAAAAAAATACTAAACATGTCAACCTCGCCAACTTCACGAATAGAAGGGTCCGTTATATTGCTTTTAATAGTTTTGCGGTGTCATACAATTGCGGATAGATCTCAATTCATAGACGTCATTTTGAAAGGGAATTTACTCCTAATACAACTTAGAATACAGCAGACGAGATTTGGATTGTCAATTAAGCCACATAAAATCAATGACGCAAGAGATTGTCTTTTTGCATACACATAAATGAGTGGCTCGTTGACCCGGAGGGCATCTTAGAGTCTTACATTATTTTATTTTTTTCTTGTTTTCAATTATTTTTATAAATAATGCAAGATATTAACTACGCATGTGCTACATTATTAATCAAAACGCGCACACCACTACTTTTGCGAGTTAGTGATTGCTTAACAAGAGATGGGGGCAAAAAGTATAACCTTTTAATTTGTATTGCTTCTTATTCTAACATTTTTTATGTACTAGTTCCTTACTGATTTTTTACTAATTTTGTATATCACGAGCGCTGTTTACAGATAAAAGTAACGGGTCTTTAATCTTTATAAAAAATCTAAACCTACTGCAAAAAAAAGTATTATGTATTACATTAAAATGCCTTTTCAGCAAGAATCGACAGTGAACATGTTTTAAAAGGGAAAATTGCAATATAACAAAACCTTTTAAATATGTGCTTATTCTTTATAAAATATGAGAGGCTTCCAGTTTTTTTTTTCTTAGTATGGCGCTTAAAAATACGAATCATGGAAACAACTACTGTAAGTTATAAAGATGTAAAAACGGATGGTGGGTGTACAAATTTTACCATGGTTACTTGAAAATTAGTCTACTCTATCTGTCATACTATTTTCTAGAATTGTAAAAGGTGATTAAATTTGTACAAAACACGCGAAATATTCCCCTCTCTCCTTCTCCTCTAGAGCAGGAGGTATTTTATTACTTCAAAATATTGAGACATTTAATATTGTTTTTTAATATTGTTAGCCCTGAATCAGCCGTTTGCCTTTGAGCTATCAATTGAATTCATTACGGTTCGATAGATTCAAAATGGAATCGAATATTGTGTATCAAATTTAAATACGACAAAAATATCGTTCAGCATCGGCAATATTCATAATGAGTAATGACAAACGGTATCTTGTTACTCGAGAGTATCACGTAACATGCAATTTTTTTGCTGTACATTATTATTACAAAATGAAAAAAGGACGATTACTTTGAAAGCAAACCGGATATTTTTAAGACATTTACGCTCGACTGCTCTAGATTGATGTACTTTCTTACGGTAAATTGATCACTTTTTGCTATCATTATAGCCGAACGAAGTTATCAAATAATAATTTACATTTAGTTTTCATCCATACTATTTGTTTATTGGTTGTATAAAACGAATCGAGTTAAGATCAGTTTATACAGTTTTGACTGTTGTTGTAGCAAGTATGATTAAGAGCAGTGGTCTCCAAACTCAATAAGGATGTGAGCTACTTTCAGATTGAAATTGTCTGGTGAGCTACCTATACATATTTCTTCTTTGAAGTTTTTTTGTCATCGGCCCTTATCGTAACATACATAATATTATTATATTACTCAAAATAAATTAGAACATCAGATTTTCTAATAAAACATAAATTATTTATTTGTAAACAAAATAATAATTGAAAAATAAGTGTGAGTAAAAATAAATATAAAATAAAAGTAAAAATAATTCGTAAAAATAATGGCATTCACTTTCATCCACATTTTTTTTTAATTCTTGGTACCTTGTCACTTCCATCCGAATGCAATTAACATGATGTACATCTGTGAGTCTGTTTCTATATTTACTCTTAACCACCTTCATAGAAGAAAACATTGATTCACATAAGTAGGTAGAACAAAACATTGCCTTCATTTGATTTTTTTTTTATTTTCGTAGTTCAATGATAAAATTTTATAGGCAAATATAAATTTATTTATAAAAGTATGATACGTATATATACACATATATATGTATATATACGTAATATCCTACGCGAGCTACCGAAAAAGCCTCGGCGAGCTACCGGTAGCTCGCGAGCGACCGTTTGGCGATCACTGATTTAGAGCATTTTAAGTATTATATTTTTTTTTAACGCAATAGTCCTATGAGAAATGTTTGCTAATCGGAGCAGTAAAATACCGAACATGCTAATCGGTTGTTATCAGATAATTGGACTAGAGAGAATTGATGCTCACAAGCACTTAGTATACCATGCACACATTACAAAACATTTTTTTACAATATCCGTGCTAGGCTAACACTAGTCCGTAAACTATGATTTATCTAATTGCTTCAAGTATACATCTTTTACAGAAGACTGTTGGCAATTGAAGACACTACCCAGATCAATCCTTTTATGCTACATTATTATCAGAAATTCATAACATCCCTAACGAAATCTAATCCAAGTTTTTTACAACAATTCTGTCGTTAGTTAGTCAAACTTTCTTTTACTGAGAGGGCCATGCTAACAAGAGTGCGAGCAGGGGTGGGTTGGAGGGGGCCCGTATGGGCTCGTGCGAGTTCCTTTTTAAATGTTACTTAAGTCGGTGAACCCTTTGTTGGTTTAAGAAAAAACAATATCCATCCTGGGTCAAACCACTTCCTATTTTGAAATACATAATATTTACGATGGATAAGTATAATGTTTGAAGTATGAAATCATAGCAAAAATAGTAATACCTAATTACATACATCTGCGTCAATTTTAGAACTCTCCACTCTTGCATTTTGAAGTAGGTGGGTACTTTATTCAGCTATCGAAATTAATTATTTTTGCGTACACGAGTAATCAAAAAGTCCACCCCTTCAACCGCACATCCCGAATAGCTGAGATAAATCGAGCCCCTTGTTAATGTATTGGCAGCCCACCGCTGAGTTGGAGGTAATGTTAACATCACAGATAATATATCGACTGTGGAAAGGAAAAAGGACGTAACCCACAGGTTTTTTTCGATAATCACGATGTATCAAACTAAATACACGTTCTTTCAAAAGGATGCAAGCTACAAATGCCGAATTAGTATCTAAAATTTACCTTTTAAATTTGAAAAAGATGACCTTTTAAAAAATTAAACCCAAGAAAAAATACTGAAATAAAGGTTTTTCTTAGACAATTTCTTTAATTAATATTAGATTATGTCAATTAAACACCAGTTTAGAAGTCTCCGTGCACTTCAAGGTTGTGTATAATTCATAATTTGCATATGGCCCAAAATCATCAAAACACGTTTTTTGCGCCTCCTGTAAAATTTGATGTGTGTGGGTTACGTCCTTTTTCCTTTCCACATTCGATATTTATGTTGTTGGGAACATAGCTGAGAATCGATTAAAAAAATAATTCATGACATTGCCGTACGAGAATTTAACCCCGTGGCTACCGAAACTGAAGTCAATAAATTTCATCGTTTAACATGTTCGACATGATGAAAACAACATTTAAATAAACATTCAGAACAAGTAGGTCGATTTTACTAAAATATCACTGACGTCAAACACAGTATGATGGTATCCCAGTTCAGAAACGACAAGAATAGCTTGTTGGCCAAAATAACAAATTAAATAATCAGCCATCAATGCTCTGTTGTAGAGGTCTGCACGGGTCGAAATTTTACAAAATTACCCGGTCCGAGCCCGAAAGACTCAGGCCCGACCCGGCCCGGACCCGAGTCTAATCCCACGCTTGTTACCCGAGCCCGACCCGAAGCCCACATTTCTCAGCCCGAAAAAATCCCATTTTTTACAAATTTACAACAATTTACGATTCTCTATAGCAGTGCTCCGCAACCTTTTCTCACCTACGACACATAAAAATTCTTCCTAGAATTCCGCGGCACACCAAAAGTAAAAATATATAGGTATTAAATTGATACACAAATTTAGAATTTCGACTGAAGGTGCTTGATGGAAATTTATGTTTAGATTAGAACTATGTTCATAAGTTCGAATGCATTCGCGCACTGAATAGCACCGGAAGATCCCGAGAGGCGAAACCCGGGCCGTGTTCGGCCAAAATTATAATGGAAACGTACATTATGAAAATAGTTATAATCTAATTCACAAATTTTACAATAAATTTTCGCCTTTTATTTGAAAAGTATACATACATAAAACTACAATATATTTACTTGTATGCAATCTTAATAATTATTATAAAATAAATAATTAATGTGATACCTGCGCTTGTTTCAATGAACAAAAAGGTTTTATATTCGGCTCGATATTTGACAGCACAACCCGAAGTTCTGGGTCAAAATATTTATTCATTATGTATTTGACCGCGGCACACCTGTACCCGGCTCACGGCACACCGGTTGCGGAGCACTGCTCTATAGAACTGGTAATAGTTAAAATTATCATGGCTGACTTAT
Source organism: Himalopsyche anomala (assembly GCA_031772345.1). Classification (NCBI taxonomy): domain Eukaryota; kingdom Metazoa; phylum Arthropoda; class Insecta; order Trichoptera; family Rhyacophilidae; genus Himalopsyche; species Himalopsyche anomala. Next base: position 5,223,033 of record CM062828.1, read on the forward strand.
GAGACGAACATAGTCTGAAATATTTGTCTGAAGAAATACTTTCTTTACCCGGGCCCGGCCCGAGCCCGAATTTCAATTGCGCTTACCCGCCCGAACCCGACGGCCAGGCCCGGGCCCGTGCAGACCTCTACTCTGTTGCTATCGGTTCAACGTATTGTATTATGTGAACCAAATCTTCCTTTAGACATCAGCTGTTTTGTGAACGGTCAAGGTGACACTTGGCATAGGCGAGAGAAGTTTCCCAACATTTTACAACAGGTGCCGTTACTCGTTTTTTCTAATTCATGTCCGTTCTCAATGTTGAGGGTATGGCTTATTAATGGTGGTATCTCGACAGAGTTACTTCAGCTTGTCAGTTGCTCAACATTGCTTTTTTAAAGAGAGTAAAGATAGAAAGATAGGGTTTGTACAGGACGTGTGGTTAACTAACCGCTCGCGCGTTGCCTTGTTAATTTTAGGATTGTAAGAGTGGGAAGGATAGACATTACAAAAACCAACGCAAAGCCGGAAATCGAAGGAACAGAAATCGATTATGTAGGTCTAATCTTAGTTCTGACAATTCTTTGTTTACTGTCATTGCTTTTTCGGGAGATCATGATTTAATAATGTATTTTCAAACGTCTTACGGCATAAAAAATCAAAAGTTTTCAAAGGGGAAAAATGCGAATATTGATTTGCAACATTGAAAACTTCGAGAAAAAAGATACCGGAACGCCGGTTCACTGCGTAATAAAAAAAATGCTGAATGAACACGACGAATAATAACGCCAATTTTATGACTTCTAATTGTTAGAAATCCTTAAATCACCTTTCACTGCGAAAAAGAATAAACATCGTGAAGTTTTTTAATGCTTTCTTATGAAAGATTGGTCCTTTTACTACGAGCTAATAAATTAAAGAAAAATAATAATAGTTGTCAGAAATACTAAATCAAATATATGTTTAAAATAAAATTATAGAACCATAATGTGAGCGTACACAAATAGCAGCAATGAAAGACATTCTCTAATTAAAGTTTGGACACCCAACACTTTTATAATTATGCCTATCTTAAAAGCGTAACAATTGTATTATATTTGTGCATAAATGTGAGATTAAAGATCTAAAATACAATTAATTGGTTCATTCTTTAGATTCTTGAACTTTGCATAACAATAATAATGAATTTCTTTATATTAATTATAAAGAAATTCCCAAAGAAAAACCATTTTTTTTGTAAAAAGTTTTGCTTTGCTCTTCTTTTTGAAGAAAAAATGGGGGATTTTAATGCCTTCACTAATCTGCTTTATACTACTTGTATTACGACGAATAATAACGCCAATTTTATGACTTCTAATTGTTAGAAATCCTTAAATCACCTTTCACTGCGAAAAAGAATAAACATCGTGAAGTTTTTTAATGCTTTCTTATGAAAGATTGGTCCTTTTACTACGAGCTAATAAATTAAAGAAAAATAATAATAGTTGTTAGAAATACTAAATCAAATATATGTTTAAAATAAAATTATAGAACCATAATGTGAGCGTACACAAATAGCAGCAATGAAAGACATTCTCTAATTAAAGTTTGGACACCCAACACTTTTATAATTATGCCTATCTTAAAAGCGTAACAATTGTATTATATTTGTGCATAAATGTGAGATTAAAGATCTAAAATACAATTAATTGGTTCATTCTTTAGATTCTTGAACTTTGCATAACAATAATAATGAATGTCTTTATATTAATTATAAAGAAATTCCCAAAGAAAAACCATTTTTTTTGTAAAAAGTTTTGCTTTGCTCTTCTTTTTGAAGAAAAAATGGGGGATTTTAATGCCTTCACTAATCTGCTTTATACTACTTGTATTATTACATACAATAGTAAAATAATAAACCAATTACATATAAATTAAAGATATTTTTTAAGAGTTCAACGTTTATAATCGAACGAAATTAAATCTACGATTCTACTTCTAGAAGAATTATTAATCATTATATAAGTTCTTGAAATATTAATCAGGTTATCTTTTTAACTTAAAAATTAGAAAAACGCACTGCCTCATCCAATGAGTGACTAAAAAATTATTATTTTTCGTTTTATTAATAATACACGGCTTGGGAACCTTTGGTGTTTTAAAAAAAAAGTGCAATACATGCCAAAGACCGCTAAATTAAAATTTGAAAATAGTTTTGCTTGAGGTAGGCCAGGGTTGCCAGGTTTCCAAAATGACAGATCGGGACATTCATTATTTCGAACGATCAAAAAAAAAAAAGAACTTAAGAAAAAAACGAGTATTTATTTAAATTATAATAAATATATATACGTATGTTAATACAATATAACATATGTATACAAAATATACATATGTATAGAAGATAAAACAAAAATCATAACAATTTTATTGAAAATATTTTTCCTGACTTTTAGCTTGTTTCAAAATATGTTCGCCATCTTTACTTGATAAAACGTTTTTAAAGTCAATACAATTGTAATCAAAATTTTGTTTGATCATTAATTCCGCTTCAACGGTTTTTAATAATAATCTGTTTCTCTCCTTTCTCCAGGCTACATTCATTAGACTAAATATTCTTTCGGAAATTGCATTGGAATGTGGAATTGAGAATATGTGTATACCTGCTATGCAGTGGGTCTTGGTGACTCACTGTCTCTACGCGACTCATGGTACCTACACGTTTAATATTCATAAGCTATACACATTTATTATTCCGTAAATCAAATTTCATACGTTTCGTAAAAAAAGTAGTACAATTTTTGTCAAGTCGGGATTATCAGAGGCAATGCGGGAATCGGGATTTGTCTGTTGAACTCGGGACAGTCCTGCTCAAATAGGGACGCCTGGCAACCCTGAGGTAGGCCAAAAATGATTAGAGAATTAACTTATTTTACATACTTTTCAAGTCTAATCGTAATCAGTGGCGCATTATACTATAAGCTAATAATGCGCCCGCTTTGGGCCTCCAAATCATAGGGGTCTCAAAAATAACTTTTTTTATTATTATTTTTCTGACTTTTTTATTTTTTCCGAAAAACAGGGCCTCCAAATTTTATTGCGCTTGTGACCTCCCATGTTCTTAATCCGCCACTGATCGTAATCCATTGAAAAAACCTTCACTAAACCATTGTTATAGGAAGCAATGGAAACTTTTTATTTAGTGATTTTGACACAATATAAAATTTTGCAGCATAAAAAGATTGCGTCCGCCAACTTGATAAATAAATGAGTGTTTTATTTGCTTATCTAAAAAAAATCATTACAATTATAGATTAATGTTTATTGTTCTCTGTTAAAATTGTCAACAAATTTACTTTCAGTTCTCTAGATCAGTGTTCCCCAACCTTTTTACTCCTGCGGACCGGTAAAAACAGGAAAAAAATTCGCGGACCACTAATAATGAAATAAAAATGGTTTTTATGTAATATTTTTTTAATCTTATATTGTTACAAATGGACATAACTATACAACTGTTTTCAGTTGACAATGCTCGCAATGAGAGAAACCGGTACTGACCTTTTAAATAAAGTGGAATAAAGTACAAAGGAATATTGTGTTTTTATTAAAATAATGCCTTTCCACCGAGTATTCACATTCACCCAAGTGAAAACAATTATGTATAATGAAATTATTGGTATATTTAGGTAGGGTTTTGCATCTGGGTTCACTATCGAAGAGAAAATATTTATGACTGTCGATTCTGAAAAAACTAGCGACCATCGTGTCGCACACAGAAAAAATAATACAACAGAATAAGTATCCGCAATAACTAAACGTTTTTTAACGCCGGATTTTAGAAGTATGAGTAATATGTAACTGCACAAAAATGGACAAGAAACAAAATACGGAGCCGCATTATTGATGTCTTCTTATTTAACAATAACTAAAAATACAAGAAAACGTGCAGGCGATAAAAATCTTATATTCAACATTTTTGCATGGCGAATTTCTTGAAATTTGACATACTGTTTGCGGCCCGGCGGAAAGTCTCTGTGGCCCAGCACTGGGCCGTGGACCACCGGTTGGGGAACACTGCTCTAGATCACCGTTTCTCAACCAGTTTTCAAGTGAAAAAAAATAACAAATCAAAACACTAAAATGCACATACATTGTATAGATTTTTTGGGTAAAAAAGTGATAAGTTGAAGAGTTGATGTCTAAAGAGCCGCATGTGGTTCGCGAGTCGCGGTTTGCTGACCCATGACCTAAGAGATATTGAACAATCATTGGCTTAAAACGCAATTTACTTAATTGTGTCGCTTAGGATCTTTTGCCGATTATGGGTAGACATGTTTCAAACATTTAGCTTAATCCGTTGTGGAAAATTTATTCATGAAGATATGACGACCTGAGAATATTTTTTCTTAATTTAGCAAGAAGCTCACCGACCAAAGACTCACTCAAGCTTCTCCGAGCCCCCTGCAGCCCATCACTACATTACCCAGCAACAAGTCTTTAAAGTACTTCAGTCGAGTGGCCAACTCTGTTGGGTTTCAATCTCGTACTGAAAGCTTTAAGTTATTGATTTATATTCAATTAGCATATATGTCTTCAATGTTTTCATACCTCCCCACCCACTACTTTCCCGATCCTGGGAACAAGATATGGAGAGAGTGACTAGTCCTTTCCTGTCTCCGTCCTTATTTCCTTACCCATTTTAAAGATGGAGATTGAATGACTGATTTACAACCAGGTTTCATATAAACAAATTGTATTGAGGTGCTCCATCAGAAGTTAATAATATATTCTCGGCGTTGGTATCAGACATGCTTTAAAGTACTATTGTAATACTTCTTTGTAAGATTCTGGTTGATATTAAAACAGTAAGAGAGGAAAAATAGTAAACAATCATTCCCTGAGTGCTAATTACCACAATACTTCCTTCTATATATTATAATGAAACTTCATTTATACATTTCTAGATCACCCCAACACCGTGGCATTTGTATCACACGCTGGTCTACTGGGAATGACAGAAGCAGTCCACGCCGGCCTACCCTGCCTTTTTATTCCAGTCTTCGGAGACCAGTTCACAAATGCAGCCACCGCAGAGGAAGCTGGTATGGGGGTGAAGCTCGAATACAAAGACATCACAGAAAAGACTGTCAGAGAAGGGATGAAAAAAGTTCTATCACCTGAGTAAGTATAATACTAATTCGAATATGAATCTCTTTAGAGCGAATGTGAATGAATAACAGAATTCCCTGTAGAAGAGAGCTGATTTTTCTCAAAGACTTATATGCTTCCATATGAACATTTTGGAAATCTGATAAGCATTCCTATGTTTTCAGCATTTGTAAGGCTATTGAAATCAAGTTTGGCGATTAAATCATTGCATCTTGCGATGATGTAGTCAGTCATCTTTGTCAATCGTTGTGAGATGAATGTGTTGATTTTTTTGCATTATTTTACGTTACAATCAGTTTACCATAGATTGGTTGAATAAATTGATTGAAAACTTGTGTGGGATTTCATAAGTTTGAGTCATCATTCACAAGATAGTGTTAATAAGATCCCATACTAATTTTGTGTACATCTTCTTTGACTATATTTGTGGAACGGGTGACTACAACAGGACACCTCCGAGCATTCCCTATCACTCACTTATCGCTTTGCTTTCTTCCATGACATGTCGAAAATTACTTCATGCAAATGACTAATTAGCTTTACAATTTGTTATATTGAGTAAGTAGAAATTTGGGCCCCCCTTTTTGCTGGGCTTCTATGCATTACATGTCTCTGTGATGAGGTGGCTTCACTGCTGACGACAATTCGTATTTTAAGTTTCATTATAATTATTTGTATAATGTCTTTCCATCAAGGATTTACAGTTCGTAGACAAAATTTAGTTACTTTAAACTTATAACAGTAAACATATTTTTTACATTCAATATTTTTTTAATAGATTAGGCGGATGCAGATTGCTAGTATTAATAACAATTTTTTAAACATGGATAATATTTTGTTAGATTGAAGTCTTGGTTAAAGTAAATATGACTGCAAAGATTACATCAATCGACAACTATTTAATAAGTTGTATGCTTTATTACAGGATGCGCGATTCAGCAAAAAAGCTCTCAGATGCATGGAAGGATCGTAGATCTCCTTTGGAAGAGGCGGTCGAAAAGACAGAATACATTGGTCGCCACGGCGGAAAGCGTCTACGAAGTACAGCAGTAGACTTACCACTGTACCAGCTGTTGCTCCTGGACGTTTGGCTGTTCTTTGCATTAGTTTTGGGCGGTGTTCTATTTATTTTCAAGCGATTTACACAATTTTTATTCAGTCTATTTGTTACAAGTTCCCAAAAGAAAAAAGCTGTGCCCGTCAATAATAATAAGTACAAAACTCAATAATATTAAGTAATCTATGATACATTAATTTAATAAATCAATTAGACAATAATCAGTAGTTTTTGTTTATTTCAACTATCTCCCACTTCAACCTTGGATGATCTAAGGCTCCGGTCTCTAATCGTATATTGTGGTGAAATTTTAAAATAATATAATTTCGCGTCTCCTCTTAAACGGTAGTTTAGTAACATGTACCACAGTAATTTGTCAATTTTAATTGTCATAATAATGACACCAACAATTATTATTTCCGGCAATGGCTTCACCCTATGTATAGTGAACACGTTAGTCTATTTTCTCAAAGTAACTGTTATAAGGTAAGTCCAGCCGCTGGGTAAATTTTCCGAAGAAGCATCTGGTAAAAGGGAGGACTTCGTTAGGCTTCATCATCAAAATTGTTGACAAATAGTCACTCAAAAGAGCTCTTAGCTGAGTGTGGTGTGAAAAGTAGCTCTCATTTTCAACAAGTCGATTATTCTGTAAAATAAATACAAAATTAACCCTTATTTGACTATTTATGATCTTTGCTAACTTACCAAAATTTTGCTAATTTTTTATATTTTTTAATTACAACTATAAAATTTCACCTTGAAATCCATGTATTTAGAAAATAGTTCCATATCATTTTTCCAGTTCTTTCTCAAGGGAACATGTCGAGTTATTTCATTTGTCTCCAGATTAATTCCAAGCAAGGGATTCAAATGGACAACATAATTTGAATCCGAACATTCGTGTCTCACTAGACTTCCTTTGATAAATAAAAATATAATATATTGTAAAAAATAAATAATACAGTTACATATTCTACTGTATATACACAAGTAAGTGTCCAAAACACAATAATAAATAGTATATGTTGATACAAAGCTTACATAGAAGCACATCTGTTTTTCATTTAATTATAGTATGTGCAAGGATGATACATTTGACAAATAAACAATAATTTATTGTAATAATGATAACACTGTTTACAATGACCCCATGAAACAACATGTAGTATCAAAATAAATTACTCATCCAGTAAATTCACCAACATACTTGTTACTTCGTAACTCTTCAATTCATTTTTTTATATTTCAAGTTTTTGCTTCATTAAATTTTGAAATAATTCAACTCTACGTAATATATCTGTGAGTACCTGTTAAAGTCAAATAAGAAGTTGATTTGTTCATATAAGAGTTGCTGTCGATAATATTTCTTGTAACCTTCAATAAAGGTATTTTCTGATTTTCAACGAACGAACCCTGTATGATGTAGCAAACCTTAAAACAATATTTTAACAAATAACTCACCAATATAATCGACAGCACTAACGAATGCAATACCGGAAGAATTTATCATTATCGATTTTTCGGTATTTCATATTATATACCAGTAACAGTTTCACACATAATATATAAAAATTACCAGAAATCATAGAAAATACAACTACCAATTGGGACCACAATACCTGTCAAATACAAAATAAAATAAATTGTTCAAGATAAAACGAGTGTCATCATCCACACTGAATAAATAATCAAAGCTTATTAATCATAGAACTACTGGAATTTTGAAGTTTTTTGAGAAGACATTATTTATAGACAGTTTTCTTAATTTTATCCAACCAGTATATTTATCAAATTAAAGACAATGGTATAAATTAATTGCACATTTTATCAAAACAAAATTATCAAAATGTTGACTGATTCTCCAAACAGAAATTGTTTTTTTTAAATATATATAATGATTTTTACTGAAGTTATTTTATTACACATTATGCTTTCGCCAACAACTAACTATACCACATATGTACCTAGATTAAAAACAAATCTTGAAATAATTGCGTCTTATATTTATTTTTTGAAAAACATATTTCGCTAGTCAATCGGATTTTGTTATTTTGGTAGCATTTATTTTCATACGATCAAGATGTACTGTGATTTAAAAAGAAAGTTTTCAAAAAAAAAAATTGTTATAAACCCAAAAAAAGCGCTCTAGGCTAGATTCGAACCAGCTTCCTACAGGTTACCAGCCGGGCGCTCTATCAAACTATTTCGCTTACTTTATTTATATTTGTATTTGAGCATAAATTTACCTTGTCCAAAGCATAGACTCGTTTACTCGTTATTTAAAACAAAAGATACAAAACTTTTAAATTATCGGGATAAATTCTAAATACCCTCTGTTAAAAAGTAAAATATTTAATAGCCGTCAGCATATGACACACATGGAATATTTGCATTTAACTGTCGAAACTATATTATGTAAAATATGCCACATTCATATTTGACAGACGTCACAATATTCCATTTTTGAATCTTGAATACAAACAATCGAAGTCAGTTTGTGAATCACAAATATCGTTCCATTTTCAAATGCTTGATTTATATAATGTATTTTTATCGGATCTGATATTTATGACGTTAGCTCAGTTGATAGAGAGCTCGACTGGTAATCCAGAGTTCTGTGTTCGATCCACGATCGCGGCGTTTTTTTGTATGAGAATTTTCAGCGATTTGATTTGTTTCGTCAAATAATAAACAGTGTATTGGGAAAATATGTCTTTAGTATGAATAAAAATATTGCGTCAGCGGAGCTTTGAGGAGGGAGGGGGAAGGGGCAGGGGGAGGGGAAATCGCGGACAATCATGCAATCATACGGACATTATCGAGTATTAATATATAGATAATAGTGATGTTAATATCAATAGAATATGACAACACCATTGTATCAACTGGAATCTAGATAAAAATAAATTAATTAGGTGAATACTTACATAAATATTGTCACAACATTCTCCATTTACTGAAATACTCTTTGTTTTGAATTCTCCCTCGTATTTGGTGATTGCCAAATAGCGAAGCAGTACAATATTTGCTCCTTCTAAGATACAATCTTTACCAATGTCACCATTTAAATATTTATTATCTGTTGTTTTAGTCACGCCATCTTTTTTTGTCATTTTCAAATCATATCCCATGTTTTTACCACTAGTGATGTAGTATTTATACTCTTTGAATACATCTTCATCTTTCATGTGTCTATTTTTAAATAAATAATAATATTAAAACTGTTTAGAATTCTGTTGAATTTATTATTTTTATAACATATTGAATGGTAGAAGTGAGAAAATGATTAAATTGTAATTATACATGTTCTCTTCTGTTGGAATTCAAAATTGATTTTTGCTTTAGTAGAACAAACTTATTAATTTAATAACATAATTAGTTGCTAGCTTTTAAGGTAAATACATTTAAACATATCTTATAAAAGAAAATGTAGATTTCCAAAATAGGAATTACAATGAACTGCTTAGCTGGCAGCACAGAGATCATTTTGTTAAACTATATCCATCCAGGACAACAGATCTGCTATCCGCTGTGACGATGTAGACATAATATTTTAGGGCACAAAGCTATTTTAGGACCCATTATATTAGAACACATAAATCACACGACAGTGCAGATTGGTAGCAGTTGATATTTAAGTAATTACCGTATTTTATTTTCTTCTATTGTTGCCAAATCCAACCCAATAACGCTTACTAGTTCAGAGCATGTGTTGACGCCATTTTTATGGTACTTAGATGACGAATAAATGATAAGTTTATCATTATTCTGCCCAATAGTTTGCACACTTATTGTTGCACCTGTTAAAGATTGTCATATCATTCATTTCGCAACTTAAAAATAATATAATAGTAATAATAAATAAACAGCCACATGTTTTCAAGGTTTCTTAAAATATGACAGTTTTTAAAATATTTATTACTCCAATGTATATTATTTCTACATACAATCCAACACTTCCTATGCATATTTTAATGTGGAACAGCTATTTATCAGACAAAACTTACTTTTCATGACGGATAATTTTTACAAGTGGAATAGTGATTCGATAGCACGTTATATTAGGTTAAAAGGGAAGAAATGACATTTTTTTTTGGGTTTGTCACTTTAAAGTCAGTTTGTCACCGGCTTCCGTTGAGTTAACAGGTTGTGGTTGGTATCATTGTAATACTCCATTAGCACTCTTTCTGTTGAGACATTTTTTTTTAAATGTAATAGAAAAATACACAAGCCACAGACTGAAGACAAGAAGATAGGGAATTGAAGGACAAACCAAATACAGGAAGACCTCTCAAAACCAACGATGAAACTCTGAACACATTGGTGGAATTTGACCATCGTAAAACAATCAAGGAATTGTCACAAGACCATGGTTTTCATTTTAAAAAGATCGGGGAAAAAATGGACAATGAATTTGGGTGTCACACGAATCTCCAACAGCATTGAAGCAACACATAACAATTTGTTCATCTCTATTGACCAGACACGAAACGGATCCATTTCTTAGAAGAATTATTACTGGGGATGAAAATAAGTACTTTACAGTAATTCTAGAAGAAAAATGGTTGTCATCAGTGTCAACTGGTACCTTTGCCCACTCCTCTACCAAAATTGACATTAAAAAAGGATATTTTATTATTTGGTGGGATATTGTACGAATAATTCACTACAAATTATTAAAACCCGTACAAACGGTTACTGCTGAAATGTGTTCTGCCCAATTAAAAAGACTAACAGTGGAGCTGCTTGAAAACAATCAGTTTTAGTAAAAAACAAAAGAAGAAGTTTACAGCACGATAATACAAGACCACACGCAGCAATAATTACCCAAGACAATATAAGAGAGCTGGATTTGGAACTTCCGCTACACCAACCATATTCACCTGAGATTATCACTTATTTAAGTCGATGGAACATTCACTTTGTGACAAAAAAAAAAATTCAACAGGTAAAAAATCACCTGGATTCATATTTTAATAGTAAATTGCCATAATTTTACAAAAGAGGTTTTTAAAAAAATGCCTTTTTTTTGGAGCAATAGCATATATAATTACAGAAATTATTTAACGGAATAATATTGTATGGTAACGGAATAATATTTTTTTTGTAACATTAAAAAAAATGTAATGACATTTAATTAAGGATGTTCAAGCAAGAAATAAAATGCTTTGAAAATTTTATGGGAAGCTTTAAATGTTTTGATTTAGCCATCGCACATTGTTGTGCATGAGAGCATAATGTTATTCGTTATTCATTGTACCTAGTAAAAAAAACTTTAAATTAACAATGAACAAATGCTTGTTAAAAATAGTGTAGTTTTATAACATGTTTCAGATTTGTTTTCCCACTGAAGTGACAATATTAACTTCCATACCAAAAACATAAATGTCGTTGAAGAGCCGCACACGGTTGATCAAAGATCCGCATGAGGCACTTGAACCGCAAGTTGATGGCCTCTAACTGAGAAGAATATGACTAAAAGAATTATAGTACTTATGCTTTTGTTATAGAGTAAATTATGTAACCTCAGCGTTTCTACAATACCTCCAACTGGTGTTGAGTGGCCGATAGACAAATTTTCTATCAGAAAATTATTTGTTTCAGATTCATTCTTCTTAATGACTTCATTAACAATATTGTTTATTAAATCATTAAAATAATCTTCTTTTTTGATTTTTGAAACATTATTTGACAAATCGGATTCAATATCGTCATAGCATTTCAATAAAAGATCTTTTTCTTGCATGCTGATAGAATTATTATGGGTTAAAAAATCTTTGTTTGCTGATAGAGAATCATCAATATTTTCATTTATAATCAATTTATTTCTTGATTCAGAATAGTTAGTGCTGCTGTCACAATTATTAACCTTTTCCTGGCTGTCATCTTCGTCAAGATATACCTGATTGCAAAAGCACACCATTGCATGACAGCAACATTTTTTATTACATTTATTGGGCTCCAATTTTGGAAATCCATTAATTAAAATAACACTTTCTTCATTAATTTTTTGACCGAAAAAAAAGTAATGAAAATTATCATATTTTATGTTTATGTTGTTCTTTTTTGGTTCTTTTGATTTTGTATTAGCTTCATTTATAGGCAGATGCTCATTGCATATTTCTGAACTAGCATTGTTACTTTTAATTTTTACTTTTTCCGGATCCTTGATAGTTTTATGATGAAAGCAGCTAATCAATAGCGATTCAGAAAAACAAATTGCGTCAACTTGCCTCTTATCTAAAAAGCGTGAAATTCCAAATGTAGTTGAATATAATTTTAAGCTTTATAAAGTAAATTTGAATTGATTTAGATCAGGACCAAAACATTGTATCATAGATTGGTGTGAATAAAGTAAATTCTTTTATCTTTTACTAAAATTAGTTCCATAAAAATCTTTTTGGCTGGCTTAAGTCTTTCATTTCTTAATAATTACTTATTTTGACAATGTTGAAAATAACTCAGTTGACAATGCTCACAATGAGCGAAACCGGTCCTGACCTTTTAAATAAAGTGCAAAGGAGTATTGTGTTTTTATTAACATATGTTTAGTATGTAAAACAAGATTTTTGATTTAATAAATCTTTGTAGTACAAAAAAACAGGGTAAAAGTGAATTAAAGCTAGTCATAGATTATTTTGGCGAAAAACTTTACAAACTCAGCTAAAAACAACGCCACGATTTAAAAATATTTTTTGAGATACTGAGGTACTACTACTTTTGAAGTACTGAAAAATATTTTGTATTTCGCATAATTTATAAGCGTGTGTTCTTCGTATTGATGTGTGATTTTAACGCGATTATCAAAGCTTCAATAATCTTTTTAAATTGTGGTGTTGTTTTTAGCTTAGTTTGTGAAGTTTTACGCCGAAATAATTCATGACTAGCTGTAACTCACTTTTACCTAGAACAGAATTAAATTAGTTTGTTTACCTAATATTTTGTCATCAATTTCAAATAATTGTATAGAATTCAAGTTTAAAAGCATATTAAGGCAGTTGCATTGAAAATTTTGGCATATATAAACTATATTTGCATAAACTTTCAACTATGTATTTGAAACAGTATTAACAAGATATTTAAAAAAACACCAATTTTATGTTTAAAATATGTAGTGTTCTAAAATCAAATCAAAAATGAAACTTTTATTCCATTCAGCAATTGGAGAATTGTTTATCAAAAATGATTGGTTGACTTTTAAAAGCTTACATTTATTATTATTTTTAATTCTATAAAAAATAATTTTATGTTAAAATTTTAGTATTGTTAAAAATTTAATTGTACAGAGACAATACTGTATTGTATAGTTATCTCTGATTGTACAATAGGCAACTGGGCAACACTTAGCTGTCAAGAAGCCGTTTAGAGTGATGTGGCCGTATGCCTAACTTCGAATTAATATGTTAAAATGGGGAAGAATACGATAATTTATTTGATTTCTTTATTTATAGTGGCGATCCGTAATGTTGATTCTTTGATATCCGATCAAAGAGCCTGTTTCGACGAAGAATGTTCAGGTAACAAGATAAACTTTAACCTAGATTTGACACACCAATAAATTCTATTCACAGATTGCACATATTTACGAATACATAAGAGTGTATGTTTTCCTAGACGACTGACGTATGCATACGTTTTATGTGTTTAATTCGTATTTGCAATAAATACTAAAGTATCCCTTAAATATTAATATTTTTCATTCATTGATCCCATTTAATTTGTCTAACAGATCTACCAATTATTTTTATTACTGAAAATGAATAATTTTGTAATTCAAATTGTTTAACTAAATACAAAACAATGAGATCGAAAACACAAAAAATAATTGAATTAATATTTCACTTTCACCGCTTTATAAATGCCTTTTATAAGTATTTAATTTGATTGCTTTGGTTTTTTTCTTCCCCCAAATTTGTTCATCTATTATAATTAAGTATGCCTTAATTCGTCATCTGTTTATTGCTTGGGTCTATTGGTATGTCCTCTATAACCACTAAATAATATATTGGAAAAGTTACAAAAAAATGTGATTTATGATTTTATTATTATTAACATAATTCTTTGTATATTATTTATTGTATATTAAGAATATTGAGATCATTCTAAGGTAAACCAACATTTCAAAGTTTGTAAAAAATGCCTTTTTTGTTACTGTTGCAATTTGGCTAAATGTGCATTACAACATGCTACTCTTTTTCTACCCGAAAATTTACTAAATGCTGATAACATCAATTTGGTTCTTTAGGTCATTCAATTACGAATAGGAAAATGCTAAATTATCATAGAAACAAATCAGGGAAACTGATAGTTTACACAAAATACAAATATAGTATCAATAAAATGTTATCATTAAAAATCCACCATGTGCATATTTTCAGGAAACTGGATTGTTGAATTAAAAAATTATAATTATTCACCGCACCCGCAAAGAAAAAAAACGTTTATGATATAAGGGGTTCTAGAATTGCTTTACAATTTTAACAATTTTGTCAGTTTCACATTAGTTCACAGGAGAAGAACTGTCAAAATTAACTTTTACAATTCCAATGTTGAGTGTCACTCGACATGATTTGATTATTTTTATGTGATGGAATATTTTTCTATCTTGATCTTGAATAGACATTTGAAATACATGATTTGTGGTGACGATAGTGACTATATGAAAGAATTGCAGGATATATTTGACATTTTCCAAAATTGAAAAAACCATCGCTCCGCTCCATCGTGAAGGCTGTTTTGCAAAGTACCATGCGAAAATAATTATAAAAATTAATATACATGGCTTAGAATAGATTTTATACGATAAGAAGCAAAAAAAAATATTTCGTTAATAAATTTCCAATTTTGCTGTGGAGCTGATAGAAACAAAGTGTTTGAGTGAAAGGGTTAAGCCAACAAAACTTACTGATGCAACATCTTGTTCAATAAACAATCTTTTAAAAAAAGGCTTGGAGCTGGTGAATTTTTTTAAAAAACCTTCGAAGTGCAAAGGGTTAACAAGTTACCAAAAAATTTAAATTAATTATTTATTCTTTTTTTTTACCATGTCCGCTCCCAATATGGAGCATGTGGACTCCTAATGGAGTTTATCTCAACAGAAGTGTTTCTAAGAGAACTGCTTGTTACTCAGTTGCTCAACCTCTCTTTTTCCAAAGAGAGTAGGAATAGAAGGAAAGGGCTGGGACAGGACTAGTGGTTAGCTAATCGCTCTCGATACACCCCGTTCATAGGATAGGATGGGTGGGAGGGGGGAATTCAAGACATCACATACATCCATGCCTATGAACAGAAATTCATAAATCAATTGAAAAATCAATTAATAAAACTGCCCGTACTGGGATTCGAACCCGTGCCCTCCGTAGCGGTAGCCAACAATGTTGACCACTCGACCACACAGGCGGCTTTATTCTTTAGTACTTAATAAATGGATCTTTTGCATATATAAATGATTGTCATACCAATTTTCACCACTATATGCTGAGGAATACTTAATATAAATTGTGAGAATAAAGCCAATATGAAAAAACGGACATATCAGCTTGTGTCATAACACCACAGATATATATTACATTTTGAGAGCCATGCTAATTTTTATACAAACTAAAAGCAAACTCAGGGCAAGGTTCTCTATTATCAACATAAAAAATTTAATTGTCATTCAAACAACTTAACTGAAATTCTAGTATGAATATTATCTAATATAAAACTACAATTCATAAACAATGGCACTTTGTCAAAAGTGAAAACTTTTCACAACTAATAAGATAAATTTTTAACTCGGGTCTCGAATTTAATAAAAATGAGTCAATTTAAAAAAAAAACAAATTCGATTTCAGTGTACTTTGTACTCTTAATGGAACCATGATATTCTGCAGTCAACAGTAAATTTATAATGAATCGTTATGTGTTACACAGTGTATGTTAATTTCGTTAAACATTATTTCACTCTGAAAATTACACATCCACTTTATGTTGCTTGTCCAGAAAACGGTGTAACTATGAAGCGTCATAACCAGGCCGTGTCATATTGAACATGTTTCATTTCCAACCATTCTACATTTTATTAAAAATTAATAAAGAATATTCATTACAAAGTCCTTTCCAAATTTTTGACATTTAAAAATTGCTTTACGATTAAATGTCAATTGTGACATCATACGAAAGTATAATTTATCAATAATTACATACTTAACGCAATCTATTAACATGTCTTCATTTCATTATAATTTCAGAATACCTTTCAAAAGCTAAAACATTGATTAATTACCCTAGTAATGAAGAATACATTCTGTCATTTAAAGCAAATGAAATTGTAAAAGTATTTTCAAAGTCCGCCGGAAACAGGCCGGAGCTATGGGGGGTGGAGATCAACGGAAAGAGGGGCTACGCGCCGAAAAAGTTTCTGCGAGAATTAAAAATCGCAAATAAGCCCTCAGTCAATGTGCTCACTGAAATTTATGAATTAAATAACAATGGTGAAATTGTACTTAAAAAAGTAAAAGACAGGAGTGGAGCCGATAAAAGAAAATCTCAGAACGTCGCCGGCAACGTTCAAAGCACACCGACGGAAGCTCTTCCGTCGAATGATAAATTAAAACCTTCGTCGGTAACCGACGCTTCATTTATGCCGACCGTCGATAACTTGAAAGTGGATGCGACGCCGACTTATCAAGTGATCGACGGGACAACCATACCTAATGATTCATACGAAACATCTACGCAAGCTGTGAATATTGAAAAAGAACCTGTCCAACAACCCGATTATGAGGTTCATGAAGACGAAGATGAAATGGTAGATTTGGAAGACGAAGACGAAGAAGGTGACGATGAGGAAGAAGAAGAGGAGGAAGACGACGCGGAAGAAGTAGAAAAGACTGATGACACGAGTACAATAGTAGAGACTAGTCAAGAAATTAAAAAGTTAAATGACTTAGAAGAAAATATTATACCGCCTCAAACCGTAGAAATTAGTAAAGATAGTGATGTGAACATTGATGGTGCTCCAAGTAATAATAGTGCGCTTGATAATAGTGAAGACAATTCTACAAACGACATAATAAATGCAGATAATATTGAAGAAAATTCTGATATAAATAAGTTACCTACCGTAAATAATTTGGCTGATCAAGTGACCGAACATAAAACAGAAAACATAAATCCCATCAATAATTTCCTCCCAAAAGAAACTGTATTTGCGGAAACAGCTATTCCACAAAACGTCGGGCCTATCATGGAAAATTTGGATGTAGATAGTCTGAGAATTATTGAAAACGTCTCGAATGATTCTGTTGCCAATGTTGATATAAATAATGAAATAATTTCCGATTCAGTGAGTGAAATTAAAAACGATAATGTTTTGAACACTCAGATGGAAGTTGAAGTTTTAGACACTAAAAATGATTCAATAGAAAGTGAAATACTGAAAACAACAGGTGCTGAAGTCACCGCAGACAATATTTTGTCTGTCCCTGAAAATGTTATCCCTGAAAGCGTAACTGACAGTAATCTGGATAAAAATGTTTTGAATACGTCGGGGACTATTGGAGTCGTGGAAAGTGATAAGGTGACTATTCCGTCATCGGCCGAGTCAAATTCAGAAGACTCCACAAACGTTACAAAGGAAACATTGAATAATATTCAAGGTGATGATAGTGCTATCGACGCCAAAATTTTAAAAGAAATCGACCCTGTAGCAAATCCTGCAATCGTGGCTGTCCAAGATATAGTGGAGCAGCCAATTGAAACAGGAAATATATTACCGAGTGAATCCGCTTCAGAAGCAATTAATATTATTAAGGAATCAGCAAATGCCGAAGAAATAAAACCTGATGCAATGAACCCAATGAATGATAAGAATTCTCAAATTGTGCCAAATTTGATAAATCTGAATGAACCTAATATCTATATTAACACTAATGAAGATAAAAAGTATAGTATTGACGCAGCTTCAGAACAAAAACAAGAAGCGGCCTATGTCAATAGTGCATACTTGACACCGATTTCTCCTTTGTCTCAATTGGTCCACCGATCCTTGCCAGATTCGTACCAATATTCCAATGAAAACGAAACATTAGATTCGGAAACAAATGATACGCAAGATGATCCCAATTACCCTCATCATGAGTCAACTACTGTAGCGTCGTCGATTGAGCAAGGATCGATCGCCTACAAATCTGAAGAAATTACTACGCAGTATCCACCTATAGAAAACACTTACAAAAGAACGCAAGAACCAATATATGATCCATATAAACAAATCTATAACAATTTTGACTCGCCTAAGGCAGAAATTGTGGAGGAAGCGATCACTCAAAAAGATATCAGCAGTAATGAAGATATTACTGAACCGTCAAACATTTTATACCCGCCCGAAACTGTACAAGAAATGCCTATAGATTCGACTAATGAAAATGAATCGTCTCTGAATATTTTTCAAGGTATTTTCAAAAGTGTAACGAATCTATTCAAATCGAGCGAGGTGGAAAATGAACAATCGATTGATGTTGACGGCTTAAATTCGGTCGCATCGGATATATTGACGACAAATAATTTAGAATTGCAGAACAAAATGAATGTTCAGCAAGAAGATCACGGTCACTCCCAGGATTTTCTTTCTGCTATTTTCCCAGGTTTGTGGTACTGCTAACTAAAAAATAATTCCGATAACATACCTAATCATTCATATTCGTGTCCCTCAAACGAAAACGAGTTCCATAAGGTCATCTTTTAGTCAAAAATTTATGGTTGAAATAACTTAATCTTGTTAATTTTGTTTTATATTATTTGCATTCACGTAAATATGCACTTATTTCACACTACTGTGGCTTGGATTCCTTACTTTATATTCAAATCTGAATCTATATAATTTTCATTATTTTATAGTTATTAGTATAATTGGAAGCTTATATTTAATGGAAATGAGCAATATATTGCTATTGTAAGAAAAAATACATATAACGGTTTAAGTCATCTTCTGACCGATGAAACATTAATTACAGCTAATATTTCGTTGCTCAAAATGCAACTTTTTCTGTTATCTGTCTATTTACTCTGACAGTAATATGATTCAAAGTTCAAAGTTTCCTGTAAAATGTATTCAATTATATTATTAATCTATTCTCTTACTCGTATTGTCAAACATAAGAACTTGTTATCAACTCCTTTGCTTATAAACACTTAATTTTTTTGCCGATATAACTGTGGTCATTGGGCACACATATTAAGCTTCATTTACACATTATAAACTATCTGCATTGATTAAAATGTTATCGATTTATGTAACAATTGAGTACATTGTTTTTTTAACTTGATTTTACAAAAGAAAAACAATGTAACGTTGAAGATAGGATATCCGGCAGCTGGCTGGATATATCAACCGATTTGGTTTTCTGGATGGTGCTATCGGCTATCAGCGTTTTGATGTTCACTCTTGGTTTCTATTACCTCGAGAATAAAAAGCAGGATGGGAAATTACTCGCAATGGTCAACTCATTGCAAAAAGAACTTCTGTGTTCATCCAAGGTAAATTATTATCAATCCAATTATTTAGTTAAATGTTCCTTACATACTGATGGAAACACCCAACACATATTTACTTAAATATTATTAATTGTTGCAAAACTTTAAATTACTCTAAAGCAGCTATTTGATAAACTGCAATCATAACTCCGTTTACTAAATTTTATTATTTTCTAGGAAAATGTTATTCTTCGAGAAGACCTTGGAATTACAAAAGATAAGTTATTCGGAATCGAAGACAGCTCGTTTGGCTCCAACGAGATGGTCGCTTGCCTGAAAAAAGAGTTGACCGATACCCAGTTAACAATTTCTGATCTCCAAGACAAGCTCACATCCGCAGAAGAAGAGTTGGCCAATTCTACGGAAGCAGCTCTCGAACTGCAATCGATTCTAGACGAGCAGCTCAATTCTAAAGACACCAGCAGCTCGTCGTTGACATTCACCGTCACCAATTTGCAGTCTCAGCTGGATGACCAGCAAAGTATGACATTCTTAGTTAAACTCTATTTGTATTTTCGTTTTTCAAAAGTATACAAGTGTAAAACAAAATTGATATTTATAATGATTCCGCATTAAATCTGTTACGTTTCTGTTAGTTCAAAGTTATGTCCTTAACCTGTTTGCTGCCTATCCTTTTAATATACTGGATCAAGAGTTGACCTTGCGTGCCCACACCGTATATATACGCATCACCTGATATTGGTGATTATTCAAATAATTTTGTAGTGAAAAAGTATTGTATTTTTACTTGATTATATTTTAAGCAAAAGCAGCTGAATAAATAATAACTGCACATTGCTATTGTTGTCATTAACCATCTGGATTAATTCATTAAACATTAGCACTTGCTCCGATAGTTAAACAATTTTGATTTCAATTTACAATTACAATTTTTAACCATGTGGAACAATTCAACAAAAGATTTTTTGATGTGAAATTATTGGAAGTTTTGAGAGGCACTTACGTAATTATTATGCACACTGAAAGTGCTGCTTTGTCAATGTGCTTGATGATTGTCAAGCAAAATATTGAGCTATTGCATATTTTGTGACATTTATTGCATATTGGCTTTTTCAAATGACTCGTAAAATATACGAGGTAGGCAAGATTAAAATATTATAGACACCTGTAGACATAGACACTAGTGTACAATTTCAAATATCTATGAAAATGTAACATATAGTATATAGCGATAAACTGATCTTTTAAAAAATAACCACAATTCTCTATGTTATTTCAGCCACCATGAATATGACCAAAGCCCAGCTAGCCGCTAAAATAGAAGAAAACGAATTGCTGATGATGAAAATTGTCGACATCGGCAATAAAAATGGATCAATTGAAAAGGAAGTAACGGAGTTACACGATAAGTTCAAGGAAGCCCAAGAAGAAAGCGAAGCCAAGACGCAGCAAATAAGAGAACTGGCTTCCAACCAGGAGAGGATTCTTCAAAAGATGGAGGAACAGAGAGTGGCGGAAGTCAGAGAGATCCAGTCGCAAATGAAACACGCCAAAGATGATATGGATACCGCAAAAGTCTTGTTAAAGGCACGCATAGAAGAGGTGGCATCACTACAAGTAAGATTCGCGTATGATTTGATAATAACCCTTAAAATCTAGACTTGCTTATTCTTAACTTATCGTATATGAAAAAATTCTCATTGCGCTTCTCTCCGAAAATGGAATACCATAATTTCAATGTAACAAAGGTTAAGCATTGCAAGTGGGAAACAATGATTACTGTTCCATTTTCAGTACTTCCAATTTTAATTTTGGTAAAATTTAAAGTACTTTAGCTTTATGATCTTTTTCCAAACCTAGGATCACAACTCGTGTTAAAATTTGTTACACACGCCCACTTTTTATTTATTAACCTTTCGGCTGCCGTAGAAAAAAGTACATTTGTACCTAGAACGCCAGCTATAATTTGCAATTATTAATTTAATTAGTTATTGGCAAAGTAACTTGTCTCTGGCGTGTTGATCACGAAAAAAATTACGAGATATCTCATCTGTGGCAGTCAGTGACGGCCGGTCAATGTGGCATTGGATGAATGCACTCCTTGTATAAGCAGGTGCGATTATATTTCATGAAATAATAATCAAACATAACATTTATACCATTCACTCATCTTAAATTCTTCATGTTTTTATTGTCTAAAAAATAAAATAAAACAAAATGTTCTTAAATATTTATTATAGACAATAAATACACGAAGAATTTAATATGAGTGAATGATCTAAATGTTATGTTTGAATATTATTTCATGAAATAAAACCGCCCCTATATATACAAGGGGTGCATTCATCCAAACCCACATTGACCGGCCGCCACTGGTGGCAGTCATCCAATTAATTTCAGTTAATTTACTCAAACAAAAATATACTTATGCTTCTGATGCCATCCAATGTGGATATTTACAACTTCAGTCAATTCTATCAATGAAATGAGGTGTCCAGTATCAAACACGGCCAAGTCAGCTTCACTTGATTTTTCAGGAGAGCCAAAAGTTTGCTTGACTACTTTTCAATGCAATTTAATGTGAATCAACTTGAATGACATCAAGTCAGCTGATTCCAATCCTGCAATCTTATTGGTTCTCAATGACGACTGGTATGATAATAAATTGCCATTGATTTGATCACTTTTGATAGTAAAATCATTATTTAATGTTGCTTTTCATACATGTGTAGTGCAGTTTTGAAACTGAAACATATATTACATTGAATTGTAGATATCATAAATCTCTACCGGAATTAATAAAAGAGTGTACATCAGTAAAATCAGGAGACTTCTTCATCGACAATATCAACCATTAACCGGTTCTCTGCCATGGACGTATTAACACGCCATACAATTTCGTGCTCGTAGGGCCGGCCATACAAAATGTGCGTGTTTACACGCAGTACTCGAGACGCGGTTTAAAGGCCACAAGAAACATATTTAATAATATCATGCATATAGTGACATCTCTTTGAATCATAGTGTGATACTTAAACTTCAAAGATATTGTTTCGTAATCTATAATACATCGATTATAAAAAAAGCTTTTTTGTTGTGTTCAAATTTGTTGCTAGCAGGGCTACGCTAACGTGGAGGTAATTTCCGTTTTTGAAACGTTTTTCGATAAATGATGTGCGAAAATGACCCATCGTGTTAAATTTGAATTGTTCAAATTATGTACACTCCCACAGATTTTGTCATTAAAGACCCGGGTTTCGCCTTTCGGCATCTTCAGGCGTTTAAGTTCATCCGTGCACTTGAACGCCTGAAGATGCCGAAAGGCGAAATCCGGGTCGTTAGTGACAAAATCTGTAGGAGTGTACATAATTTGAACGATTCAAATTTAATATTGAAATTCCACCAAGCACCTTCAGTCGAAATCTTAAATTAGACCCATCGTGTATTTATATGGTAAGTGTTTGTGATGTACTATTAGTATATGTCCAAAAAGTACATGTTTATTAGGTTTTATTTTTTGGAAGAAAATCACTCACGGCCCTCCATGCACGGCCTTGTTAATACCGCACGGCACAGATCAGGTTAAAGTATTCTTTAGCATGTTTTTCTTGTTATTATTTCAGAAAAATCTGAAGCTGCTTAAACTTGATGATAAAAATTATGAAGCTATCGTGGATGTCAGTCAAACTAAGGCTGAACTAACGCAAGCAGTTTCAGAAAATACTCTCCTTGTTGAAAAACTAGAGGTATGTAGTGTATATAAATGAAAATTATTAACCTGATCCCTGCGAACGTCACAGGATCTGTGACACCATATTTTCATTCCCTGACTGCTAGTGTCACAGCATATGTGACGCGAAGTTTCAACTTACAATGATGTAGGAAATCTTTTAAATACAGGACTGATTGCTTTTTTTTAAATATCCCCTGATTTGTCCTGCTACTACCACCTCTATACAGCTGTCTAACCAATTAAGTTTTCATATTATAAACATCGATATTTCAAACTCTTACGATCTTCTGATTTTGTCGCTAGAGGCTAAACTCAGTTCGAATATTGCCGGCAAATCTTGCGACTGCACAGTTCTTACATTAATTGTCATTCAAGTAGCACTGTCGCGGAAACAGTTCGAGTTTTATCACATTAATATTAAATATTCCCGCTATCTTTCTTTTACGTATTTATACATCATGTCTTGTTCAATTGTGAAAGTTATGTAAACAAACTATTGTGCTTGTATTCTTATCGTATAAAACTGTGTTTTACTATATTTTAAAAGTTGTGCTGATCTCAATGCTTTTATTTTGTACTAAGCTAATTAAGGAGTGGAATTTTAAACAAATGTGTGTGTGTGTATTTGATTAATTGTGTGTGCATTTAATCAATTGTGTGTTTTTAATTAACTGTGCGTGTTTTCAATTGATTGTGTGTGTTATTTTAAATTTATACGCATTAAAAAAAAAAATATATATATATATGACTTAGTGCGGCAAGAGAAAAAACCATTAGTGTACTGAAAGAACCGTTAGTGTAAATTTCTTCTATCTACAATGAGTCAAGAGCGATTAAACGGACTGGCAACACTTAATATAAATTTCTAGACTACCAATACTTTAAATCAATCTACACTTTAACACAAATTTGTTTGTGCTAAAGCACAGAAGGTTTTTATTTATTATATTATCTGTCATTTCTAGTGTAATGTTATTGTGATATTATATTCTAATATGCAATGTTTTCTTTACAGGTGGAAAAGACAGCTCAAGCGCAATTGACCGAGCGAATGAACGAACAAGATGCAAAAATGTCTCAGATGAAAGAACAGCTGAATGAAGCGGAGCAGAACGCCTTACAGTCCACCTCCCGCCTTGAAGTATTAACCAATTACTTCAATCAGAAGGAGGCAGACTTATTAAAGTAATTCATTTTGTGTTTTAGCCATATGTAGAGCAGTGCAGTAATCATTATTTTGAAGTTATACAAATTCAATCTATCGATTCCGAGTACCAGCACGTTTTGCAATATTTCTTAATTTCAAATTTAAATTGTAGCTCTGCCAAACCATTTAAATTGCCACAAAGTAAATACCAAATCAATTGTCTTGATAAGGTTTTATTCCGCTGCAGGTATTGATTTAAATACACTAAGTTAATTTAGTTTATTGATAAAGTAATACTAAACCGTGATTGTTTTATATTTTGCAGAGAATTAAGTACAAAAGAAGCCTTATGGTTGTCACAGCAAGGTGAAGCCATGTCGACTGTTGATAAAATACAAAGCCTGCAACAAGAGATTCAACAGTACAAGTAAGTATAAACATAATAATATATATTGATTAATCTTTGAGGAGTAAGCATTTTATTATTAGCCCTTTCATGCAATTGGAAATAGGGTAATTTGAAATTGTTCACAAATTTGACATTGTTGCAATACAATAGGAAGTTGCTACATATTTTGAAAATATTGAAACACATATTAAGGCCTGACTAGGAAGAAAAAGTGTGTATAGAGGAAGTGAACTACAATGTTTTTTACAAAATACATATATCCAATTTATGTTGGATTTATCCTACCCAACAATACAATAATAGTAGATAAATGAAAACTTTAATGAACATGCTGAAATGCTGATTGTATCAATCACTTTTAGGGTGTTCACTGTCAATACTTGGTGGAAAGGCATTATATTAGTAAAAAAAACAATAATCTTTTGTACTTCATTCCACTTTATTTAATATGTCAGGACCGGTTTCGCTCATTACGAGCATCGTCAACTGATAAGAAATACAATTTAAAAATGTTATTTATACAAAAATGAACAGCTATAAACAACAATTGGCATTGAAAAGAAAATACCAACTACATTAAAAGTGATTCTAAAATAGCACAAAATTAAAATGTTTAACACATCTAACATATAATTACTTTTTAATTATATGTTAGATGTGTTAAACATTTTAATTTTGTGCTATTTTAGAATCACTTTTAATGTAGTTGGTATTTTCTTTTCAATGCCAATTGTTGTTTATAGCTGTTCATTTTTGTATAAATAACATTGTTAAATTGTATTTCTTATCAGTTGACGATGCTCGTAATGAGCGAAACCGGTCCTGACATATTAAATAAAGTGGAATGAAGTACAAAAGATTATTGTTTTTTTTACTAATGATTGTATCAATGGTAATTTTTCTTTTTAGACAAATGTCAGAGAGCGTAAAACGTGAGCTGGCTGAGCAAGAAGCCTCGTGGCGAGCACGTGTTGCCGCCTTAGAAAAGAAAAGTCACGAGCATTGGATGGCTCGGCGGGCGGCGGAGAGAACCTCCCAGGCAATGGAGAAGGAAGCGCAAGCTTTAAGGCAACGGTTGTCCGGGCCATCTCCTAATGATAAACGTAAGTACACATTATTTCATTTTATTGATAATTTTTACTTCCTTTTGTGAAGATTGTTTCGATGAGCTCTAAACCAGGCATGGGGACACTGCAGCCTTTTGTGCAATTCTGTAAATTCGTAAATTCTTGGGATTTTTAATGTAAAAATCCTTGGAAGACCTAAAAAAAAAGGTGCCACGCTGCTAATTTGGCCAAATCCGCAAATTTCTGGGCTTTAGAAATTGGCATGAAATTGTTTCTGGACAAAGATTCCCTATCCCTAGTCAATGTTTACTGCGGCCTTATGTCGAATCAGAAAAATTAGTGCGGCCTTTAGAGAAGAAAAGGTTCCCCACCCCTGCTCTAAACACCTGTTTTTAGTCCCAGGGATGTATCATGTTCATGAGACAATGCTTAAGTTGTTATTAATATTATTTTTTTATTCAATTAACTGGAATTTCTTTTCTCAAGTTCCAATGAATTACATAATGTACCCAGCTTGAACGCTTTGATTAAAAGATAAATGGATTGTTTTGGCTTGACACATTTGGATGAGGGCTAATGATTTTATGACACCAGTGGCTGTCAAACATTTTTCTATTTAAAAAATTTCACCCAGACCGCCCAACCGCTAACTCCAAAAGCTCCAAATTTACTATTGCAGGAGTTGTCTCTCCGCTGAACGTGATGGACGGAGTACCGGATGTGGGAATGATGCTACCTCCAGGAATGGGTCCGATGCCTCCCATGCCCCTTCCGCTTCCCCTTCCCATGCCTATGGGCTTCCTTCCGCCCTCTGCAATGATGCTGCCCCCTCCGCTTCCCCACCTTCCTCCTTTGCCACCGCATCGACCGCCACCTCTCGGGAGACTGAGCAGCCCACCGCCGAATAACAATCGATACTCGCCTGATTCTAGGTGAGAATGTAAAACTTTGTATATATGATAAAATAAAAACACATTTCACCAATCGTCTGATAATTTCAAATGTCTTGAGATGCAGTGTCATGAAAAAACTTCAAATTAAAATGTCAGCATATACTGGAACCAGGAATCAAACCTGAAATATGATGGCTATTCTGCCCCCGTAAACACTATTATGTTTGTAGTGTTTTTTACAATTGGTTATAAAATTTAAAATCATACCTAATATTTTTTTTTGGGAAATAAATTATTGTACGGAGGATAAAAGCCACTATTAAAGGTTTAATAATTGATCAATAAATATAACATCTAATGAGAATTATTAATCCCGTTAATACCTCGAATTTGAATTATTCAAATTTTGTTGACTTCTATAAGTTTGAACAATTCATATTTGATATTAATCTTCCATCAAGCACTTTCGGTCAATATCTGACATTACAGCCATGACATTACATATCAGATTAAAACACATGCGATAAACTCAAATCACAATTGTTTTTAAAGTCACTCGAAATTAACTCCAGGAGAACAAACATTGCGAACACCCATGTCCAAGATATAAAAAAGGCATAGTAAATTTTAGCGGCAAATTTTTAATGTTTTTTTTATTCACAGATATAGTCCTGATAGATACAGCCCAGATACGAGACGGTCAACCCCTCAACACAACAGAATGAGGTCTCCATTTTCACCAACTGAGGCAAGAAGGAGGGGCTACAATCATAACGGACGATATGAGGATAACAGGTGAATTTGATTGTTTTTTTTTCCATTTTCACAGAATTAAACTATCTAAAGAATTATGGTACATGATTTTTTACAATCTTCTGTGTTCTGGCAAAAAATAAGCGCTTGGAACTATTTATATGTAAATTATCAGGCACACCAAAAATTGACTAAAACTTAATATGTACATTTCATGAATACCCATCAAAGATGGATTCAAAATTAGCTTGGAGTTTAAAAAAGTAGGTTAATACATATATTCAAAAAACGTTTTGTTTAATTACTTAGGTATTATGACAGTGGCGATGATAGAAGATTAAGACGATATGATGAGACCGAGACGGATCTAAGCCCACCACCATCACCACCTCCATCGAGAAGACTTCCACCACCGCAAAGGCATAATAATCACAATCACAAAGGTACATTAAACGGCAGTCTGGGTGTCTAGGCATCTAGACGCTACATGCAGCGTAATAACAAGACCACAGCAGTTCATTTTCATTGTAAGCATTCATCTGTCACGTACGGCACCACATTGTACGTGGTCGACGGCGTTAATTGTAGAGCGAGGCCCAACTTATTTATGACAATTGTTACCAAAAATTTTAGTCCAACTACCACATTTAAATCATCATCCGAATTGTATTCTTCCTTGGGAAGTGAATTAAAACTAAAGTTATTCAGTGCATTTCTCGTTTTCTAAAATATTATTTTATTTACAGGTATTAGTTCCGGTTCTGGTCAATCCTCATAGTTATTTAATTTTTACCAATATAATGAAATATTTAATCACAACTCCATCGCTGTTTTTTCATTGTGATAATGATTTTGTAAAATATACATGTGTATTATGAAAAGATTTTTTTTTCTTTATATTTCCCAAACCCTTCTCTTCCTTCCTCTGTAATTTTAAGTGAACATAATCATGATTTCTACTGAGTGCATCTTTCGTTACATCAATACAAAAATTTCCTCACCATGACTAATAATTATAAGATAGAATATGTCACGCCTTGTCGAACGAACAAATTCAAACTTTTGTAGTAATATGGCAAACAGAAAGATGGTTTTTGATTACCGAAAATAATTACATGAATATATTACTGATCATATAATATAACAATTGAATGGTCTGCATTTTCTTTATCCTATTTACTTGCTATCCTACAAAAAATGTGCACATCGGTTGGGTAGTCGGTCAACGAGCATGTTGCTTCTTTTAAATCCACAAAGCAAAATAAAACATCTCATGTGCTTTTGCACACACACACCACAAACACTGAGTGTGATAAGTAAGTGAATTGTCAGCACGATCGAAACTTTTTAACACTTACAAATGAAGAACAAATTTCAATGTGGCATGAAGAACAAACAGTAAAAAAGGCTTAAGAATTATATGAATAAAACACTAACACATGCACAAGAAAACAGGTGGAAATTTATTTAATTACTCATTTCCTATTTGAAATCGGCTTGTATTTTTCCTGTCAGAGTTTATGTTAAATGGTCATAATATATCGGACAGTGTAAAGTCATGAAATTAATAAAAAAACCTTACCTTGCCAAAATGGTTATAAAATATTCTGACCATTTAATTTGTTCCCTTTGAAATCCACTAATTGAAAACTATTATTCATTGGAAACTGTCATTCTAATTGGAATTATTTTAATGAAAGTTGATGAAAAATGCTGTATCTGTCAACTTTTGCATCGGAACATTTCAGTATATTTTTTTTTTCGATGGATTCCGTGGTAACTTTGTGGAAGTTCATTTTTAATATAAAATTTAGTTTGATAACTTTCGTTACTCCGCTTGTATTGCAAAGTTGTGACCAGATAACTTACAACCCGCTTTTAAATGATTATTAACAACTGAGGGGAACTCTTATTGAAATATCAAAGATAGGTTAGAATCATTTTCTCAGAGCAGTGTATATTGCCTGACCTGTCAAGCTGCTTATGTAGGGCATAGAGGTCTTTAATGTAAGAATTAAATAAATTGAAGCAATAATTTTTCAGAGTTTTCGAACCATTTGAAAATGATCACAATTAATAAAGGAAAAGAATAAATAACTAAAAATTAATAAAGTCATCAATAGAAAGGAAACATTAGTGAATAACATTTTGAATATGTTGGGGGATTACCGTTGAGGTAAGGCAACTCGATTTTTAGGAATGAAAAAGTAAACAACACATTTAGACATCAATGTTTTATTTTTTACATGAATACATTACAAATTTTAACGCACACCAGTGCCTAAATACTAATTATAAATTTATATTGTCTGCGAAATGTATAGTTTGAATACTTATGGCTTTGCTTAGACAGCTGCGTCATACGGGGTTGACAGCTTCTTTTAAATAGCGAACGCGTCTTTCATAATAATATATCCTCTCAATGTGCTCATACTACATATAATAAATATTGCACTAAAACTCTCATTTAAATCTAGCTATGCCTTTTGTACATTGAAGTTTTTATATATTATCTAAATGCTACATTGCGATAACTACTTTTGCAGAAAGGATCGGCAATGTTATTGTGTAACATAGAATAATAATTCTGAACAATGAATTCAACATGTTATAACGTAAGTTATAATTTTTTCAATACGATGATTTATTAAACTTCCTAAATATATAGAATCTAATCAATATAATTTTTTTCTAAGGTTATCTGTAAATATTCTATATTAATGGCTAATAATACCACATGAGATATAAATTTATAATATTTATTACTAATTTATTGTAGTCTTCAGATGGGCTGGGTGATGACATCATTTCATTTTATATTATACAAGTGACGAAATACAAAACGTTCGGTGAAAAACTTACATAAATAGGATATACAATAAAAATGTATCGAAATAAGTGATTGAATGATAGATACGAGACTTGCAAGCAAAGATTGGGTCAGTATTTAAAATAAGCAACAAGCTTTACCATTCGTCATCTAAGTATAGATTTGTGATACAGACCGACTGACACTTAAAGAAATGGTGTTTGAATATTTTTATGTTATGTTTTTACAGCCGAAAATATCCCTTATTAAATTTTATATAACAATGTTATAATTGTAACAATAGCTCTGTTCTTCTGCGTACTTCTGATGGTTTGCAAACTGTTTTCGAATTAGAATCTAAAAGCATCGAATTACATTCTAAGTTATAATTGTTTTACAATAGGAATAACATGTTCCTCACAGTAGAGCAAATATGGATTGTAATGAGATTATTACCCTATATTTTATTACAATATAACAGTCTGATGTATTTGACTAAAACTTGGACTATGGAATCATTTATACCATTTCGATCTAAAGTGAATGTCACAATTCAATACTGAGCTGACTTATTCATGTAAAGTTAGAGATAGAGATAATCAAAAAAAAAGGATGTCTTCATATAAATTAAAGGTACAAGTGCGTAATCTTAAACTTAGAGAAAATATTAATGTTTTAAAGTTATCACAAAATAAAAGCACATTTCTCCGAAATTAAAAGTTTTGTACTTAATGTATTTCTGTACATCATTTTTCAATTTTATTTTGTATACTAAAGTAAAATTTGTAACATAATTTTGTACGTAAAATGAATGTAATAAATGCACGCACATCCCAAATTTGTATGTTCGATCATTTATTTCAGTGCATCATTTTCAACAGTAAACGCAATTGATTGAAATGTTTCCTGTTTTTTTGTTTCATTCAGTCAAACACTATTGACGGAGAAATGTGTTACAAAATTTAAAAAAAAACTAAAATATAAATAATAACATAAGACTTTATATTTTTATTAAAAGTTTATTATTTTCATGCTCTATAAAAGAATATTATATAAAATAAAATAATTAAATACATGATTTTTATAACCTTCTTCACCAGGCTAATTTATATATGAATACAACGTCTTTTATTTGGTATATCAAAAGGGGGGTATTAGAATAAAATTAAATAACAGAAATCACAATTAAAATTTGTAAAATAAATGCTTAATCAGCACATTTGATTTAATTAATAAAGTTAATATTATAATTAATTTTTATTTATACAAAAAAGTATTAGAAAAATCATTAATAATGTAAATAAAAAATATAATCATATGGCTGTATCAAATTAATTTTGATCTCTGAAAAATTTATTAAAATATATAAATATATATATTTTTTTTATAAATTAACAGATTCAGAGTAATGTCAGCTGCTCAATTTTTCTTTATCGCTAAATAATAAATGTAACGTTACGTTTATCATCAAAATAATTTCATATACATACCGTTACCAGTCTGAAATATACTAAACAAATAGATCATAAGGAATTTAATTGTATCACTTTAAATATAAATAAATACCTTAGAATAGAAGATAACTTACACATTACCAATACAAATCACACATATAGTATCTTATTCGAAATAAATAATCATAAGGTTTAATTCACCCATTCCTTATATGAAAACCCAAAATTGATAATTCATATCACTGATAAAATTATCGAATCTTTTACAAGTTGAGTGTTTTTGATATAATGTAAATGTCAAAGATTTAAAAAATAAATAGTAAAAACCAAAGTGAGTAAAAAAATCTCTAAGCTTTTAATTCTAGAGTGAGTGTGCAAAGGGATAAAACTCATCAGCCATTTCTTAAGTACAAACAAAATACTATTTATAAATAATATAATAATTGTAGATTTTCTCAAGGACTGCAAATTGGAAAGGTAAATATCTAATTTATTCAGTTCTAAAATATGCAGTGCTGTTCTCGTGTCTCAAGGGTGTAGATTTTAGAAGCTTAATATAAAATAAAAATAACTTTGATTATTCCACGTATTGTGTTACAAAATGTGACACGTGTTTCGCCTCTTTCAGAGGCATCCTCAGACAACTACTTTCGCAAATGTTTGCTTAAGTACGAATGATTTTAATTTTACTATTCTGATATATTATAATAAAGATCAAAATAAAATGAACTTCCACAAAGTTACCGCCGAATCCATCGAAAGTATTTAGAAGCTTATTTTGAACAGCCGGAAACACCGTCAGGGTGAATGTAATTATTTTTGTATTAGCTTTTGATCATTAGATAAACTGTCTAAAGCTAATACAAAATCATTACCTTCATTGTGACGGTGTTGCAAAAATCAGTAACAATGAAGATTCTGAAAAAGACATTTTAAAAATTTTCAGATTCTTCATTGTTGCTGATTTTGTTGAAGTACATCATTACTTGGAAGCGGGAAAAACACAAAATCATCATCAAGTTATTTACTTTAGTAATGTAAAGTTTCATTTTGTTTTAAAAATTTCCCAAAATTTTAATTGGGTTTATAATTGATATCATTTGCCACTTATGTTCATTGATGATTTTTTTAATTATATGTTATAGGTGTTAATTTTGTGTGATTATAATGTAATTTGTAAATCCTTTTCATTGTTAGTGGTTGCTTACACCTTTTATTTCAATTTAACTTGTATAAATAGCACTGTTTATATATTTTTCTTATCAGTTGATAATGCTCGCGATGAGCGAAACCGGTCTTGATCAAATAAATTGATGTGGAAAAAGTACTAAAAATCTTTTATTATTTTTATTATAATCCCATTCCACCAAGTATTGACAGTGAACACCTTAAAAGTGAAAAAGTTATGTAAAAATCAGTCAATAACAACAATAGACGAATGGACTTTATTTGCAAATAGATTTTTCTTTTGATTGTTATTATTTTTGATATTTTAAATATAATATAAGTAATATGGTCTTTTACTGAACTTTAATCTACCTACGGTACCCCCAAATATCATACCCACGAGGCGCCACTGGATATTCATCAACTTCTCTTTTCAATTTCTGAGCTTGGTGATTGGCAGTACACCGTATTGTTTTTATAAGTCAAAATTACGGTACAAATGAAAAATATCCAAAAGTGATAACTTTCCACATTTAATGTTGTAAAATGATGTGTACTCATCTATGCAGGTTTTTTTTATACTTTAAAAAGAAAATATAACAAATGCAATACCAGAATGGTAAAAAAAATTCAATCAAAATTTTTGAACTTTGTGACACCAAATGACATCACTTTTTTATTTAAAAAAAAAAACCTGCACTTGTCTATTAAGCAAAAGGGTAGTTATTTAATAATTTATAGATCGCTTACCCACGCGTGTTTCAGGTACAATGCATTAAAAACGAGCATACGAAAGACAAGACAGTCAGAGCACATTTATGAAAATAGAACATATTTTGTCATGATGTGAGAATAGTGATATATAGTTTTATAAATGTTACGTCTTTATATCAAGAATTGACAATTCACAATAATTTCTCTAAAAACCTGCAACATTTAATAATCACTTTCAGGGTATTGTATTTGCAAGGATAAAACACATTTTTCTCTGTACTAATTCCACAACCGGTTTCGCTCAATTGAAAATGCTCACGACCAGCAAAAAATATGTTTTACTTTGAAGCCCAGTGACTGTTTAAAACCTTTGTTCAAGCAAAACGGTATACTGCACCCAGCAATAAAAATAGATTGCTTACCTTACCTTCCAATTTATTAAAATTAGTACTATATCAATGGCCTGGTTCCATATAATAATAAGTCAAAAATTTGATGTTATTAACCATTTCGAATACCTCTCTTCTATAGCTTCACAAAAAAATGATTAGAAATACTTACTAGTTTTTTTCTCAGTAGGCAGACTTTTGCACATGGAAAAAAAGAAATCTAAACAATCTTCTCTCAATTCTAAATGAATACAACTCGAAATATTTTTTTATGGTTTTGCAACGTTTAAAAAACATTACAAAAATTTAACAATAATTATCACTTTTCTACAAATCAATTTAGATGTGTCAAAACTTTGGTCAGCCATATCTCAAAACTACCAATTTTTAATTGTAACAGTATGAAACTAAGCCATCGATATGCATTAATACATACAGAATGCCAGTACCTCTAAGAATTGTAGAGGATAAAGGTGTCAATGAAAAATTCACTCCTAACACATTGCAAAGACATCAAGTGTTACGATGTGAGATGTCGTACACGTAAAAATACTTAAATTTAACGATTACAGTCATAATTATTAAAATATTTTTTTTATTTTTTCCTGAAATTACCAATTGACTAGAAAAAATCTGTAAATATTGCAAATTATGGTTTTTCGGTCGAGTCAAAGAATTAAAACTTGTTCGATGGTTTGTCCGATAATTACGTAGCAGTCGATGGCAAATATGGCAGTAGTATTGATGAGATAATATTGTTTAAATTGAAATGAGCAATGACATCTTAAATGGCAGCAAAGTAATCTATATTTACAAGTTTGCCTTAAATGTAATAATAAATACATAATCAAATAGCGTACACCGTTCTAGGAGCACAGTTAATCAATATGATGCGGTATGCAATACTGTAGTGATCACCAAGTTGATATATTATACATACAATGACATTAAAAACAGTGTCAACAATTCATCAAAGCTTATAATATAAAACAGAAAAATAAACAATTTTTTTTCAAGAGTTGTAGGACAATCAATAGAAAATCAATACAAGTGGATTATATTTAAAATTCATCTTTCATTTATGTTACTTTATTCATTTTGATGTTGAATTATTGTTCTGTGCTTCTGAATAACAAATTAAAATAATACTTTCTTTGTAAAAAGACACTTTGTTGAAATAACACAAATTTAACATTATGTGCTGATCTTTCGTTTGAACGTCTACTTATACATACCCGCAAATGAAGTTTTTAAACATGCCGAAAATGAGTCCACATTTTTGAGGTCATGCAGGTGGTATTCATAAAATAATCAGGTGCGGGTTATCAAGTCACAAGGATTACCGACCACCGGTAGAGTATAAAATCATTGTGTTTAGATATCGTATACAGTAATTCAATATTATGTGTAACTGTTAATTATTTGTGTAAAATTGATAAACACTGAAATTTTACATCTGACTATGTTTCATATTATAATAATTTATTACTTACATATTCAAAACACTACCACTTAAGAAGTTGTATTAATGTTATGTAACCCGAATGTTTACATTAATAATTGAGTGATGTCAATCACGACAGTGAGTATTATGTAGATTGTGTGAAAAAAAATCACAAACAATGGACAAAACGGTTGCGTCTTTTTCTCATTGAATATAAGCGTGAAATTTTATTTTGCTCTGCTGTAAATTAAGAGTACCTATATTACATATTTATAATTCAAATTAAACATAAAATATTGCACTTTCATTCTTGTAAATAATTTATGCATGTTTTATAAGCTCTACTGTGAATATAAATTAATCTCTTAAATAATAATACCACGTTTGCGCTCACGAGCAATGGTGAAGTTATCTTTTAAAATAAATAATGTAGAATTTCCTAAGCGCAGAGCTTTAATACATCGATAACATACATCGAAGGTAATACAACTAGTTTTATATAATAATAACTGTTAAATGTTATCAATGCCGCTGAATATTGAGATTATACAATTGCAGAATAATTATTAAAAAATCAATCACACACGATAAAAATTTGACAATTCTCAATTAGAATTCGAATAAAAAAAATTGTAACGACAATCAATTTGTTATATGCGTTAAACGAGGAGTATTCAGAGACGTCGCATAAATATGCATAAATAATATTATTGTTATTCGAAGGAATGAATCCGAAGCATTAGTAGTCGTTTTCTTTAATAAAAAAAATATTCATTTAACCATTTTAAAACAATATTAATAACTAGACCAGTTCTAGACTCCGTCAGCGATATCAGTCTGCTTCAAATCGGCATGGCACGCTTGACAGACTCTGACGGGTCGCAGGATTCGCAGTCTGGCCACGAGAGCCTCGTATCGAGAACATTTTCCGCAGAATATGCGTCCGCAGTTGCGGCAGTGGTGACGTCTTTCGTAGAGTGTGAAACGAGTGTTGCACGCCTCGCAGGAAGCGGCGCCTGAATCTCTGATCCAATGATCGCCGCCTCGGCCGCCTCCTGCCTCGCACACCGCCCAACGGAAGATCTAAAAAAAACATTGTATCATGTTATTCAAAATTTATTCCTATCCTATATGCTCATAAACCCATTCAACCGTATCATAGTTAAATTGACAATTTCTGTCTCCTTCTGACTATCATTTATTTTTCAACAATAAAATCACAAATTAATACTATATTCATAGTTTTCAGACATTTTTACTTATAAATATTGTTTCAAGAACAATTCAATGCTCAATGGGTTAAGTGAAGCAAATGATGTCTTAATTTATTATCTCAACTGTGGAAATTTTGGATAACTGGTTTTCCGATAATTGTTCAACCATTCATTCTCAGATGCAGTAAGAATAAAAAGAAACAGATAATATTCAAATGAATTACCTAGGATTCAAACCCAATACCATTACTGACAGTTTATTAACATATTTATAGAGAAAGCTGTCAAAAAAAATAATAAACACAAAAACATTAATATTAATCAAAGGTCTATTAGTCAAAATAGTTACCCTTCCTCTGGCGTCTCCGACTGCAACACCTCGTCCCCCTTTAGCAGCGGTAACGCAGGTAACCGAGGCGGGACTGGTGTTGTCTTTTCTATCGTAAGCCGTGTGCATCGTCAGCTTGCTTCTGAACACCAACTGTCTTTGCCATTTCAAACCTTTAAACGTTAAAATCAATTTAATATATCTGCACAACATATTTTCTCTTACACACAGCAATCCTCATTATTCAGCGCCTAGATTTGAAAAAACTAAATACCTAATGTGGACAACGTAATAATTTCTGCAAGCATAGAAAAGGATATCTCTTTCAGTAGTCGTGCACGGGCAATCCCACAGAATATGCTCCAAATGATGATAATTATCATTACAAATTTAGGTTTAGTTAATATTCTTGGTAATAAATGCAGTGCTGCCAATTTTTCTCATCTTCCCGCACACTTTCTAACCAATGATATTTTCACACTGCAAGTAATGCACATACCGTCTTTTAATTGATTCTGATTCTGGAATGCTCTCCTCTTGGCTGACGAATCATCAATCTGCGCAGCACTCGTCGCAGGGGGAATGACAACAAAAGAATCGGTGAGACTGGTGTCCGACTTGCTCGCCCTGAGTCCTCCGCCGGGTTGCGGGTATGACGCATCATCTTGCGAAGTTCCAACGAATTCCGCATGAGCAGTCGAAGCAGGCAACGGGCTCTCTACAGATATCGATATTCCACCAGAGTCGGTCGAATCACCCATACTGCCACCTAAAAAATTATTAAAAATACTCGTTACGCAATAATTTTTCATATGATATATTTATATATAATATATACAGTGAAATTATGTATTATTATTGTAATTGCGAGACATACCTTCACTTTTTCTAAACAGAGGGTTCCCTCGAGATTTCCTACGAAGAATGACAGCTCCTTGCTTCTGAAGCTGTCTGGCCTCTTCGATTTCAACAGTTTCAGCTTTGTCATCATCTTGGCTTTGCACCGAAGGAGTTCGGTTCCATTCCGCTTGGAAGCACTCTTCACTATTCGCACTCTCCGTGCGAGCTTTACAATTATCCCGAGGCTCATTCGAGGGATATTCGGAATTATTATCTTTGGCATAGACGTTGTCTTCGTTATCGCTGCAGGTTTCCTTTTCTTCGTGTCTCCGTGATGATTCTTTGGTGCTGGTCGTTTCACCGGCGTCAGACAAGGAGCTCTCTGACCCAGATTTCATCAAAATACCTTAGAAATTTTAATTCAGTTAATAAACATTATAAACGATAATATTGTAGGTCAACAATGCCAACCAAAAGTTTTTTTAGCCAGTTTTGAAAGTAATCACTTCAAATTATTATCGACAAAATTACATCATTTTTTCTGACCTTACGGATTGCTATTTTTTAAATTATTTTAATGGAGATCGGTGAATTATATTAAAACAGTGTTTCTCAAAACTTTTGTAGTTGCGGCTACCTCAATATTTTATAATATCTGTCTGTAGTAGCATCGAAAATATTGAAATCACCCAACGTTTTGCTTCGTGTGCAAAAACAAAATGAAGATTTTTTAGATCTGCGAGTGCTTTTGTTGTCCACAGCATGTGTGCTTTTGAGAAAAATCCACGAAGCATTTAAAACATAATATAACAGTATAGAATTTTTCCTCTTTCAGGATACAATTAAGTTACAATTAACACTAAATATATATTTCAATTGTAAACAAATATTTCAAAAAATGTTCAATATTTATTTTGCTGCCACCTGGAGACCTTTCGAAGAATCACTGCATTAAAATACGACTTAATATATTATAATTCTTACCATTATCGTCAGCCGATAAACTGATCTGCTCCGCAAGTTCTTCAACTCTTTTCTTGGCGGGTGAGATAGCGGAACAGATTTCCTTTTTCTTGACCACCTTTTCACTGTCACTTAGACTGCAATCGCTCGATAATTTTACATTTATTTTGTTAGCAGGTTTTTGTTTCAGATTTAACGGTGACGCAGGAATATTTTCAATCGACAAGTCTTCATCAGCAGGGACTTGAACGTAGTCTATGGACCACATCTGTAATAAATAAATTGGTACATGAGTATTTAGTATGTAAATAGCAATTACATAAATACATATTCTGAATGGAAGTTAAAATGTTAAAACACAAATTGATTATTCTTCGATAAAGATGTTTAAATTGTGACATTTTTTATATTCTTAACCCTTTAGGTACATATACATAAAATAGATTTTGATTAATTGCTCATTCAAGTTCAATGAATAAATAAATTAAAATTGATTTTTCGCTTTGAAAAACATTTCTGTGCAAATAGTTCTGTCACCAGTGACAAGTGTCAAGTTTTTTTTATTTAAAGATATTACTCATAGACCAGTGTTTTATTATCTTTATAAAAGTTACGACCATAGTATGGATTATATTTATCTTTCACCATTTTAAATAATACTTCGAAATAACGCCTCATAAAAATAATTCTTTGTGGTATAAGAATGTGTTAAATTCGAAAACTCCACTATCTTTCCAAATTACATATTACAAAGAAAGAACATTTTTAAGTTATGTTTTTCGATTTAAACGATAGAGTGTAAAATTATCCATTATTTGAATTTTGAACCAACAAAAAACATATGCCAGAGTGACAAATATATATTGTAAATACTACATACTATCATTTCAAAAAAAGTGATAAAATAAAATATTTTTAATATAATAACATAAATAAGGGTTTCATGCCGCATTTTTTTATTGATGGACTTGTTAACTTACTCTGACGACTCCATCAGTAGATCCCGTTATAATAACATTGAGTGGATCCCATTCTCTCGTTTGCGAGTAAGCGACGCAGAGAATCTGCTGCATGTGATCAGCTGTACCGACACATGTATCAACGGAACCCAAGACGTCTCCGTTGATAGACCAAACGTGCAGCCATGTTCCCGCACAGGTAGCTATGTCACCCTGAATAAAAAAATATATAGTTTTGGATTAGTTGTTGACAACATTGTGCTGTGGCAAACGAAGAAGATTATGAAGACTAATGTAAACTATTTATTCACAGAATCTCTGATATAGATAAAATTGGAGAACTGCATATTGAATATATTATGCCACATCCATGAAGAAAAGCAAGTTAAAAAAAATATTCTGATGTAATTAGAAATATTTACCAACAGTTTTTGTCTGCAACAAACATATTCTATTTCTTGAACCACATTTAGCATTGTATTCGACAAGCACTTATTCTTGAATCTAAGTTTATGGTTTTTTTAGGTATATATTTGCCGTTATCAAAGCATCGGTGGGATCCAAATGTAGGCAACAAATCGTACATATTGGTTATAACTGAGATTGAGTCTCATTTTAAAATCTTGACAGAGATAAGAATACAAATCGATTCAGATTATAAAAAACCAGTTTTCTTTCTTTTGTTCACAAGCATGTACTTACGGTGAGATCGTTGACAGTGACAGCAGCAATGGGTCCAGTGTGGCCTGTCAGTTGTCGGACGAACAAGCATCGTGACAGATCCCAAACAATGGCCGTGCCGTCTCGACTTCCGCTGACTACTACATTATAGGCGGGACTTGCGGCTAAGCAAGTTACAGCTTCCGTGTGTCCGTAGAGACATTGCTTCACTGTAAGCAACTTTCTATTCGCATCGTACTGCCATACCGTCAACACCTGTAATTTTTTAGCAGTTAAATGAAAAATTCTATTGTGAATAATGAAAACATCCAATGGGTGGGTATCTTTGATCAAATGATTAAAACATTATTTATAAATATTACTATATTAACTGTAATGACCTAATTATTTATGTTTAAGGCGCTGGTCTACAATAAACACTGAATACCGGGTACAGTGTGACACTATACGAGACCGACGATGCTTATTATGAAAATGAACTAGTGTGGTCTTGTTATCATGCATGAAGACAGGAGTGCTACATGTACTGTCTAGTCACAAATACTAACGCACCACATCCAAGAATGACCATAACATAATCGATGACGGCGGCACCAGGCTACCAGGCAGTACTGTACGCGACCGATGGCATTAATTTTAGACTGAGGCCTTAGTTATAAAAAGTCTTTCACAAAGGAATTTGATTATTTTAATATTGAAATAAATTTGTCAATTTGGTGACACAGATTGTCAAAATCTACAGAGCTATTGAATGCTACGATGTCTTGAGAGGAAGCAAAGTGGCCATTTATTACAAATAGGGAACATAAATAACAAGAAAAGAATGCCAAAACAAGCTTTGGACATTCTATATAAAACTGTCTATAAAACGTGTTTATTAATATATTTATTTACTGTGCTAGTTCCAGCAGTGACCAACGATTTAGCTGATGGGCAGACACAGCAGACAATTTCACCACAAGCCTGCGAAACTGTCTCGCAGACAAACACGGTCTTATCGTTATCGTAGTTTCCAATTCTGAGAGAGTGATCGGCAAATCCCCACGCCACATATTTGTTGTAAGTCGGAGGCATGAGGATTTTATTCTGTTCCACCGCAAGTATTGTCTTGTCAGTGTACAAGATTTGGCCAACGGGACCTTTTACTTCTATAAATAAAAAGAATGAGTAATGAATTAATGAAGATAAGTAAAAATCAATGGTCATTATTCTGTTGAAAATACCGTGATTTTGTAAATTCTTGTAATCATGTAAATTAATGTTAATTTTGTAAATCATTCTGTGTTTCAAATACAAATTATTTTGTTTGCTCAAATATGAAAATAATATTGGTTGAACAACAAAATGGGTGTGAATCTAATTGTAACAATTCATTTAAAAAATATTTTTTTATTTCAAAGGTCAAAATATATTTAGTACTATGTATATTTGTAATACAATATTCAAATTACCTTTAACTGGCTGCAGAGTTGGCCTCAAGTTGTCAAGATTATGGAAGAACAACTTTTCTGGGGGCGTTATACCGACTGTAGGATTGATAATATTCGGTTCCAATATGGTGGAACTTCGTTGAGACATTTTCTTGCTGGGATGAGCCTTCCGGAATAACTGCTTCGGAATCTGACCAAAGTTATTTATGAAGCCAATAGTAGCATTCTTCTTCAATGGATCATCAATGCTAAAAAGAAGGAATTGCATTGTTAAAAAGAGTTGACAGTTGATGATTGACGTTACAGTATTAATATATTGGCCATATATTTTGCTTTCTTGAAAACCAGTTATTTTAAAAGTGAAAATGAAACTGGTTTATATGAATGAAAGTATCGATCAAAAAGAATTGTTATGAAGTTATGTAGCATAATTATTGTTGTATTACAAAGTGTGAAAAAACTATGCATTGTACATAATGAATAATCAAATAATATCATATTTTTTTCTAATGTTATCACTGCCAAATCTATTCTTGAAATTCCGGGTGTAAGAGGATAAATTGAGTTTGACAACTGGGCAGGGAAAGGGTTTAATACTGATAACAATTTTAGCTTACTTGTAAATGTCAACGTTCCCTTCATAGAAAAGGTGATGGAATACGTTCAGACTGTCGACAGCTGGTTGTCCCTGTTGTTTATAGCCGAATATCAGATCTATCCAATGATGCAAATGATGCGACACATAATCACTTTCAAGCGCTTCTCTATGGACTCGGATGAATTCTCTCGGATCACTCTTGGCCCACGGAGGTAGCACTACGTCACCCAAAGCTACACCAGACTGCTTGCAACCTTTGAATAAGTACAATTAAAATTGAAACACTTTTATAACACATTTTCAGCTTCTTTAACCCTTTCCGGTCCTATGTCGAATGTCATTCGACATTTTTTTCTTTATTGGTATCGAGTTAAAATAAGTTCAAATGTATTGAATATATTTTTTTTTCCACTCGTATCTATTACAGCGGTATTCTGAGCAAAGAATCAAATGGTTTTTATGAACATTGTAATGTGAAACCGTATGCCTGCAATGGATACAAAAGGGTCGTTTTAGGGGCTGGGTCGGCTCACGCAGCTCGGGCGCTAAGTTCTACATTCTTCTTTCCAACAGTAACACTTGCCACGTGCACTTGAAAATTAATACCGATATTTACTATTGTTCTAATAATTCTAACCTTGCAAAAATGCCCAAAATTACAAAAAAAACGCAAAAAAGCAACTTGATACATATATATCATATTTGAATT
Source organism: Himalopsyche anomala (assembly GCA_031772345.1). Taxonomy (NCBI): domain Eukaryota; kingdom Metazoa; phylum Arthropoda; class Insecta; order Trichoptera; family Rhyacophilidae; genus Himalopsyche; species Himalopsyche anomala. The sequence continues at coordinate 5,266,394 of CM062828.1, forward strand.
TTTTTAAATGTAAATAATAAGGTTATTATTTTGATATTTAGAAAAAATTATACTGTTGCTATAAATCTAGTAAAAAAAAAAAAAATTGCAAATATTAGTTTCCCTGGTGATACTGTAAATCTATTGTGGACCAGGTGGAATATTTTTTTATTTTTTTGTGGACCGGAAAGGGTTAAGAAACATCCACAGTCTGAATACGTCTAATGGCAACAATAATGAAAAATTTATATGGATTAATTGACCTGACTATATAATATCTACAATCAATGACAATACTGATTTAATTTACCTAAATCAAAGTTGTTCGAATTGCCCAAAAACTCAGGCAGATAGAAAAACTCAGGTATCAGCTCCTTGACGTCGGCCATATTGTGCTTTGAAGCGGATCGCCACGCTTCCTTCACCGAGTTGAACATCCTATCGGCAAGATCGAAATGGCCACCCTGAAGTCTGAGAAAGTGTTGAGTGAACGGCTCCATTCTCACAAGGTACGAGCAGACAATCATGGCGGAAGAGTAATGCGTTCCATAATGGTATGGAGGAGTTTCGCCATGTGGGTCATCCCATTCCTAGACAAAAAGTAAAATTATATAATGATTCACTTAAACTAGATCTCTCTACTTTCTACATTGAATATTATCATCTTTCAGAAGTTAAATATTGCCTAAATCTTAAGAGAGGTGACCGCAACATCTGCAGTATTATGTTAGTTGCCCAAGATTTAAAACTAATAACAAAAAATAGTTATTTCTTCTTTCATATAGAACTTCATCAAAAGCTTAGATGTTTATAAAGGCACCTGTATAAAACCATGTTTTTATAATAGGTTGGAATGAATTCTTAATATACACAAAAAGATACCAAATATCCAAAGTGTGTATATGTTAAATGAAAATCATTAACTTGTTGCAGTGTATATAATGATATTTCCCAGAGCAAAGGTGAACTCAATTGAAAAATTTGAACAGTAAAAAAATTCAAATAAAATATTTTACTTGTAAATTGACAATAAAAAGATGTACCTTATATCTTTTCCTGAATTGTTCCAGCCTGTCTTGACTTTGGGCTCCCATGGGTCTAGAGAAATCTCGGAATGTATTGGGGTCTGTGAGATCCAGCTCGTGGGAATCATAATCAGATAAAATCCACGGAAACACGGGATACTGCATCAGATCATTGTAAGATCGTCCAGCGAGGGTGTTTAAATGCATTAAATATTGGAAGTTTGATATTTCTCCTCGCTAAAAAAAGCATGCATAATATTTGTTATTTGGCATGAAATAATGGCATTTATACAAGTAAAATTACAATAACAGAAAAGAATATAAGGAAAATGATTATATTTTAGTGTCTTAGAAATCATAAAGTTGTCTTTATGACGTTTAGAATGCTTCAAAAAAACAAAAATCTAGTATTTAGTATAAAACAAATAAAGAGCTTCATGTTCACAAAATAAACCACTTTCGAAAAAAAATGGTTTAGATACATACAAAGACAATGATCGTAAAGAGTTTTACTTATTTATATATTTTCAAGATGAACTTTCAGCAGGTGTGCATCAACCTCTAACTAAAATATTGCCAAGTAATTAAAACCTACTCCACGTGGCAAATATATTGAGAAAAAGCAGAGCTATGGATACAGTCATTCGTTAATGGATATCTTACCACCCATCGCTGTGTGACAGAAGTATCTCCGATAAGATTAGCAAGAATTCCTTGAGACTGTTCAACGGCTACTCCTCTCCGTTGCCCGGCAACAGACCCAGCTGCGCTGTCAGATATTCCAGTGGCTAGCGACATGAAACGTTGGTACACCTATAATAAATAAACAATGTCAGCATTCTTATATTTATTCTACTAGGGATGCGAAGTATTGAGTTTATTACTAGCAACCTAATTGAAATAATGACAGAGCGCCCACTTTTAACTATGAAATCAATTAAGCTTACCTTATTCCGAACTTTCCGTGGGAAAGATAGAAGGTAGTTACGTCCGTCGCTTGAAAAGACTTCAAGTGCCATAGGCTGTAAGAGGTAGCGACGTTTGTGCACCTCTCTGCAAACATCATTAAAATTAATAATCATCATTAATACAATATCCACCAGTTTTTACAAAAGTAACATGAATTATAAATCTGAATATCTGACGAAAATGATTAGCTGTAGAATATTACCTGATATCTTCGTAAGAGAATTTAGAACACAATCTAGGCATGTTTTTACTAGAGCATCCTTGACTGGCGGGAAGAATCGGTTCATAATCCGGAGGACAACTATCTAAGTCTCGTATCTCTCTGTTCTTGAGCAGTGTGAATCCATCAATGACATAGCAATGTTCGCGACCAAACAGAAGCAGACCTTCTGTAGTGTCCAGACCTTGTATTCGAGCGCATCTGAACATGTGTGTTATCTGAAAAAACATTAATAAATAAGCAATGGTGGCACTTCAATATTTTCCAACTGAATCGATTAATGAAAATGAAAATAACCTTTTCATGATGTTCCAACAATCTTAGGAGTGTTTGGTTATCGGGCGGGGGAGGCTGTTCTTCTTCATCTTCTTCCTCTTTTCCGTCTTCGTTTGTTTCTATCGAATTCTGATTTTGACCTCCGCTCAAATTATTTACGAGGCTCGAAGGCGAAGTCCCATTCCCTGATACATCTTGAGATTCTTTAGACCTGTCAAACAAACAAGGACATAAATATTTCATGAGATTAAACTTGTACTGCATTTTTTTACTGAATATTAATATTTTAATATATTAAAAAAAAAATGAAATTACAGCTTATGCCAATGCGTCAAATATTTTGAAGTTGAAAGATCATATGAGATATACTTGATGAGAATATTTGAAAGTCACATGAGATTTACTCAAGGAGAATTTACTTCACAAACACCCATGTCTTAGATCTCAAATTAAAATTGAAAAAATCCAATTCGACATTGACCTTACCAGGAATCGAACCCAGACCCACCTGATCGGTAGAGCAAGCTCTAACCAACTGGACCACAGCGGGTGAATATTGAATCCTATGTTTCAAGCCTAAATTAAGTTTTTTTAAACGAATCTATCACAACTAACATTGTAGGATAAAATTGTAGACTAAGCCATCAGATTAATAAATAAGTGTTAAATTCGAAAAATAGAATATTATGAATTAGTAAAAAGCTATGTTTATATTGATAAAATATTTTAAAACAAATAAGTCATTCTTGAACAGTGTTTGTTCATCTGAATATTAATTAAGGCTTAAAAATTATATTTAAATATACAGTAAAATTTTACCCATTATTGTCTTCAATGGCCAGACAAGTCTGCGGCTCTATGGGGTAACCTAAGCTGTCACTTCTGTCAACATCGCCGAGACTCAATCCACCGGTTCGCCATTGCTGGAACACCTTATAGTACTCTTTGCTGTCAAGACTCTGGGCTACTTTATATTTAAATTGTTTCTGTAAAAACAAAACATATTAATTATATAAAAATGTATCAAATTAATCAATTGAGGTATTTTTTCATTTGGTTGTTTCAATGTCGTGGAACAGTTACTTAAGCTGAATTATTTCCTACAGGCCATCATATTCCAACCATTGTTATCATCACTTATATTTCATTAATATCAATACAAAAATAAATAATGAATCAGCCAACACAACAAGCAATCCTTCTTTTACAATGAGCAGATTGTGCAATCTGTAAAACCAGTTAATGCAGTGTTGAGCAGATTTCATACTCTTTTAAGTTTAGAGTTAAAAGATCGAAGTTTGAAAAAATGAACAGCACGAAAATAAAACACAGATTCTTACATTATCAGGATTATCCATCTCTGGCCTGTACGGGTAATGCTGATAGAACATATCGTTCTTTCTCATCTTCTTCCTCATGCGGTTTGGTCCTTCAGTGGTGTCCAGCATCCACTTATCCAGAGGACTTCCCCTCCGAGGTCCCCAGAGACCTCTCTCCCTGGTCAGTTCTGTTTCCGATTGCACCCATTCTTGGTGAACATATCGCTGGGTGTGCTGCTGAGTGTTGGTATGCTGTGTGCATCGCAGACTCCACAATTCCCTGTAATATGATAATAAATACGAATTTCAGTACAATTATAATTCAGCTTACTGCCTTCCAGAATCATTATTACAAATTTATGTTGAGCCCCAATGAAATCCTATCTCGCAGAGATGACTGTATGTAACCTACCCATGTAAGGTGGTATAAGATCTAAATTTCATTTCTTCAAAGTAAGTAAATCAGTTGCTGAACACAATCGCTTAGAGCAGCCTTCATAGAGAGTTTCTTAGCCTTATTAAAGATATAACTTTCTTTACCACAGTAAAATTAATCAACACTCTCCCAAGTAATAATACAATTTCAAAACTACACTATTCTTTAGGTGGAATCGTTTCATAAAATTAGAGCCAATTTATATTTAACAGATTTCAGTGAGACGATTTAGATCCAGTTACACAAATAAATTAACGCGCAGGTTAAAGAGTTAAAGGTTGAAACCATAATGAAATCAGGTTAATAACAACGATATTTACCTGACAAGATGCACATGTATGTTGGTGTAGGACAGAGCTTGTTGTTTTGTGAGATTGACTCTCACCCGAGCCGGATCTTCCTTCTTAACTTTGGTTCTGCTTGCGAGCCTCGTCAGCCCGCCAGTGACCTTCTGTATCTTAGATTGTATTTGGTTATGCAGCTCCCAGGGAATTCGGTATGATGCCTAAAATTATCAAAGGTTTTTTAGCCATGTTCGCTTCTAAGGTGGATCATATAGGTGGATAACAGCTTGTTATTATTATCTTTAGTTTTTCAATCTCTCTAATTAGGAGAGTAAGGATGGAAGAATGGGACTAGGAAAGGGCTAGTTGTTGGCTAATGCCATTTCTGCCTCATTTTCACGATCAAATGGGTGGAAAAGAAATATGAATAATAGTTCAATATTTAATTGAAAATCAATTTATGAAAGTGTTCATTTGAATATTTGAGTCCTCGGGTCTAGGAGCATTAAACACTTGACTAAAGACCCCACATAATTCATATCCTAGCCTCAATCATTTATCTATACTCTCTGTGAAAAGCGAAGTTAAGTTCTTGTCAAATTCTTTCTCTTGAAGCACTATTGGGTATATAGAGAAAAAATGATAACTTTATTATATTACTAAATACATGCTTGAATAATTATTTGTATATGCAAAAACGCGGTTACCTTTCTTTCCGAGTCAACATAATGCAACCAGAGCTTAGTAGCACTCTCGCATAATTGTTCTCTTACTGCAGTGAGATCTGGTGCTTTGGCGTTACCCGCAGGAGCGACGAGTGTTATCTTAAAGACTTCTTCGATAGCCGGTTTCTTGCAAGCGTAGAGGTCTTCCCAAACTCGCCTCGCTGCACCGGCCATTAGGTTACGACCTTTAAAAAGAGAATGCATTAAATGTTTTGAAGTCATCATAGCCAGAGGTGGACTCAAATATTAAATTTATTACCGCAAATCTTTCATTGGACAACTAATAAAACAAAAATCATTATGTGAACCAAAAAATCTCATTTCGAGAGATCAAAGTAATAAATATTAAGAATCGAATTTGTATTCAATGTAAAATTGATCTTATAAAAATTTAGTCTCTTTCAATTATATGAAGAGAAGGTGTATCGAAATGATATGGAAACACACAAAGAAAAAACTCAAATCAAAAACAATGTTAATTATGTTAATAATTTATTGTTGTTATAATTCATGAAAATACTACTAACAAAAAAATATACACTTAATAAATCCAAAACTCTCAATCAGATGTAAAATCTTACAGGTAAAAACACTTAAAAAAAACTTACACTAGAAAAACCACTAATTTTTAATTTATTTACCAAAGCATTTAGATTGGAAATAAAATATTTAAATATGAGATGATAAATATGAAATTCCACAGCAATTTTAATATGTTGAAGTAATGGTGGGGCGGGGTCTGGGTTAAGGTAAATAAATATTGCCGGGGACACATTTTCCTACCCATTACTTATTTTACATCCCTTTACAAAAATATCAAAGAACTTTACTCTCTGATAAGAAAATTAGTAAAGATGTTTAGATATCTAATGTGTATACCATTTTGTATGAAAATTAAATAATTTTAATTTAATAATATATTTTGCACTATTTTACGCAATATACCAGGGGTTACCAACCTTGTGCCTCGTCTTCTTGGAAGAGCTAAAAAAAACGAGTCACGTTGATAATTTGGGCAAATCATTAAATTCCACCGCCCTACCAATATTTTAGAATGCACTCTAGGTTCCAAAAAGGTTGGTAGCCCCTGCAATATACCATAAAAAATAATGAAAAATTGTAGTGAGTAGATTTTCTGTATAGTTAATTGCTGCAGGCTTAACTCTTAAAACTCCGTTAGCGCCGCTACGGCGACATAGAGAATATTTAAACAACTCCGATGTCGCCGTACGGGCGCCCTAAGCAATGAGTACAAGTTACGATAGCGGTGACGGTATAATGATCTCATCGCTGGTATAAACACTTGGCATTCAATTGTGCATTGTATTTGCTAGCGATACGTCGTAGAAAAAAGTCGTAAAAAAAAGAATAATGAGAAACCTATGAGCCATTTAAATTTTATCAAAACTTTAGTGGATCAATTAGTGAATGACTACAAAGAACTCCGAAAAAGGCCATCTACTTCCGCTCCATCAGAGAACAGACTTGATGGAAAACTTCATATTTTGAGTAAAGGTGCAAAGAGAGACTGTGTGGTCTGCTCAAAAAGGGCAGTGAAAGGCGGCAGACGTGAAACCAGCGAATACTGTGACACATGTCCAAACAAACCACATATGCATTTAGGAGATTGTTTTAAGAAATATCATAAATATATAATTCTTAAACTTAATTAAAAAAAAATATTCATTATTTCACTGGAAATTTTTCTTTCAATTTTTTACAAGTATACTAATTTTTTCTAATATTTTTGCATTTTAATGCTTGGATTTGCTAAAATTTCAATGAAAAATGCTCTGGAGTGGTAAAGGTTAATGTTTTTAGCCTAATACTGGTAGCTGAAAGTTCTTTGGGAGATAAACATTTAACCTTTTCTTCATCTATTCTGGACATCAAGAGTTGGACACCAAACGCCTACAGTATAAGTATAAGTCCATCACCTGCTATTTCTTAAATAAATGAATATTCAAATAGTATTGTGTTCTGTAATACTTTCATGTTTTCAATCACTGAATATTCTTTTTTATATTATCTAATTCATTTTTAAAATTTCAGGCATCGGAGGATATTTCGTATTTGACGGCTGGACAGGAAGAGTAAAGAAAAGCCCCGTATAGAAATTCGATTGTTACTGCGAAATTTGAAGTTTTACTTAATTTTTCATTTATTAAAATGCCATAAGACAAAAATAGTGTATTGCATGGCATACCTTGATGTTGCGTCAACTGATCGTCCCTCGATTCGAGATCGCTGTTAGGGTTGACATGCCAAGTAGTACGCATGTGAGAGTCAAGAATTATTTTCATATCAGCACTCAGTTGCAGCAAGCAATAAGTTAGACAGCCTACGAATTCGAGTTCGTGGTTTCCCGCTCCAAATATCAGCAACCTGTTAGTGGTAAGCTTGTGGAGGGCTTCCAGCACGGACATCTGATCGGCGATCGACTCAGTCGAGCGGGACAGAAGGAACAGTATCGTTCTGTTCAGGCAATGGTGCAAGCCTTCCAGAGAGATGCAGCTCGATTTACGCTTCGCTTGGGTCACGAGTTTAACTATGAAGTCAAATACCTGGAGGGGGGAATAACAAAACGAATTAACGATTAAACACAAAATCAACATCACAGGACATAAGGTTTTCAGTCAGCTTTATAAAAATCAAAATAAAAGTCACATATATACAACGTCACATAACTAGTAATACAAGCCGAAATAACCTGGCCCCAAGATTTCTTGAATAGCAACATTTTTACCGCTACATACCGTGATATGATTCTCTCAAAAAATCAAATACATATGATATTTTGACTGAAAGTTGTGCATAAATATATAATGGGTGAAAAGTAAACATGTACAAATAATAATCTTTTTAAAAACGCAGTTGAAGTCTGCATGGCTTTAGAGTGAAAAGTGGGGCACCTTGAATCCTTTAAAAAGAATGACAGCAGTAATTCTTATTCTTCACTTCTTGGTAAGCAGGCAGCATTCCTTTGGATCTACATAATGGACGCCTCAGCATGTAAATTGTTTTTATTTCTATTTGCTTAACTTTTCTGAGAAAGTAGAACTACATCAAATGTTATATTAATACAGTATTAAGAAAAAGTGAATGATTAGAAAGACTTGAAGTTGGCCACAATAAATGTTTATCTCCAAATTTTTAAACTGGCGGTTTGGAGACAATTAGAAACTTTACATTGAAAATATACATATTTTATTGTCACAAGTTATTGTCTTATTATGATTCTATCTATTTATATACGCTTTCCTCACCACATTAAAAATGTACGTGGTAGATAACATCGTTTAAGATCTAACTAATTATTAAAGGGATACACTCCTTTTGAACTCTTCGGACAATAAAATTAGCGTACAGATGAAACATAGACTTATAGGGTACACACAAAAGCAACCCCACAGCGAGTCCTTCCACGATCAACTATCAATTTCCGAAACATGTATTATAACAAATTTTGCACCTGCTTATTGAATCGAATATCTTAAAATGAAATTTACTTACTTGCTCACACCTTTCTTTGAAACCTTAATAAGACAGTATATTTTCTGGCAATAAATAAAGCATTCCCTGAATTATATTTACATTAAAAAAACCTTTACCACATTATAAAGTGAATATTTGTGTGACAGAAACCGAGTACAATATTTCGGCTTGTATTATAAGCTATGTGACACCAACCACAAGGCATTAGTACCCTTAAGTGATTAGGCATGTTTTATTTGATGTGTTAACCACAATAGTATCAGTGAGTCAGTGTAAAGCGTTTCCATAATAACCGGTGGCCGAGTGGTTAATGATGAATGCTCTCGAGGTTTGCTCGTTGCTGTTTACCTTGCCGCGCGATACCCAGGAAATGATATTGATTGGATAGCGGTTCAAGGATATGGCCTTTGCGCAGTACCGCGCTTCCTGAAAAATAATCAATACACACGAACATCCTGTAAATAGCGTGTAAAATATTCGAGCCCAAACGTCACGTACGCTTACAACCAGCATCAGTAACTAATTCAACTGTAATAACATGGTTAATCACAAAATTATATTGTCGAATTTTTAAGTTTTTATATTCCAACAGTTTTCAACTAACAATTAATTTCAAAAGATTTGGAAACTGACTGCCGGAATACCATAATATAGATTAGTCTGTAAACTGTATAATAATTTTTGAATAATCTTAAAAATTCAATCTTTAAAACTCATCACCAGTATGCACATGAATAATTTATATCGGACGTGTTGTCACTTCACAAGGTTTAACTGAAAAGTTTATTGCACTATTTTTATGATAAAACTAACAATATAACAATATTAAGTTTTGAATGATCATTCCTATCATCAGTTCATCAGTCAGACAGCTCGAAACAATCTGTTTCGTGATACTGGGTAAAGCAATATTAAAATGGTCACCATAAATTAAGTATTATTCATCTGTTGCTCAAGATTTAGACATTTTATCAAAAACAGTTGTTTACAGATTAGATACTTGAGCCAAGTTCAGTAATAAGACTAAGAAATATTCGTGTAATGACCCAGACAATACCAACATTTTATTTAATTCTTTTTAAGTTTATCAGCATTAACATTTTATGGTTATTTTTTTAATTATTTGATAGTGTGAAATTTTACACTTAATTATAATATTCAACTCCAAATTGATTTTTTGGAGTTATCTAACTGATGAACTGAATAATCAATATATACATGGGGTGACCACACTTTTCTAGGAGCAACTAACTGATAAAATTATTAATGGCAATCGGCTGTAATTATATCATGAGAGAACAATAAAAACCCGTTTTTTTATAATTTACATGTATTTTGAAAAAAGAAAATTTATACATATAATAAAAAGCAATGTGGAAATGGTAGGTAGTCATAGTGTTTCATTGGACTATTTCGTTTTTTATTTTAAATCAATTTGATTGATCAATTCTTTTATCAGATTATGTGAAGAATACACAAATAACTCTTAAATAATAATAAATTCATGTTAAATTACAACACACAATGCAAAAAAATCTAATGACTAAAAAATAATTATGTATTTTTCTACCAAAAATTAAGTACATATTATTAGCTGCTATTTTGATTAGTACCACATAAGACTGCGATCGCGATATCATCAAAGATACCTCTGTGATCAACGCACTGGCAATCGCTGATGAATGCCATCAATTTCAATAAACAGCATATTATTTCAAACGCGTAGTGAACAGTTTGACTCCTGATTGTGGCAGAGAGAAATAAATAAACCATAATGTCATTGAATCAAGTGATGTGAACAGTGATGTGAACATAGAGAAACAGTTAATCAGCAAATTTAAATCCAATAACTCTAATCCATATTATATTCTTTCATTGTTATATCTTTTTGCAATTGAAAAATAAATATATAGGTTAGAAATATTGCTGCAGCACACACATCCATTATCTCTGCATTTATTGTGTATGTAAAACAAACCCTATGTAAGTTGTGCAAAAAATCTTTTAAAAAGAATATTTGAAAAATATCTTTTGCATTGCCAAGAAAATAGTGACTTTGAAACATGTGTTCCTGCCAAAGTTTAATTAATTATAAAGAAAACAGTGCAAAAGTAAAACAGTTGGTCTTGTTTCATTTTATTAAAATTTAGTTCACAAATAACGTGACATCAGCAGGTCCGCTAAAGGCTACAAATTTGTTTATTGTAATTTATTTCACTTTATAGTTTGCAATTTTTATAAATTGCCAAAAATATGTAAGTCAAACAACTTATTCTCAATATATAAACATGCAAATGAATTTATAAAAGGTTAAAAGTGTGATTTTTTCCAAGACAAAATAGAATATTTATTTTTTACATACAATGGATAAAGATATTGATTACCAAAAGAACATTATGAAGGAGCATTTTTGATAATTTCGAGTAAATAAATTTATGATGACGATACTATAGATTAAAGAATCTATCAGAAGAGAATATTTTGATGCAAATAAATAGAATATTATAATACTGTCATTTATAGCCACATTTCCGTACCTACGACATAAAATGAATCACCTTCTGTGCCTTCAGCAACAGATTCGCAATGGTGCAAATTAAAATTTAGAGTGTCAATATTGACAATCAAACAGTGGATGTTTCGATTTTCTAATCGTACATAACATTTGCTTATGATAATAAGATATGTAGGTTCTTACTTCATGGGGGTCTCTGGAGAGATGCCCTTGCCACAGTTTGTCGACGAGCCTCGCAGAAAGGTAGCAAACGTTTGCCACGTTTGATTCGCTGGAGAAAATGTCAATGGACAGCAAATGCTCCATCAGAGTTGACAGTACCTCCGTCTGGTACTCCACCTGTTGATTGTTGCTGGCATTGGGAGGTGAGGCATCCAAAACCATGTCAATTACCTATAAAAACCATGGATAATTAAGTTACTTTCTCTTGCAAAACAAAACTTAACAGGAACAAAACAATATTATTATAATGTTCAAGAGGGTAAAGATGTTTTCTGTATGAATAAAAAAAATAATATACTTTGTTTACAACGGGTAAAAATGATTAACATGTTCGTATCATTATGCTATGTAAGTATTTCTCATGGGCATTTATATACTGTTAACATTTGGGGGGCGCTGCTAAAATCCTAGTGGATGAATGCATCATTACATATTACTGTGGTGCAATTAGTCGTGTCTGTCCATCCTTGTGAGAAAGGCAAGTTCACTTCTTTGTATTAGGGAATTGAAGTTCTGCATTAAAATCAGTTTAATATCACTAGGCCCTCAAGAAATTCATATGAATAAAAGTGTAATTTTCGAATTTCGTTTAACTAGCGGAAAACAGCATTGAATACTTTTTTTTGACACAGAAAGACAATAGCTTAAATTAGGTCCAATGTCAAAAGGTAATAAATATAATTTGTTACATTTCAATCAATCAGAAAAATAACATGTATTTATTTATGTATACGGACATACAATAATACCACAACAGATTCATGTTTTGTGCACACCATCTGTGCTTGAAGGGTTAATTAAAATTACCGAATACAAAAATTATTAAATTTTACTTACAGGTGCTTGTTTGCTGGTCACGCCTAGAGGGAGAGAATCCACAACGATAACCCTCAGGAAATCCATCACAAACTTCCTAGCGGGATGTTCCGTCAGACTGACATTAGTCTCCTTCAGGTAGTTTGCGGAGCCTACCATGACCGGGGCATCCTGATCCGATCCAGGAGTTGACGCTCCAGAATTTTCACCGCTTTCATTTCCAGTTTCAACTAAGAAATAAAACAATATAAATTATTTCATCAATACCATGTTTGTTTCCAACGTAGATTATATGGAGGCATCTGAAAAGCTATTGTTCTACAAGAAGCACACAATGCCGTTCCAACAAACATAACGATATTTATATTAGTTTTTAATTGTTTAGACCTTTTTCGTTCCACGGCCGCCTAAATCTAAAAAAAAAAATCCGCGGCCCTCCTCAATTGTCTCTGTAACTCGTTTTTTTTTTTAGCTCACAGACGAATTTGAAATCCTCAATTTGCTATACTTTTTCCCCGGAATCCAATTTCTCAATCCCGCATTCCCACGACGACCCCCTTAAGAAATTCCGCAGCCCCCAATATGGGAAGCACCGATTTGACAGCCTTAAATATACAGATATTTGTACTTTCTACTGAATTTCGCAGCTCACAGGTAGGGAAGCACTGGCTTAGTCGATCTGTCAAACGCATACGATGTCGAATCCTACAAGTAGTAAAACAGTATTTTGTTTTATTTGAAATTTTTGATGCCTAAGCAGCGATTAACCAATTTTCCCGACATGATATTCGTTTAAAAGATCGACTATAAGAACTAAAGTATCTTCTATGATGACAACAGTGAAGCGTTTAACAGATAAAATATGACAACCTTGAACATAGACGCAATCGTGTTGTACTAGTTATACCACTTGGCTACTAATATAATTGGATTAGTATAAATTTATATTTTTATATTATCTTATATTAGTGAAATAATAAAGAAAATTATAGGACATAATCTGACAATTGACATAAGAAATAAATTACTATGCATGTCTCGCATTAAAACAATGATAACAATGAAAAGTATAATTCAGTTGATTTAATTTGTCACAATTTTAATGAAAATCTAAACTAACATTCTATGTACCACTTATTTGTGTTAACTTTTGGAGAAAAACACATTTTTTTCACAATTTAGTTCACATTGAGAATAACTAATAAACTAAATTAATCATAAAACCAATCAGCAAAGGCAAATATAAAATGAATAATTCGGTGTGATAAAACTTAAGATAGTAAATATTATTTATGATAAAAAAAAAATATAATCTAATCTCACTAATAATTGAATGAAAAGAAACCATGTGGAAAATCAATAAAGTACGCTAGAAGTGGTGAATAGAAAGTTTTGATAAATTTACCTGATTGAACTTCTTCAGATTGAGCTGGTGTGAATAGGGTAGAAGCCAAAGCCGTCAAAACGTCACCAGTCATCATAATTGGAGGAAAATCTGGGAAGTTGTGGTAGAGGGAGAACAACACCTACAAATGGAAAAATGATTTTAATACACATATGACGCATATTTCAAAAATTTAATAAGATACTGACTGTATTTTACGTTATTTCATAATTGAGGTAATGAGATTATGATTAAACACAACTTGGGTTGGGTATCAACTTGTAACAATTACTTTATGCTTGTATCAATTTAGATATTTTTTATAATAAAAAATAAAAAAAATGGGTTATGTTTCATTGATTTAAAAAAAACATATAACTACCTGAACTATAGTGACTGGATGGTCTTTAATCCATTCAGGAAGAGTCGCTTGGTCATGGTGTATCAAACACCTGACCATAGACAAGAGTACAATCATAGCTTCGGAGCATAGAGAAATTCTCGATGCCACGGCAGCCATGCTCTGCTTGGTCGATGCGTTCGGAGTGGGCGCTATGCCCCACAAAAATGGCCAAACTGTATCCATGGCCAGCCGAGTATCGGCAGGTAGCAGTCTTACGGGTTGACCCAACATAAGGCCTACGAGTAGGAAATATAGTTCACCCACTTCTAAATGAGATGGCATCATCCTAAAAATAATAAAATTATATAGCATATTTGATTATTTATAAATAGCAGGGTTGTAGTTTCTTGTCGCAACTCTGACAATTACAAATGGTCCGACTTCGACTCTGATTTAAAAACAGATGCACAATTGTATTTACAGTCTTTACATATTTTTTAATATATATTAAAATGCACGGTTTTGAATTTAATTGTAAAAAAAGGAGTCAGAGTCACCAGCTCTGACTCTATAGCACTCATAAATAGATATAAAGCAAAGAAGAAGTATACTTTGTTTCAAAATTTAATATTGAGTGATAATTTATAATTTCATAAAATTGTCTCACAGTCAGAAGCGGTAATAGTATAAAAATATGAAGAAGCTGAATTCACTTACCATCCAAGAAGTTGAAAGCCTGGAATGTGTAAGAGATCAGTTTTGACTTGGCCCCCATTTCCGACAGATCCTCCGAGAACCACACCGACTTGTTGTGAGTGAGCCACAAGTTCAGTGTGCCTTAACCATCCTCCGTTTCCCTGCCCATCGCGGAATCTAAGCACAGAAATAAGCAGTTAGATTAGACGCACACACACACACACACACACACCATCTCTGTTATACATTGTGCTCAAGTGTAGTGTTCTGCTATGTGTTACAAGTCTGTTATACGCTTCCGTGTTTTTGTTTCTGGGTATCATGTTAAAACAAATAATAGTATTTGTTCTTTTTAGTAGATCGTGTTATTTTAAAATCATGTTGAAAAAAACTATGTAAAAAAAAATTGAATGTATACGAAAGGCCAGCAGTCCACTGCACGATTAGCTATATCTGATTTTATAGATTAGTAGAGTAATTACTTTTGCAGCAGCGGAGATTGATTCCCTTGGCCGGCACACAAAATGACTAGTAGCCTTAACGCCCATATCACAGTACTGGAATGTATATAGCTCTGCATGAAGCTCATCAACCAATCGGTTCCCAAGACCCTCGCGATCTCTTCGCAGACGATTCCGTTCACCAAATTCCTCTGAGTGAAAAGTAATCCGTGGAGCAATTGCATACACCGGTTTCTCAATAAGACTTGTTCCCCTTCGCCGTCTTTTTCGGCATCCCCTTCTCTCAAATTCAGTTCTTTTTCGTTCTGTCCGGAAGATGGAAGAGTAGAAGAGATAAACTGTCCGAAACAAAGTAAGTCGTTCGGCCGAGGTTGACCACCCAGCAGCACACTTAACAATTGGAGAAGGACTTGTTTTGTATTAAAGTGTTTAACTTCGGGAATGATGTGAAGTAGTTTGTTGACTAGTTGAAGTTCCCGCATCGTTCTCAAATTGTGAGTTCTGTGGGCCGCTTCCGTTGCGAGTTCTAAGAGGTGTTCCAGAAGAGACTTTATAAGCCCACCAGGGGCGCCCAGCCATACTTCAAGTTCACATATGAGATCCTGGAAAAAGATGGTATCATTTAGAACTATAGCCAGTGTAAATTCAAAGAATAATTAACATCAAAGAAGAAAAAATTAAGAAAATCAAGTGACACTTTCCTTCAAGCCTGTCATGAATAAGCTCATTTGGTCTAATAATGCTTCTCAAAGATGTTTAATAATGTTTTCTAATTATAGTTGTTGAGTAAACAATAATTACTGATTTATTTATAGATGAATTCACAATAATCTTGATCGGTTAATTTATTGTTACATACACTCTGCTGACATTGAGTGTACTAAATTATATGAATTAATACATTAAATTACCTGGAAAGCCATCAAATTTGGAATGGATGAAGTCTCTTTCTGGCTGTCAACTGTGCCGACTAGACCGAACGTGAGATGTAAAATATGAGAGTTGAGCAGTTGTCTTTTTCTTTTGAGTAGCATCGCCAGCGTTTGATATCCTTTGCGTCTGTCCATTTCCGCCTGAGCTGATCTGTTCGAGCGCACCACACACACCAGAGCTTTCACTCCTGCATACAAGCTCTCCACATCCTGAGCCATCGCTATCAGCCCCAGGAGAACGGAACATCCACCAACAGTGTCGATCTGCAATGTAATAATAATATGGATATTAACTATGTATACTCTTAGCATTGAGATAAGGGTAGAATATAAATATTTTCATTTGATTATGAAGATTCCTATTGTATTTTAAGCTTCAATCTAGACATCGTTTAAATAAATATTGTATAAAAATTAAATATAGTGAAACTGCTCAATGTGTAAAATAAAACATGACAACCACACCAATCGTATTAAAAACAATTTAATATAAATATGTCCCGGTTCCCGAGGATAAAAGGTGTAAACCACTGAGGTATGAAACATCGATTAAGATAATAAATTACTAACCATGATAGCTGCAGGTCTTGGGCAGAAGACCCTCACGCCGAGATATCCTACGACAGTTCCTCCCAAACACCTGGCCGGTCCGGTCAAGTGTCCTGCAGAATTGTGTAATATCCTGATAGGAGTAGCATTCTCATGGGACGACATACCCAACTGTTTTGCAATCGCCTTATTGTCCCATTTGTTGTACACCTTGCGAATTTTAGCCAGAGTTAACTGAGACATAGCCTTGGCGTTCAGCCCAAAGATAACTTTCTCTTCGGTCACCAAGGGTGACAGAGGTTCTAGATTAGGACCCGCAACGGATGGAGATTGCAGAGAGCCGACGTAGTGTGGGCCTAGTTGGAATATTGTGGCAACTGTCTGAGGGCTCAGCACCTGAAAGAAAGACAAATATTCCAAAATATATGTATAGTGAATAGGAAATGACTTTTAATATATATTGGCCCGTTACAAGAAACATTAGTCAGCGGTAAGATATCAAAACCTGATATAGGTGTATTTTTATTAATAATGCAGGAGAGCTGATTTAAATTTATATTTTTTTATTATAACTGGAAAATATGTTTATTAATTAAAAATAAAAAAGAAAATAATTGTGAATTTAAAATAAGTTTTAGATATAGATAGATGTATTTCGTTTAATAGGAATATGCCGATATCTTAAATTTTTAAAAATATCAATATACTAGGTTTTGCTATCTGAACCATGAAGTTATGGGTCAATTGATAACTTCACATCTGTGATTAAAAATATACTCTGCGATTTTTTAGGTCTTTTAAAGAAATTTTCTGATATTTAAATAGAAACTATTAATTTCACAATTTCACCGAACAGTGAACACTAAATAATTTTTGTTTAGACTTAGAGTAGTTTTAACAGCTTCTCTGATTAAAAGTTTGCTATAAATTATTTAATTTATAATCATTGTCCAGTACAATAACGTTTGCTCATAACTAACCTCCTCAAGTAGAAGGGCAGGCCCTTGTCGCCAAGTAAGCCTCGAATATCGCCTCCAAGGAGGAGGAGTTCCAATCACTCCATAAACAGCGCTTGCAACACTTAAGGTTGCAGCACCGCCACCAGGATTTACACTTATATAATGAAGTTTCCCAGAATGCATGTGTTGTCCTAGGAAAATTAACAGATTATAGTACATTTATAACTCAAATAGACTAAGAATAATATGGATGTACAATAAAAACAAAAGGTAACTCACCATCAAGGTATAAAGCAAACGAGGAATTCTTAAGCACAGCCCTGTTCAAGACTAAAGTTAAATGATGCCACTGTCCTTCGTTCAGTAAATCCGGACACCAAACTCTGGACCCGCATTCTCCGCTACCCTCCGGCTCCCACTCACCGACATCTTAAAATTTTTTGAAATTAAGTCAGTTAACCTTTCACGAATGTTTTGTATAATATTTTTCCACTCCCATAGGTCAATGATTTTTTATCGCAAATTATCATATTATAAGGATAGTATGACACTTTGAGTCACTCAATTTCTTCACGAGCCAGAAACAAACAGAACGTCATTTTCCATTATCTATCTATACATGCATGAACATAAATTATAAAGATAATTTAACAACGGACAATTAAATATATCACTGTTGAAATTCTACAAGATGAAATTTTTAAATTGATTGAATTGGCATTTACTTGGTATAACTCCATTATATTAAGGTCAAGACAACGCTATTTTAGTTCTACAAAATTGTATTTGTTTTCTTTTTGTAGTTGTTTCAAAATGTTGTATAACTACAATACAGTGTTCGACATTACGAATTGTTTGTAAATATGATAATATTCAATAAATACCACCTTCTCAATGACGAAATCTTTAGATAACATTTTATAACATATATATGAATGAATTTTCTTTCCAAAAATTTAATTTATCACTTTTAACCCTTAGTGATTTTCAGCGCCGTCTAAGCACACCGATGATCAAAGCCTTGAGACTAAAAGGTTAAAATAAAAACCACTTGAAACAGCAGAGAAATAAAATCACATACATCTTTACATACTTTTAAATATGAAGTAAAATATTACCTCTATTTTATCCAATTCAAAATCTTACATGCATGCAACATAAAAGAAATGTTTATACTTCACTCACTATTGGGAACCAATGTTTCATGAGTAGATACAATGATTGCCTTGTCCCTGGCCGAGAGGACCACGGCCAAGCAAACAAGATGCTCATCCCGTGCGCTATTGTTCAAGTTTCTTACAAGCGTGAGCAACCTGACACAATGAGGGTCCGTTCGCGGGTCGGAAAACTTATCCACACAGATCCACGTGGAGTAAGATAGACCAGTTTGAGGAGGGAAAACTCTGTCTCCTGGAATGGTTAAATAAGCAATATCTCAACATTTATACAACTTTGAACACTTAAATATATGTACTGTTAAAAGTAGAAAAATATAATATTATTAACCACCTTTACCTGATCCGATTCCGCCAGTTGTAGAATTATCCTGAGGTCCTAAGGCATTGAGATTTGCAGCCTGGGGTGCTACACTCGGCAGGTAGAGACAACCAAAGCCTTCTGCCGACATATCAAATTCTACAAATGGAGGAAGAGTGCAGGAACCATGTGACCTAGAATTTTTTTTAAAACAATAAAAAATCTATCACAGTATAATGATCAAAATAACAATTTTAAATCTTATAAATCATAGAATTCCTTGAAATTTAAGAAAATCAGATTCGTCATCTATGTAAATTATTTTTCTATTATTTATAATACGTATTAAAAAAAAAATGCAACAAGTACCTGTAATCCCTTGGAGTAGTCATAGATACAAGAGTTTTTATTCTTGTCAATGGCACTGGACCACCTGGTTTACATGGCAAACCCTGCTCTGATGAAATGCAACTCAGGGGACTTCCCATTCGTAGAAACTCTCTGTAAAATAAAATATTCCACCATAAAATATCATACGGAGTGGGAAAAAAAATAACAAATAGGATCTTGACTTATGGGGCACAGCTTATCGACTTTTTTTATTCAAATATACCAAAATGTTTTTTGAGTTTTACTTCCATTTTCTTCTGCATCCGAGAGGGTTTTTTTTGTAGTGTCATGCATTTCATGAATAAAATGTGATTGTCTTTAGAAGCACTCACCATTTAATTTATAGTATGCAACAAATTAAAATTTATATTGAATTACCTATATGTTACTAAAAAATTTACTTGTTGCTACGCGATTGAAAAAATATTTTAAAATGTATTAGGGTAACATGGCTTGAATAAAAAGAGCTTCATTATTCTTCTCAAAAACCGTAATCATTAATAGATTTCATACTTAGGTAAATCAATCAAATAAAACAAAAAATTAATCACCTAAGATCTTTTGGTTCCAATGACTGAGCGGCGAGCCTCTCAAGCATGTACTGGAGTGGGGCGTGAATGCAATGCTGTTCATCTTGCAGGGCAGCTTTACCGACCTCCAATAGCACGCCTGTTAGTGCTGCTTCACACATCACTTGTTGATTGCGTTCACTGAAATACATATGATATATCACACAATTAGACATGGCTCATTGCACATTGATTATTATAATATTTATCCAGGAATTCAATAACACACTTTCTAACAAGCGTACATCAACATCAATAAGTTTAATACAAAAAAAATCCAAAAGGCAGCATTTTTATACTTGATTTTTTACTTTAAATAAATATAATAATACAAATAATTACTGTACAATCATGCCTATTTTTACCATCAATAATAATTAAACAGTAAGCTAATAAACCATTTTAATCAAATACCTACAAATTCAAAATTATAAACCAGCTCTCCCAAACAATTTAACTGTCAAAATAATAAACCAAAATAGTATATTATGAACTGTAAGCACAGTGGTGGATTACCCCTTAGGCGTCTTCAATCTTAGGGTCCTCAAAATAACATATACTCTAGAAACCCATGTAATATTTAAAATTCAGTTTTAGTAATTCGAAAAAGAGGGCCTCCCAATTGTTTAATCTGTCACTGTAAAAATACTGTAATTTTTAATGTAGAATTAATATGTTAGTGAGTTTCTGTAACAATGTTGAAAAAGCATTGCTGATGTTTCCTAAGCAATTATTAAAATCTTGAGCATGGGTGTTTGGAATGCCCTTTTACCTCTAATTGATTAACGTTGACTTCGCTAATAATCACAAGTTATTTAAACGTTGTATGTTCAAAGTATTATGTATGAGGTGCATTAACAAATAACTGTAATCTAAAGAAAAAACTTTTTCTCACAATTTTCTATAAAAAAAATATCTCACCTTCTAACCAACGACTTCAAAACGTGAGCGAGATAATCTTGCAGAGCTGTCGTGTGTGGATGATTAGCGTTATTGAGAACGCTCGGTAAAGATGGAAGAAGTTTAATCAGACATACGACCACACCCCCGTGTACGACGAGGGGCTCAGGGTTAGGAGGAGACAAGTTCAGCGACGATACGCAAGAGCGATTGCTTTCCAAAGAACGCTGCCTCTGTAAATACAGTAATTGTCTCTGTAAAGACAATAACAAGGTGCTAAGAATTCACAAAATGCAGAAATGATTTTATATTCCAGTTATTTTATTATGTACAAAAAAATGAACATAGTTAAAAATATCTTTCTTCTCTAATACAACCAGGGCTGATCCAATACTTGAAGAGGAAATAGTTCAAAAAATAAAACACTCATATTTTGAATACAATGCCTTTCCACGAAGTATTGACAGTGAACATCTTAAAAGTGAGAGGAAATAATACTAGCTATCATTGTTTTGAACAATAATATAAAAATTTAAATGCATACCAAGCATTAACCTGAACATATTTTACCCTTTAAGCCCCAGAACATCGATCTTTCGCCACAGTCTAATGATAGATCGACGGTCTGGGTTTTAAGTGGGTTAAGGTGATCACCCGATGAAAATAGTTACAAATATCAGAGGTTTATATATATACACCTTATGAATAAAATCCATGTGTGGTGTTTGCAGCTTTTTCTTTGATCAATTTAATTCTTTGTGTATTATATTATTGATATTGGTGGTGCACATACCTCGGATGAGACTGCATTCTGCCGAGCCAGACTAGGCGAACGGACGGCAAGAGTGCCGCAAAAAACAGGCTTGTCGAAGGCATCCAGCGCAACATCGTATAACAGTCTTAGTACCAAACAAGCATGTGCCAGCACCGAGGGAATCTCATCCGGGACACTGAAATAAATTCCGTTACATTAGAATTACAACCATTACTAAATTTGCTTTGGGTAAATGGCTTAGAAATAAGTTTTCAAAACCAATCTCACAGTGGAGAGTATACACCAGTGATGCACAAACCGAGGCCCGCGGGCCGCATGCGTCCCTTTTTGAATTTTATGATGGCCCTTAAATCTCTTTCTCAAAGATATTTTTTTCACGTAAAACAGTTATTTAATAAATGTAAGAAAGCTTTTTCTTCAATGAAGGAGAATAAGTCGGTTCATAGAAACAGGCTTACAAATATTATGTCAAATTAAAAAAAAAATAGTTAACTTATGAATTGCATATAAATGAAACGATTTTTAATAAGCAAGTACTTATAATCCTTTCTTGCATGGCTTATTTATTTTCGAAAGAACACGGTCAAAATAATATAATGGAACCTATTACTCATTTATCTAAATTCACTTAATCTTTTTTACACGGTTTTAAGGCTGTTTTACATGGAACGTACATATATTCTGTATAAAAAAGGGTTGAGCGTACTTTAAATTATTTTTTCTTTGCGGCCCGAACCCACGATAATTTGTTTTATGCGGCCCGCTAGAAGGTAAAGGTTGTGCATCACTGGTATACACAGTATACTCTATAGAATTATCGTATACCTTTTGGTTAAATCAAAATATTAAATTATCAAACAAAAAATACTTCTACAGTTAATATTACTGTTTTAAAACATTGTTCATTTTCATTTTAGTGAATTTTCTTTTCTTTAATCCATGGTACAGTAATTTGTTAACGAATGGTGTTTTCTAACCTAGTGCCAGCTGAGATTTTTGCATGTGCCCATTACAAAGTATTAATTAATGAAAAACCACAATTGAATCGAAAAAATATCATTTGTAAGCACCCTCACGGGCCTAAAAATGTACAGTGTAATGATCAACAATAATTAAGTAACTGCATATAAAATGAATGAAACATAGTGTACATCAATTAATTAAGTTTTTAAATTTTTTACTAATTACTACTACTAATAACTGCTTCTAATAAAACTGTTCCTAATTACTGTTCCTTATTAAAACTGTTACTAATTTCTTCAATCCCAAATCTGCCTGCGAACACAATTAGGTTTCTGAGCTACTGTTATATGTAGTAAATAAAGAGTAAACAAAGTTACACAAAAAGTGCATTACCTAAGCCTGCTGTGAAATTTATAACTGCAGAAATGACTAAAACGTACAGTTAAAATAAAATAGGGTAAGAAAATAACATACCTCATTTCTAAAATATTTCCAGTAAAAAGGGTGTGTAAAGCATCATAAAACTGAGGATCCACCGGGTCGGTATTAATATCTAGATGAGTATTTTGTGTGAAACATCCAAGAAGACGTACTTTGTGACAAAGAATTGTTGTGCATATCTGAAATTATACAACTATATTGAACAAAGATATTTTTTGAACGATTTGCTAACTAATCTAAACGCTAGGGAGGACAATTGTTTCAGGATAAATCAGTATTCGTGATAGTTTGCCAAACACGTGTCTATGTACATCTTGAAAAACCTTTAGAATGAATAATTTATAAAACAAAAAGTATATTGATCACTCATGTAAACATTCAATTGATGTTACATACCAAATCATTTTTCGGACATAACACATCTGTGTAATCAGTCTAAACTCTAAATTGAAATATCAACATAACAGAAATGATAAAATTTGGAAACCAGTATTGCTACTCACTTTGTGATAAAAAAACTTAGCATTCGCTGGTTCAAATCTCATGGCAGTGCTTATCGTATGGAAGACAACATGGAGCAGAGTCAGGAGTTCCCGGTTGGGCTTTTCGCCGAGACCTAATTTCCCTTCTAGAGATGCCAATACGTTTGTTAGTTTTTCGAAGCCGTCCACCTAATGAAACAGAAAATAAAATATATTTAACCACAAAGAAATACAACATCCCGGTTACGAATAATTTTTTTTTATAACTCGTGGAAATAATATCAGTATATATATTATATTATACAGCAGTAATAGTTTACAACGGCAAGAAAGAAAAATGAACACATTAGAACATAACTCAATGACACATTCACCAATTTAAGTTATCCAAACTGCAGCATTGAAATTCTTGAAATTTTATTATTTAGCCTTTAAACATACCTTCC
This sequence comes from Himalopsyche anomala, assembly GCA_031772345.1. Lineage (NCBI taxonomy): Eukaryota > Metazoa > Arthropoda > Insecta > Trichoptera > Rhyacophilidae > Himalopsyche > Himalopsyche anomala. The sequence goes on from CM062828.1 coordinate 5,290,441, forward strand.
TGAAGACAGTCCTCGTTCTATGAGATTCTCTTAAGCATGCCAGTAAAGCTTTGAGTATATGTGTTTTCAAAACCAAAGCGCCAGAAGGTGCGCAAGTCAATGTTTTCAACAATGCAGCCATGTCTTCTTCGCCTACTTTGCTCAAAATCAACTCTCGTATGATTCCTAAAACAATTTATTGGAAAAATAAAACAACAATTACAACAAACTACGATATAGTTCCTTTTGTCGAATCATATTTTTAAATATAAGAAACAAATGGAATGTTACCTAAAGCTTTACTTCTACAATCTTCAAATTGTACCATATTGTGAATGCATTTCGCCCCACCACACTCTCTAAAAACGTCACAGTTTTTGTCATCACCGTTCAGTAGAGCAGTCAACCCTTCTATAACAAGAAATCCCAACTCTTCTTCGGCAAAGCTGACAATATCTTTCGTCAGTTCGTTTTCCTCTGCATGCTTCACATCGCCGTTGCTTTTGGTCATCTTCTTGGCGTCGTCGTTGTAATATTCTTTGTTGGAGTCGAGGGTGTTGGTGGTTTCATTGTCATTACGATTTTTTTCTGCTGCAATTTCTTTATCTTTCAAGAGAGCCGAATACCTCGACAGGCATGTCACAAAAACTTCCAGCATTCCGACCTCTCGGTAAACTTCTTTAAACATGATGTTGTGCCTAAAATCAATGCGTTTAATTTTCTTATCAATAAACTAAACTCGGGTACTCTGGTTCTAAAATATTATGTTAAGTTATTTTATGAACTGCTTATCTACAGTAGAATGAGAGAAGGGCATAACCCTCAGTTATTTCTAAAAACTTATGATATTTATAATGTATTCAACTAAATGCAAATATGTAAGCTGCAAATATTGAATTATTATGTATATTTAGCTTTTTATTTAGAAATTAGCGATTTTTAGACATTCAGTTAACATTTCAGAACAAGCAGTTAGCCACAACTGTTGCAAATGTATGAATATCATTACCGTTTATGAATCATAACTAATTATATTTGTGTCTCATTTAAAAAAAAAAGAAAAACTGTGAGTTATGCTGTTTTGCTTTTCATTTGTCGATATGGAGTAATGATTTTATTTTATGCTCTAGATTTAAGTCAACAACATTAACTGTTATATAAAATGTTAAGAGATTTTAACAACATACCTGAGTACATTTAAAAGGGTCTTCATACACAGTATACTACATGCCCGTGACGCGTTTGTTTTCAAAAGTATGGATAGCGATATGAGCTCTTTGCACGGCACAAAGTTCAGCTGGAAAACGATGAACTCGAGCAGTTCAAAGAACTTCTCTTGTATTTCGGGAGTTTTGATGTAAATCTTTTCAGAGAACTGACTGAGAGTGTTTTGACTCTCGAGAATAAAATAGTTGGCATTGTCAGCGTGATATACGCTCGATATCGCATCCAAAATTGTGCAGCACAGTGCCGTGGAATTGGATTTGATGAATACGGATTGCAGGACCTAGAATTAAAAAAATATACCTTCATTTCAACAGAAAGACTCCCCTGTCAAAAACAAATATAGACAGAATAGAAAAACTTGTGACAGTATTTTAGTTTCCTGCAAAATTAACATTATTCAATGTTATTAACATAAAATTGATAACTTTGATATTTGTCTGCTGTGACCAAACAGGTGTGACACACTTGTGGAATAGCAAGGTTATCAATTTTATGATAAAAAATAATTTCTACAAAGAAAATATAACAGATATTAATGACTAAGCCAACATAATGCATCACTACTCTTTAAGCCATTGTGAGAAACTCACTTTATTATAGCTGATTATTACATCTGTTTTTAGAATCAATTTGATTCATTATATTTTGTTTTTTTTATTCTAAAACAACTTGAACAAAAGTAACTACATTAAATAAAATTTAAAAATTTAGTACATATAGGTGAACAATAATAGTCCTGACAATAGTGTGATATTGAAATAGCTAAAAATAGTACATAATTCTGGTGAGACTGACTACTTTGCTACTTTTTACCTTTTGATATTGGGGTTCGAAATGCCAATTAAATTAAGAAATCAATTTATCATGCTGTCAAAATATATGAACTAAATTACAGAGGGTGTTCAGGATAAATATTATTTTACTTGCTAATGGTAAAAACCCTCAATGAACAGACCCCAGTAAAGCAACTATACTGAGCAATACGATAATTAATAAATGAAGAAAACTCATAATACAGTCACTGTGAACATTCATGCTGTGACTATAGCACCGTCAGAACGCCTGCATCGAATAGAACCATGCGCTCAGTTTCTAGCAACTTACTTGGAACGCCTGTATATTTCTCACCGCCTGACCTCTGTTGGACGGTTGCGGAAGAACAAATCCTTGCAATCGAAACAACGCAGAAGCCGAAGCATGGTGAGGCCTTAATTCCGTATAGCCGCAAGAGCAGAGCGAAGATACCATGAGTACCAAGTTACGAATGGCGGCGTTGCCTTCGGCAGATCTTGCTCGCTCCTCTTCAAGCCTAAAAAACAATTTAAAATAATGATATGGTAAACAGTGGGACGCCAAAGAATATTGTTTATAAAATAATAATTTCGATATCTTTGTGACATATTGTTATCATAAAAAAATTAATAATAGTAATAGTCTTCATATTACTTTAAAGAATCATATAACTGGGACAGTGATGAAAATAAATTTAACTGTAATTATATGTGTGGGTAACTTGACACCATCTTGATTAAATGTAACATGATAAAATAAGCACACATTATTTATTTATGTGAAACATGAGCAATTACCCACATATTTATTTCTGAACAGTATAACTTTATACCATAAGCAGAAGAAAAACAATAAGCAAATCTTATTATAGCTCAATCGCAAAATAATCATTTAAAAACACCATATATTGGATCAAGCTCGCCCAAATCCAGTTTTTAAAAAAATAAATATCGCTATGATTCAAGAGAACAGAATTTAATTTTAAACATCGCTAAAAACCTCTTAAGACTCCATGTAATTAAGGGTCAAAATATGATCTTATAATGAAGACTGTTATTGAAAACTGAAGTTTTTAATAAGTGTGTTTTTCCCTGTTCAATAAAAAGTAAATCTGGTTATTTTTGATCCAAAGCTCCACATATCATGTAATTGTCACCATATTGACTGTGGAAAGGTAAATGTGACTAAGCCTAACTTTTTCACACACAAAACTGTATTCTTCACAACACATTTGATGGTTCGTCAAAAGAAAATATGCTAATGTGTTGATTTTTGTGACACGGTTTTACTATTAAAAATTCTGTCTTGCATAAATTTAATAGCCAGTCAGAGGTATACTCATGTGATAAATTTTTGTCCATTGTGGATTTATCAAATTCAGATAATGTTAAATATTGACACTTATAATTCCGTTATAATAGAGGACCAAACGAAAAGGGGGGTTCAAATTTCTACATACTCAATATAACGAATAGTTCACTTTTAGGGTGTTCACTGTCAATACTTGGTGGAAAGACATTATATTAAGAAAAAACACAACATTCCTTTGTACTTAATTTCCACTTTTTTTATTAAGATCAGGACCGGTTTTGCTCATGGCGAGCATTGTCAACTGATAAGAAATAAAATTGAACAAGTTTAAATGAAAAGGTGTAATAAACAATTCAATGTCAATTTTAGGATGGAAATAGACATTGTTGTATTAAGTTGTATAGTAATAATTATTTTAAAAATGCTAACTTGCTAAGTAAAATTGTTCCAATCAACTCTTCAAGAGTTTTCAAACATTTACATTGTAATCTATAAAGAATTATTTTTATGAGGCTACATTTCCAAGTATTATTTAAAATGGTAAAAAATATATAAATTCGATACTGTGGTCAGAGCTTTCAGCGTTAATATATGGCAGTGATAAAACACCATCCTGAGATTAATAACTTTAAATATAAATCTTGACAACCGCTAGTGTCAAATTGTTACCAGAAATTCACCAGAAACGTTTTTTAAAACAAAAAACACATTTTTCTTTCAAATCTATTCGCTAGCAGAATGAGCCGCTAATCAAAATATATTTCAGGTATAAGTGCCTGAAGGATTAAACGAACAAAATGAGGAAAACTTATGATTTTACTTATAATTATTCTGTTGTCCCTCGATAGGGTATGAAGGCATATAACCTTCCCGATTGCAACATTACTAATTTGTAAAAAAAAATATCCATATAATACAAACCGAATGAAACATATTGGTATCAACACATAAATAATAAAGCGTACATTTAGTTGACAACAATGAGATTTGGAATCAAATTAAATAAATATTTAAAAAAAAAAAAACTAAAATACATATCATACCCTTCTGTCAACAAATCTGGAATGTGTGGTTTACTCTCTCTGAAATAATAAACAAATCACAGAAACAAAAAAAAATTGAGGTGCATTAACAAAACGAAAAAGAATATCTCTGATCGATTTCATAGATATGTGACACAGTACACTAGATACAATAAGCTTATGATTTAAAGTCATTTATACATAGCTCAATCCCATTCCAATATCATGTATTTATTTATTTTTTAAATAGTTCACATGTTTAATAACATAGTGATCTCATAAATGCAAAAATCTAGATACATACGTAAGTTAATAATAACATGACCTAAGTCAGAAATTATAAATCTGCTAGAACAGGGGAGAGAAACCTTTTCATGGCGAAGAGTTGCATTTATTTATCAGTAATTTAAAAGGGTTACGTTCAAACATCAAGTAAATAAATAATTTAAAATATATACACCTTTTTTGCTCAAAAAAGAATGGAAAAAATTTAATGAAAAATTTTGATTTATTTGGAAAAAAGCCACTGGTTTTATTATTAAAATAGTGTATTTTTTCCACATTTTTTATAATGAAAGAATAGCGAAATTGCGGAAGACATTTTCACCAGTCACAAGTAATTATAATTCTCAGACTTGATAACCGTAAGACATCATCTACTGGAAAGGGTTAATAAAATAAATATAAAATATATCAGTGGTACCCAAACTATTTCGGTTTTAGGCGCCCATATTAGGCTATATATTAATATCAGTATTTTTCCGCAGTGCTCCTAGTCAAAACGTTGGCCCATCTAACATTTTATAAGGGAATAATATTAATAATATTTTATATAGGAAAAATTTTGTGGCGCCTCTGTGGTGTACAGTACACTGAAATATATGCTTATTTTACAGTATGTTTTCACGTACTGTGTCATAGTTCTATGATAGAGATATTTAAAAAAAAAACATGTTTTAAAATGTGAAGAAATAATATAGTGTTGATTTACACATAAATATTCAAAAAATTGTCACGAAACAAACATGTAAATTAAAAATTTACCTCATTCATAACATTCTTGTGAGTTAAATAGTCTAAAACATGCATTTCATCATCACACTATATGTTACTGTAATTATTATTTAAAATTTTATCACTTACTTCAGTAAAAATTCTGAAAGGAACATATATCCCTGGCAGGCCCTGAAGTCTTCCAATAATAATTGACTTACGTCGCTCGAGTCTTTCAAGAAACAAAAAACAGCGACAAACATCTCCACTACCTAAAAATAAATAAATTCAATGATTTTTGGGAAAATGGTGCAGCCCACATTTATTAAGATAAACAAATACTGTCATAAATGTTGTAATTAAGAAAATTCCATTTGACAAAACTACGATATATGAGGGTATTATTTACAAACACGGCTCATTGCGAAATGGTTAAAAAATGAAACTTGAATTTCATTTTGAAAAACAATGTACATTTTAAAAGTATTTTTAGTCTTACATTACTTTGGAATGATATTTTGTTTGTTATCAAGTCATGTTTGAGACTGATTTCTAAAAATACTTTCAAAATTTATTTTTATCTACTTAACTACATTCATGTTTCAACAATTTTGAAATGAGCCGGCTTTGCATATAATAGCCTGATATATTACATTCTATATCGGTTGTTAGCAACCTGTAGCACATAGCCACCATTTAAAAAAATATTAGAATATCAAGAGTTACTACTATATTAATAATTCCATAGCCCATATTTCCATAAGCCAGTAGCGTAACTAGAAAATTTGGGTCCATATGCAAATGTTATCAAAGGCCAAAAAAAATTTGTTACAAATGTAAAAATTATGCATAGGAAAATTAGTGTAAACAAGTAAAGTTAATGATGGTCTTGCCAAAAACATGTCTGTCAGATTAGGGACAGTATACTTCATTTTCTGAGAATTTTTAGCTGCCGATATTTACAAGCAGCTACTTTTATTTCGAAGGTACAGGTGAAAAATACCCTCTTCATTTACTCGTTTGGCCGAGACATTTTAAAATTCCTTTTTTTGTATTATTTTTTAAATTTAAATAGGGTTATAAATTAAAGCTACTGAGCTCAAGGGCCTTTATGCATCGCATAGATCCGCTGTATAGTAGTTACGCCACTGCTATCAACCAACTATTATATAAATGTTATTCGATAGTATTATGTGCGGAGTAAATTAAATTGATGATTACTTACTTCCAATGGAGAAAGCTCGGGTACCCTCTGCATATTATCAATACAGAGAGAAACACAACCCTTATCTGAAAAATATGAAAAGAGACAATAAGTTAATTATTCCCCATCTTTAAATCACAGAATAATTTACGTTGAAATAAAAAAGAGTAAATGAATTCTTACTGTGAATATACTGAACGACATTAGTTGTCAAACCATGTCGTGACAGTGTAACCAGAACCTCAGCGGCAGACTTCCTCCACATCACATTGTGAGCCGGGCACCATGATGTTATGGCAGAAAATAAGAGACTCAAGTCGTCTTTGCGAGCTAATTCCTCACAAGGAAATGAATGGCTACAAAGTCTCACCAGCACCTGCGAAAAATTTCAATTCTGTCATTACGCATGTTAGACATTTTAGTAACATTAATAATGTTATAATAAAATAAATTTACAGTGATGAGAAACATGTATACATTAAAATAAATATATTGCATTAACAATAATAAGGAAAATATTCAATAATTGTTTCATACATGACAAATAGGCTATTTTTTAATGTTCCAGTTGATTAACATAATATATTGACAGTGTAGGGTTAAAACAAAAATAAAAACAGTGTGACCAAGATACCATAATGATTCCATTTCAATAATTTCACCGTTCATTATCACTCAATAAGTTCATTAACCCAAGAGAAAATAAGCACAGTGACCTTACTAACCTGCACAAATATTTTTTGAAGTAATATTCTTCGTTCTCTGGGAGTAAATTCACTTGTGCCATCTTGCGCATCAGCTTCCGCATCTGACATTTCGGGCAGGTCAAAAAATAAGTATAGACATTTTACTAAGGTCGATGGAACTGCCGCTGTTGTCATCACCTAAAGAGAAGTTTGATCTTCGATAATTAATAGAACAATGCAATTGCCATGGCTCAGACAAATATATAACAGTATTAGTCCAAAGTATTACGTAAGTATTTTAAATTCTTTCCGAATAACATTCCAAAGTAAATTCAACTACACCATACCATAGGTTCCCAACCTTTTTCGGGTGGCGACCCTTTTTTTATAAAAGCCGTGTGACTAGGGGACCCCCGAGGAATTTGAAATCCTCGAATTGCTATACTTTTCCCCGGATTGTCTCCGAAACTCCTTTTTTTTTTAGCTCACCGAGGAATTTGAAATCCTCGATTTGCTATACTTTTTCCCCAGATTGTCTCCGAAACTCATTTTGTTGTTCAAATCCAAAATCGAAAAAAATTGGCGACCCCCCAGAAATCCCTACACGACCCCCAGATTGGGAACCCGTGATCTATACTGTTAATAATTACTAAACTAGAATTAAAGCATTGAGTTATAGAGGAGTTGATAAACTTTTATGCAATAACTGTCCAGCAGAGTAAATCAGGCGGGTAGCTACAAGATTGGATATAGTTAGAGAGATGATTAGCATGTAATATGTTTTAAAAGTAATAACTTCTCAGAATTTGAAAATCAGCTTGTAGAAAAAATTTATCTCCATCAGAAATAGTTCAGACATGTGAAACAAGACAAATGGCTCCCGATTGTTTGTATCGTCGCCTTTTTCTCTAGGCACAATAAAAGAATATATATTACTACCCCACCCTCAAATCTGTTACGTAGAAAAATTTAATTAAATGATTATAATCATTGGGCTATGTAACAGTTAAAAATCTTATGTCATATTCAGGGCTGCGGAGTCGAAGTCATAAAAAATATGTTTTCTCCGACTGCTTTTTTGAATTAAATCAAAATACAAAGTCATTAATTTTAGTTGACATCTTTCTTTAAGTGGGAGCCGTAGCTGGAGTCGGTCCATTTGTAAATACGAAAGTCAGAGTCACTGTTTTTTTACAACTCCACGCCCTGGTTACATTAAGATAGATGAAGCTTCTCAAAGAGGCAAAATAGGTGTCAAGCCCATGTAGTTTAAACGTTTTTTATTTAAGTTTTTAAGTAACAAGCGTTCTTTTTGGTAACAACTCAGCTTTGCCAATCATGAAGAGTTTGGGTAAATACCAAGTAAGATCAATATAAAATTTGTATTTTTTTTTCAATTTTAATTTGTGACTATAGGTAATGTCAATTCTACTCTTTCAATTTCAAAATATTTGGCAAATTAATTAGTATCAGCTGTAATGCCAATTTTTCTAAAAATTTTGTAAATTAAAAAAAAAAAAAATTACAAAATGTTCTTCCTTGATTGTATCGCAATGTTTAATAGTTTTTATTAAATATTTTGATTGAAATTGCACACTACGGTCAAGTGTTACTTTCAGATAAGTAATATCAATATCCACAAATAATAAATATTATAAAGTAATTTCTAACATGATATGATCTACTGAGCAAACAATTCACCAAATAAATATATATTCAACAAGTATACATATGATGTAGGAAATTGAGCGTGATAATTCATAAGCACTCATGACACATATGGTAAACATTACTTGCCCATTTTCTTACTTATACACATAACACCTTCTTGTAATTGATCCCTGCAGCAACAGAATGTTTTGTGTATCAAATCGATACACTCAACAAACAAAGTAGTATCTTAACATATTGAATAATAATATAAATGTCTAACGCAATTCAATTTTTTTACAAATACACATTTTTTGGACATATTCAATGGTTAAAATGATCACAATGACTGAATCCGATCCTCCTGCAAAACGATCAAAAGCGAGCTATAGCTGTGTACGTTTGAGGTCCTTCTTCTGTTTAACATTATGTAATGTTCATTTTTAGCATGATTTAGCAGACAATTTTAAGATTCCAGCATTCAATTTTATCATGACAATATAAAAAATATTCCATTACTTGCACTAGTGATTGGTCTCCGGCTGCCAGCAAATTTAAGGCTGATAATAGCATCCAACCGTTGCTCGACTCCTCGCTGTTTTCAATCTCAAGAAATTTAGCGATTGCGCAACTCGCCGCCTCTGTGCTCTGATTGGATGCTCTCCTTCTGATCTCTGTAACCATCAACTTGGAAACTTGTTGGCAGAAAGCCAAAATGTCCCAAAATTTCTCATTCATATCCCCGGAAGGACTTGTGCCAAATACCTAAAAAAGTTCAAATTACCACACGTGAGTAATTTTTGGTTATAAAATTCTAGGTAAAATGTTCTTTACAGCAGGGTTTCTCAACCGGGAGTCTGGGGGCCGCAACATGTTCCAAGGGGGCCAAAGAGAAAAAACAATTTTAGGGGAGCCACAGCACAGTTTAAGGGGGTCACGGGCAAATCCTGAAAGAGCTAAAAAAAAAAATTCTCGCGTCGTTTCATTTTGGGAAATCTGTAAATTTCTATGTAAATAGCTACCACCAAGCACATCATTGAAATATTTCAATTTCTCACATTGCCTCGAAAAACTTATGCTTACATAAAAAACAGATATGGGGGCCACGGAAAAATTATGAGACTCAAAAGGGGTCACGGGCGCAATAAGGTTAAGAAAATATGCTTTACAGGAACTGTATAATTATTACAGACTCGGAAGATGTCTGGTCAAGTTATTTTACAGAATATTTTGAGAATATATTTCATTCACTATTTAAGACTTCAAGCATATGGTCTTTGTTAAAAAATAGAAGTTGATTTGTTTTTTGAAAAAGAATGACAATTGAAAGATGAAGTTATGACAGGAATTAATCGTTAATTTTTGTCTGATTTTTGCCTGCACCACCCAAAAATCTAAACACACAGTTGTTTGACCTTTTGTGTTATATTATAATGTCAATAACTTACAAGAACATTATTAATATTAGAATAAAAATAAGAAACTTGCACAAATTAAATGTATTAAGAATTATCATTTGAAGCTTTTATTTGCAAACTCGGCTCATTCCAAAATTGTTGAAACATGTACGACAAACGTTATTTAGTATATTCATTGACTTGGCATTTACTTGATAGAACTCCATTATAAAAGGGTAAAAATAGCAAAGTATTTAGTTCTACAGTTTTTATATTTATTAGTTGATTGATAGCTATTTCGGCTTTCGATACGGCGAACAATAGTTCTGACGATGGCGAAAGCCGAAATAGCTATCAACTAATAAATATAAAAACTGTAGAACTAAATAAGTTGGTATTTTTACCCTATTGTTATTTAGTATGTAAAAATAAATTTTAAAAAGTATTTTTAGAAATCAGTCTCAAATCTGGCTTAATAACATACAAAATATCATTCCTAAGTAATGTAAAACCAAAAATTCTTTTTTAACGTATATTGTTTCTCAAAATGAAATTCAAGTTCATTTTTTTAACCATTTTAAAATGAGCCCTGTTTGCAAATAATAGCTTAATTTGAGAGCTGATGTCATTGATTCCAACAGATGGTTTTCCTCCCTATAGTATATCATTCTAATTTTTTTTTTTAATATGTCAACATATTGGAGAAATAAACTTTTTGTATGTAATATCTAAGAATCATAAATAAATAAATATAAGATTAGTGAAGTTATCAAATTTTGTCTATTAGAGGAACTGGGATTTCTAGGGTAAGTGAGTACAAATTTAGGTAAATATCCTTTACAAAAAGTTACTCTTTTTTAACCGAAAACTTACCAAATGTCTCTAATAACAACATAGTTTAGTGGCAAATTTATTTGCGAATAGAAGAAAAACCAAATTATCATCCACGGAATTAAATAAATTGAGATGCAGAATACAAACTATAATATCAGTAGGAATATATATTTGAATTACCACCATAATATTTGAAATAACAGCAACGTTTTTGTATTAATGTTTCATAATTCGCAAAAGATTATCCGTTTCCTTGATTTCAAGGTTTAGCTTTTTAATATTTATTTTCTTATTCGCAAATAAATTTAGATAGAATTTTATTATTTCTTGCAATATTAAGCAAATTTTTGGATAAAAAGAGGAGCATATTGTAGAGCAGTGTTCTGCAAATGTGGGTCCCAAGATGCCTAGTCAAATCATACATATTTCAAATTCAAAAAATATGTAAAACATACGAATCTTGCAACAACTGACGCCAAGCCCAAACACGTTTTTGAATGAATAGTGTTGAATTATCCTTGAAATGAATTTAAATATTTCAATTTGTATAGAGCTGTGGAAGTAAAAACAAACTTTATTACTCAAAGAGTGAGGCCATGGGTAGCCTGGTATGAATGTTTATTATATATGGCTAAAAATAAAATTGCAAAAACTATAATTCCAAAAAACCAATGAAAAATATGCTCCAACAAGGACATCAATTTTTTTTTTTTTTTAAATAAAAATTAAATATTTCTTTGGGGTCACGTTAACAAAAAGTTTGTGGAGCACTGTTGTAAAGCGTCTTTACCAAATTGAGTAACATCAATTTACCTTGCAAAATAAGGGCAGCATGTTGTAAAGTTTATCATCTCTCTCTGCATCAGATAAGGGGTGTTGAGGATGAGTGTACTCCGAAAATAATTTCTTCAAGTGCATCAGTCCTAATTGAGTGTGAGGAGAACTGCTAGAACTCCCTTCTGGAGGGTCGGAGCCGCCCATAGTGGCAGCTCCGCGCAATTTGCGCATCAAATTCATGTTATTGTTTGCTGTATTTTTGTCACTAAAAATTAAAAACAAGTCGATAATACACCGATATTAACGGTTAAATACAATCACAGCTACAATAATAAGCGGTGAACTATTGAATTTCTATTCAAGTGTAAGAACTAGAATTACGAAATAGAAAATGAAAATCAAAATATTACACGACTTTCAGATGTCATCATAAATAATTGATTTTTAATGCAATATTGAGGACGGCACTAAGTGTACACAACTATTGTAATAACTTACCATTACTTCTTATATTACATTTTCAGATGAATCACGACTTTTAAGGTAAACAATATGATTGTAGTAATCATAGTATGAATACACTGGGGTTTTGTGTTTTATAAATGTCACATAATTGATTTGTTTTCACTAAAAATAACGATTTACACGGCGTCACTACCAATCTCATTTTAATTGATTATCGAAAATATGAGCCAACAGATAATGATCTATCAGTATGCGTAGTTCTGTTGACTATTTTTTTCGCTTAGAAGCTGATTTTGTTCACTAAACGCCCCACAACCTCATCTGACAGCTGAAGCGATGTCAGCCATTTGTGACTAAGGATGACAATATAATTGAATACTAAAAGTGGTTCAGAAGTAACGATACATTACTTTAGTACTCGTGATATGCATATTAAGAGAAGGTAGAGCGAGAATATAACGACCCATAATCGACAAAAAAACTTAAAAGAGAGAATTCGTTCAATTGCGTTTTAAGCTGATAATAAACGAATAATTGTTCACTAAGACGTCAGTGGCAGCGTCATCTCATTCGCATGATCTTTTTTAAGACCTGTGCATTTTATTATCTTAACTTTTTATCGTTTGTTCTACCTTCACCCCAGTTGAGATACGCTGACCTAGAGAACTGAAATTAATCAGACAACTGTATTATAATATCAGGATAGACATTGACCATATATTACTATTTACTAACCGCATTTTAGGAATTCCTTTTTCAAACATATTACTAGGTAATTTAGAAAAAACCCTCTCATGAAAAAATTACAAATTGTCGGTTAAGATGTTCTGCCTTTAGTGGATTTATAATAAGGACTGTTTTTACAATATACAATCGCAACTATTTTGTTTAAAAAATTCATCACATTGCAACCATATGTAAATTTTACGAATTTTGTGCGATTCGAAATGAAACGCCTTTTATATTTGGAATAAATTCTGTGATTATTACTTTTTGATAAAATCATGTCATAATCAAATAAAAAAAAATGATAATTACGGATAATATTTTATTTGCAGCTTTGTTAGGTTTAAGTAGTCAAGCTATCCAGTGGCGTGGTTATAAATTTGAGGTCTTCATGCTAAAGGCCGCCATGTTTATATATTTTTTACATGAAGCGTCATCGGTCGATTATTTGGCCGAAATCAATCTCTCGGCCGCATACTCGGTTCGTGTAAAAAAGCTTAACCGTCAAGAGACAATTTTTTCAATTTAAAAAATGAATTTTGTGCCATAAAAATTCTCAGATAAGTTATATTTTTAGCAAAAATAATAAAAAAATATATAGCCGTTGTATATAAAAGACACGTAACAATATTGTGGCGATCATCCTTATAGGCCTCGTGTAATATTGTGTAAGGACAGTGGTAGAAACGAGCGTGATCATAAGATCAAATAAGCATTCGGGTTGAAATATAGCCAAATGTGAAATATTTACAACTTGACCTCTTTAGATCAATATAATTTCAATATAAATAAATATTTAAAAGTAGTGCAAGTAAGTTTAATCTGTAATAAAATAATATCTAATAATTTAAATAAGTTAATTTTTAAGAAGAATGAAGTATCCTTTTTGACCAAAATTACTTAAAAACAAGAATGTTCAGGCAGAAAAAAGATTAATACATAGTAGGATCAATAGACAACGGTGTTTACTGTGACCATATGGTCACGCTTGTCTTTGAAGGATTAAGGATGTAGAAATTTGGGCCCTCTTTTTACTGGATCCTCATGCGTAGCATGACTGTTACGAGTTGGCTACGCTACTGACGCTATCCCGTCTTTTGTTTCGATATTTAAATTTTATTTTAAAGATAACACATTATTGCACTTTACATTGGTATGAAGTCGTCCACGCTTTGGTGACGTCAATTCCTTATGCACACTAGCATTACCGCCTCCATCCTCAATCCTCCATAAATATAGGGGGCTATGGCAGACCCTTACTGACAATTTTAGATACTAATTTTACTTAAAGTTTTATTGAAAACTCAATATTTTAATTATTGCAAACTTAAAGAATTTGATAAAGCTTTTAGACATAAAAATAAACTTTATTATAATATAATATTCTTACATTTTAAATCAATAGATAATTGTCATTAAAATGTTTTGCTCAAACAATAAAATTTGTTTCAAATTGTGTTTTTTTAAATAAGATTGTTATTAAGTATATATTATTATAAAATGCAAATAATACAATTAAGTAATATTTTTTTGTGTTAAATATAATACATTAAAAATAGTGTTAGCACATTCGTAAATGTGATAAAATTGCGATGACGTGATCGAATTGTTTTTCATTTTGCTTCGACAACGATAACTATTTGCTTTTTTTAGTATGTCGGTTGCCTTGTCACATGAACGAATATTATACCGCAATCAATATTTTATTTTGAGCATCACTATTATTGATGTCAAAAGCTGCCATATTCATGATAATTTTTCCATAAATTAATTACCTAGATATGTATTTTTAATAATCAGTTATGTAAACGAAACCCACTCCATATAATGATAATGACTTTTTACGTCTATGCTTCTCATCCAATACTATTAACATAATCCTCTGAAATCCTAATATTTTTGCAACAATATTTAAAAAAAAAAATATATTCGTCAATTCTTTACAGCTCTATTGATATAATTACTACAAAAGAAGAATTGAAAGTTTTAGCATCGATCTGATTAAAAAAAGTTGTTTTTTAGAATCATTGTCGTTTAAATTTTCAATCAAATTTATATTTTTTATGAAGGAAAGTTAAATTTCTACGATTGGCACCATACTTGGTTTATTACCTTACTTATCAAAATGACGTTTTGACATTGTCACATTAATTATTTGTCATGCAATTCCTATTTATTTTAACTTATTGTTGAATGGTGCAAATTGTGACAAAGTAAAGAAGTATAAAAAAGTGAATAAACAGAACAGTAACCATGCCGTTAGAAGAAGATGACTCCACTTGGTAAGTACACAATATACACCAATGACAAATCTAAATAACACTAGAAAATGGTCCATAATCGGTGTCATTCAATTTTGTTTTGTTTTTATCTATTCTAATCGTTTCGACATGCTTTTAGGATAATAGAACTGGAATCCGTTCTATTGGACGACTGCTCCGCCAGCGATATTTATGCTGTCTGTAAAGGAAAGTCTATTCCTGAGAACATCCGAGCTGACGTTTGGCAAGTATGTCTAAATGTCCAAGAAAAGGGAAACCAGATGTTAAATTTTGACGAAATTTTCGATTTGCCCAATCAGCATGTGTTAAGGGAAGATGTCACTAAATTCGTGGAGAAGCTTGGCAATGACGAAGATGACAAAGTATCCGTGACGTCTGATTTAGAATCAGTATTAACATTCTATTGCAAATCGCGTGGCGTAAAGTATTCTACAGAAAACGGATGGATTGAACTTTTACTTCCATTGCTCAACTTGAAATTACCTCGGTCGGACACTTATAATCTATTTGAAAAATTGCTGGATTCTTATGTGCCGAAAGATTGTAATAAAAACGGTACACCCTTTCATATATTGTGGCTGCTTCTTCAGTATCATGATCCTGAACTGTGCTCCTTTTTAGATACAAAAAGAATTACTCCGGAACAGTATTGTCTAGTATGGTTTCAAAGTCTTTTCGCCGGTACTTGCGCATTGCCTGTAGTTCAAGCTATGTGGGATTTGTATTTCCAACAGGCTGATCCGTTTTTTGTTTTTTTTCTGGCGCTGATCATGATAGTTAATGCCCGTGAGCACATTTTAGCCATGAAGGGCGACACCAAGGATATTATAAAAGAGCATTTAATAAATATGCCGTGCGCATTGGAGGCCGAAGACGTAAATGACTTTTGTGCACTGGCACAGTATTATGCTCACAAAACTCCGACATCTTTTCAGGCTGATATATCTGCAACACTATTTGGAATTGATGTGTCAAATTCACAATCCAAAGTGGTTTCTCAAGCACTGTGCCTGCCTGTGTCTGTCCATGAATTAGTTGAAAATGCTACTATGGAAATGTCACCCGATTCTGATGGAGTCCGTTTTTTTTTGGTGGATTGCCGTCCTGCCGATCAGTATAATGCCGGCCACTTATCTACTGCATTTCACTTGGATTGTAATCTTATGTTGCAAGAGCCTTCTGCGTTTGCCACAGCAGTTCAAGGTCTTCTCAGTGCACAGAGGCAAGCGTTGGCGGCTCACTCTCTGGCTGCAGGAGAACACTTATGCTTTCTGGGATCAGGACGTATAGAAGAAGACAGTTACACTCACATGGTGGTGGCATCATTCCTGAAACGTAATATTCGCCATGTCTCAATGTTAGACGGAGGTTATACGGCGATCCATGATTATTTTGGCAATCATATGGTTGACTGCTTAGAGGAGCATGATTCTTCTCGCTGCTTAGTCTGCGCTCCAAATCCTAAGGAAGAACCTATCGAAAGACCTGTTCAAAAAGTAAACGCTCCGTCCGTTGATTTGTTTAGCAAACTGTCAGCAGCAATGCGTACTAAGTCGCAGGAAGTAAGAGGTAGGCTAATTGATTATATTGTCAATCCGAATGCAAATTCGCCAGTTTTGGAAAGGCACGTTTCAAAAAATGATAAAAACGGTAAACGATATCGCAACGTTGCTCCAGTTTTTAGCATAGATGATGAAAACGACAGTGAACTAGGATACGAAGAAGTGATACCTGAAGAAGATAACTCTCAAGAAGTGGTATTGATGAGTGATTGGTTGAAAGGTTCCAATATAGTCAATTATTTCAAATGTCAAGAAGTCATGATGAACGGCTACATTTATGACGCATATTTAGTTATCACAATCAGTCATTTAATAATAATGCGTGATGACGAAAGGCGAAAAGGCTACGCACAGATTATTGTTCGGCGCCCCCTCTCCTCCATTGTAAAAATTACTGCCAAGAAAAGACATCCTGAATTGATCACAATCAAATACGGGATACCTGACGGGGAGACGTTGGTGATCAAAGATATGGATAGGCTACTGATTCCTAATGCCGGCGAAGCGACTAAAATTGTATCGAACCAAATTATTAAACATTTAGATATTAGGAATGGGTAATTTTTTTACTATTAGTACATGTGAATAGTGATTTTTATTAGATGCCTTAAAGATAACTTTCAATTATTTGTTATAATTTGCTCTGGTCATCTTGCCATATTTTATTAAAGCTGCGTTTCCCAGATTTTCATAGGACGGTGTCATGCAAATTGGTTATCCACTTAAATTGAGCAGAGTAAATTTCATACCTGTCAGTGTAATGTATGGACAACACATTTTTAAAAGCCTCATAGATAAAAATCTCGAACAAATTGTTCGACAATTGTTTTTGCGAATTGTAGAAATCATATTCATCTTGGCGCTTAAATGAAAAAAACAAAAACCTTAAATTGTCGCTTATATGGTTATTGCATAAAATCGTCCAATTGGCAGATATAAATTTATTAAAATATTCATCGCCGGCAAGATAGTTAAATTTAAAGTTTTTTTTTTAGTTTCCAAAGTTTTGTAATCACATTTGGTAATATAAAATGAGGTTTATCCATGTGATATTTGGAAATCCTTATCACTACTGTTGAAACTAATTTTAAAATTATCATTGAACTGCATATTGCTTGAACTTTAATTATAAAACCATTTTCAATTTAAAAAAAATATACATATATTCACTAGTACTGCGTCCTTGCTCGAATAATTGATGATTGTGTTTCTCAGATTGATGTGATTATATTTTTAACTGTTTCCCATACATATTCTTGAAGAAATTGAAACGTCACAATCTTTAAATGCAACATAATCATCAATCTATTGTATCATTCACTTCTAACAGAGAAATAGCGAAAATATATGAAAACTACAGCAATCCTTTCACAATCTATGAGTTTATTAATATGTTTACGACTTGTAGTGAAACATTGAAATAATTTGCCTGAGATTTTCATTTTAGTACTTGTTTTATGTCGGAAATAATCAAAATATTTAGGTTCTAAGTTTTAATTTACTGACATCATTGGCCTAGTGACAAAACTTTGAGGTTGAAATAAGCCATTGAGTGAGATTTTCATAAAAAATATCGATGGTCTAGTTCAAGGGTGGGGAACCATTTCTTCTCAAAATGCTGCATTCATTTTTCTGATTCGACATAAGGTCGCAGTAAACATTGACTAGGAAATCTTTGGCCGGAAACAATTTCATGCCAATTTCTAAAGCCAAGAAATTTGTGGATTTTTCCAAATTAGCAGTGTGGCACCTTTTTTTTTTTAGGTCTTCGGAGAATTTTCAAATACAAAATCTTATTAATGTACGAATTTACAAATTTTTCAAAATAACAGAATTGGCCAGAAGGCCGCTCCAGAGTAGCCAAAAAGCCGCAGTTTCCCCACGCCTGGTTTAGTTCCATAGAACAATAAGTCAAAAATTTGACGTTTTCAGTAGTTAAGTATATTCGAATATCATTCTTCTATAGCTCAACAAACGTATAACAAGAAAAAAATACTAGTTTCATCTTGGTAGACAGATGTTTGCATAATGGAAATAAATAAATATAAACAATCTCTCCGTTGCACGTAAATACAACTCAAAATACCATTTTATGGTTCTGTTAAGATTGCAATAAATTTGAATCGAAATAAATGACTAAAAAGATGAGACAAACAATAATTACCACTTTATAACATCTCAGTTTAGTCATGTGTCAAAACTTTGGTCAGCCATGTCGCATAACTACCAAATTCTAGTTGTAGCACTATAGAATTAAGCCATCGATATATCTGTACCTCAGAGGCATATCACTGCATGTACATTTAGATAACTTTGCTTGAGAGCAAAAAAACGTTTTCTTTTCGCTGATATTTTAGGAATCAAACTGATCTATGTTGAATTAAGCATACGAAAATGATAAGAAATGAAAAAAATTAAAACCATTATAATTCTGGTAATTGGTACACGGTTGTGATGTCCTTCCACCCTTTCAGATCCTTTAATAACTGGGCGTAGCGAGAGTGATTAGTTAACCACTGGTCCTATTCTAGCTTTATCCTTCTATCCCTATTTACTCTCTTTGGAAAAGAGAAGTTGAGCAACTGAGTAACAAACAGTTATCGTAGAAAAATTCTGTTGAGATATCTCCATTAGGAGGCCATAAGCTCCACATTGGAAGCGGACATGGATAAAAAAAAAAGTGGTACACGATGTCTTCTGTCTCCGGTGTACAGATAAACAATTTAAATAGTTAACATGTTCCTCAATAACTAATTTTTGTCAGTGCTTTGAAAATTCTACTTTCATATTTTTTCTGCACATATTTATATTTCTGAATTACATATATTAATGAAGATTATTTCCGGTATATACAATGGGAACGGGAAACGTTGCGTTAGAACATAGTGATGTTATCATCGCTCGCTTGATAAGCCTGTTTAGTATTTATGATATTTAATATCTGTGTTTTATTTGTCAAACTATAATTTTACATTATATGAGAATATTACTTATTTTGAATTGTATGTTTTCAAACTAACCATCGAATACAGAACTTGTATAGCAAGTAAAATTGTGATAAATGCGTATCTAGATTTGTTGAATAAATAAAAATTGATTCGGTAGCATATTTTTTGGGTTTTTTTCCTGCAGGTTTTCATTAAGATAAAATTTTACTCATTATTCATTTGGGCTCCAGTGCTTAGAACAGAACTAGTCATCGGAGATGTGCTTTGAAATGTATTTTTACCAATTTGGGGACCTTTTTATGTATTTTCTTTTTACACTTTACCGTCTATACATAAATTATTCTTTAATATATTCCCAAGTGT
Organism: Himalopsyche anomala; assembly: GCA_031772345.1. Lineage (NCBI taxonomy): Eukaryota > Metazoa > Arthropoda > Insecta > Trichoptera > Rhyacophilidae > Himalopsyche > Himalopsyche anomala. The sequence continues at coordinate 5,310,659 of CM062828.1, forward strand.
TCTACAATTGAATTCATCAACTTATGTAGCTTTTAGTTTCAGTTATATAGTGAAATCTCCTTAATATTTTTAACTTGAATATCGCATAGAAATTATTAGAATTTGAGATAAGAAAAATTTTACTAGTTTTATAAAAAAATCATTTTCCATTTACGGTCGACACCCAAGTAAATAAACAAAACTAGACCTGATTATGGAGTTTTTTTTTATCTAAATAGATAAGGTTTATTTCAGTGTAATTATTATATTGGTTTAAAATTTTGTGTTTTGAATATTAATTCCAAATAAAATTTGTAGCTAGCCATATTTGTTGAATAAACATTATTTTGTAAGACGCTTTCTATGAAGGAATAGGCATCTTGAATAACTATTATAGTTGTAAATAGTTTCCTAAAATAATATTTATGTAAATTGACTTAAAATAAAATTTTATTGATTGAACTTGTTGTTTCATTGTTATAACGAAATGTCTAGAGGGTGATTGTGCAGTCGGCCATGCTACATGTTACATAGATAATTATTATAACCAAGGCTGTGGAGTTGTGTAAAAAAAAGACGACTCCGACTCCAGCTTTAAAATAATTAACGACTGACTCCGATGAAATTTTCATTTTATCTTATGTATATGTATACCATCAGATTATCTGTAGTTAGCCAAGCATGGAGTGGCAACACTGTACTATTTTGTTTGAATATACTTAATAAAAATATTTTTCAAAAAAAAATACCGCGACTCAGACTCCGACTCCACAGCCCTGATTATAACATCAAAATGTACACAAATACAGTCAGGAATTAATAAGTAGGGATAATTAATTGCCTGCCTTTAAATACGCATAATACAAATCTTGAGGGTCTCAAAAATATTTTCCATTATTTATATAACCTATATCTTTTATATTCAGGTGTCATTGTTTATTTTCATTTTATTCGAAAAACGGGACTCGCCTGGAGTCTCCAAAGTGCTTAATCTGTCACTGTCTACATCTAGTATAAATATAATAATTATTACAGCAAAAACTTTTTATGCCTATGTAGAACTACTGATGATATAATATTTTGAACAGTTCTTGGAAATCTTCACTATAATGTTAGTATTATTTCAATAGAAAGAGATTTTTTTTATCACATTGAATAGTATTTTAGATGAATTTGAAGACGGAGAAACCATTGGAATAAAAAATCTATCAGTCTTTATGGACATCTGTTTATCGTTAGGACTAATCCATACATTTTATTGATCGTGTTGCAGCCTTACCAGCTAAAACCAGCAAACAATGTTGAATATGTTCTTCATTGGTTTCAAACTTCGACATTTTTACCCTTAATTATGAAATAATATTTATGGCACTAAAAATAAAGCTAATGAACCATACAAGATAAAAGCTTACAAAGATGTTTCCTTCACCCTGTCTGGACACAAACTGAACTCAAACGAGAGTACAAAAACAATGAATTTCTTTAGGGATTACCAAATATATTAACTTTATTGGTATGTTGTCTTTGAGATTATTACAAATATTCATTCCATGTTAAGATATTACAGGTCGCCATATTTTAAGTGATGTTTTTCTTTATCATTACTGAAATTTTAATTACATATTAAATAAAAACATTTTTTTATAGTTTATTGATTAAAATATATTTCATAACTTTCGCTTATATGTAGAGTAAAAAAATATTTGGGATAGATATTACACATGTGTAAAAAGAAATACATTGTTATGATAAAATTATAAACCTGTGACGCTATGGCCCAAGCTGATGAGTCTGTTTTTTTTTTATATTGGTGGGTTTATTCTCATAAGATATTCCTCAGCATATGGTGGCGAAATTTAGTATGACAATCATTTATTCGTTCAAAAGATTCACGTAAATATTACTGAAGAACTAATAATTTATTTTAATTTTTGATGACTTGTTTAGGTTCATAGTTCTTAAATAATGTGAAACTGATATATCAACTTGTGTCATAACGTTATAGAAATATTCTATAAAATCACAACTATATTTTGAAATATAAGTGTTTTTTTATGTTCTATTTAAATAAATATACATGTATAGTGTATTATCTATAATATAATTGATTAAAAGTTAAATTTGAGGGTGACTTGCTAAGCACATACAATTAAAATAAGGTCGATGATTAGAGGTGTTGAAAATTGTTTTTGATACAAGATAAATAAATAAATTTTGATACTCACATTCGAAAGTTGGACATTGTTATCATAAAATAGCAGCAAAAAACTTGGTATGACAGAAAAAATTACAATATGCTGAGTATAGATTTCTTACATAATTAAATATTTTGAGATTGCTTGGGATTTTTTCAGAAATAATATTTTTATTAGACAATCACTAGTTATTAAAGATTTTCTATTCTACATAATTCAAGAACACATTGAGGGTCATCAATATTTGATGTTAAGCATTGAAGGAGACTAAAGTAATGTTATGACTGGTAAAGGAGATTTCTAGAAAATCTGACATCACAAAACCTATCATATTGTAGTTATGAAAAGGGCTGTGGAGTTATGAAAATAAATTGCGACTCTGACATTTAAAAATCGTCTGACTCTGACTTAAAATTTTGTATGTAATAAAGAATAGGTTTTAAAATAGGAGTCAGTCCCCTGTTTTTTTACATAAGTATAGGGCTTATCCCTTGAGAACATTTATGGAAAATCTTTAAAGTGTACAACAAAACAACTTTGTTCATTCCACTAAAGATAAAAAGTTCTTAATTTTAAGAACACAGTTTATGCACGTAACTTCATTGTTTTGTGGCTCGGTGCAGCGATTGTACATTTATATTGGACACCAGAGATTGAATAATAATGCCATGATCTACACAGCTGTATTAATAATTGTTAAATAATATAATTATATTACAATATGTAACAGTGTGGTCAAGCATGTTTAAATTTTTTCCTGTTTAAATTAACGATTGATATTTTTTTTCCGACTATGCCTACACCTAGAAAGAAAAACTACTTTCAATTGAATGAGTAGATATCTTACTATTACATATTTAATTTAATTACTTATATATAATTTATAATAATATTTTAAAGGGAATGTCTATCGATAAAATATCAATACAGAACAATAACTAGATTTTCTAGCAAAGGAAATGAATACTTGAGTTTAATTCAATTAACATTATATTACGATAAAATAAATGACTTACTTTTTACTAATCCTACTTTTATAAATCGGCCAAAACTTTAGACCTTCTAAAAATCTAAAGTATAATTTTCATTATTTTGGCTATCCATTTTTGGTATATTAAAATATTCACTATCGCACGCAGATAAATTAATTTGAGAAATATAAGACATTGAAATATTAAAAAATATATTTATCAACCAACATTGATTCACTCTTAACATATATTACACACAAAGTTTTTATTTTAAACGTCAATGACATTGTATTGAATGTTTAGTCACAAAGTTGTTTTAATTAGCAATAAAATTGTAATTAAAATAGAATTTTAAATGAATAGATTGGTTAAACATTTTACAGATTTTCATATGAAAATGTTGTGGAATCTTGTCTGAAAATGGCCATCACATATTTCGTGATGATGGTTTTACTAAAAAGATCATTTTTACGCACTTTTTCCTTGATTGAACAAGTAAAGCAAATTTCATTCTTTATCATATTTGTCCCTTGGTGAACCGAGAGATAAATATGATAAAAATAAACATAACGAGAACTGTTCCCTTCAAATGGAGATTCCGCTCTAATAAATACAGATGTATTTTGAAAATTGTCAGTATTATGAGAAGAAATACATTTATAATAAATGTGAAATATAATTTTCATGCTGGCTAATTTTGGTTCAAAATAAACTAGTGAATTATTTTAAGTCGTAGTAAAAATCATAGTTATCTGGTTCAGGCGGAATCGGTGGAGGCTCTTGAGGAATATCGATGCCTTCGGCGTCCAGCAATCTTAATTTTATATCCATAGACAGCAGAGTTTCCAAATCGTTTTCGCACATTTTGCTTGACATCTTATTTCCGAGAAGGGCATTTATTCCATCGGTCCAATAATCGAAGACTTGTTCATCGGGAGCGACGAAATCTAACGAAGTCATGCCGACCGAGTCGATAGTTATGGAAAACGCCAACTGGTGAGTTGTTTTTCGCCCTCTCAAATCCTTCATGTGCGGACATTCCTTACCTATTATGAGACCTTTACAGTCCGATACAAGAAGTTTACTTCCCAACTCTTCTAAGCTGGGATTGCTTTTTTCATCGCAGTCACCGTAATGAAGAATTTTATGATTCGGTGAGAGTCTGACAAACCAAAATTTATCTTTGATTCGCTGGCCTCTCATTGAGTATTTTGTAAATCGCGTCCCGTTGATCAATAAGCCGAGACGCTGTTGCTTTATTAAATCCATTATCTCAGGAGTGATCTGTTCTTTTAATTCCACTATAGGACGGGCGTGAGATTCCCATTCTTCTCGGTTGGTTCTTTCTTGCTGCCATATTTGCGTTATCTCAGCATAAGTAAGCTGCTGAATCTTTTGACGAAATTTATCTAATCCTAACGGCAATGACGAAAGAGCCCTCGATATTTGTTCCCTCACAACACTGAAAACTTTAATGAAATCCTCAGTTGTTGCTCGCATTTCTTTCCATGTTTTATTCAGTAGAACTATGCAAATACAGAAGAACTCTTCGAATGGGTTATCGTGGGTGAAAAACATAGGATGATAAGTTTGTCCCTGTTCACTCGGCGATTCCTTGATTCGTAAAATGTCACACATTAGTTTGACGAGTTCAATACTCGTTCTTCCAAATGGACACTCGTGTTCATCGGCTCTGCAGCTGTTTTCTAATACGACTTTAGTATATGATTCCGTATGGTTTCTGGCAAAGTAAATCATGCAGTCTAAAGCAAGCATTCCAGGAGAGTGCTCGTCAAAGTCTGAAATTGGATTTATATCATTAGAAAATCCTAATTTTTTGTAGTCTTTTGCAAATCCCATTTGTCGCCTTGCAGTTACGTCGACAATAGCAGTATTGCCATCAATTTCAAACGCAATACGCATCAACTCATTAATTTTAGCTAAAGCGTCTTGATCTTGTGGATCAATCTTAACTATTCTTTGCTCAAGTAAACTTAAGCACAGCGTTTGAAGAACATAGAGCTGGTGAGCCATCTCCGTGCCCACATTTCCAGGAGCTTGTATGACTTGGCACCAGATGACATTCCTCACTTGTTTGGAGCAAAGAGTGGCACACATGATCTTGCGTTTAATCAAGTCAGCTTTGAGAAACAAGGCATTTATGAGAGCGATGGCGTTTTGTTTGATGACTTGATTATTATCGGAAGACGTTTGCAGATGCATTACTAAATTTGGAACGGTTATTTCTTTTTCTACTTGTGAACTCTTGCCGGAACTGTTCAGTACGACATTTTCTAAGATCGAAAGACACGCCTGCACTACTGTTGAATCTTGGGAAACCGATTGATTATTAATAAAACCGGCAACTTTGCTGATAAACTGGGCCTCGAGTATATCCCACGATATTACTCCGTGATCCATCAGCTCGACAAATGATACCAGTGCATATCCAAGAGTGCTGCCTTTGAATTTACCGCCTTCGATGTTGGAAATGATAAGAGAGAGCCCCTTTTTGTTGATCAATTCTAATGCAAAAGTTAAATCTTTACTCAACTGTGAAAGCTTTTGAAGCGCATTTGTTTTTTCATCATTGTTGGAGTTAATTTTTGATAATATTTCCTCGACAGCTTTTGTCGGTGACTGTTCGAGTATAAGGACAGATCCATTTTTTATTTCGTTTCTATTCTTTTCAGTGATGTAATTTTTGTTGTTGATATCTGAAAATTGCAATGCGTAATCTTCGGGGTTGGGAAGACCCCATTGATTGCAAATCTCTTGAATTATACCCGACAAGGGCTGGCGCTGATTGAATTCTTTGAGTTGGGGTAACTTATCACGGTCATTGATCATCTGCACAGCAATCTTCACTATGTAGGAGTCCTTCATGGTGGCTGTGTTTTTGTTGTTTTTTGTATTCATTTATTTATTTTGAGAGAAACATGGGGTCAACAGTTAGATTCACTCGGTTAAACGAAATCGCAGTCATTGGCTTCCAAGGCAACAATAATAGAAAAATAAGATAACTTTGACAGCGAGCGTCAACAACAAGCCAACACCCTCTACATACTTTTAGTATATTGTCTATGAAACTATTGCTAGAGTAAAAAATAGTATTTTAAGCGACAAAATATTCATATTGTCAAAAACCATTAGAAAATAATTATAATATTACATACCTTCTTACTACAATATAATTATAGTAAGTAGCAGTGGCGGTTCTGCGGACTGGGCTAGGTTGATTAAATTCTTAGCAAAAATATGTAGTAAAAATAATTTTAAATGATTTAGTAAAAACACACAATTTGGACGCTGTATGTAGAAATATCAAAACCAAACTGCGTTAAAATACTATTGTATTAAAGTTTAAGCCAAGCTGGGTGGTCTAAAACAAAAAAGCCTTTTCATACAACTTCAAGGTTACGAAAATAAAATTTAGCTACAAACATATTTAAAAATTATAAACTAAGAGATAACATTCTTCTTTAAATAAATACTCAGCCCAACATTTTTTCTGAGAAGCAAAGCCAGCAATTCCTTTTTCATCAAAATTTGGAACGTTCCTTAAATTTGTCTTCTACTAAGGAATTAATTTTAAATTGGAAAGAAAATGTATGAAGAGGAGGAAACTATAGAGAATTTTTATCATTATATCATATAAGTTTGAGTAGATGTGGATTTATAATTTTTGTTGTTCATTTGAACCCGCCTTGCTGAATTTTAATTTTAATACAAAACACAATCGTAGTTCTTTTAATTCTTAATATGCATGTTCAAGAAAATTCAATAATTTATCTTATAATGATAAAAGTTACGTTGTACATAAACAGTGGATTTGTTTTGTTTATACAGCATCCGAATTGCTATTTGTTTTTATTAAATTTTGGCTGACAATTTCAGGGCGGGCTGAGTCCACCTAACCCAGTTCGTAAAACCGCCACTGAATTATATTTGTAGCTTTTGTAAGACGAAATACCGGGAGCCGGTAAATTGCTCGAATGGAAATTGCTCGAATTACAAATTATTCGAATTGCTTGGTTATTTAAACGATTTTTCACGACTTTTTCTACGAATTTCCTTTTTATCTTGTGCGACACTTGTTTAGAGAGTGAAATAAAAAAGTAATTTTCGTAAGTATTTATTTTAACCGTGTTCGCTCAAAATGCGGAACATATAATCTTTTAATGGAGTTTATCTCAACAGAAGTGTTTCTACGAGAACTGCTTATTAATTAGTTACTCAAACTGTTTATATATATTTCCAGAACACATAGAAGACTAGGGCTAAGACAGAACAAACGGACAGAACAAACGGAAACAAATTGATTATCTTGTTATTCGAGCAATTTCCATTCGAGCAATTTACCGGGAACCCACCTAACCCAGTTCGTAAAACCGCCACTGAATTATATTTGTAGTTTTTGTAAGACGAAATACCTACCAAACCATATATAAAATAATATTTGTAGGACTGAAATACTTTTTAACTTATGCTTAAATCATATATTATTCATAATAAATTTATAATGTTTAAATCTTTTGCTTATTTCTAATCTGAAATATATTTGGCATTCGTAACATAAGATATTAAATAATAATTTGAATATGGAAAATATTAAAATGTAAGGGATTTTCGGTATCCGGAGTATTCTCTGTACGTAAGAACCCGTTCATCGAAATGCTTATATTACAAGGATTGGCAGAGATGAGTATGCAATGATGCGATTGCCCACCAGGGTTTTAAAACACCCCTCAATATAAAACAAATACTAAATCGTACCCGTTTTAGTTTTTCTTTATACACATATCCATGGCCGCTCCCAATGTGGAGCATATGACTTCCGAATGGAGGTATCTCAACTGCAGCTTTTCTATGTGAACTGTTTGTTACACAGTCACTCAACTTATCTTTTTTGAATCATATAGAATACGATACATAATTACAACGAACAATTCATACAAACATCAAAATGAAATGAAATGTACTATTATTTATTATTATTAGAGTGTATACAAATAATTTTAATACTCCATTTATGCGCCTCTGATGGTTTGCGTCCTAGGCGGTTGCCTATTTCACCTGTATGGTGACGCCGGCCCTGATCGTACCCGTTAATATTTAACACAGGTTTTAGTAACTTTTTGAAATTCACACTCTGTAATAATTAATTATTGAAAAATCAGGCCTCGGCATCTATAGGAGTAGACCTAATCAAGAAATCCGATATAGATTGAAATAAAAACATATTATTTTGTAAAAAAAGCATCATTTTATTTTTTCATTAAACCATTATTTTTAATAAATAAACATAATCAAAATTCATCTACGTCGGTACGCGTGGTGTTAGGAGGACTCTCAATCCATCTTTCGGTCTTAAAATAAGTTCTCCGAGAAGTGTGAGGTCTTCACGACGATCTACGGACTCGATTTTATATTTTCTCAGCACAGTCGATAAGACCATTTTTTCCTCAAGTATTGCAAATCTTTGTCCTAAAACCAAAAATATTATAATGAATTATCACAATAATAAATGTCAAAAATGAATTAATAAACTTTATATTAACTACTGTCAGTACGTCAAGGCAGAACCAGTGGCGTAGCAAGGGGGACGCGGCAGGAGCGGACCGCCCCGGGCGGCAATTTTTACTAATTAAATGTTTTACATATATATACGAGATATTTAATTTATTTTAAATTCTAACAGGATTCCATCAAGAATATTTTTTGTCTGGCCGCCCCAACAGCTTTAAAAAGATCATCCGGCCCGTTTTTCAAAAAGTTTGGTGGCCCCTAGTTTAGAGAGTATTACTATGATATGATAAAACAAATCATATTATATAAATAATAGCCATAAAGCTGAAAAACAGTATTGAAATAAATAACAACAGTATAGTACTCATTTTATTTACTGTCTATACTCAATAGCAGTTATGCACAACCTTTTTTGCAGAAAGACCACTTCATCAATTATCAGATGAAAAATAGCGACATCAGTAAATATATTGTGAATAGGGTGTTTTTTAAGGTTCGTTTCTGTAACAAGCAAAACTTTTTCAAGTGACAGTAAATTTGACAGCTGAATCCTTATGTGCCATTTCTCCATGAATAGACTGATGCCAGAACAACGCTTGAAATTTGTCGAAATTTATTATAAAATTCGTGGTTCAATTGAATATATATAGAATATAAAGTCATATTTTTTACCAATGCAGTTACGCGGTCCAGCGCTGAAAGGTATATAAGAGTAAGGATGCCTTCCTCGGCAATTTTCTGGCGTAAACCGCTCGGGGTCAAATATTTCCGGATTGGGAAATACTTTGGCGTCTCGGTGAAGCATGTAAGTAATTATCAATGCTGTTGTCCCAGCTGGTACCAAATACTCACCTAAAATGTTAATAGAACATATTTTATAAGTGCATGCATTTCACTTTGTATCTTGAGAGTAGAATGAACGAATACTTTATTAGTTTGGTGTATCAGTGAGGTTGTCTCTATAAGAGTTTGTCAGTTTTCAAACACTGTTTAAGTTTAGAAAAGTTTTAATTTAAAAACGTAAATATTTTTATTCGAAGCTGCCTTGGTAACTCATACGAGATGAATTGAAGACCTCAATTGCAAAACCTACCAAAAGACCATTTTTGATTTTTTTCAAATTTTGATGCCAACTTGTTCTCTATTTCAATACCTACACAATCGCTGATATAGCCATGTCTAATACAAGCATTAAATAAAATATAAATACACAAATTAATTCTTAAAATATATTTCACAATTTTATCCCATTTCGATCCTCTTTAAATTACTGTTGTGACGGCAATGTTTATTTCTATAGAATAGCAACTCAGGCAACATTTTCCAAAAAAAAAACAAATTTCGAAAGTTAAAATGTCAAGAATATTTTCTTCATTGAAGTAGGTATGTTGTGTAGTGATACAATAATATTGTACATATCATACATAATTAAAATATTGCAGTAATATATCTAATACCAATTTGAACGTCTTCTTTCAGGTATCTTGCAATGAGAGGTACGCTAGGAAATAATCGTAGTGCCTCTTTTATGCAGCATTCCAAATATTTCATTTCGAACAACTCATTCATGGTAGGCTTTCGGTCTGAATCTCCGCCAAAAATCGAATCCATTTCTTCAATGACTCTTTGCTGGATCTCTGGGTGGCATCCAATTAAAAATAAGCTCCAACTCAAACCAGCTGAGGTCGTGTCATGACCCTGAAAGAAAGTATAAGAGCTGTTTTTATTCAATCATCAATGCTTTTGTTGATTTTATTTTTAAAAATAATCTCTTTGAAAGTAATCATAAAATCTCCCTAATCTTAGCAGCCAGCGGTCACTATTTTTATATTTTGAGTAAATGATCACAGCAAATTCACGATAAAAAACTATGCGATCTAACATATTCTTTTCTTCTTGAATATTTATTCAAGAACACCTGATGTTTTATTTTGAAATGCTGAAGTGAATATTATGCCATGTTTATATTTATTTAAACATTTTTTTATTGATTTGAAACATATTTATTGAATGATAAATTTGGCAAACAAAATATGAGAATGTCAAATATATAAGGTACATTCAGACTACACAATATTGCTGACTTTACTTTCACAAAATAAAAAAATAATGACTACCAAGATTGCTTATTAAATATTTGCTAATTGTATAAGAGATTTTATTTTAGGAGTTGCACGGGCGATCGTCACAGTCAAGTGAGTCAAAATTAAGAAAACTTAGGGTTATTATTTTTGTGTAAATTATATAACGGGTGTTTACCTCAAACATGAAAGTATCCACTTCTTCTCTGATATCATCATTACTGAGAACAGTTCCATCTTCAGATGCTTCAATCAATAAATCTAAAAATGCAAGCTTCTTCTTCGCGTTTAGGTCTTCTTCGAAGTCAGCTGTTTCGTCGTTATTGTTGGCTTTTTCGATCCGGATCTCTTCTTTGCGCTCGCGGATTACTTTGTAGGAAAAATCGTGAAGAATCTTAAGACAACGCTGATGTCTCACATAACCATTTGTAAGTTTGAATATAAAGTTCGGCTGGAGCCACAGTTTTGACTGTCTATTCAGGACAATAGCCCCTAATCTAAAATAAAAAAATAATTTCTATTATCATTATAATTTAAATCAGGAGCATTTTGCTCATCGCGAATATTATCAATTGATGAAATGTAAAACGAAACAAGGTTATTTATATTAAATTAGGTAAAAGTATTAGCATGTTATGACGTACAATTTTTAAAAGAAATGGTTAAATAATGAGACAAATAACAAATGATTTACACAAAATTATCTTTAATTATTTTTTAGTACCTCTTACTAAGAAATATAACTAATTTTTAATGAAATATAAAACCCAAATTAAAAATGAATTAACTTACAAAGCTGAAAATTACATACAATTGAATTCAAAAGTAAATCTTAAATAATCATCGAAACTAGCATTTTTCAATTAATTAATTTATATCGACAATAATGTAATAGTAGGGAAAGTAATAGCAAAATAAATGATTCTTTAAAGTTTAAGTAAAGCTGAAGTTAATATTATGATGATTTCAGTGAGGAATTATTCTATAAGCCAAGAGTGCCCACCTTTTTTGCCCTAGGATCGACTTTTCAATCTTAAGATTTCTCGCGATCGACTTCCAACATGATTCTTATAAGAAATTTTATTTAGGGTTTTTTCTTAAATTTGAATCGTTTAAACTATGTACATTCTCACAGATTTTGTCACTAACGACCCGGGTTTCGCCTTTCGGCATCTTCATGCGTTCAAGTGCACGGATGAACTTGAACTGACCTCAGCCGAAAGCCGAAACCCGGGTCGTTAGTGACAAAATCTGTGAGAATGTACATAGTTCAAACGATTCAAATTTAAAATTGAAATTCCACCAAGCACCTTCAGTCGAAATCTTAAATTATGGTTTTTCCCTTCTTCAAATATAGACATGTTTATTTTAAATGCGAAATACATATCATTAGATAGGTATATGCATACAAAATAATTAAATTTGAGTATTTTTGTATATTTTATATTTAAATTATGTATTTTTTAGAAATTCATGGAAGCTTTCGGGATCAACCAAATTTTGCTTTGGGATCGACTGGTCGATTGCAATCTATCGGTTGGGCATTCCTGCTATAAGCGAATGAGTCGCGCGCTTGGGGCCTTCGAATCTTTGGGATCTCAAAAAAAGTTTATATTATGTAACTTGTATACTTTTAGCTAAGATTTTAATACGTTTGTATTATTTTATATGCAATTTTCAGCCGTTTTTCCGTTTTGCGGAAAACGGGGCCGCCAAATTTTATTGCGGCTGGGGCCTCCCATGTGCTTAATCCACCACTGGATAAGTTTCCGTTTTTAGTATTGTGTTTGAAAGAACTGATATGGGCTTCCGTTAAAATATTTCAAACATCCTGGATTGAAAAAAAACATGTTTTCTTTACCTGAGAGCTAGTAAGTAAAGAGTTCAGTTGATAATTCTCGCAAAAAAATATAAATTTAAATTAAATTTTCTAAACAGTTTTATAAGATATTTTCATAAAATAAAAATAATATGTTGTTTGTGTATATTTACGCCATACAGTCAATTAATATGAATAGGTATGCCGCAACAATTCGAAGCCATTAGAACATTTCCATATTCCACATCACTAAATTGTGATCGAGTGAACATTTGACTGACGTATCATGATTGCCTTTCATATTATACTACTGTCTGTTTATTTCAAACAATCAATTTAGAGAGATGTACGTATACAAAACGTTATTCACGAGGGAGAACCGAAATAATAATTTTATCTCTCACAAAAATGTAACGCAAGAGTTGCTCCATTTTCCGAACGAGTGAACAAATAAATTTGCTGAGCGAACGCCAGACAGACAAGGTACAGGCAACAGGCTATACGCCAATGCTCAATATGTTGCCGTACCGAGTGAAGTAAGGCACGAATCGGGATAATAGTTTGTTTACTTACTCATAGATGGCTTTGACGTAGTCGGAATCACTATTACTCTGCGCGTTCAATTTTTGACCCATAGCAGTTTCTAGGAATAAAAACAGGTATTAAAATTATTATGTCGATTATTTGAATATTTTTTGACCAGTTTCGTGTGGAAAAATAAATTTTAGATGGAACATGGTTAGATTATTTTTTAAAATTTGGTATTTATCATTTTACTCAATAATGGGGAAATGAATGACCGTCCATTTAATGAAATTATATACTTCAATATTATTTGTATAACATGTTCGTTCCATAAGTAAATTTTCGAAAAAAAATGTAGTCGGCAACTATTTCAATAATTTAAAGAAAATATACGGTATATATCTCTACTATTATAGTCAGCATCTTAGAGACAAGTAAAGCAAGACTAATAACCTGTTTTTGGCATCCGCTTGACAGTGCATTTTTAAGAAAATGACATGTATTTAAATATACGGAAATTACTGACAATATCACATATACTTATATAACCTGGAATTAAAATTTTCATAATTCATTAAGAGCACGATTGGGACTCGAAACGTTTACCGCTTACACGTAAATTAAGTGTCGTCAAGGGTGAGGGTTCGGAGGGACTCGCGCGTGCCCCTTGTTAATTTAAGAGATAATAATATTCTCAGATCAAATTAGTACATGACTACAATTTCTTATTTATTTATTATGTACGATAGCTTCAGTATACACAGTAGTACATTTTTACCCATTTATATCGATTAGTTTACGGTATATTTGATATTGTTACATATTACACAAGTGTATTAAGTAACAATCGATTGCTTATTTAAGTATTGCATATAATTGCATAGGAGCAATACAAAAATTCACTGCTCCCCCAGAACACCGAGAATTGCATTGAGCTTTAGTGAGCCCCTTGTTAACGTATTGGCAGCCCACCGCTGAGTTTCGTTCATATATGAAGAGCTTGGTATCAATAATGACCAGATCCACAATTTCCCGAACTGAAAAATACACCTATTCTTATAAAAACTTTGATGGTTTTAAGGTCACATTTTGACACTTGATTGCATGGAAACTACGAGGTTTTTAGCGACGTTAAAAATTAAATTCCATTATTTTAAATCAGTACTCCAATATTGTATCGATAACTCTTGATCCCAAGCTGCTTATATGGCGTCACACTCCAGGAGAGAAGGAGCCTGGTATTATGTAATATGTGATGATAATTTAAAAGTGTAAAATGTAAATATTCTGTTAAAAAAAAACTGAAAACGGCACAAACATGCTTTGTAACTTTTAAGCATTTAGGGGAGGTGGAATAAATAAAGTAGTCAAAATTGTGTGACGTCATATATGGATGGCTCTTTAATATCTTATTGGTCAGTATAAATATTACGTTTGGTCAGTAGAAACATAGAGAGATTAGAATTTCTTTTAAATTTGGTCAACAGCCGTGATTATAACATGTGGTAAGGTTAGGTTTGGTTTGAATGTACCATACAACTTGCCTTGAGGTTAAAATACAGATCAATAATATAAACACTTGCCAGTTAATATATAAACTGGACATCTAATGTTCAATACTCTCCAGAAGATTATTTAAATTCTGTCCAGATAGATACAAGCCGTAAATTATCTAATTTGAAATTGCAAATTGGCTGTTGCGGTCAGTAATAACTAAAACATATCAAATATAGTGCCTTTGGTATTAGATACTTCGATTATTTTGAAAGCTATACGGCTTAATGTAGAATTAATAGATGTTGATAGCAGTGGCGGCCGGTGACAAGAATATTAGGAGGCGCAAAAAATGATTGACTTAATATGTTTTAATTTAAGATTTCGACTGAAGGTGCTCGGTGGAATTTCAATATTTTATTTGAATTGTTCAAATTATGTACATTTACACAGATTTTGTCAGTTCAAGTTCATCCGAAACCCGGGTCGTAAGTGGTAAAATCTGTGTGAATGTACTTAATTTTAACCATTCAAATTTACTTTGACTTGATATGTGTTTAGTTATCGCTGAATATTTGAATAAATACAAGGGGTTCATTGCTCAATTGCCACCATTAGCCAGCCGGTTGATAGATTAAAAAATTCTCACCGCAAATTATGTCAAGCGTACACAGTGTCACATAAGGGAATATGTTAAATGGTCCATTGCCTACTTCAACGCTCAATTTTTTCACTAACGTATCGCTGTGTTCATAAAATATGTCGATGAAGTTGTCTAAAATTTTGAAATGAAACGCGGGTGTCAGAATCTGAAATTAAATAAAAAAGTATCAATTTAAAAGAAATTATTTCATGAATATAGGAATGTTTTGGCTTAACAATATGTAAATTTAAACACGTACCTTTCTTCTGGACTTCCACTTTGGTCCAGAGCTTGTCAAAAGGCCAGTCCCTAACCATGGTCTTAAGTACAAATATTCTGAACTTTTGTTGATGTGTTTGTTACTGCTTAAAATGGGCTGAAATGAATTTTTAACCAAAAATTATATTTGTCATCCAAAAAAATCATTCTAGAGAAAAAAAGTTTTGTAACACATATTTAAGCTTGAAGTCTATGTCTTTTGTATAGAAACACTATAAAGCAATAATATTTTCCATGATGAATCATTATTCCGAAACAACTTACATTTTTCATTTAACTACCAAATTTTTCTTATCATGATGAAACAAAAATTATATAATATAAAATAGCACCTTTACACAAAATGATAATGCTTGTAATATTATAATATCATGTCAAATTTTATTAAAGTTCACGGTGTAACGATTTTTGCACTACACGATGATGATAATGTGTTAAATCAGTGTTCTTCAACCTTGGTCCGCGGACCGGCACCGGTCCGCGATCATTTTTATGCTTCGAATTTTTTTTGACTCGAATATCTCGTTTGTAATAAAAATGAGAAAATTTGATTACAAAAAATCACCAAAAATAAAATAGTTTTATTAGTTTTCATGAATAAAATTCTATGTAACATTGAGTTGACAATTCAAATTCTACTTTTTGAATATATAATTCTAAGCAAACATGTACAGTTGTACAGTCAATTCTCGACTCACAACAGTTTCCGTTACGCCACCTTCAACGTAAGTCGAAACGGTCCTAGGATTTTTTTTCAAAGAAGTTTCATAGAAATAAAAAAAATATTTAAAAATTTAAAAAATAAAAAATGGAGTCTGGCTGTGTCATGGACACGGCCGTGTGTTGTACGTGAATACGTCTCGTAATAGGTGATATTACACACCATTTTTATGTTGCCGGCACTGCTTGACTCAGTCATATAGTGTCTTAATGGTACCATTCAATTGCTCTTAAAAAGCCCTTTCCAACCGTATGCGATCTCTGTATTTCGATTTGGCTTTTTGACGCGTATAGCCCGACGTTATATATTTTTGATATATATTTTTTTATCGTAACACCTAATTATAGCCACAGTCACCATATTACACTATTTTTTTTATCTATAATCGATAGATGTTGTCAAAAGCTAACGATTGAAACTTAAACGAACATCGTTACTTCTTTGAGTCAAAAGTTATAGTAAATAGAAATCTCGATACGCAGCAAAAATACCTCAAAATAGCGGCGCTTCCCCCTCCACCCCACACGATGTATCACAGTCTTTACATAACGCAAATAAATTCTTTGATTCTTTAGCTATCGAGTGGTTTAATTGAATTTTGGATAACGATGATAGATATGAAGCTGCATCACCAAACTGTATCCCCCGATTTCGTTATCATTATTTTTTTTGAATTGCCTCCCTATGGAAGCAATTTTAAAAACGCATTCACGTCAAAATATAATGTACTGCATTAAAATTAAACATATGTATATTTATCCATAAATACGCCATATTATAACATTTATCTGGTTCAGTCGCGGTCGAATATTATTTTATAAAATATTTGAAAGAAACTGGAGTAAAAAATATTTTTAACTTATTTATACACCATTTTTAGTTAAAATAGTCGTATCTTGAGAACTGGCTGTGTATAAATATGTATATTTTTTTCATTTTTTACCAGTCCGCGAACGAAAAAAGGTTGAAGAACACTGTGTTAAATGACAGCAACATATTTTATGTAATTAATATTTAGGCAATTACTTTTTTTATCTTATTTTAGTGATGTAATTAAAAATTGGGATGCTCTCCAATTCATAAAAAAATCAGATCCGTTTACAATGTAAATTGCTCCCTCGATAAAGCACAGTACATACTAAGTTTGAACTTATCATTTTGGATGAAACATTTGAAGCATTCAAAGACTTACAGTAGATACATAAAACAATCTGAATGGATAAAATATTGTTTTTATTTGTTTTTCTTTTAATGTTTAGCGTTTTTGAAATTTAATATAACGAATTCATTGTTTTTTCTGTGACATTATTTGAGTTTCAGACAATATATTTAAATGTATTTTTAATATTTATATTAGTTAATACACATCACGAAAAATCTACAAATTAAATGTTTATTTGTATTGCAATGTATCGAACGATATAAACATAGTGAACAAAATAGATAACATTGCGAATTGACAAAGAAGTCAACCGAGTATGTTAATTAAAAATCAACTAAAAAAATAATAATTTATTTTATACTAGAAAATCCACTGCTAAAAAATGTCAATTTCAGAAATCCTACACTATTTTACAAACACGAGAGCCACGAAACGTCACATTCAAATCAAATTCGTATGGCGCTTTCATAGAAAGTTACGTAAATTTGAATCGTTGAAACTATGTACATTCTCACAGATTTTTGTCACCAACGACCCGGGTTTCCCCTTTCGGCATCTTCAGGCGTTCAAGTGCACGGATGAACTTGAACTGACGCTTAGTAAATGAATGTTTCGTGTTTATATAAGAAATAAATGTATCATTGAGCTTAGAGCCATTGCTGGCGACAAATAAATAAATATAATTATTGAAACTACTTACTACTCAAATCTGTGGGCATTCCCATAAGCTTATCCTTTTCGCCAGCAATGGCTCTAAGCTCATGATACATTTATTTCTTATATAAACACAAAAAAAAATAGGGAAGAAATCAATGACCGACCTGGTACCTATTTATTTACCACTACACCACTGGATATATACAAATACACAAATATTCATCGATCAAAAAAAAGCTTTCATATATTTTTTCTTGTTATTGATTGTAACATATATACGAATAAAAATACGTAAACAAATGCGTTGATAATATGTAATAAAATCACGTTTGATTGCCCATAAAGCAGTTTAATCATTGGAAAACATATAACGTTCTTTTCCTCGTAAAACTATTATCATATTGTATATGAGTATAGATGGAAATACACACCTCTACAGTGGAGGCATCTGAGACTAGGATATAAGGTTTTATTCCCATCCATCCCTTGTTTAATCCTTGCTGTACACCCCACATACTTCTCACCCCCGTTATTCTTTGGTACACCTCTGTAACAATGAGAAAATGTAAGATTAAATAAATTTAATAGTATAATTGTAAACGCACGATTAACCAAAGGTTTTCATCCAGTCACCGATTTCGTATATTAACACAAAATAATAATTTAATGAAATTTTCAAACAGGATTCCAACAAGAATATTTTTTGTTAAAAAAATATCCGGCTTGCTTTTCGAAAAGTTTGGTGACCCCTTTGAGCTGGTCGAAACCAAGGATACTCAACTTTTTATTGTTCGACTATTCGAATATAAATGTTTCATGACGATCCGAAAAAAAATCTTATAATTACATATTTTCTTCAATTATTCACAGAATTTGGGGCCCTCATACAAATGTCACGCAAGACTGCTTTTTATATTTAAAAAATTAGGCTCTAATTTTCACTGGGTCCTCATGCATTGAATTACTATTAAGTGCCTATTCCGCTGCCTATATTAAAAAAGGCAACAAAATAAATGGTCAGAATTTAAATCAATTTCTGGTCAGAATTTAAATCAACTTTTGGTCATAATAAAATTCAATTTTTGGTCAGAATAAAAATGTTAACGGTCAGAATAAAAATACTAACGGTCAGAATAAAAATAATAAACGGTCAGAATAAAATTAATAAACGGTCAGAATAAAATTAATAAACGGTCAGAATAAAATTAATATACGGTCAGAATAAAATCTATTGTACGGTCAAATCTTATAAATATTTCGGTCAGAATAAAAAAAAAAATGAAATTAATAATCCTTTTTTTTCAACATTCATGTTATGTGTGGAAAAGCAGACTCTTATAATGAGTCATTATTATTACAAATAACGCATCATCTGATTACATACCACTCGGTTTGTTTATATAAAGGTAGGGATCCACCGAAGTGCAGTGGATGTAGGATTCCAAGAGGAACCAAGGCTTTATGATGAATGTTGTTAGTTTTCACTTTTTTAAATTCAAATAAAAAATACTAAAAATAGTGTTTTCCTTACAATAAGTGTATTATATCGACTGTAGAAAGGGAAAAGGACGTAACCCACACATATCAAAATTTATAAAGGGCGCAAAAACGTGTTTTGATGATTTTGGGCCATATGCAAATTAATAATTAATTGAAGTGCACGGAGACTTCTAAACTGGTGTTTAATTGACATAATCTAATTATCTAGGAAAAATAGAAATTATCTAGGAAAAACCTTTATTTCAGTATTTTTTCTTCGTTTTAATTTTTTACAAGATCATCTTTTTCAAACTTAAAAGTTAAATTTAGATACTAATTCGGCATTTTCAGCTTCCATCCTTTTGACAGAATGTGTGTCAAGTTGTATACATTGTGATTATCGAAAAAAAAGCTGTTTTGGAAAATTGAGGGTTACGTCCTTTTTCCTTTCCACAGTCGCTATGAAATGTACCATAGCAATTATTTATCTAAATGTTCTTTCCAAAAATATTATCCTTTCCTCTCTTCAGAGCAGATCACAATGTATCGAATTGTACAAATAATAAAAAATAGTTGCAACTTTTAGATTATTTAAAATTATTTAATAACCAAAAGAATATCGGTTAGGCGGAAATACCGTGAACATTTTTTTAAATAAAAACTTTTTTTGACACGAAACATACAAATGCCTGGATGTGGGAACCTAGTCTATGAAAACTGTCAATTCTTCCTTTGGGCGCGCAATAATAGTGATTCATTCAATGACCGTGGCGCTAATAGCAACGCTCGTCCAATCGCCCATTGGACGATTTGCCGTAAGCAACTTCACTTTGCACCAATAGCAACGCAATACGATGACATCATATCATCAAAAAAAATCAGACAATCTGTCAAAATAAATATGACCGATTCCATTTAAATTCTGACCGATCCCATTTATATTCTGACCATTTAATATAAATTCTGACCATTTAATATTTATTCTGACCACTTAATATAAATTCTGACCATAAATTATTTATTCTGCCCTCTGTAATTCTG
Source organism: Himalopsyche anomala (assembly GCA_031772345.1). Taxonomy (NCBI): domain Eukaryota; kingdom Metazoa; phylum Arthropoda; class Insecta; order Trichoptera; family Rhyacophilidae; genus Himalopsyche; species Himalopsyche anomala. Next base: position 5,331,234 of record CM062828.1, read on the forward strand.
ACCGATACATTATGACCATTTAATATAAATTCTGACCAGTGTAATATAAATTCTGACCGATGTATTAAAAATTCTGACCGAAACTGAATTAAAATTCTGACCGTTTAAATACGAGCCATTAAAAAAGTCCCTCGAAGTGTCGTAAATTTAAACTATAACTTTTTCAATATTTTTGCAGAACTTTTTTTTTTAGTATGTATCGATATGAACAGTATTATAAATACAAAATGACTGTAGAAAATATCATTTTTGGCTAATTATTACGGATGTTATTACAAAAACTGAAGATTTATAATTCGAATATTTTTAAAAATTATTGTACCCAACACTTAAAAATGTTTATCAAGAATCGAAACTTCAAAGGCAAGATTAATATAATTCAAGGTCAAGAATTTTGTAATAATGTTTTAAATAATGAAAATTTAAATTATTAAAAAAAAAATACACATGTAGAGATTCACTTTTTTTTACTCGAGTCTCGCATTTTAAAATAAAGAAATTTGATGATTTGAATCAGAAGGGAAATCGTGGTATAAATATATCGTTAAAAATATGTAATTCTTTGCCGCAAAATTTTCGTATTTGGAATGATGAAAATTTACAAAGCTGTCAAATTGGCTGTAGCTTGCAGTGTTGCTAATTCTAAAAACAAAAACCTCTCAACAACGCATGTTTTTATTTCATAAGTATCAATTTCACAGGAGAAAGTTCTTCGTCGTGTTATCACGTGTACTTTGAAATAAATAACGCCATATAGATAGATAGTTTGATAATATAAAGATTACAATACCATTAACTCAACGGATTTGTACCGCCCCTCTAGGCATTCAAAATATTTCTTGGAGCTATTTATATGAAACTAAGCTGACTACTTGTGAAGCAATTTAATGATATCACAACTACTGTTATATCTAAATAAAATTCATGACACGGCAAAAACTTGCTCAAAAATGTAGACATTAGAAAATAGTTTTCAAATGCATCTATTATTGACATAGATTCGTTTAGGTTGGATACCGGTTTCTTTATTGTAAATAAAATTGCTACACCCGAGTTCAATATTAAATTAACAAACGCGAGTTGGCGTCAAAATAAAACTGTAGTAGGGATTGAATTATCGGTATTACAAAGCCGGTTTTTCGACATCAAATTACCGAGTAACACAAACACTGAGTTTCAATTGTTTGCATTACCGGTATCATTATTTTTTTTACCAGAATGTATTTTATATTAATTAACTTTTAAAAATGTACATATTTATTTTCATAGTCAAAATTAAATAAAGAAAAAGTCCATAAAAAAAATACAGAGAACCGCACGTTCGTAAAATGTACTGACGTATGTATTTATAATATTTCAACACTTCATGATTATAAACGGTGTTAAAATAAATTAATATTTTTAAATATTAATTTGTAAATGACTTTTTAACAACTGCCTAATTTAAAATACACAATATATAATATTTTACATCCATTTTTTTTCAATAACATTTTATTTCTTGTTTTTTTTTAAAAATATCTTTTATACTCGGAGACGTTGTTATAACGAATAAATAAATACTATTGATTTATAAAATATTTAATTTTCATCATATACAAGTATATCCGATTTATGAAATGTAAACGGAATAAGCGATTCTCCAATAAACCATATATATAAATTAAATGATTTTGATATTTAAGATTTATTGTACGATTTATCGGTGATATTAATGAGTTTTTAAAGATATTTATTGTAAAATGTGTTTGTTTTTTTTTTGTTTTGCCATATAATACACCATTAACTCGATTTACACGAGACTAGCTTTACGCTGTTCAACTTTAACGTACTCAAGAAAACAATATTTTTTCAATAATATTTAAATAATACTCAAAAATCAATAATAGATTATTTAAAAAAATATATTTATAACGATTTTAAACCGATTCTCATAAACCATTTGGTTAGATTAAAATATAAGATAGAGAAAGATGAATATTTTTTTATCCCGTGTTTTGTTTTATAAATAATGTATTACCTATAACATTAAAAACAAATTAATATTTATTGTAAAATAATAATATATAAATTTTCACCCCTCACAATTTTTTTGTTATTAATTGCTGTAAGAGAATGTCGAATGTACAACTGTACATATAATTTAAAATGTATACTATGAATTAACTTAACGTGTTTTTTTTTTGTAACCTTTCTATCAATATTTTTTGAATTATATGCTTCGATTAACACGATTTTTTTTAACCTGTCAGTATACCTTCCATTTTTGTATGCAATAAATATATGCGTCGATTTATTTAAATTCACTTTCCACGAACTTTTGCTGTACCTATCCACCGCGTAACTCGGACGTAAATTACCTGAGCAAGGTTGCACTTAATGTACATACATGTTTAGTTCTATTGTAACCAGGAGTGTGCTGGAGTGGGATCGGAGGGGCTCGCACGAGCCCCTTGTTAAAATTTTCTTTGGCCAGCGAGCCTCTTGTTAATTGAAGAGAAAACAATATTCTCAGATCAAGTTAGTATTTAACTGCAAATTCTGACTTATATATTATCTACGACATCTTCAGTATACACAGTAGTTCATTTTTAGGCATATACATTGACAAGTCTACGATAAATTGCATATTGTTACATATTATAGGTGTGTTAAGTAACAATCGATTGCGTATTATAGTATTGTATATCATTGCATCGAAGTGATAATTTTTTTACTCCTTCCTCAGAAAACCGATAATTGCTCTCAGATTAAGCGAGTTCCTTGTTAACATATTGCCAGTCCACCGCTGATTGTAACTATTATGATTGAAACATATTTATTCTTTAACACTTAACATATTATAGACGCCAGTAAAATCTTTTTCAAGAAATAGTATTCGTAGAAATATGTACAAATACCGGTTTTATTTCGGTGTCTATGGTAAATCTTACTATTTAACGTGGTATATATCAAATACCTTCGTAAGGTCATTGTTGGTTTATGATTTATATCCGAAATTTTATTCACGGTGGCGTGCGTTTCTTGATGACACACATTTTAGTATTTTTATTTTGTGAAATATTTTTATACTGAGTGGCAACATTTTAGTGATTTGTTTTCGGTTCTTATTTAAATGCTCATAATATATTGGTCAGTGTACAGAGGACAGAATAAATAATTAATGGTCAGAATTTATACAAAATAGTCATAATTTAAATGAAATTTAAAAAAACCTAACCTAACTTAACCAAATTGGTTATAGAATTTGACAGTATAATATTTTTATTCCGACCAAAAATTGAATTTTATTCGGACCGAAAGTTTATTTGAATTCTGACCAAAAATTAAATTAAACCTCTGACTATTTATTTTGTTCCCCTTGTTGTTATTGCGTTGGCCTTTGCGGTGAAGTGGTAAAATCGTTGTACTATCATTCAGATGAGTCTAATTTCAAGACCCGGCAAGGTATCGAATATAATAAATTTCAATTTGAGAGCTTTGATATGGGTGAGTGAGGTGTCATTTCTATTGGAGTAAACCTCGAATGACGCAAAAAAAACTTACAAATTAAAGTCATCTTGACATGTATAATAAATTTTATAATGTCATACACACACAGCTTTTCAAGCCACATTTAAAAGAATGCCTCACTATATTATCTCCAAAGCAAACCCTTTGGTCTAAGACAGGGGTTGCTAACTAATAGTCCGTGGACCACTGATGTTTCCGGCAAAATATTGCATAATTTTATTTACCAAAGTTATTATATAATGTTAGTTATATACAAGTAAATATAACTTTTATGATTAAACTTTTCCAAATTTATGTTTGTACATTTAAAAAAAAAGACTGTAGTAAGTGGTCCGGAGAATTAAAAAAAAGAGTTATGTCTTCCGTCAGGCCCAAAAAGCTGTCTGCAGTTAGTATAGAACAGAGGTGCGCAACCGATCGATCGGAAAGCAATATTTGCCCGACCCGAAAACCATTTTCTCGATCCATCCAAAAAGTTGTTTTTATAAATAATATGTTAAAAAAAATACGAATTTACCAAAATCAAATTTCTTTGTAAGCAAATTTCTTATGATATTTAGTTTTAAGTTGGGAAAAAAACCCATTTTTTTTTATTAGAGTCATATTAGGTGTCGACCGCGAGAAAACTTGAAATTGAACAGTAGATTCTGGCGCAAAAAAGGTTGCCCATCCTTGGTATAGAATATCGCTAAATGGTTTTATTTGTGTTTTATATTTTTGTATGTAATGTTTTCATGCTTTCCAGTCTTGTAGATTCTTTAAAATCGTGTCGAAAACAGATAAACCTTCCTTAACTCAAGCCGTTTACTTTGGACTCATTTGATATTTTGTCCAGCTACAAAACACAGAGCTTACAAAATAATCAATTTATAGAAAAATCGTTGAGAAAAATTTGGAAGTAAATTATTTGATTAAATTAAGTATCGGATTTAATGATATTAAAGTTTTATTTTTAGGTACAATACAGTTTTTAATAAGAAATAAATCATGTCAAATAATCGATACCTTTTGTTTATATTTATTTCTAGACTAGAGTCAATTTTGTAACAAGGTATATAAATGGGAAAAAATAATAAATATCTAATTTACGTAAATTTATTTCGTATTGCATTTATTTGTATGATATTGAAATTTTTTTTTTAAAACCAACCATAATAAAATTAGCATTTAAATGTGATTGTATGACGGTTGCAAAGTAACTTTTGAATGTCTTTAAAATTTGAAAATTACATCAACTGGGGAGTATATTAATATATAAGTTCATAATAATACATCATGGCCATAAAAATAAGACACTGTCTATTTCATCAAGAAACTATGACCTCTGTTGTAATTGACCCCGTTCTAAGCAGAACATAATTAACTACTCATTGAAATATTTTTAATTTAAACAATATTGGTTTTCAAAAATGAAAATATGATTTAATTAAAGTGAAAAAAAATGCAACAATTTATAACTGTTTATATAAAAACAAATATTTAAATAAACCGGTTTTCAAATTCCAATATTTCCTAAAATTCAGCTTAAGCCCGTTAAACCGGTCATCATGACAAAAAGTACTGTAGTTTACGACATTTTTATTCGCTCTTCCTCCTCGTTTATCGGGTACGTAGTCAACATGCCAGACCTCACGGGTTCGAATCCCAGTACGAAAAACATTTTTTCAATCGATTTATAGTCGAATGCATAGATGTTTGTGATGTCTAAAAAATAATTTCCCTCACCCATCAATCCAATTCTTAAATTAACTAGCGTAGAAAGAGCGATTGGACAACCAATAGTTCTACCCTAGCCTCATTATTTCTATCCCTACTTTCTTCGTTAGAAAAAGAGGTTCAGCAACTGGGTAACAATCATTTTTCGTAAAAAAAATCTGTTAATATATCTCTATTGTAAGGCCATACGTCTCACATTGAAAGCGGACATTTTTTTTTTCTTCAGAACATATGTTCAAAAATATTTTCAAATTAACCAAAATTTTTAACGCATTCATTGATGTTTGTTAAAATCAAACCAAATATTAAGATTTTTAATGAAATACAATAAGAAAAAAAACTTGCAAATGAAAGTCGCAAATTCAACCAAATAATCTGTTTTTGAAAACCGGCAAGCCCTAACTAAAATCCATGGGAATTATTAAAACCGTTAGATATTTCTGTTATTTTACTGAAAACAGGATGCATAATATTTAAATGCTTATTTGAAACAAAATGATGCTCCAAAACAACGCACAAAGTGTTATTTTATTGTCTAGGCTTTTTTTTAAACTGCACATGGAGAACATTGTAATATCTGATTTTGTGATGTTCATCACTCATCATTATTTATAATGTTTTTTCATTCTAAATATGAAGTTTTCATAAGATAAAGGACTAAGTCCAACACTTTTTATATGTATTCATTTGAATTGGATTCGACTTTCTGTCAAAGTTGTAGTTGACATATTCTTGCGTTGTGCCATCATATATATATGTATATATTATTCATATAAATGACATATTATTAGGAAAGCAAAATTAGAAAACCAAGAGAACTTGATTCGTCAGCCTTGTGATCATCTGTCATGTGTCAATTTGAGTGGATGTCGGAAAAAATATATTTTTAAATTTTTCAGAATTATAAAACGAATATTTTTGATTATTTTCAATGCCACATCATCATCTTTTATTAACGAAATTGTCTTTTTTTATACTTCAATAATTATGAAATAATGAATTCTTGTTTAGCACAACTTGTTCATTGTAGACGTAAACATATGTAATAAATTGATAATGATACGCTTCGATACAACCCATCAATCAAGATTTCGATAGTGATCGATATTATCCATTTTCAATTGAATAAAATACATGAATAAATAAGTAATATTCAGCTTTATCAGCCGATTCAAATAGTTTACTCTTTCTAAAACATCTTAGAGGAGTGGCTTTTCATTAATTTTATACAATTTAATTAAATATAACAAACTAATGTTACAATAACTTAAATTTAAAAAAATGTTCTACTTATCCATCCTTACACTAGATAAATAATGTAAAAATATTAATATAACTATATATATTTCGAGAAAAATATATTTCGTATAATTCAAAATTAAATATATAAGTTTATATTATATTAATATGTTGTTTGTTGCTTGACATGTATATATTCTTTAAGCATAAAAATATAAAATTAAATATTTTTTTGCGTAAAAGCTTTTTTGCAAAAAAATGACTGATTGGATGAAATGAATTAAATTACAAGACAGCTTCTAATAGAGACAGAAACACTTATTATGAAGAGCAACAGAATTAAAAACTCATTTTTATTTGGAAGCATTGATAGTTTCACAGTTTATTATTTTATAGAAGTATGTTGTTTATTCATTAGCAAACATTGTTACCGTTCGTATCTTCCTAAATAAATATTTAATATTTATCCATTGACATATTTAAACAAATCGTATTTTCTTAATTAGTATTTTGGTTTACAAGTAAGAGAACCAAAATTATTAAATTGTCAAGACATCGGACTTGTAATAGAGATGGAAATAAAAGCTCTGTTCTTCTGCTTACTTCTGACGGTTTGCTGACGGTTTGCAAACTGTTTTCGAACTAGATTCTAAAAGCTTTCAATTCGATTCTATTTCGAAAACAGTTGGCAAGCCGTCAGCAAACCGTCTGAAATACTCAGAAGAACAGAGCTAATAAAATTATTATCGACGGCAAAAGAATTAAAAACACACTTGAATTTAGAAACAGTGGTGCTTTGACAGTTTATTGCATATTTATATTCTTACATATTCTAATTACATAGGAAAACTATACGCATTTGAATTTGGAAAACAGATTCACACAATAACGTGCCGCTAAAACAAAAGATTGTTTATTCGAATAAGTAATCGTTCTAATTTAGAACCATAGATAAAAGTTGCAGTAATAAAGTAATTTTGAAATTGTTCGACTTGACAATTTGGAAATATTTAATGGTATTGCAACGCCGTAAATATATTTAAATGTATTTATCATTCTAATAAGCTTAATGTAATATAAAAATTCCGTCTTGGTTTTTACGTAAACGAACGATTTGGCAAACTAAAATTTTCGCTGTCAAACCGGTCACTATTTGAATATATTAAATTCGGAGGACGTTTTGTGTTTTTCGTGTGTTGTAAACATATCGACTACAGTCAATATAGTAGGATTTGGTAATGAAATATTGATAATTGACTCACGCATTTTTTTTCAGTAGCTTTCCACAAACATATGACAGACAATTTCTTCACACTTTTTATTTTAATGCGTACCAAAATCTGTGTAATGTTTATTGGGAACAGACGTTCATTCATCATTTAAAAGTATTGTATCGGAGAAAAAATATGTTAAGCAGTGTTTATAATTAATATTAATGAAAAATATGTTTTTTTCATATTGATAATAAATAACTTTTAATATTGGTACTTACGGGGAGGAAAAACTGATAATATGTATCATATTAAATCAACTTTCGACAAACAAATACTAGAAACAAAGATTTTCAATAATCTTCTCAGATAAATAAGTGTTTCAACTGTAACCTTACTAGCAAGCGGTCATGATCTTACAAAAAACAATAGTTATAATTTTCTTATTTTTATGAAAAAGTTGTTTCGAAAAAAATTCTTATATGGATAAAAGACTTGTATTGTTACCCTGTACCATCGTTGTTATTCAGGCGATTAACTAACAACCAATCCTCTTAACATATGTATACAAACATATATTTTATAACAATTACCGCACTAAAAGTTAATTTTCGCTATATTGATTTTGGATATGGTAGCATTGCTAAAATTTATCTATGATAAATATTCAATGTTTTTTGTAACCTTTGAATTGGTATATTTTAATATTTGAACTTTGATAGTGAAATATTTTTTATTATACGCCTCATACCAAAACCAGACATGGAAAAATGCAAACCACAAGAGCGTAGGTCGTATCCCACTCGTCACCAAAAAGATAGCTCGGTCGGATTATGTTTTAAATATTTTATTTCCGGTTGTAAAAAAATGTGTTTTTTTATTGGCGAGATTGATTTAAATAACCTTCAGATAATGAGGAAAAATTATCGAATAATTCCCACAGTAATTTGTTTAATTTGATTAAACTCTCAATGCGATCGTTGTTTCTGCATGAGGTATTTATGACACCAAATAAAATGATAGTATTCTTCTATGTGAGTGTTTGAAAAAATAATATTGGATACAACAACATATTTTTTGATTTTTTTAAATAACTATTGCTCACTATTATACATCTACAATTGATATTCGTAAAGAGGTGTTTACTTACGCTAATATCTGTATGAATTAAACAGTAAAAACTTTGTCTGTATTTTATATATAAATAAAAAATAGCCAAGAACTCAAAAACTCTCTTCCTCAAAAGAAATCAGTACCTAATTAAATAGGTAAATAAGAAAAACCATTTTCATGCAACTGGATATTGTATTAATAGGAATGAAATAAAAAATAATGAGGATTATTTTAAAAATATTAAATAACTGACGAACAATTTGTTTCCTGTAAAAATCCTGCAAAAATCGTGAATATCAGACATATTTTCATACTTATTCTTGAAATAAAATGCTATTGACCAACAATTCTTGATTATTTTTTCTTGTGTACATTTTTATGTTTCTTGTATGAACGTGTAGCAAAACATAGAGTTTATTGTATTGAACAGTTTTTTTTTAAAACACTATTAAATTTGATATGTTTGGTAAACAACAATTGAATTTGACATTTACACAAGTGGGAAATCGTCACGGTATGTATTTTAAAAATAAAATAAATTATACCTTGACCACAAATTACTAATCATAAAAAAACAAACCATCGTGTGAACAAACAAACTCGATTGAGTTCCCAATTAGGGGAGGAGCCCAGGGTCCAGGAATTTTCCCCATCAGCTGCATAAGTCGCCATCTTTTCCAGTTGTAATATGCCAACGACAATATAATCACAATAATAGACAATGTCACAGTTGGAGAGAGTCCCGGGAAAACTTTCAAACACATATTCCCCACCATGTTAAAAAATTGCCAGACTATAAACACCATTTTGAATTATTTCAAATACTTTTACGATAAAATCATTTCACTTATTATTATATATAATCTTTTTTAGATAACGATTATTTTTGCATGCAATGTTGCCCTAGTCAGCGTGAGATTTTCTTCTCTGAACACTACGGGCTGTTTTTTCTGCAAGCCTCTTTCTTTGAAAGCTTTTCTTGCACTGCCTCTACGATGAAACTTCGGTGTATATAAAAGGCTCTCATTCAATCCGCGACTGAAGGATGTATGCCGGACGAGTAACACAAGACGATTGCCTCGTGCGTGACCCCCCTACCATCGAACGTTTCCATGCAGTCATTGTTTCAAATATTCGGGTTTTAAAGTGAAATTTTTAGTGAGTACGGATTCAAATGGAACAAGTGTATGAACCAACCAAGAGAGACTAATCGATTGGAATAGAATATGCCAATATAAGGTGGCTACAGTAAATAACGTGATAATGAACATGAATTTGAAATAGATAGCTACAAGGTGTATCAAAATACTGTGTCAAAATACGAGGGTTTTTTTTATATTCCAAAAAAACTTAATGCAATCGGTGTAATGTAATATTGTGATGTCAAAACACGAGCTTTTTTATATTCCAATAAAACTTAATGCAAATAGTGTAATGCAATATTCTGAAATTGAAACGCAAAAGATAAAAAAAATGTATATAAATCTCAAGTTTTTTTAATGTGAAAAAAGCGGTTATATAATATTATTGTAAAAGGCGTACATCTGCAGTGCAGTAGTCCATGTCGTTGGCTTCCGTGACTGATCTCACGAGTTTGAATCCCAGTGCGAAGAGCATTTTTTTTTCAACCGGGTTATCGACTTCTGTCGAAGGTTTGTGACATTTAAATTTTTCTCCCATCCTTCTTATCCTAAAATAATAAAGGATTAGCTAAGCGCTAGTCTTGATCTAGACCTACCTTACTATCTTCAAAAAAGCGAGGTCGATGGACTGACTTACAAACAGTTCACGTAGAAAAAACTTTTATTGGTATACTTTCATTAGGAAGCCATATACTCCACATTGGGAGCGGAGATGGATTAAAAAAAAAAAAGTATTATTTCGAAATGTTATTTTTTTTTTGAATGGGAATAAAAACACATAAGAATTATTAAATAAAACTATGTTTTGAACATTGTTGAACAGTAAAAATATCTTATACTTTAAAAATAAGAAAAAAGTGTAATTGTTAATTTTAAGCAATGAAACAACATTAATTAATGCTTTTACACGGTTTTTTAAAATTATATTTTAAATGTTTTTCTTTCGTCAAATTATAATATATACAAAGCAATATTTAATTTACGAAAAAAGAAGTCACATTCTATGTTATTTTTATAACACTGTTTTCCGCAAATGAAATTATCATTGGTATTGATCTGACAATTTTTTGTAGTAAAAATGTGAACATAAAATAAAAAATATTTACGAAATCTTTATAAGTTATGCATATTTTTGTTTTTCATATTAAACGGTGTGTTTAAAACACATCATAACCTATTGAAAACTGTATTGGTTATCACTCCAGACTATGAAGTGCGTCAGTGGTTTCCAAACATTTAGAACCCTACGATAGTATAAAAAATCACCTCAACTCCAAACAACTTAAGCGTTGTGAAATGAAAATTTGATATCTATAAAACTGATATTTAGTACTGAATTACAACACTAGTCGCAATATTTTTTTGGCTGCACTTTTTTGCTACTTATTATTCGATTTATAATTTATGTCATGCTTGATTTTCTTGTCAGCTTAAAATACCAACCAAAAAAAAATGCAGCAACTTTTTCAAAATTATATCCACATCCAACGAGTGGAGTGTATGTATCATAATGGAGATTATAGCAATAGAAGTTTTTCTACTGCACTAACTGCTAATTATTCCATTGCTCAACCTCTTTTTTTTAAAGCTGGAAAACCATTTCATAAAAACTTTTCGGAATGGGATTCAAACCTGTGAGCACCGTATCCTAAGCAAAATACATTGTCCACTTGGCCAAAGACCTGGCATGTAATTATTATATATACTTCACTTAAAGGTGTATGAATGCAACTACTTTAAGACCCAACTGTCTTTTGGACACTTTATGTTTTCCCTGGAACGCTTAAATATAGACTTATTATTTTAGGTTCGTATAAAATTCTTGTAATTTTTCTTACGCTCTTTATTATTACAGTCATTACTTACTTTTCAATTTGCTGTATCTTTTTAAAGAATTCTATCGTGCATTCCCATGGAGATTTTGTTTTCATAGCACGTTGCTTTTCTTGTACACGACCGACTTATATTATATCTTGGCCGACGCCGTAGTCTTTATTATCATAGAACTTGTTCTCCACGTTGGTTTATTCCAGTTACCATTTGAAACTATCCAGTTAATCAATGAATTGCTTTGAAAGGTGGAAGTATTCAATGTTAATCTTCTGTCATTGCATATACAATTTTCGTTAGTATTGGTATTTTTTTTTTAAAAATGTGCTTAATATCTTATCAATATAATAATAGTAAAATGTATGTCGAATTAGCGTCAACAGTCACGTCCTGTTTTACTAATAATAAAATAGATACAATCAGTTTGAGCGTTCATTATGTATTATATATTTTTTTGTTGTACAACGCCTGAAAACATTTCATGGATTACAGTTTCAATATCGCTGACAAAAGTATACTATATTTTTTGTGATTTTGCCGCTCTGCTATTTGGCGGTGAAAAAAAAAATCTGCTTTTTGCACTCTATATTTTAGATCCAATAATACAAACATTATTTTTTTTTCTGATGTTGATGTAAATTTAACATGATAATTTACTAAATAGCCGATGCGTGAAGTAAGTTATTATAGAGGAAATTTCAAAACGTTTGAAGTCAATTTTCGATTACAAATTGGTTCAAATTGTTTTGTAATAAAACATACTGACATGATAATTATATTAATTTTCTGATTTTTGAAACTACAACAACAAAATAAAATAATGCTTAAGAAATATTAAAAGGTTTAGTCAAATATATATTAGTAATCAATGCCTACGGACATAATGAGAAAGCGACTTTTCTAAAATACCACTATCTCAATAATGGTATATATATCGATTATTCTTGACATTATCCAGTGTCGATCAATTTTAATTGACGGGTATTTTTCGTAATGGTAAACATTTCATTAAATATTATTAGCACGATGACTAGTGAAAATATAATATTATCGTGTAAATCTACATTATTGGACTACTGATTTTTTCTGTGCGAAATAAGAGCATCTTGATTTGAAGATAATTTTTTGGCGTCTTGATTAGGGCTAAAATAAAAACCGACGGTTAAAAAAACCGGTTATCGAATTACAATATTTCTTACAACTTGGGTTGAAACAGTTTTCGAATATGACCAAAAAATGATAATTCAAATGAAATAGCGACTTAAGTTATTTATTATTTATTTTACCCTTAGCATTGTTTCAACAATTACTTTAATTTATTACAATTTTATTTACTATTTATTATTACCATATATGTTTTTATGAAAAAATGCACAGCGAAAATATTTTCGAATAAACCTAAATTTAATGTTTTCAACGCTTTCATTGATGAATTTGCAACATTTAATCTCATTTTATTCACAATAATCAATATTCATTTTAATATTCGAAACCATGTTACCATATTGAAAAAACAACTAAAATTAAATGTCGTAAATTTAACAAAAAACTCGGTTCTTTAAAACAGAATATTAAAAACCGTCAAGCTCTAATCATGATTTTGTTTTTGGGAACATTGATATTATAATAACAGTAAGAATTAACGATAAAAGAATATAACAGGAAATGATCACCAACAATAGTTAACCTAAATATATTGAGAAATCAATTAATTAATTTACAGATTAAGTTGTTTCGGGTATTAAACAGTATTTTTTCTATAAAAGAAATCTCAAATTTATGTTGAAGTTTTTTGCGGAGAAAAAACTAGATCTTGAGAGTCTTTGGGTAGATACATCGTCATCATTTCTACAAAACGAAAATAAGAAATCACTTAAATACTTTGTTTGCCAAGCTGTCATAACAGTTATTGATCACAGTTTTTCAATTTTTTGAGCAACTAACAGGCCAAGAATTATGCAGCTGATTTGAACTGGTTTACAAGTTATAATAGATGGATCGCAGCTGTTTTGTAGAAACCAAAAGGAACTGTTCCAACGAGACTGGAAAATATTCAGTTGAGGAGTCCTATTGGTGTTGTACATGCCAAGAATCGGAACCATTTTCCACTGAAATGTATTTTAAATTATTCCTGTCTTTGGGTACTACATGGCCAATATCTTGATGCATGCAATATTTTTTTTAACACAACTATGGCGTTCACAAATTTGAAATCTATCAGGGAAGTGTTCGCATTCTTTAGACAAGTATTCTCAAGTTCGAAAAAAATGTATCGAAAGAAACGAGAACATGCATACATGCCTTTCTAAGGAACCTATACGTTCTAACCAAATCCATAAATTGATTGAATAATCAATGTTTCTTAGCGTTCATTTGGAAAAACAAACCACTCTCCTCAGCACCAAGTAAGAGAAAATAGATTGTGTCTTGTGTCACAAGCGCATTGTGTTGATAAAAACTGTGACTCATTGGCGGATCCAAGGAGGGAGGGTGGCTATGGGGAACAAGCCCCCCCTTGGGAGAATTTATTTTCCATTTTTCTAATTTATTAAAACTTTATTTTGAAATGGGCTCTTTTATTGTTTAGTTTACTATGTTTTATAGAATACATACTTAATTATGTATTGACATACATATCGGTTCCAAAAATCAAAATATCGATTAAAAAGTATCAAAAATGTATGAAAAAACAAAATTTGTTTTTCAAGTTCGCGCAAAAAAAATCGTGTAAAAAAAGGATTTCATCTATTTTTTAATGTACTATTTATGTATCATGTTTATTTTCAAATTGAATGGCCCCCTCCTGGGACAATTTCTGGATCCGCCAATGCTGTGACTACACGCTATACATTTTTGTGGTAGTTATTTTAAGTACACGATAATATAATTAAGCGGTTTTATTATTTATTTGGACCTTAGAAGTTAAGTGTTTAGTTTCACAAGAATTTAGTTATGTACAATAAAACTATATCGGAATCATGGCATCATTGTTATCAGCTTTATTCCATAATTTTTGAAGATTTTAATACTTTGTTATATTAAAAAGCAATGTGACCACTTCCTTGCTGATTATCTCACCCACCAACCTTTGCAAAAATGTTAACTAATATGAATTGAGTCAAAGAAGAAAGCGGATATTCAGTATTTGGTTGTCTTATTTTATTCCATTGTCAGCTTCAATTTAGGGAAAATTTTCTTTTAACATCTTTGACTCATGTTAAGAAGCATTCATTTTTTTTTTAAATGTAAAGCGTGTTGATTTGTGACTTCAATTCAATTCATTAAATCAATCAGGTGCTTTGCAGGTGTTAACATAAATATTGTTAAAATCTAGCACCGTAAAAATAAAAAAGCTACGGTATTAAATACGAATACAATTATAATATCTTTATAGCAAAAGAAACTTAACTATCATAATAAGTCATGATACACTATACACAAAAAAATGGCATCGAGCGTGAATCAAATTTTAAGTATTTTCGCGTTAAAATGTTCAGTAATTTTTCCCACCATTTTAACAACGGCATAAATAAATACAAAAAACAGTTTTATTAATTTTAAACTGTAATTTACATCTTTAAAGTAAAATATAAACACGTGACTTAAATAATACAATAGAAAATCCCGGTTATACTTTATAGGTGTATATAAATTTAATCATTATTTGTAAGAAAAATTTTATGTGATGTTTCGGTAAAATTTTATTGTAAATCCGTGAATTTGAAAGTGTTCTAATTTTTTTTTTCAAATTAGGTAAATAAACTATGAAAGTGCTGTGCCCTTGGCTAATACTTATTATTGGTCAGTTTTAGGTAGATAAAGTATACGGCTAAGTGTTACAAGAGAAAATTTCTAATAAAATGAATGCACAGTTTCGTAAGAAAATTTATAACTAGCTAGTTGATGTTAACAATAATAAACTATTGGCTGCCTACTCTTTGATGATGTTTTTTTTAGTATGAATATCGTCATAGGCTTCTTATCATTTAATAAGCATCATTAGGCCAACTATGCCAGCCTTACCGAAGTAAAGTATTTCCAGTTGACCTCAACCAAATTAATGGACTGGTGTCAAACCTTAGAAGCTCTTTTACATCAACCAAGTTCGAGGCCGAGCAATATATTAAAGGAGTAAGACATCTATCTACACGCATATAAGTTTAGTTTTTAACGGTTTAGTAAATTTTTAAGTGCGTTTCGTTCGATTCAATAACACTCGTCAAACGCCTGGTCTGAGACGATACTCTTACTCTCAGTATGATCTCTTAATGGAGTTTTTTTTACGAGAACAGTTTAATCAGTCGCTCAACCTCTCTTTTCCAAAGAGAGTAGTAGAGATATAAGGATACGGCTAGTAGAAGACTACGGCGCTACGTCCAGTTATTGAAGGATGGAAAGAGTTCACCACCATTGATCTAGGGTATTGCTCAGATAAGATCTTATCTTGAATAATAACACGCAAATTATGTATTATATTTAACCACTCTAAAGCTAACGACCCACCGGTGTGTCGCATACCTACTAACCACACACGCTACCCACCAGTGTGTTGTCATTATTACGACATCAATAAATATTTTTTAGAGTTTGCATCATTGAGAAAGCGTCTGGCATCTCTAAAGGACTCACAAAATGAATATTAAGTTTTCCTTTATTAGTTTTTAGAAAATTGCTAGCTTACAGGACAAAAAACGTTATTTTAAACACTTTTACAAAATGAACATTATTGAAATATGTATTGATATAAAACCAACAATAATATGGGCTTATTAAAGGTAAAGTGAGCCACGAAGTATTTTAGAAAAAAAATAGATGCGTTGTAATATTTTACACGTCTTAAAGTATTCTAGAAGTGAAGTAACCTCAGTTAATACACATTGCAATTGTGTTATCTCCGTAAAATAAAAATAAGCAATCTGCCAAAACACCAAGTAAAGACTTGATAGTACTTAAAAGTCCAAAAAAAAGTTTTACGATTTCAATAATTGGCTTACTTGACATCTCGAGGGCTCATATAATCCATTACCAATTCAAGTTAAATAAAATCGCTTTCCCGACATATGTGCAATGCAGGCATTGATATAGTTTGTCAATACAAACTAAATCCTGTATTCATATTTGTGAATTGTAAATCATTACAATTTATAATCTTATGCGTATACAGGTATGCTGATTTTTACCCAATCTCAATTTTGCATATTAATTTTATTTATTTTCAACGAACATCTTTTAAACGACGTCACTATTCATAATCGATAAAATATTATAATCTAAATTAGTATTCCGCCTTAAATGTTATCTGTGACATCTTACAATGCAACCCTTTTATAATTTTTCCGAAAAATAATTCGAAAACTTGAGATTAGAAGTTAGTTTTTAGTTATACAATAACTGTAGTGGCAACATTCTTAGGGTGACCAGACTAACTGTCAATTCTTAGAGCAGAGGCATTATAATTAGAAAAATAAAACACATTTTTAAGCTAATTCTACGAGTTCATAATTTCTTTAGGACCGTTTCGTTCATCTCGTGCACTTTCAACTGATAAATGGATTAGATCAACTATTACAATGGATATTTACAATAGCATAGTCTCCCGCTGTGGTCCAGTTGGTTAGAGTTTGCTCTACCGATCAGGTGGGTCTGGGCTAGATTCCCGGTAAGGTCAATGTCAAATTTAGATTTTTCAGTTAAAATTTGAGACCGAAGACATGGGTGTTTGTGATGTCATTTTACCGCGAGTTTGTCTCGATTGACTTACAATACAAAAATACTCATCGAGTTTTTCTCATATGATCTTTCAACTATAAAATAGCTGGCGCATTGGCATTAACTACAATGCCAAATATTTTTGTTAAAAAAAAAATACATATATAGGTTCTGCGAGATCTTTCGAATCCCAAAGGTGTTTGAGAAGAGCTGCTTGTTACTCAGTTGCTCAACCTCACTTTTTCGAAGAGAGTAGGGATATAAAGACAGAACTAGGACAGAACTAGTGGTTAATCACTCCCTCTCGCTACGTCCTATTAATTTTATGATTGCAAAGGGGAAGAGAATTTTAGACATTACATACACGAATACCTTTGTGTTGTTCGTAGTGGGACTCGATCCCGTAATATCCGTCACGGAAGTCAACTGCTTTGAACACTACGCCAAGGCCCGAGCCTGTTAGTATAAGTTTCTTTTTCAATGCAATATCTTTGTGCGAAGTCCTTAAAATTCTAATATTCTAAATCAGTGGTTTCCAATTTTTATGTTACTGCGCCTCCCTTTGAAAAAAAAAATTTTCGCGTCTCCCCATCCTTTATTTCATGTTGTAAATAAGGACACATTTTAAAGCGTAAATAAATATTTTGGACCCTTCACGCCTCCCTTTGCAATATTCCGCGCCTCCCAGATTGGAAATCACTGTTCTAAAGAATTTATAGCGTGCATATGCGTTACGGAGAATATGGATCACCAATGAATTATTAAACACATTTAATCAACATTTTTTTTTGAATGTTCCAAGTTAACAATCTTGTTTTGGTTCTCCTTAAAAGTAACAATTGTGCACTTTTATTTTTGAACACATATATATGTATATAATACTTTACTTTGTAAGCAAAATTACGTGTAACGGAATACATTAACAACCAGTTCTCTAATAACGTCATAGACGTAATCGCATACTGTCTGATAATAGAACGGACGCCAACCGGTTTTTGAAAAAAAATCAATACTGCAACACTCCCCTAGGAGTCAATATCCTTGAAACTCGATCGGATTTTTTAAAAATGTATACCTACATAAAAACTAAAATGTTATGAAAAAATTAAGCAAAAAAATAATTAATATTTCTGACGTGATTTATCAGTGTGTCGAAAAAAGCATTTCTAGTGTCAAATTATGTGTGACAATTATTCTATATTAAGGTGCTGTCAGACAGATAAAATAGAGAGAACTGGTTGTCTAAAAAAAGTTGCATTGATTATAGCGCTTATATGCACGAACTGATGTTAGGTATATTCGTCACATACTATCATATTTGAAATTCCATTAAATAAGTAGCTAGAGAAGTGGTCGACAAAGTGGTGGTCCGTAAACCGCTATTGGTCCGCGAGAGAATTTCGGTGGTCCGCAGAGAAATAAGAATTTAATTCCATGGCAAACTATCAAAAAAATACAAATGGACGATGCAAGATGCATGAAATCATCTCAATCTCGCAAGACGTGTTCAATATAAAATAGATTAATTGGCTTATTAAAGATTTTTTTTTGTGTTTTTTATTTTGTATATTAGTGCTTAAGGCAGCTTCTTTCCTAATTTTTAACCATGTATTTTGTTTATTTGATATTTATTGAGCTAAAATTTACTAAATATCACCACTTCGCGAGCCCAGTAATACAAGGTTCTATGTGGAAAGCTGCACCAAAAAAGATATGGGCATTTGAAATTTTGAATGCTTATATTTTGAAAATTGTAAATGTTTCCAAGTTTCTTTTTTATTTTATATATCAATGATATTACTGGAATGATATAACTATTAATAAAATATTGTTAAAAATAGTTCTTCATAGTTAATTAAAAATACCTAAACTTCTATTAGATCCTTGTCCATCTGAAATTCAAAAAAAACCGCCAGTGCTACAAGGTTCTAACTAAAATTTGTATGAAAAAACAAGTGATTTAAAAAACAGACTTACGCTTTTTATATTAAAATAAAAAGAATTCCATGGAAGATATCTAATCATTATTATTAGAGAAAATATATAAAAAAAATGGTGGATAAATAGGAAAATGAGTTTTTTTTTCTTTCGTTATTTGTATTTGAAATCATTAAGTACTAAGTTAATATTGTAAAATGCAATAATACCACACTGCAAGAATAGAAAACATCATAATGGTAAAAAATAGCACCATTGTGCTGAAGAATAAAAATAATAACAATAAAAATATCAGATAATTGAAAAAAATACAGGAATAAAATTATCAGAACCTTGTAATACTCAACTCGCGACTTGTCTGAGTAAAGATTGAAATATAATAAACCAATAATGAGCTTAAAAAATATTCCTATAACAAAACGAAAGATAATGGCTGGGATCATGGTAATATGCGTGGAAAATAGATCCATTTGCAGCGAGTATTAAAAATATTAATTTAGCATTAATCCTAAAAAGTCTCTTCAACATATCGACCGACGACACTTTTAAAGATCGATTTAATTCATCCCTATCGAAATCTCAATTTTGGTTTCCATAGAAAGTGAATACCATTTGATTAGTCTTATCAATTCTCAACAACTTTTGCGAAAAGGACTTAAAATACAGAATCGATATGACCTCAAAGCAAATGCAGTTCTCCGTCTTACAGTAACATCATAAGAGCCAAGTTAATAACCATAGTTTTATTCCAAGCCAGCGGTGGGCTGCTAATATATTAACAAGAGGCTCGGTAAATCTCAGCCATAATGCCTTTACACTATGTATGATACATCTTCGTATTACAATTTAACTGCAATTGCAGTTAGGTGCTGATTTGATCTGAGACGAATGATTTTCTTGACTTAACAAGGGGCTCGCCGGCCACGCCGATTTTTAACAAGGGGCTCGGGAGAGCCCCTCCGAGCCCCCTCTAGCCCACCCCTGTTCCAAGCATGCCGAAACATCCATCTCACTAAAAATGTATAATGCTTTAGGCCATCTGTAATTTTAGCATATATTTTTTTGTTCTTTTTTGTATATCTCGGCTCCCAATGTTTTTGTATATGGCCTCCTAGTGAAGGTATCAGAACTTTTTCTACGATAACTGCTTGATACTCAGTCGCTCAACCTCTCTTTTTCCAAAGAGAGTAGTAGACATATAAGGATAACGCTAGGACTGGACTAGTAGTTAACTGATCGCTCTCGCTAAGCCCAATGGTCGGAAAAGTGGAAGAGATTTTTTAAGGCATCACATACACACATGCCTTTGAAGAGAAATATATAAATCGATCGAAAAAATGTTGTTCATACTGGGACTCCGGAGATCTGGCCCGGATGCCAACAACACTAACCGTAGCGTAATAGGATCTGATAATATTGTGCTTTAATAATTCGGTTACAATTGGTGACAATGTTTTTACTTTATGAACTAGGTCCTAAAGTTTTCCGATCGCTGATCTATGGATCCTATTTGGGTAAGCAGTAGGTGGATATTTAATTCGTTGGCAGACCAGCACCAAATTGTTAAAACCAGTTTTTGGATAAAACGTGCGAGTGTTGTAATAGTAGAGATGGAATTATTATTATTTGAATGGTAGGCCGTTGATGTTATTTTAGAAACAGAAAAGCAGTGATTTCCCATGATTTTTTTTGTATATGCAATCGGATAACTAAGTAGACAATCACTGTTTTTGTTATTATTTATTTATTATTTGTTTAAGGCGGCGTAACGCGTTTTTTCTGGCGAATATAAAAAATGAATTCAATTCAGCTCAGTTTATTTGAAAATAAATCACTTGTCTGATTTCATTTTACTGTATCTTTTAGTATTTATTGAATGGTTTCAACATCAAAAATAATAACACACAACAACAATACCTTTTTTTTTTATCACATAAGATTTAAAAAAAAAAACACGTATGATGTATTATGAACACTTCGTGGATTCAAGATAATTACGATTCTCATTAATAATTCCCTACGATACATATCTTTTCTAACAATCAGAATACATAACTATATTTTATGGTATCATAATTTTCTGTTCCGCGATGTTTTTGATAGATATCCAAATAGCCGTTATTTGTTTTTTTTTATTTTTCAATTATCTTAACTTGAGATTAAATAATTCTTGTAAGCAAGCAACGAAAATATGAATACGTTTATTTAAAAATGGTTAAATTATCTTTTTTTCTTATTCAATAAATGCTTGTCCGACGGGAGCGGACAAGTACATTTTTTTATTACATATTTCAATGCTTATATGTGTTATCACAGAGAGCTCTAGGTATTTTTTTTGAATATTTATTAAGACAAAACAGTATGTTGTGAGTTAATATGTTAATTTGGTAAATGCTTTTTCATCGAATGTCAGTAAAAAATAAAATATCAAAATAAATCCTCATTCAAACATTGGTCTTATATATATATGTACACTATAAAGCAAATCCTTTGTGGAATGAAGCGACATAGATTCTGTCAATCACAAGAAATTTATTATGAAATTACTTAAACAATTTAATTAGTAGATGCGTCTCTCAAGATATTATAAGCAGCAGTGGGCTGCCAACACTCCAACAAGGGGCTCGCTTAATCTCAAAGCAAATCTCGGTATTCTGGGGAAGGAGTGACTTTTTTTATTACTCCTATGCAATTATATGCAATACTTAAATAAGCATTCGATTGTTACTTAATACACTTATCATATGTAACAGTATACAATTTACCGTAAATTTATCAATCTTAACCCTCCAGAGACGAGAGCTTTTTTTCGAAAAAAAATATTTTTTTGAAACCATATTGAAGTCACGGATAACTTTTATTCCTGAAAAAAATTAAAAAAAAAAAAACACAAACTCGTCGCATAGAAACCCCGCATGACTATATGGCCATGCTCATCCTTTTATTACCGTGTAATATTGTGTACGGACAGTAGTAAGGACAAAGGTGACCGTATGGGCACGCAACATTTGGGGTTGAAATATAGCTAAACGTGAAATTTTCAAAAATATTTACAATTAGACCTATTTAGATCAACATATTTTCAATATAAATATATTATTAAAAGAATTATAAATAATTTGATGTTTTGATAAAAAAAATAACTAACAGTTTCAAAAAGTCCATTAAAAAAATCAGAAATTCAAAAAATCGCATGTACTTTTGGTGGCCGTTTCTGTCCCCGCGGCTGATGACTTACTGAAGTCTGTACCCTTCTCAACTAAATATGAGTGAAAGCAACTATATTCAGGTAGAAAAAGAATGAATTATGGGATCAATAGACAACGCTGTTTACTGTGACCATATGGTCACGCTCGTCCTTGGAGGGTTAATGGCTTAAAATGTACTACTGTGTATACTGTAGCTGTCGTAGATAGTATGTATATAAATAAGAAAATGCAGTTATATACTAATTTGACCTTAGAATATTTCTTTCACTTTAATTAACAAGATGCTCGCACGGGGCCCTTCGAGCCTCCTTTAGCCCACCCCTGATTATAAGCTTTATTACTTCCGATATCTTCAAATGACGTTTCTCAAAACAAACATGCAGTAATGTATTTTTATATGTTGGCTAAGTCTGCCTAAATATATCGATAGCACCTTAGCATTATATTATTATATTTAAGTTTTTATGTCGAATGTCGATTGCATTAACCGTATCGTATTTTAATGCTCTACTTACAACGTGTCGAATGAAATACAATTTTCGACAGGTAATAATATTACCATTATTGTATGCTATTGACTGTTATCATCACACTATATTATTATTGGTCAAATAAAAATAAATACGTGATAGATGAAGCAAAAGAGCGTATTTTAGATAAGTTTGGTCAGATAAATGCCATTAAACTTGGAGCAATAATAATAGAACTGTAACTGTCTAGGTCAAGATTTGAGACCAACGCCCCAACGCCCCCACATCTCAACACCCTGATTTTTTTTCCATTAAATTCAGCATATCAACTGTTGTTTTTTGATAACTGGTTTTTCTATTGCTCAACCTGTCGTTTTCCTATGCCAAATGATAAAATAGAACAGATTAATGCGCCTAAAACTCTCGCGGTGCCCTCATTTTAGATTCGGATGGTTGATAGTAGAGATCTGCACGAACCTGGGTTTTCTCACGTACTTCTAACCGGCCTGACTGGGCTCGGTTGGGCAAGGACGACTTAAATTAGGACTCGATACGAAATTTATTTTTTAGAAAAGTATTTCGTAGTTTCTTTAAATCATGAATTAGCCATCAGGCAATACTATTCATGACAATTTTTTTTTATTTAAAATTTAATAATGTATTCTACATTTATTTAGGAACGACCAACAGTAATATTGCTGTTACTATTGGCCATTGTGAATATTATTTAGTATCTGATTTCCATAAGTTTTAAATGGATGACAGTTTGTTGTGACAGATTTTTTTCTTCAGTAATAAAACCAATTCTTTCAAAATGATATTTATGATAATTATTGAAATGCAGTGCAAGCTTCAGCAAACAGTAACATAAATTTTAGCGTAGCCGGTTTGGTGGTTTTGGAGAGGCAAACCAGCTTAAGTGCAGGGTTGGTGTTGATCTATTTATTGAAACAATAATTTAAAGTTACAAAAACCTAAAAATCACGTGGTAGAGAAGCAAAACGTTTAATGGATTTTTAAACTTACTTTTATAAATAAAAATTGATAAAAAAATATATTTTATTTCAATTAAAAAAAAAAACAGGCTATTTCCGGGACAAGAAATAATAATCTGGGCGTCGGGTAACACGTGTGGTAAAGACTCGGGTCCGGGCCCAGTCGGGTCTGAATTGGCCGGTATTGGATCAGGCTATTTCATAAAGTTCAGGTCCGCGCTGATCTCTAGTTGGTAGGTAATGTGAACATTAAAAATAACCATACTTTTAATCAAAATCCATTGGTTTACAGATAAATCATTTATTTTTGTACATAGAAAGATTCTAACAGGTAAATATTTTAGCCGGATTTGATGAACGACATATTGCGATGGTTAGTCGTCTATCTATACATATGTATTAATTAACCTGAATGTTTCATAATATAATAAAGTAGAATTATTTTTAGCTTGGAATAAGTGACGTGTCACATTTTTCACTAAACGTAGTTTATAGATTACAATGCTCTTGTTGTAATAAATTTTATATCGGCAAAACAGAGAGGACTTTAAACATCAGGGTATTAGAGCATGTGGCAGCCTTTAGACTGAAAAAGGACACGTCTACTTTTGCTAATCACTTAATTTCGGAAGGACACGTGTTCAATCAGGAACAGGGGATAAAAATGTTACACCCAAATACGGACAGTCATAAGCTCTTTTTCCAGGAAATTTTAGAAATTAATAGGGCACAGTTACATAGTCTTCCGATTTTGAACGAGATATTAAACCTTCCTGGCTCTCCACTTCTATACCCTATATAAATAATATCATAAATAATATCATAAAACCTTTGCCGACAAACAAATAAATATAATTCTAAAAACCACTCACTACTCAAATCTTTGGGAATTCCCATGAGCTTAACCTTTTCGCCAGCGATGGCTTTAGACTCAGTGATACATTTATTTAATATATAAACACGAAACATCCATTTACTAAGCGTCAGTTCAAGTTCATCCGTGCGCTTGAACGCCTGAAGATGCCGAAAGGCGAAACCCGGGTCGTTAGTGACAAAATCTGTGGGAGTGTACATAATTTGAATGATTCAAATTTAAACGTAGTTTTGTCAGCATGTTAAGTAAATGTATGTTGTAATGCTCAGAATTTTAAATGGCAGTGATAAGTGAAAACATAATTTCTTGTTCGATTATTGCAAATCTGCAAAATCCCTCCTTAAAGTCTGTGGATAGATTTTGTGCCGAAATTTCGGTTTTCTTTTTGTTTTTCGAAAAAATCCTTTCACCATGTTGGCGCCCAGAGCGATTACCATATTCGCTAGCCCCTAGCTACGGATCTGCCAACATTGATAAACAAAAATTCACATACGAATAGTATTTGCTGTTTTCAACAATATGATGATTTCAGTGCTTACCAATTAAAAAATTAATTGCAGTGAATCAACAAAAAACCGGTTGTATGATTGTTTCATTCTTGTCTTTTGTTTTGCTAGACATCATGCAAAGTTTTTTTCTTATTTCATTTCTATCTGTAGATTTGCGTGTGGGTTTATCTAACCATATTAAACTGTCGTATTTAATATCGTTATTAAATTTATAATTAATTGGTGAAATGAATACATTATGTTTTCGTAGAAATTATAAACTTTGTTTTGAAATGGGGTATAAATGAACATTTTGACAATGCTTGGTCTATAACCACATCATGGAATAGGTCGAACCCGCAGAAAAATGCTTATATCGCACATATAAGCCAGATGTAGACATTCAATTTAAAATGAAAGCAATTTTATTCATTCTCATTCATATTCAGAAGCAAAAATATTAAAGATAAGATAATTTAACCCGTGAAGAATCAAGGGGCTAGTAGTAGGGATTCTGAAGTCCCGGATCTCGCGAAATAGTATTATCATGTCCCGGAAAATTCTCGCGCTCCAAAACCGTCATACTGTAGCAATTTATTTGAAAATATATTTAAAAGAATATGTTTGTGCACGATATTTTTTTAAAACAAATTTATAAAAACAGTAAAAAAATATTTTAATTACAAAACAAAATAATAATGGAAATCCAAAACATTGTTATTAGTTTTATTTATTAAATAATATTTTTTTTCAATGTCTGAGCAAATATTTATTCATTATAACGCTGAAAAAGTAGCCGATGGAAATAGTCAAAGTTATGAAAAGTGACCTTAAAATATATAAAATATCCTTTTGATATTTTCATTCAGAAAGTCTTAATTATGCAGTTCATCACACATCTCACTGACATTAAATATTGCAAAATATGACAATATTGTATTATGTAAGTGTTTCTATTGATTTTTATTGCACATCATTCGAGAGATTTCTTTGATTTTTCCGAAGCAAATATATCCTTGGAGATAATAATGCATAAAATCAGTAATTTTTGCAAACTAACATCCGTTAAACGTACGTAAAATGCTCATATATGGTGAATAAAAGGGAAATCTAAAAGCTACAGATGGTAGTAGTATGAGATACATATGAAGGTGATTTGGTAGGTAAATGAAGATTTTATACGACGCCTATTTGCTCAAAATCATATTTAAACACTAATGGAGTAGAATTATTTTCCCAATAAAGTCAATGTCATGACCAGTACGATGATTTTAGTGTTTTGTTTAATTTTAATATTCTATATCAAACATACAAGGATAGACATATGCAAACAAACATATAACGTAAAAGCTACTTTTGAATTATAAATAACATTACAATTCAAGATCAACTTCAGAAAAAAACATTATCATGTAGGTTACAAAACCTGACATAACCTAATATAACCTAACCTAACCTAGTCATAAATTGAAACTCTCAACTCTTCATCTATGCAGAGCTATCATAGCAATGCTTCTTAGGTAATTATATCTCTTTTGCTTTCTTTAAGTCTAATTAATTTAATTATTGTATGTCATAAGCCTTTTACACATTACATTAATTAGCTTTTAGATTGAGGACCTACATATATACCAATTCTCAACTCTCTATGTTCACAAACATTTAAATATTACAAAATAGGCTTAACTAATACTTTCTAAATTTTAAAATAGGAAAACAAGTATCGCTAATGAAATCACTAAACTATGCATAGATTCAGAGAACAGTCATCACTAGGGCTATTAGATAATACTATCATCGAAAAGATTACATTGCGTGCATATTTAAATAATCTCTATTAAAAGTGAAATTTTTTGACTTGTTAGAAGTTTTGTTTTACAACGGTTTCCAACATATGCTAATAATACTTACGTTATGTTAAATTTAACTCGTAGAAGTCAATTCAGGGCCAGTGGATTCAAAAGAATATCAACATAACAAACTTTTAAACATATTATATATTATTTAATTCCTGTCTACCAATGTGTCGTATATATACTAATATTTGCCAAGAGGATTTGTTTTTGTTAACAAGTTTAAATTCTCTTTTTTGACAAAGGTAAGGAAGGTTTGATTCTGTGAAGAAATCGGAGATAAGGGAACGTACAAGACAGCGCCCCGTCACGTCAGTGGTTATGGAGAGACGTTGGAACTGGGGGTCACGTGCTGCGGATTTCTGCAGAAAACCTCAATCCTGCCTGCCTCTTCTTACGACCGGTGGGATTCCGGCGTCCGTCGGGTACTATCCATAAGATGTACTCGGTGGAACTGAGGGATGCTGACATGTCATGGGAGGAAGCAAAGCAATTGACAGGAGTCAAGGAAAAATTAATGTGCAGCCTTATGCTCCACATAGGGAGCCAATATGGTCAAAGAAAAAAAAGAAGAAAGAAGGAAGGCTTGAAAAGTGAGAGGGAATGTAAATTTAAAAAATAAAAAAAAAATTGTACTAACATATAAATATAAAAAGAACAAGAATAGTTTGACTTATTTTGAGCATTTGCAACTGCTAAGAATCTTCATATTAATAGCGCTAAATGTGGGTCCTGTCGTGGAATTCCCAAATGATAACGGTTTATTTTGAACAGCACATTTTTGAAATGTCGTTCTATGTAATGGGAGCGGCTTATTTTAAATTGCGCGTGAATATTCTGATATCGCCACGTTTAAAAATTCGAAATTTCTTGGTGTAGAGCTGAAGTATTTATTATATCACCATAGATCATAATATTCGAAAATTTTCGAATAATCAAAGACTTTAATTTGACTATTGCAGACTATGATTATAGGGCTATCGAAATGAATCGTTGGATCGTGTGAGTCCAATATTTTTTGGAGCTGATTTGATCAATTGAATCATAATGATGAATCTTTTCACGTCTGACCTTGAAAATCTTTTTGAATTCTTTAATACATTAAGAATATTCGAAATATTTTATGGATATATTATAGAATAGTATTTTGCTTTTTTTTCATTCATTTGGATAAAATGTATGAAAATGATAAAGTATTATGATTTTTTGATTTTTATATATTTTCACTATCTTCCATACTAGATAAAATATATTATAAATATAATTTTATTTTTTCATAATGTATGAGAATATATTTTGACTATTTTTCATACATTTTTTAAACAATTTGCAAGTAATTTCGACTATCCTATATGAGACACGGTTTCTCAACATTTTAAGAATGACAAACTGTTCTTTTGTTAAAAATAAAAATATCATAACATTTTTTTTGCAATGGGTCGAATTCTTTTCATTTCATTTTAATTTGGTTCAGACGTAAATTTTGATTATTTACAGTGAAATCCTGAACCTGCCCAGAATTCACGTTTTTCCGATATTTGCGTGTTTTTTTACAATATATTTATTTTAATTCTTAAAGAGGACTGGATGTATTTTCAAAAAAACTATTTAGAGAATTAGTTAAGCTAAGACCTTCTGGCTTATTCAATAAATAAGTTTTCATTTGATTTTCCACGCCAAAAATGCAAAAAATCCCCCCGTTAAGGGCAACGGGCTTGCAGCTAGTAAACAATAATACAGAGTTATGTATTTATACTAAGCAACGTTAAACTAATAAAGGTGTAACCAACAATTGGTAATAGAATATTAAATAAATATATAGGTATAGTTAAAAAATATGAACAAGTAACATTAAACTAATATATTTAAAATGTTTTAAACCTGTTATAAATATATATATTTTTTTGTAATCGAATCAAAAAACAATTAAGTCAAAGACGTCACTAACAACATTTGCTATTTTTAAAGCTAGAAATTTTTGCATTCAAATTTATAATATCACACATAAATTAACATTAATTATCGTAATGACGATTGTTGAGATGGTCTCAAATAAAGCGGAGAAAAATGCTTATTCCAATCAACAGCCATAAAATGATATCAATTCATGAATGTTTCCATTTCGGGAGTCAAACTTGTGTACATGAAACTGAACGAAGGAACTCTGAAACCGTAGTTTTACCTGTTAATTGTTCTTAGACAAACAGCTATTCAATTAATATTTGATTAGCCCGCGCAGCCTTTGAAATTTCCGCGCAGCTAGCCTCTTGTCTTGATACAACTCATTGGTTATGGTACAAATTAATTTATATGAAAATGTATTATTTAGTATTCTAGTAAATGATTATGTAAAGGACTATCTAGTCTTAAATTAATTCAAATCTTTTAATTTATAGTAACACTAGCGATCAAGTCATACCGGTCAAAATAAATCTACTCATTTCGACTGATGAACTTATTACCTAGAGAAGTGGACATTTTTAGTTACAGTATTTGTGAACTGTTTTTAAGTTTTACTATTTTATTTCTCGATTTTGATGTTGTTTGTCAAATGCATGGCGAATTGGCGTCAGCTGTAATGGCATGTACTGTACTTTTAATTTTTAAACAATAAATAAATCCACTTTTACGATATTGCTGAAATCCGATTTTTTCGATATAATATAAGTCAATACATGAAAATCGAATAATTATTGTTAAAATTATATTTCATAACACATTATTTCGATTACGATTTCAATGTTTGATGTAATTTCATATTGATTCACCGTTTGCGGTTTTCTTAACATACAAATCCATATCAAAACTTCTTAAATTTCTTGTGTTTTTTAAGATATTATTTTGTGTGCATTCATGGGAATGGGGACAAATAAACTGAATATAAATCAATCATTTAAATTTATTTTACAATGACGGTCTGTCCTATATAACCCGTGTAAGCGAGCAATAAACTTTCAAACAATTATTTTTCCTTTAATATCTCCTATAAAATGATTATATTGTTATTTTTAATGATATGATTAATTCAGCGACTAAAAAATAGCAATCTAAAAAATGATTATCCTTCACGATTTTTACATTTGACATTTAATTTAATTTTAGTTTATTGTCAATATATTTTTAAATTATAATTGAAAGAACCTTTGGAATAGTAAAAACATCTTATGATATATATCTTTCTCGAAAAGGTTAGGTACCTGTTTCATGTAATGGATTGACAAAGTTAAATATTAATTAATTATTTTTCCCTATTATTTTACATATTTTTTTCCTTTCACACACATTTGTTTTTGATAGAGGAACACCTCCCAATGCATACATATTTGAAAATTAATGTGCAAATGTGATGTTATTAATTTATTGTTAAATGCATAAAAAACAATTTAGTTAGATTTCTTCCTCACCAAATAACGAATCAAGATTCATTAGGTTTCACATGGAATGCAGCAATCATATATCAGTAAAAAAATGTGTTTTCGTTTTTTTTTCTATCAAATACTAATGTACCTTCAATATGCATACTAATTTCAATATGCATGATACACAGTATGGTAATTGTATCTGTAGCTATATTGTACCTGAATATTATGATTTAATTAAATAATCAAATATAAGCCCACAATTATAAATTAAAGGATTGCAATTAGGATTTGTTCAAAGGGTATGAACCGCTCGTTTGCAAATCATATAGTCCAAGGATTCCTATCTGGGTGAGAATTCCTCACTTGAAGAGAAAGGGGGGCTTATTAAAGAGTCCCAGGGATGTTGATTTTCTAGATTCTTATAGTTTTTTTGTAAAGTTATTACAAAGTATTATTTTATATACAATATGACATGTTCATTATTTATTTTTCATAAACTCACTTAAAATGCACATTTTTGGTGTAAGGGTTGTAACTTAACTTGTTGCTGCATAAAATAAATCGAATATCCTGTATTTCTATTAGCATAATATTTTTTTTCTATAACCTCTGATATATTTATTTATGCTTGCGGCGTGCCAGTGGTAAGTATTGTAATATTGTAGTAGATCGAGGTAGATCTGAAGTGTGAACTGTGCTTTCAGAAATAATTTAAACCATAAGACAATTATATTTTACAACATGACGACTCTCGCAAAAAGCCTTACGCATAAACACTACATGCTAACAACTGATGCCTTAATTGAAACGGTTTTTATGAACCCAATAAAAAATCTTTTACTTTGAGTACTTTTATGAATCTGAATCTGCTCTCCATGATAATTGTCTCAATTATTTTTTACGAAAGGTTCTCAAGATGAGAATGTGGAAGTGTTTTTCTTATTATTGTTAATTTTAGATAAAGAGGAGAAGAAGGCACATTTTGACATAAACAAGACGTAGGTTAAAACCACTTCACGATACAAGCGTATTATTTTTTTACTTTATCTCACGATATGAACAGTGAAATTAGACAAATTATTGAAATAGTAAAACACATGTTGGGTCGTGTGGCACAGCAGTTAGCGTTGTGGGCTTCCGTGCCGGATCTCACGGGTTCGAGTCCCAGTACGAACAGCATTTTTTCGATCGATTTCTGTTCGAAGGCATGGGTGTTTGTGATGTCTAAAAATTCCCCCCCATCCTTTCCGATCCTTTAATAAGATGTATGAGTAAGAGGGTAGAATTGCAAATGACGACTCATAAAGTCACATGCATTCATTTATGCTGGATAATATTAACAATAATTACAATTTAAAATCAGATTGAAATAAATTAATAAAGCTCTACATATGTACTAACAATAAATTAATTCAAAAATATTAGTACATATGGCCTCGTTCGTGCAGCTAGCCATGTGTTGAATGTTATCACTGTAAAAATAGTAACTTCTATTAAATTCAGAATTTGCGAATTTAATATCATCAAGATTTGAATTTTGTCAAAATCCACCACCTTCTCCCCTTTTCATTAATAAATGTGCTTATTAACTACTTATTTAAAACTCACGACTGCTAAGTAAGAGGCAATCAGCACAATGGCAAAGTCGATAGCCAATAGAATTAGGGCTTCAAATCCCGGGACTCTGACCAATTTGGTGATCCCGTAA
Organism: Himalopsyche anomala; assembly: GCA_031772345.1. Lineage (NCBI taxonomy): Eukaryota > Metazoa > Arthropoda > Insecta > Trichoptera > Rhyacophilidae > Himalopsyche > Himalopsyche anomala. The sequence goes on from CM062828.1 coordinate 5,363,604, forward strand.
TCCCAGGATTGTCTGGGTACCAATCCCGAGATTTCGGGATTCACTATAACATACATTGGCGGATTATCCTATAAGCGCATGAGGCGCTCGCTTGGGGCCTCTGAATCTTAGGGGCCTCAAAAATAGTTTATATTATATTACCCATATATATTTTGTTCAGATTTTTATATATTTTACATGAATTTTTTGACGTCCTTATGTTATACAAAAAACAGCGCCTCTAAAATTTATTACGCCTGGGGCCTCTCTTGTGCTTAATCTGCCACTGATAACATATAATAATAACATAATCATCAAAGCTGGAGTAATAAGTCACTCGCAGACGTAACTTTATGAAATGATGGAGCGAGAAAAAGGTCATCAGGGCTGGAATGAATACTAGGCAGACGTAATGTTTTTAACGGAGATAGATAAAAAAAGGGACTTTGAGTTGAGAATAGTTCTGCAATCTGTTCATTCGTCACTTTTTTCATACCTACTGACCAATCCCGGGATCCCAGAAGTGTATCCTAAAGTGTACCATGTGTATCTTAAAATCCCGGGATCAAAGAACAGGTGCGAGATTGGATGCCCTAATCAGAATCTTGGACTATACAAGTTGTATTGAGTTGTTCTGTAGCAATTGCCTTTTATTTTGTTGTTTTTAGTTTACATTCTTTTTTAAAGTTTTATATTACACGATTTATAATTGAATGTTGTACTTTTTTTAAAAATCAAATTTTAGGTTGGCGTCAGTAAAAAATCTGATGGAAGCTAGGAGCAAGTGTTCAAATGAGCGCGCAAAAAAATAGCACTTAAAATTATTAGTACATAGTCGAATGTTTTTAGAAGGCATTTTTTTTTGTGATAGTCACCATAACTGTATTAATTTTTACTTTGTTATGTATAGAGATATTTCTATTCATTAAAATTTTCTAAGGCGATCTGATTTTACATGTAGTATATTGTGTAGTTTAATGCAGCACTTCTTAATATTGTTGTACTCCCGCTTCATTTAATTCATTAATTGTTACGCTCAAGTGATGAAACCCTCCCCAAATAAGGGAGGAAATACATTTGAAGACTTTTTTTATTCATTTAAATTTTTTTAAACATAATGTGAGCTTTTTTATTTAAAAAATAGTTTAAATAACAGTAATCCAAGTTACAACCCGCGGGCCAATACCAATCCAGAGATCTCCAGAATTCAAAAAGACGGTATGTTGGTAAGGTAAAGTTAATTATGATGGTAAAAATAAAATGAAATTTGAAGTACGCTCATTCCGCTTTTAACACGGGGATACGTTTCATGTAAAACATCCGTTAATGATGCAGTAATATAGGTAATTAAATGATAAGTTTCCTAACATTGATCGTGTTATTTTCAAAACCGTGAAAAAGAGGGTAAAGTGTACTTATAAAAAAATAATGCAAATTTTCAACTGATTCTATAGAATTTGGGCTGAATCAAGCTCCAAAAAGAAAACAAATTTACATCGGTAAACCTTATTTTTATGAACCGATTTATTCTGCGTTATCAACGAAAAAAAATGTTTACATTTATTGTATTTCAAAGTATATGAATTATACAAAATTTAAAATAACTTCCACGATTATTTCACGTATTGTGCTACTAACTGTGACACGTGTTTCGCCTCTTTCATACGCATCTTCAGACTTACTATCGCAAATTTTTCTTATGTACTGAAGCAAGATTGATTCTAAAATTTTAAATTATGAAATTACAAAATGGAGTTTGGTTTTTTTTCCTTTTAAGGAAGCAAGGAGAGGGTTATAGAATTGAAACAAAGCAAACAAATATAATCGTACTACTAATGACGTTAAACATTACAAACTATTAAACTAATAAGCTGCAATCAATCAGATTGGTTGGTGATTACTCTATTAATTGGAAACGATGTAAGTAATGGCGAGCAAAACCTGTCCTATTAAAAATATTATTTAATTATATTTCTTTTTAAAAGATTTATTTATTTCTAAAAATTCTAAGTTATTCATTTTTAAACCCTTTTTATTTACTGTGGAGTATTTCTAAATTACTAATCTGATTAAAATTGTGACTATTTTCTATTAAATGATTGTCAAACTCAGAAAAATTGTTATTTATATTAAATGCTAAAATATTAAAATACTTACTTACATTAAAATAAATTAAACTTCCACAAAGTTACGCCGAAACCATCGAAAGTATTATATGAACTATATTTTAATTTTGAGATAAAACATTCGAGCGCCATCACCTCGGGTTGTGCATTCCTGGCTTAAAAGTACGTGCCGACTTGCGAGTATTTCATCTCAATACATAGAAATAAAATATCAGCGTTTTAAATATAATAGAGATATATTCTTTGCTCTTAATGTATAGTAAAAAAAGAGGGCGTTGTCAAAAATGTAGATATCGATAAATCTCGTACAATGCCGCAATTTTAATTACTCTGCTATCAACAAGTTCAGTTAATGTTGGTAAGTAGCACATTGATGACAAAAAAAGAAAGTGCATATTGATAGCAATTTATCAATCGATTCCTGAATTATCTATGCCGTTTCTAAAAGGAGCAGGAACAAGTTCGACTTTGAAAATAAGAAAGAAGATCTGTCACTACCGTTAAGGTGTTTGATGGATCATATACAATAAAAAATAATTAGTTATAAGCTTTCTCCTTTAAACTCAGTTACAATCCGCTTACCTATATTTTTGATTATTCAAAATAAACTCGTTAAAAATAATTGATCGCTTTTAGACTAAGTGTTTGTTTGTATGAGCATCGTCAAACAGGCTTTTGATACAAAAGTAGAATACAGAATGAACAGATTCTTGATTTATTAGTATGCGATAAAGTGAAATTAAAACAACAAATTTGTTCCGAGTTGTAACCTAAACTAGCCAACAGTCGCATTTGGATTTTATTGAAATTAACACGTACCAAGTATGTGCCTATACATTTTTTTATGTCTTTTTAAAATCATGTATTATTTTTATTGTCTATAATAATTATTTACTTATTGTTGCTTGTAATTTGCATCGCCGATCATCGAGATCGTGTAGTAACGCTTTGAGGCTTCTGTACAAATGCTGCACGTGATCAAGGATTCGAGTCCCCGAACGAAATAATCTCTAAAAGTAATTTTTGATTACTTTTTGTTTGGTTTTTTTTTATATTTATTTAATAAGCACATTCGCATTCTAGATTAAAAATAATAACACAATATAAAACTTCAATTCATTTCAGAAATGTATATTGGTACGTGGAGAGTAATCAAGGAAAATAATATATATCGTTTCCCAACCATGTTTAGTAATAGTCTGGCAAACATTTTTTTAAAATTTATGAATATAAATTTAATTATAGAGTTTTGTAAAAAAAAATCCTTGCGTTCAGCAGAAAACATTTTTAAAAATAAATAAATAATAAGTATTCAAAATAAATGGCACTTGAAAGAAATCATATGATATTGAGTAATAAATTTTGCAGGATTGACTATATAAATTATCAATGATGATATATTGATAGTATGGTTTATAGAAATTCATTGTCTAGGAATGCTTCCTTCGAGCAGTAGTTTGAACAAAAATGCATGAATATTTAAATAAAATGAATACTACACAAAAACACTTTATTATTATGGTTTTCATTAGTAATTTTTTGATTTATTTGCTTAAGAGATATTTAAATAAACGAAGACAATGACAACATATTAATTATGTAACGTCAACATCTACGGCATGGCTTAAAACACCATAATACGCATGGATTAAACTTACCTTACACAAAATGTAGAGATCTCAAAGAAGCGTTCTACAGAAATGGTTAGCAAAATTTTTATTCGATGTAGAATAATTCATTACTTCGTAAATACCAATAATTATGATTCGATGCGATGATTTATTTCTATTACAGTCATTACACAATTTATTTTTTTGGCTGTTCCTTTGCAGATGCGATACTTTTTGTAGCTAAAAAATCAAGAAGTCACGATGCACCTGGTCATTTTTTGTTGATCTTTAATGATAGTCTGATCTTGACCATACTCTTTTTAAAGCCATTGAGGTTCCAACATTTTGCAATGCTACAAAATACCACTTATAGAGAAATAATCGGCAGAGCTTTTGAATTTAATGACATGTTACGAGGCTCGAAAATGGATTTTCCAAGATCCATTATAAATTTGACTACATAATCTATTTAAAAAGCATCCATAAAAAAGACTGCCACATGATCCATTAAGAACAACGTCGTTTACTTTGTGGAAAATCCATAATGAATTAAGCTCGCTGATGAACGGATTTTTCGGTAAAATATTTTTCCGAACACTATTTTTTTGTACGAAAAACTCCGTACACAGAAACATTCGTACATATAAAACATCGGACACAGAATATACCGTACATTCAAAATAAATGAGTATTAGAATAGTTATTGTTTTTTTTTAAATATTTAATGTCTTTAGTCACGGTTTTCAAATACATATTCTATATTAATAATATGTATGTAACAGTGACGAATCTTGAATACTAAGAATCACGGAACCATCAGCATAAAAAATTATTGACCATCGACTTTAAATAAGGATAACATTTTTTTGTTCTTTTTAACACCCTTGGTAATACTGGTGATATTTTAGGTTATATTATCAGTCAAGTATTGTGAAAGCAATCGGTGAATGTTTGGAACAAATTTCTTTAAAATATTAAGCCAAATTTTGAAACACAGTGTGAATACTTCAGTACAATAGAATAGGTGTAAAAATATGTTAAAAATGTTCTATTATGTTAAGTAAGCAAAAGTGAAAAAAACGCTCTCTCAGTGACAATAAAAGAAACTGCTTGCATTGTTTGTCGTATTTTATTAAGTCAACCAAAAGAAAAACAAACCCGACGATTATATATAATATCAATTTAGGAATCAAGCAACCGTTTCCTCGTACATTACTCGCTCGAGAGATCCCAAAAATAGTTGAATAATTGTTATCAGACACGACCGTAGAAATCGTACATCTGTTATTTGTTTCGGCAGTAATCGACAGTCTCATAAAAGTAAAAGCTGATATGAGCGCTACGGTACAATTTAATTTATATGTGAAGCGGAAAAGCAATAAAATATAATTACGAATCGACAAACTAGTTATAGGTAAATAAAATATCGTCCATGGATTTTCATCTTGTTGTTGTAAATATTGACCCGTAATGGGCAGAAAATCGTAACCGACAATATAAAAGTTTTACAGGAGAAGGTATTTTTTAATTATGTTAATTATGTTCGAAAAAGAAATTCCTTAAGTGGGGTTAGTAAATAGTAATATATGGTCAATGCCTATCCTGATAGTATTATAAAATTCAGTCAGACTAATTTCAGTTCTCTAGATCAGGGTTTCCCAAACTTATTGTGCAATGGCATCACTTCGCGAATCTGGAAATCTTACCGGAACACAAGCTTTTTAGGTTGGGTAATTCATAATTGTAAAAATATTTAAAAAAAATATATATGTAATTAAACTTTTTATTATTTGATTATTTTAAAAATGTTACATGAAAAATATTTCTAAACAAAGCTCTTAATGATTCAAATCTTCGCCTGTACCTAGATAATTGATGTTTAACAATAGTGGAGATTTACCATGACTTGATTTTAAATATGAAGTAAAAGATGTTTAAGCGTATTGCAGAGTAAATTACCTTTCCGATTTTTCATGGAACACCTGTTTAGGTCTTACGGAACATAGTTTGGGAAGCCTTGCTCTAGATCAGCGTTTTTCAACCGGGGTCCACGTAGAATAAATGATAACAAGTAAAAACAATAAAATGTACAGGCCCTAAAAAATATCAGTCGATTGAGATAACGCTCTAAAAATGTTGTCACTGACGCCTTCGGCGATATTGAACAATTATTGGCTTAAGCCCCAATTTACCCAATTGTGTCGCTTAAGTTCTTTTGCCGATTATGGGTCGATGTTTTCTTGTAATAATTGGAAGGTTGCAGGCCATCTTTTCATTTTTTATGCCTTCTGGTTTGTCGAAGAGATATTATACGTATTTAATTAAGCCCTCGTTAAGACGGTAAAAATCCGATTAAAATCCGAAAATTGATTAGAAAATTTTGTAGTTTATATGCGTTGCAGGTGGTGTTTACATCTACTTCACATCCGGTCATTTAATGGGTTAAGTTTTGTTTACATACATACATACATGTAATATATATATGTATGAAACAAAAGTAGTATTAAATTAAAAAACAATACACAAAATCATAATAAACGTTGTTTTTACTATTATTACATTTTTAAGAATGAAGAATTTATTTTATGAAAAAGATCGTGTTATTTTTCAATTAATCGTTACATATTACCCTTTTATTTAAGGTGTGACCGAAATGTGATTTGTATATGAATATAAAAAAAATATATAATTTATTCCACACCCATTTTATATTAGTTACGTCTTTAAATAGGAGACGATTTATTTAAAGCTGAATGTAAGTACAGATGGACTTCAATATTGTGACACAAATAAATAAACTCAGGCATCTCAAAAGCATTGAAATGAATAACAGATAACAACCATGGCCAGCGCCACTATGCAGGCGAAATAGGCAACCACCTAGGGCGCAAACCATTAGAAGGCGCATAATTGAAGTATTTAAACTATTTTTATATACTCAAATATTAATAAACAATACAACGTTATATTTTATCTTGATGTTTGTATTTTTTCGTTGTAATTATGTATATGATTAAAAAAGAGAAGTTGAGTGACTGAGTAACAAACAGTTCATGTAGAAAAACTTCTTGTTAAGATACCTCCATCGCGAGGATATATGCTCCACATTGGGAGCGGATATGGGTTTTTAAAAAATATTTATAATGATCCCGAATTGTTTTTTTGTCATTATTTCGAAAAAAATGTGCCGAATTGTCCAAAAGGGGGCGCGCCAAATAACCTCGCACCGGCACTGATAACAACATCGCAAAATGGAATTGAATGAATATTTAATGAAAAATCTTTTACTTTTGAAATATGGATATAGTTTATCAATGTATATTATTCAAAAAAATCTTTTACCGGTTCTTACTTTTTCTAAAACTATTTGCGAACATCATAAGTGTATTTTAAAACAAATATAATGATACATTTAAATTTTTGTCTACATTAATAATAGTGACTTGCATATTGTAAATTATTTTTTACACTTGACTCAGCGCGGTAATATTTTTGGTAATTAAACAAACTGTTATTTAAAAATAGTTTCAAATATGAAATATATTTAATAATACGTGTTTAAAATTGTATTCTCAAAACACATACTGAACAAAAAATTCTAGCGCGGAAACGAGAGGCGGTATATTATGTGGTTTGTTAAAAAGAAGTGCCATAATAAAAGCTAGAATTATACACTAAAGATTTTATTGAATTGATGTATTCAACCTGACATTATTTTAATAAAATTACTGAGATATTTAACAAATTAAAAAAAATAGCGCGGTATCTTGCTGTCAACTCACCTGTCCTCATATCCCAGACATGTTAGCAAAATCCTATTTAAGTATTGCACACCAAGCTGCGGGACGCATTATAAAAAACTCAAATTAAGAGTAACAATTTTTATTATATATTTATAAAAAAAGCAGCCGTAAAAAACAAGAATGTTACAAATGTAACACAATATACAAAAGCTGTTTAATAAATAAATTGAATTGCTTCAGGCGAATTTCGTATTAGATTCCCCGCGAAGTATATTATAATTTGATTTTAGAACAGGGTTTCGCAACTTTTTTGTACCCTTAATCAAATTATAAACATCGGTATGGCAGCGGGCACCACATATTTCTTCTAAGGATGACTATAATTGGACAAGTGTAATAAAAAAAGCTAAGTAGGCAGTCGGGAGTAGGGTATCCAATCCCGGAGCCTTTTTTGTGATCCCGAGATTCAACATAAAGTCGTCTATAAATTGGAATTCGGGATTGAGAAAAAATTTTGCTCGGCGATTTTTTAAACAATTTCATGTAAATTTCAAAAACTCAGGAATTTCCTAATACCACCAGTGCAAGAGTTTTTGTTTTTTAGCTCTTACAAGAATTTTTAAATCAAAAATCCCAGGAATTTACGGATTTACCAAAATTAACAACAAGCCTTTTTAAGTTCTTCCAGTATTTGTAAATTGATAAGCCCATGATTTTTTTAGACCCCTCTCAACTATCTGTAATTTTCTTAATTCCAAAATCCCAGAGTTAGTCGATCAAAATCCTACTATTGGACGGAAAAAAATCGAGCCGTCCATTTTTCACGACTCCGACTCCACCCACAGCAGTAAAAAAGGATTGGGCTTATTTGCGTCCCGTATTTGGCATGGAGTGATTCTTAGTATGCTTATTGATTTGAAAGAAAGTTCAGTAGTGGCGAGTAACAAATCAAATTACTTATAAATATATGAAATATTGGACGAAACAAAAATATAAACGATTAACGCTGAGCCTTGGGAAATAACCAATCAATAGAATTTCCAACCGGTTACCAAATTAATTTACTTAATCACCAAAACGGAATTTCGGCTTTTATTTATATCATTGTACAGATTAATCGTGAAATGAGCATGTTCTGCATTTAGAAATCATTTTACCTGATAAATTAGAAGCGGAAACGTATATTAGTTGTTAATAGTGACATCGGAGTAGAAAAAAGCTCGGGAACAGGTTTCGCTTGTTATAACTGCAATATTTGTAAACCATAGGAACACCGGAAGAATGTGTGAATCGGTATTTCGATATTTAATATTAACTATCAATACCGGTATAACATAATTATATAAAATAAGCAAAATTTTCATATATATTTACATATTATTACAGTCAGTTGAAATCGCATTACCGAATCAATATTGTTGTTTTGTTTTAGGCACTGGTGAAACAAATCTAATCATTCTTCTCGATTACTTATTTTTTCTTTAGTTTAAAATATGACCTTTAAAAGAATTGTTCTAGGGTGGGGAACCTTTTATTTCTAAATGCCACATTCATGTATCTGATTCAACATAAGCCCGCAATAAAGCAAAGGTTGACACCCCTTCCACTTTTTTTCGACTGTCGAATATATAATGGGTTGATTACGCTCTTTTTCCAAACGCTTGCGTATAATATTTTGATCAGGTCAAAAGGCTCTTCTCCACTGGACTAGTTTATCTATACTGAAACAGTCAATCTTGGCAAGATATTTGCGTAAATGTATATATATTTAACCATTTCCTACGCTCCTCCACGGCAATAATGCAATAGCGTATCAATGTTCAAGAAAAAATCACTCCTCATATTATTCGCCAGATACATAGCTGCATGGAACCTATCTTTTAACCATACACTGTGCTTTAAAACAAGATTTAGATAAGAATAAAACAAACAAAAAAATACATGTTTAGTCATTTATTTTAAAAACGATATCTTGTGTAGCCATGCACTTAGGATCCGTAAGTTTCTCTTTGAATAAAAAATATTTATTCAGTATTGGAAAGTGGAAAATCGTTAAAAATTGTTTGTTAATACCGTAATTAAATTGACTACTTTAAGCCACTAAAATGCCAAACAGTAAACATATTACTTGGCGCAGAAGGTTGGCGGACATAGCTCACTCAAAAACATACATACATCCAGATACAATGTTTTCATTTTTTTACAATTGAGTTTGACCGGATGTTTGGCTCATTGTTTATTGTCTTGAGGTTTTACTTGCATTCAACCACTGACTGCCTTACTGACAAGAAGAGCTTGCGAACCGCGAACATGCGGTTAGTTGAAATTGAAGCACTGCCATGTATCTCCCTTGATGAAATTTATTACATTTACATTATATCAAAATTAAACTGATGATTTCGCTGCGAGAAATGGTATCACAATACAACATAATATATTATTCTTCGATTCTTCAGTTACTTTACATCTCTTTTCCTATCTTTGTAAAGATCGGTTGAATTGGCGGAACCAATGAATGTTGACAAAACTCTAAGCCGATTTAAAATATTTCAATTAATCGCGGACGTTTCTTTACGACATGACATTACCGTACGTTAATTTTCAATACCGTTTTTTTTCATTTTCAAAACCGGTATTTAAGTATTAAAAAAAACACCACGAATACCGGGATCTCGGTTTCGTGATTCCTAGTTAAATGTATTACATTGTATGGATATGTTACAAAAGTAGACGGGATTAAAAAATAGTACTTAATTACAAGGATGCCATATTGATTTAATTGGCATTTACTTGATATAATGTCTGTATATTAAAGCCAACACAACAAAGTATTTAGTTTCACAAGAATTATATTTGATAGTTTCATAGCTATTTCGGCTTTACACAGTGGCGGATTATCCTATAAGCGAACGAGGCGCGCGCTAGGAACCTCCGAAATTGGCTTATATTATGTAACAACTTTACTACTTTGCTTAGATTTTTATAATTTTACATGTTTTTTTTTTACGTTTTTATGTTATCCGAAAAACAGGGCCTCCAAATTTTATTGCGCCTCGGGCCACTCATGTGCTTAGTCCGCCACTGGTTTTACGCCATAGTCAGAACTATGTTATAAACTTTGCTATATTATAACTATGCAACATTTTTTCTTCAAACGATTTTTTTATATTTTAGAAATATTAATTTTATAAAATATTTAAATCTATCGTTTTTTTCTACTCCTAAAATTTGGGTTTGGAGGTTTACATGTAAAATAGCATAAGACCTCACTACATCCTAATCTAGCCCTGTATAAGATCCTCACTTAAATCCTAAAAAATAGGAATTAAATTAATAATTTTTCTTTGCCGTTATTCTAGACAACGGAATCTAAAAATATCAATGATTTGTCGTAGTGATTATAATTGTACTTCATTTAATGGTTTAAACAGAGGTGATAGATTATTATTTGTTTGTAAATTGAGAAGGTAAAAACCTTAATTAGGTATGTATTTTTATTTGTAGCAATTAAAGTATATTTAGCCTAGGGCCTTTATTGAAAAAATATGGGGACTGAATTACAAGCTACGTTATGTGAAATTTCTATTTAAATTAATATATCTAATAATATAACTAATTATAATATTTGTAAAACTTACATTAGTCAAATTTGAACCAATTGCAATGTTATGAATAAAAAAATATTTAGGCAGCTCGATCATAAAAACGTATTAGAGTAAAAAATATCCATTACAAAACTATTTTTCTTTCCGTCTACTGTATTATTGAAACGGTGTATTTTTTAATAATATAGTTTGACCAGAGAAATATGTCATAAATTAACTAACCAAAAATTTTATTACTACTTGTTTTCATATTTGCAATTCTCCTACATCTGATCGTGAAAACTGAGATAGCAAACTATGAACTAGTATTATCAAAGCTCCACCCTTCTATCTTTCCCCTTTCGTGAAATCAGATTGAGTAACGACTAATAAGTAGTTTTTGTTAAAACAACTTTTGAGAATTGCTCAATAAAAAGCCCGCGCATTTAAAATTGGGAGCGGACATGTCTAACAAAATTTAAATTTAATAAAGTGTGTATGCACTGATAAAATTAATTAGAAATACTACAATTATTTATTAAAAACACTTAAAGATACGGATACAGTAGGGAAAAAATTGTCTACTTGACGTTTCAATGTTGTGCACTGTCCGTCAACTTGCACGCAACATAGTGGGGCATTTACGTGGCTCGAGACATGTTGCATGTTGACGTTTAAGAAGCGAGCGCATTGGCGCAACATGACAGCTGTATGTACATATGTAAAATACATAATATTTAATATCCTTGAAAGATAAATCGTGATTCGCATTACTGTTGTAAATTGTGAATAATATTTTTTTAGAATTGAATGTTTCGATTGCTACAATATTCGTGAAGAAAACTTTGTTTGAGGACCTTTCTTGACGTCATCGATAAGGCGAAATCGGGGACCGACAGACAGACTGATTACATTATCGACTGTTAATATATGGATAATTTCTTTGAAGCGCTTCAAATTATATTATGCTTGAGACATATTTTTTAAATTTTAATACGGAGAGTGTTTTTATTTTTAAAAAAGTTAAAAATTGCGTCTTTATATTATTTATTGAGCTACTTTTTAATCTTTCTTCTATCATTTTACACATTTTTCATTAACTTTGTTACATTATTTTTTTTATCATAACATTAAAACGGGCTATTAAAAATATTATTGCGTATAAATTAAATTAGTAAAGGGCTAAGTATATAGGCACTCATCGTTCATAATTTAATGAGTGTATTGCTTTTAGTTGAGTGTTTATAGGCATTGTTTGGATCCAATAAAATCAAATAACGTTTGTTCGTTCGCAGCATCGATCAACATGACATCAACGAGTGACACTTGTGCGACAACTAATGTGAGCCTTCGCGTGTACAAGCAAAATGTTTAGCGACATTGGTCCCGAGACATGAACGTAAACGTTGAGCGTCATATTCCACGACATTTGTCCCCTAGTGTATTAGTGCCTTTACAGTTAACACGATCATTTGAATAAGGTTGATAATCTATTGACAATAATTGTCTGTTATATATGACCGTCCCTGATCCCGTTTTTGATTCTGCAGCGCAAATCAAACTTTATAATATATAATTATATTTATTTTATTGACACAGTTGTAGAGATAATAGTTTTAAGCTGATGTAATATATTGCTTGTATGTGTGTCTAGTTGCATACATCTATAAATTAAATCATTAAAATCAAACTTTATATCTTTTTAATTACATACTTTGCGATACTTTCTTTTTTATTTTATCAAATGCTAAAATTGAAATGAGTTTTTAAGTAACTGTTGACCATCGAAATTGCCGCGGGTGAAGTGCAATAAAAATTGGAGAAATTCGACAAACTGCATTCAATTTTAGATATAATAACTCACCTGGTTGGTTACTTGCGGTTTTTTGTGGTTGTTTGTGGTGAGAGAATTATTATAGGAATATTTTGATACGGTTTCTACCATAGACTATTTATATTATTATATACGTAACTTCTCAAATTATTGTTGTTAGTGGCATAAAGTATTCTTGTTGTTGTTATCTCTGGCCTGTTTATGGTTATGTTTTTAAATAAAAATTAAATTGATTAATCCTTAAATGCATGATTTTATATTTTTAAATAAATATAGCCATATACAATGGATATGTAAATTCATTAAGGATAATTCATAAATTCATGCATTAGCAGTATGAAATATGATACCAACTAGGGTATCCAATCCCGGGATTTTGGGATTGATTAATTTTCAATCCCGGGATTGGGATTAGCTCAACGAGGAATTTAAAAACCTCATTTCCCTATACTTTTTCCTCAGATTATCTCAAAAGCTCGTTTTTTTTTTAGCTCACCGACGAATTTGAAATCCACAATTTGCCAATTTCGAGTTAATTTTAGGGATTTCCTCAAAATTTCTCAATCCCGAAATCCCGGGATCGCGACCATATCAATCCTGAGATTTCGAGATCAGAAAATTGAACGGGATCCCGGGATTGGATGCCCTAATACCAGCATAGTATTTTAGCAGGTAGTAATTAAAATAAAATAAAACGATTTTTTCATTTTATTACTGTTTAGAGTCAATATTATGTATCATGTTGAATAAAGTTACTATAACATTATGGTTGATTATTTTTTTCGCTAAATACTTTGTATCTGTTGATATAAAAAAGTTTCCAAAAAGTTTTCAACAAAACGTTTCTTTCAATACATTATTACAAAAAATCATTTTATTATATATGCATATTTTTTTTGAAAAATTTTCATATCGCCTAGAAAAAAAATGCAGGAGCACCGACCCCACGCGCCCCCGTACCACTGCACCACTGGTAATTTTGTATAGTTAAACCTCAACATAAGAGTCTTTATAATGTGCAATAATTCACTCTTGTAAATCAGCTCTAGTAAAATGTAATTTTCCATCAAATGGCATTTGAATATTTCACATAATCATAGTTAAATAAATAAATAGTACATATAACCAATGTCAATAGCATAATATGTAATTACAGTTGTTTCGTTTCTTAGTGTTATGTGCTTTAATCCGTTATGCTATCAAATAGCATACAATTAAGTAATAAACAATACGAGTGAGTACAATTTCAAATTTATTTTAGTTTTGTTTAAAATATCTTCAGAGCGAAAAAAAATATTATTAGTTGGTAATAAAAAATAATGATTCTTTATACGTGTAGTTATATGAACGAGTTTTTTTCATTTCTTTTTAATTGTGAGCCAATAAAGCACGAGATTTTTTTTATTATTTAGAAAACCCTTAATGAACCCAGAACTCACAGTCACGATTTTTTTATAACTTGTATATCACGTCTATTGGCATACACATTATAATGAATAATTTTCATAATCACAACTTACAAATCAATGGATTTCCTATTTCTCTGAAGTTAACTGTTTATAAATGTACTGTGGAAACCCACAGTTTTTTCAAACAGCTTTTTTCAATAATCACAATGTATACAACTAGATACATGTTCTATCAAAAGGATATAATGTAAAATTTTGGATTAGTATCTGAATTTAGCTTTTAACTCTGAAAATATAATAAAAGGGTTTGTGAAAATTTCGACTGGGAAATAAGGCTTAAAAAAGATTATTCTTGAACAATTTATTAAATTAATATTAGACATAGTCAATGAAAAACCAGCTTATCAATCTCATTGCACTTCAAGATTGTGAATATTTCATAATTTGCTTTCAGCCTAAAATCATCAATAAGTGTTTTTTTGTGTGTCGTGTAAAATTTGTTTTGTGTTACGTCCTTTTCCTTTCCACAGTCGATATGGATGTATAAACTGTATTAAACAATTTTTCAACATATTGATTCTTTGAATTTGGGCTCTGACACTATATCCTTCGAATAAAGGCTCTGATACTATTTCCCTCGATTAAAGAAACACGAGACATCGTAAAATTCATCCGTACTTATCAAGCATAATAATCAATGTAGATTTATTTGATGACGCCATTACTCGTCATTCCAGTTTCGTGTGATGGAATGATGCTTGTTTTTATTATTTTATCTAAGAGGGGGTTTATAACCAACTTCCGGTTAGCATATATGTAGGTATATTTTAACCAGGGCTTTATTTCCATGTAACGCGTTGGAACGGCGTTCCGGCACCTTTAATCGGCGTTTTTAATGTTTCAACCAGGGCTGTGGAGTCGCGTAAAAAAGACTCTGACTACGAGGAAATTTTTAAATAATTTCATTTTAACTTTTAAATATGTGTACCATCAGATCATCTTTAGTCAGCCAAGCATGAAATGTTAACACTTTTGACTATTTTGGTTAAATACACATCATTAAGTATATTTAAAAAAAAAATCGAGCCGCTCATTTTTCTCGACTCCGACTCTGACTCCGAGACTACACCATTGGCGGATCCAGAAATTGTGTAAAATAAACATGATACATAAATAATACATTAAAAAATAGATGATTTTAAAATAATATATCTACATAAAATAGACAATACATAATTAAGTATGTATTCTATAAAACATAGTAAACTAAACAATTAAAGTGTCCATTTCACAATAAAGTTTTGATAAAATAGAAAAATGGTAAAAAAAATCTTCTCAGGGGGGGGGCATGACCCCCATAGCCCCCCCTTGGATCCGCCAATGGACTACACAGCCCTGGTTTCAACTCAATATAAGCATTTTTTTTCTTAGAAACCATTGGCATTATATGTTTGTCGCCATTTATGATTCCTTTTGATTTTTATGTGATGGGTAGTGTAACACTCATAAGTCAATATAATAATACGAAACGATACCAGGCCCATCGACCTACTCTGTGACCAGAACTAACAGTATAATGCTTGATGTATTGTTTTTAAAAAAGAGAGGTTAGGTAACAAGCAGCTCTCGTTAAAAAACTTCTTTTGAGAAAATTTTATAAAAAGCCATATGCTCCACATTGGGAACGGATATATTGTAGATTAGAAAAAAATCTTTTGTTAATAGCTTGGCAAGAAGTGAGTTCCGGCACTTTTGTTTTCCAAAAAAAGCAATGATTTTAACTGTAACTAGCTGTTACTTACCAAGAGTATTAATATTGATAATGATGATTTATCTTGTAATATTATATTATGATATTATCAGGAACTGTTAATGGTTCTTAAAAAGTTCGTAAAGTCATCATATTCACCGAAGGAATATTAAACGTTAAAAAATGCTAAAGTCCCACAGGGTGATAAATTGAATTGAGGGTATGGTTTTTTTATTGCAAGTAATTGTTAAATATTATGTGCCATTTTTATCGTTTTAATACTTTTTTACTTTGCATAACAAAATAGTAACATATACAACAATTAAATTAATAAATCAAAACACATTTAGTATAGTTAGGCAGCAGAATGTTAAAAGTCAAAATTTGCATAAAGTATAAATGATTAGAATTTGGTTGCAACTTGCACCGCCCACTAACAGATGCCGCTGATGTAGAAATTCGCGACTATATTTATGCAAATTATTCCGCCCAAATTAAATGCGTAACCTATTAATGTCTGACTTAATTCGCGCTCGTGAATGACGCGGTATCGGCAATAAAATGCCCCCGTTTTCGTTGCATATATTATTAAATAATAAAAAGTGTGATGTGGTAACATTAAAGTAGGTTTTTTTACATCACCCATGCACTTTTTTTGTATACAGTATTTGTAAGTAGATCTTTATGAAAAACACATAATTTGTTATCAGAAATGTTGTGTAAAATATATCTTGATCTAGCTAATAACATTTAAAAAATATTTTAAGCGAAATTCGCTTACGCTGCAGGCTGTAGCTACTTATCTTGTTTTTTTCGTTTGAATTGTTGTTGCAATTTCAACAAGGATTAAATATGGTTATTAGTAATATTGATGCAGTTTTATCTTGATTTCTTAGACAGCTTAAATTTTTCTCTTTATTCAAGCTTAAAACTCTTTCAGCTCCGGCCCAAATCAGGTAAAACTGTCATGTAGGCCCTGATTATTTTGGCTGTGGAGTTGGAGTCGAAGTCGTGGAGTCGCAGTATTTTGTCCGGAGTCGGAGTCGCGAAAAATGAGCGGCTCGATTTTTTTTTGAAAAATGTATTTAATGACTTGTACTCACACGAAAGTGTTGACAGTGCATGCTTGCCTGCCTAAAAATGATTTGATGGGATACATATTTATAAGTAAAAATGAAATTATTGAAAAATTTCCTTGGAGTCGGAGTCGTCTTTTTTTTACACTACTCCATAGCCCTGATTTTTTTTGCTCTTAAGATTTTTGAATGTATTCACTTTTAATACTTGGAGGAAAGGCATTATATTGAAAATAATATACTCTCTCGTACTAATTCTAAATTTATTTAATATGATCAGTACCTGTTTCGTTCATGCCGAGTATTTTTCATATGATAAGATATTAATACAGAGCTATTTATTTTTTACACATATAAATATATAATACGAACAAAAGAGTCTTTTTTTCTAACTAAAGATTTTTCTTGCTACTTTTGCTATAACTGTGTAACTACTGAAACACTACAATTATAATTTTTTTATGTTAATATTATAGCCAATAATGCATGTTATGTAGAGTTACATTATAATGTTTGAGCACTTACTGAGTCTTAGTTGGTTAGCTTACCTTGCTGGTTTTACAAGACGTATTTATTTTTTTCTAATACTATCGTTATCAACATGTTTTAAGTAACACAAGCCGATGGTGGCAAAAAGTAGAAGTGTCTGCAACGCTGTCTTCACCAGTTGTGTGCAAGGTCCTAATCCTGTACACCGAATTGTCATAAGCCAAGTTTTTAAAATTTCATTTGAATGTTTACATTAGCTCATGATTCAACAAAATTGCATTTTATATATATTGTTGTCGTCCTTCAACCTTAGGTCAAATATAAATGAATTAATTATCCATATTTAAAAGTTTTTAATATGCGTGGCAAAATATCCATGAAATGATGTACTGAATTGTAGTAAATGTATTGTACGTTTAGATATAATTATAATTTTACCATTTTTAGCATACGGCAATTTTAAATAACATATTACCTATAAAGTAAGAAACTTCTTTCAAGCCACTGGAAATGTTTCCTCACCCTCTAGGTTGGGAGTAAACAAAAAGCTAAATAAAAAAATATATCAAATTATTATTTACTTAGTTTCGTTTCTAATAATTCGTTTTGCTCTAGTTTTGTAAACTATCGAAAAAGGATATCTTAAACACAGTAAAGCAATTTTGTAAATATATCGGTAATTTTTTTGCGAATAAATTGCATTGTTTTCATAATAATTTTGACACACATATTTCTTCGAGGCCGATTTTTGAAATTTTAAACAGTTTCAGTAAAAAAAAAAAATAATTGCAGCCAATAACTGCGCTTTCTAATTGGGTATTTTATAATTGAAAAATATATGCTTAAGTAACCATAATATTAAATTAAAAAGGTGTGACTAATTTTTTTTTCAAAAAGTAGTTTTACGAACTCCAACATATTTTTATAATTTAATACTGTGTATTGCTGTTGTTTCTTTAATGTTATATAAATTAATGTGAAAAAGTTGTAAATAAATACAGTATGCATTTTATAATATGCTTTGTGGTAAGTTATATAGAAAAGAAAATTAATTTATCTATCGAAAATATTCACCATTTTTTTATCAAAAAAATAATGCACACATAAGTTGCTCCGCATATCAATTTTTTTGTTCTTTACTTTATCAGAAATGCTGATGACATTTTTTTTTTAAATCCATGTCCACTTCCATTGAGTAGGAGGTATCTCAATAGAGTTTTTCCAAGAGTACTGTTTGTTATTCAGTTGCTCAACGTCTCTTTTTTGAAGTGCATAAGGAAAGAAAGATAGAAGCTTTGACAGGATAAGGGGTTGACTGATCTTTCTTGTTATGCTCCACTATTTCTAGGATTGAAGGAGTTATAAGGAATTTTTAGACATCACAAACACAAAAAAACCTAAAGCCAAATTGAAAAAATTGTGTTCATACTGGGACTTAAGCCCGTAAAATCCGCCACGGAACTCATCGAAGTTTCTAATAATGAATGAACGACTCCCTCACTAGAACTCTAAAATTCCCGCCCAGGGATATTTAAATACTCAGCTGGTTGGAAACCCCGGCACCATAATATGAAAAATAAAAATATTTATATACAACGTAATTAAAAAAAGGTTTTGCTTTTTTGACAGCCATTATAACACTTCTGTAAAGTTGTACGTGAAAAAACCCGATATTTTCTCATGCCTTATCTGGAGCCAGTGAGTGTAACAGTTGCATTTCACTTTTTTATTTGAGTACTGAAAATAATTAAAAATTAATTGCAATAGTTATTATCAAATATTGTCCACCCCGCAGAGCACGAGGTATTTTAAAGTAAATGGAAGTGACATTTATCAACGTGTGAAGGCTGCAAATGTTTGGATTTATAAGTCTGATATTTGCGTGGATTGACACATTCAAAAAAATCCTCAGTGGCCCACGACGCAGTGTCAAGATTCATGCAGGTATATCAATAAAGGTTTTTATTAATTAATTGAGACTGTCAGGAAGACCAATGAGTTGCTTCGACAGGTAGACATGTTTAGTTATTAGCTTTGTATTATGTATGTGATCATTTTTTAAGTGTGTCTATTTTTTATTCCCCGTGAATTTTATATTGGAACCAACTGCAATGTAATATAAAATCAATTTTCAGTAAATAGACGAGACGTGTTTGGTATATTTTATATAAAAAAAAGAAAATATCAAATTGATAAAACTTCAAAATAAAACATAGTTATTTCAGCGTTAGTCTTATCTATCAATTTTTGTCAGTTGTCTCAGTTGTTTGAATAACATAACAACGATATATATTTTCTTTTTATTGATTTAATTGGTATTTACTTGGTAGAACTCCATATCAGTAGATCCGATGAAGGCATACGCCGAAATAGCTATCAATTGATTTTTTAAATAAAAATGTAGAACTTAATACGTATATTTTCATTTTTAACTGAACTTTAATATTAATTTTGTAAATATTAGAAAATATTAAAATGAAAAATAACGTAAAAATTTAAGGATTAATAAACTATCCATAGCTTTATAAGTTCTTTATATGACTTCAATTAAAAATATAATTATATACATATACACAGTGTAATTATTAAAAAACGGCTGTAAAATATTTATAGAGAATAAATCAACAGAAAAAGTTTTATGAAATTTGATTTATTAACCAGTACACAATAAGCTGAATAAAAAAGTTAGATTGTGTACAAAACAAAGAGCAGTTATTTTCTTCAATAAATAATATTGCAAAACATCAAGAATGAAGACAACCTAAAAAATATATATCTGACGCATATTCAAAATGGTCATTGAACTTATACATAAATAGCCCATAAATCAAAAATCCCATGGCAATTATTTTCAATTTGATTTAAATTGAAATTGCAAATATAATAATAGTAATTATGTCTAATTTCCATGCAAAAATTAAATATGTATGTATGCTATTTGCAATAGGGAGTTAGCTATAAAATGTTTACAATAAGTTTCTCCATCATCAACTCTAAAAATTGATAAAAATGACTCAGCTCTAAAAACTGATATGTTTTTTTTATCCCACCATGCTCTTTCCCGATTTTATTTTTTTAATATATCAAATTTATGGAGCTTTAAATATCAGGGCGCGTTAGCGTCAAATTTCTTCTAGTCTCCTTCATCGCTAAAGTTTTGGGAAATTGTATTCCCTTACCATCGATGCTAATGTTAAGAAATCCTTAGTGAAGCCAGCTCACGAGGACTCTATATGCATTCATTTGAAAATAAAATTCTTTATGATTTCCCTCATACTATATACATACATGTACACACACGTGCGCATAGATACACATACAGTACACAAGGAAGTCGACCAAAGAGAGTAATTTTCATGATGCTAAGTTCGTTCTTAAATAGTTTATTAATTTTAGACGAAACATAAAATATATGGTGGGTCGTCGAGTAGAAGTGTATCATGATTGAGCCCTGGCAAAGCATCTCAACAGATTTTTTAAAGTTTACTGTTTGTATTATTTTCAATCTCTCTTTATTGGAAAATTTGTGTCAATCTCTATTTTTTGGAAAGAAGTATGATATACTTATGTAATGATTTGATGTTGACTCTACACTTAACTAGAAATGGATGGGTTTAAGGATATTTAAATAACAGACATAATAAATCCTTGTTAAGATATTTTTTTAGAAAATAATAAAGAAAAAAATAATCAAATTATAGCTAACCCCTTAAATGCAGTTCATTGTTGCTACATTAAAATAACTGGTTTATGTTGTGAGTTCATTGGGAGATTGTAAGAAACTACTTTTTTTTTTGTATTAGTGTGCCATAAAAAAAATGCAATACTAAATAAGCCTTATTATATTTGTTGCCTAAAATATTTTTAAGAATGCTGTTTTAGATGTTTCGATCAAGGATGTCAAATTAAAAGACTTTTAAAATATTGGTAATCGAGTATTAATAAATCTAATCTATGAAAAAGTACGTGAGACCTCACAAAACCTAATTAAAACCATTTTGTTTGAAATATTTATTTATTTATGTATAAACATGGGTTTTATAACAGTTAACGTACAGGTGCTCGGTATGACCATTTGGACACGAAATATTAATATTATTCTCGCTAATAAATAATTTATTTTGCTTTTTGTGTTTAACAAAACATTGATTTTATTGGATACATATCGTCACCGTACCGACAGAAATTAGTAAGTAACATACATACATATCGTAGAAAATAAAAAAAGAGGTCTTTAGAAAAAGCTAGCTTTGATATGTAATTATGTTAAATAAAAAATTATAAAATCAACATAAATATGGATTTATACTAATACAGTTTTTACACTAAAAATTGGACATTTTACAAATCAAATTGGGCATATATATAAACTGTTGGAATTAGTAAAAATGTATTGATTTTTGTAGTTATATTTATAATTCTTTGAAGTTCTTCATTATAGTCTCGTATTGCAACCGTCATTTCTGAAAATTGCTATAATTACCATATGAAACTATGTATGACACAAATAAGGTAAGGAATCAATAAACAAGGACAATTATCTGCATTGATAAAAATTACCTCATTACCTAATTATTAAAAAAATGCTGTTTTTTACAAACTGATAGAATAAATGCACAAACTGAGTTATTCCCGACAAATAAGTGATATAAAAGAATCTCATTGAGTACTTTTTGACAATTTTGTTTCTCACCAACTTTTGTCAGTACAGTAATGATATGATCTTTTATTTCATAAAATATTTAGTTTAAGAAATCAGAAATATTAAAATCACTCCGCGGAGGACATCCCTATCTTTACCATGTTACTTCGATCCAATGAACTTAATTTTGTGGTTTATTAAGGCTAACAAATAATTTTTCGTAATGTTTAAAAAAAAAACCAATCGACCGGGAATGGAGGTGATGAAATAATGTAAGAGGTCTTTACTGGTGCAGCGAAATCTCCTCCTCCATGTACCCTTTATTCTTAATCTATTGCATTACATGATCTTACTAATGTTTCATCACAATATGCAATTTATTCTTACTGTTTGCACGATATCTCCATTAAAGATAAATGCGTTTTGATGGCATCACAATTTTAGAGCAAGAGATATCCGAAAGTTTAAAAAGTTGTAGCGCTCAGATTAAAAAAAATCGTTTTGTGGTATACATGACGAGTATTTACGTTACATTAAAATGGACAATAGAAAAGATGACGATGCAGTATGGGGTATCTATTATTTTTTTTATTAGAAATCTTTGTGTCCAATCAGAAGACGGCATTGTTGTCGAGATTCGCTCACGTATCAATGAAATGCATAAATATAGTATCATTGTATAAAAATGAACATGTTTTTTGAATGTGTTCGCTCGATAAGTAATGCATATAAGATGTGATGAAAATGCAAAGTTATCTTTGAATCCATCAGAAATAACAATTATAGTTTGATCAATTTTTATGCTTACTCGTTTAATAGCAAAAATGACGAATGTCAAAAAAAAATACCTTTTAAAATTTGTTGTTGAATAAACATTTTCGATAAATTTGGCGATAACTTTGCAGAAGTTCATTTTAAATATAATATAAAATTTGATTAACATATAGATTTTATTCTAAAAGAGGCGGAGACGTGTCAAAATTTGTAGCACGACAAGTAGAGTAACAAAGTTATCAAGATTAATTTTATATTGCTGTAATTTTATAATTACAAGTCTGCTTTTGATATATTGATTTCTTTCTTGTGGCAAAATCAATCGCATTTATCAGGGATGGGTATACACGACGTCAACGAGAGACACATTCTAGATCAGTGGTCGGCAACCTACTACCCGCGGGTATTTAGTAGAGTATATAAAATAGTTTTAGTACTCCATTTATGCGCTCCCTAATGGTTTGCGACCTATGCAGTTGCCTATTTCACCTGTATGGTGGCGCCGACCCTGCCACTAGTAAACCCTTTCTTATATCTTAAGGGGGTATTCTATTCTAGAGGCACAGATTTTGGGTGTTTTTTGAGCTCTGTAAAACATAAACAAAGAAAACTTTTAATGTCCATTTTTTTACCATTCGTTTATTTATATTTTAAAATATATAAAAAATTAAATAAATTAAAAACTCGAAAAGTTATCGGCTGGTAAAGGGAGGGGTCCAAAAAAAGGTGGTGTCCTGACGTATACGATTCCAACCTTTCTGGTTATCTAAAAACAATTTTTTTAACGGATTCTTAATAAATAAAAAAATCGCTAGAGCCCCTACCTCGAAGAAGTAATAAAGTTTTTTTGAGAAAATGGCAGCCGTTTGAAAATTTGTTTTAAAGAATAGTAAAAATTAAAATTTTGACTTAAATCTGCTACGGAGTATAGAAAGATGTATATAGAAGGTTCACACAAAATTTCGAATAAATCGGTTTTGTAGAACTTGAGATATTATGTACGTCAGCGTGAAAAAAGTAGTTTCGAGAAAAACGCGTTTAAAGTTTTGAGTTTCGATCTGTTTCGGTGGGACCACAGCTTAGTTGCTGCGTCACCAAAATCGCTGTAACTCAGTAAATAATTAAAATTTAAAAAAATCCTTTTGAGGATATACTCTCAAATGTCTAAACTTTAGAAAAATATAAAAAAGAAAGAATCGATTTTTTCAATTTTCTACACTAGAATACTCCCTTAACTCTTTTTAAACTCCACAAATGTGATATTGAAGTAATCTAGAACTCTTTTTAAGTCAATATTTCATTTTATAAGTTTAAACGTATATTCCGCAAAATTTTTAAACTATTAAGAATTGATCTCTGCACTGATATACTAACATTATTTATAGGACATACTGGTTCGAATGAAATAAAATATATTTTCACCCTAACTGTTATATCAGTAACTTTGCCTTTGTATGATTGAAACCGTAATAAATTTAAACCCTTAATATGCAATTGCTCTTCCCTAGTGCATTATTGCATGTTTAACAGTGGCATGACATAAAAAAATGAGGAATATTTAAGTGGGTAAGCATTGCGGATCAAATAATATTTGAGATCCAACATAGTTCATTTTTTATTAGTAATTAGGGGATTCATTTTTCGCATTGTATCAACACGTTTTTTGCGTATACCAATATCGCCTAGCAATATAATATTCAACAATATCCATATTTATTAGGAAATTTTTCTATCCTTTTCTGTGGCTGAGTGCTCGACGCTTTGGGTAATTCATCCACTATGTTAAAGAGTTACGGGTGCAAAAATTCACCAATAAAAACAATGTAGGTATTATATATTTTAACTTAATCGATTTAAATTCTAATGACTTGATTATCCGATGCTCAAAATGGGACGTTCGAAAAGCAACTATCTAACCAAAAGCCTTTGACTAACTTCATCTTTCTCTGAATATAGAAATCAAACAACTGCATTGTAACCATTTCTACTAAAAAAAAAATACATATAGATCAGGGTTCACCAAACTTAACGAGAAACGAACCGGATGATATTTATATACGGTGTGTACTTTTCAAACTTTGAAATACAACTGAATTTTTATTGATGTGGTCACTACTTTCATAGAATTTCGATAAATAAGAACATCTGGCCTCAACTAATACATTTTATAATTGGTTTTAATCCAGGTCCACTATCTGAAAGTCTTTTATTAAATCCTAATAAATTAATTTAAATAAATCACTGTCGTGAATGCACAAATCCAATAAATTTAATTTGTCGTTTATATATAAAATATTTATATGTAATAATCGGGTGCCGGATTCAGTTCGCAGCCCATAATTTGATAATTGCTGGCTTAGATGATTCATACGGAGTATTAATGTTCCAGAGCAAAAATAAAAAGGTAAAAAACTCGTATGTGAATTGTGGAAGCTACCACTACTGTTATTTAGGTATCCAGCACGGAAGGTGCCAATCATTTTCCCATGTATCTTTATATAGAATCATGATTTTAACCCATTGAACTATGTAGGTCGGTAAACCGACCTAAAGAACATTGTGTAAAACCGACAGCTTGCCATATCGGCTTGATGATCTTACATAAAAACAAAGCGGCTTTTTAAATTGGCCTATCATACGCACTAATGTTAACGAAACTTAATATAACTAAAAAATGTGTATTTTTCTGATTGTATTATTATTTTAATTAGTAAAGTAAAAGTACGTAACCCACATATAACAAATATTACAGAAGGCTAAAACAATAAATGATGATTTTGGGACAAGGGAAAATTGTGAAATATACACAACCTTGAGATGTACGAAGATTATTCAATCAGTATTTTATTTTAAGATTTCGACTGAAGGTAATAATTTGATAAGGATATAATTTGAACGATTCAAATTTAATATTTTATTGACTGAATTCATTAATTCAATAAATAGTCTAAGAAAAACCTTCTTTTCAGTCTTTTTTTCTGTACGAAATTTTTACAAAAACCTTATTTTATCATTTGCAGCACACAGGTTGCATAAATTGTGATTATCGATAAAAAGCTGTTTTTTTTTTAAATGAGATTTATTTCTTTTTGCCTTTTAAATGTCGATAGTATGTCAGTAAAAATCTGTTATTTACACGCCGTACAATTAGTATAAATCTAATTAAGTTGATCTTGTTAGTATTCTAGATGTAAATATTGGTTTACTGAGTTTTTATCTGATGATGATAAACACCATTATTATAAAATAGAGGTAAAATTAAAACTGCTTAATTATCTTGTTACACAGCAGTCAATTAAAAAACAATTCTATATAACATGTAGTTCAGTTTAAAGATTCCTGTTTTATTTGCTTTTTCAATAAACTCATATAAATTAAGACATCTCAAGTAATTTTAATCATCAATTCATCTTTTTACCATTTCTGCATCTAACGTAGAGAATATAAACTTGTTGTGTAGCATTTCAAAAGTTTTTTTTACAAAAACTTTTTGTATGTCAGTTGCTAACTATTCAACATAGTTTGAAATTACAAAAGACTACTAGTTGACAATAATTAAATTTGATTATTTTTTTATTCCACTTGATATGTTACAAATTGTGACATGTGTTTCGACTCTTTAATAAGCGTCATCAGACAGAACATCGCAATAATTTATTTTAATTCTTTAGTTATCAATTACAAAATAAAAGTCGGGGTGTTTTGCGGGAAGCAGAGAAGGGGTAAGATACACACATTGGTAGTACTAATTACAAATTAATTCCTTATATTAAACTACTAGTAAGCTAAAAAAATCTAGTGTTTTCAATATCAGATACAAGCCCCCAAGAAGTAAAGTAAGCCAACTGGTAAACGGCAAAAAAAATCCTGGATTTTAAATAATATCACGTCTTTATTTGTTGTTTTGGTGGATTGCATATTTTTATTTTACGAAGATATCACTACTGCAATGTGTATTGCCTGAGGTTACCTTATTTTTATGATACCTTAAGACGTGTAGAATATTACAACGCATCTAACATATTTTTTTCTAAAATACCACTTGGCTCACTTCACCTCTAATCCTTCATATCCAACCCTCATATGGGGGGTGTATGTGAAGGATACAAATATCACATTAATACATATATAAAAAATGTGTGTTTTAATAAATTTAATAATATTCTAATATATATTGTTTCATTTGTTATTTTTACGTTATAACATAGTTTATAAAAAAAGTAATACAATTTTACTTTTGTAAAAATCAACTGTCGACGCTATAGAATGTTGATGCTATTTATTGTCCTCAAATTTATTATTTAAAGCAAAATACAATAATAATATAGCTTAATTCAAGTGGGTCTGATGAAGACTGTGCCGCCACTGATAAATACACCTCATAACACGAGGGATTACACTATTCATCTTTTCTCGAAAATATGTTTGCATTGTGCGAGAATTATGATAGTGTTGTAAATACAAGGAGAGTATTCGTGTATTGTCAACGTCTGTCGACAAAGTGGATCGTTCTTTTCAATAATAATTGAATGAATAATAACGTAACGCAGATTCTATACAAATAGTTGCGGTACACATTATAATTTTAGCGGTTAGAATTTGTGTTTATCTTACACGACTGCGTTTTAGGCAAGTGGGAGATAAAAAAAAATATTTATAGGAAAATTTATTGCATGCAATTCACCGTCGTAACAATTGACCGTATGAACAATTTATAAGCTAAAAACAGGGCCGGCGCCACCGTACAGGCGAAATAGACAACCGCCTTGGGCGCAAACGATAAGAGGGCGCATAAATGTAAGAGTAAAATATTTTTGATTCTTTGATAATACACCTAGGCCTCGTATAACACGGTTTTATACAACACTGTTTTATACAACACGGTTGTATAAATTGTGGCATATTTTTTATACAACACGCTTTATATAACACGGTTTCAAAAAAAAAAAAATTAAAATGTTTAATTTGTACGTCCGTGTAATGTGCACATGACAAATCTTACTGAGCATGTCGAGACATGTCAATTTTGTTTGTTTCGATAAATTGCAGTTGCGCTCTGGCAGTCAATGGAGCAGTGCATATTTCTTCGTAATCCGTAGATTATTCTGGGTTATTATTTGTATGTATTTATACACTTTACATATTTCATTTTATCATTATGTATATGTACATAATAACCCTTTATAATTTATACAAATTTTATAGATTTAATCGTATCAATTTATTATTTATTTGTAGATGAAAAATATTTAAACCCCAAAATGTCGACAGTTACGGATAAAATTAAAAAGAAGAGAAACTTTATTTCTATTGAAAAAAAAAATAATATCCTAGATTGTCTTAAAAGGGGGGAGAGGCCGTCATCACTTGCTAAAATTTTTAATTTAAATGAAGCAACAATTAGGACGATACAAAAAAATGAAAACAAAATTAGATCTATAGCTTCAGCAGGATCATCTGTCAGTGCGACAAAGATTTCCCGCATACGCTCAGTAATAATAGAAAAAATGGAAAGAGCTCTTATGATATGGCTAGAAGACTGCAATGACAAAAACATTCCTATGGACAGAAGCATTATACAAAAGAGGGCACAAAAAATTTATGATAATTTAAAAAGAACTGAACAATCGTCATCGGAAGATCAAAACTCATCTCACAATTTTTCTGCTAGTAGAGGATGGTTTGAAAATTTCAAGAAACGATTCTCACTACATAATATAAAAATTCGAGGAGAAATTGCGTCAGCTGATATAGAATCTGCTAAAAAAATTGTTCCAGAATTCGCAGATATTATAAAAAATAAGGGCTACACACCAGACCAGATATTCAATGCGGACGAAACGGGATTGTATTGGAAGAAGATGCCGCAACGAACCTACATATCAAAAAATGAAAAACACGCGAAAGGATTCAAGGTGGCAAAAGAAAGAATATCTTTACTATTCTGTTCTAATTCTTCAGGAGATTCCATAATGAAGCCATTACTTATTAATCGATCCTTAAACCCCCGAGCACTAAAAGGTTATGAAAAAAAGAATTTACCTGTTTATTGGAGAGCTAATAAAAAGGCTTGGACCACAAGTATTCTTTTTAAAGATTGGTTTTACAATTGTTTTATACCTGATGCAAGAGATTATATGAGAAAAAAGAATCTTGATTTTAAAATATTATTGATATTGGACAATGCACCAGGACATCCGCTCGATTTAAAATATCCTAATGTGGAAATATTATTTTTACCACCAAATACTACGTCTTTAATCCAGCCCTTAGACCAAGGTATAATTTCAACATTCAAAGCCTATTACATTCGTCGAACATTTGAAAAAATATTAGAAGACATCGATCAAGGTGAAAATTTAACACTTACTCAAGCTTGGAAAAAATTTTCTATTCGAAATTGTGTCGATATTGTTGCTGCATCCGTTAAAGAAATAAAACAATCAACTTTGAATTCTTGCTGGAAAAAACTATGGCCAGAAGTAGTGTCTGGAGCAAATCTTCTACCACCAATAGAAGATGAATACCAAAGGACAATAAACATTTGTCGTGGTATTGGTGGAGAAGGTTTTAATGACATGGATATTCATGACATCCAAGAAATATTGGAGGA
This sequence comes from Himalopsyche anomala, assembly GCA_031772345.1. Lineage (NCBI taxonomy): Eukaryota > Metazoa > Arthropoda > Insecta > Trichoptera > Rhyacophilidae > Himalopsyche > Himalopsyche anomala. Next base: position 5,393,233 of record CM062828.1, read on the forward strand.
TCGTATGTTGAACGAAGAAGAATTAGTCGAAATGTTAGATGAACCCACACAATTAACGACACAGAAAGCAGTTGCAGCGAAGCAGCTACATGTTTCACATTAAAAACGATAGATGACGGTTTGGAATTGGCAATAAAATTAGAAAACTATTTTATTGAAAAGGATCCTATAATGGAAAGAAGTTCAAAATTTAAGAGGGAGTTGCAACAGATTTTGGAACCTTATAAGGAAATACGTAAGGATTTATACGCTAAAAGCAGACAATCGCTTATTACCGAATTTTTGAAGGCTAAAACCACAATAACTCCAGAGTCCTCCGATGATGAAAACGTACAACCGATTTCGAAAAAGAGTAAAATATATAGAATTATAAGTGATAGTGATGACGAATGAATGCTATATTATGTTATTAGAGTTTTTTCATGAATATGTAAATGTATATTTGTTTATTTAAAAAAATAAAGTATATATTTATTGAATTATCTTCGTTAATTTTTTTTTTGGAACGTAACCCCTAATTTTGTATGAACTTCAAACCTTGCATAACACGGATTTGTATTACACGCTGTTTTGGTGGAACCATATAACCGTGTTATACGGCTTATTAACTTTTTAGTTGCCGTAGATAATTAATAGTAATTACCTAGCATGCCGGCTATAATTTGTTATTGATGAAATAACTCGTCTTTGGCCTGTTGAGCACGAAAAAATGTACGAGATATCTCGTCTGTGTCAGCGATCGAGCTAAATATCTATGCAGTAAGCTTCAAGCAGTAGCTCGAAATCTTTTCCATCACAAAAAGTACTGCTGTTTACAGTGAATTCTGCAAATTCCTGGGTTTTTAAATTGGAAATCCTGGAAGAGCTAAAAAAAGAGATCTTTTCATTTCGGGAATTACATAAATTCCTGGGTTTTTGAAATCGTAATAGTATTTTTTTTTTGTTGAAAAATCATCACGAGAGTTAAAAATAGGTCTCATATTTTTTCATTTTCGAAAATCTGTTATTTCTCAGGATTTCAAAATCGCCATGCAAAAATTTCTCAATTTTGAATCCCGTTTAGGTCGTCAAATAACTTCACGTCGGTATTGGCTACAAATGATTTCCAAAGTAACCAATCATATTTCATATAATTCCAAACATATAATTACAAGACAAGAAGATCAATTTGAAGAGAAAATTTATTGTATCCATCCACGCCCAAGATTTATGTAAATTTTATTTACTGTAAAATTTAAAAAATAAATACCGATTTAACTAACCTGTTCAAGATTTGATCCAACAGCTTCTGTCTGATAACTAAGATAAGTCAAGATGTAAATGGTAAACAAATGTCGTTTTTATTCTTATTTTTAGACTATGATCCATTCTCTCTGTAATTAATAATCACCACCATTCTTTATCAACTCACAGTCTTTTTACAAAACTTATCGTGAAATAAAATCCCATTTTGTCATAATATCTGAAGAATAATTATTGCTGGTTGAATGGTCAACGTCGTTGGGTTCAGTCACGGAGGTGACAGTTTCAAACGTTTATAAAAAAATTCGAGCATTTTGTAATTCGAGCATTTGACGTTCGAGGAATTGGTTATTCGATTATCTTGTTATTCGAGCAATTTCACGATCTAGCAAGAGCAATATTAGGGATAGGAAAATGCAAACAGAAATCGTTTGAAAAAATGCTATTTGTACTTGAAATCTTTCAGACAATTTCTTGTTTATAATAATTTTGCAATAATTATTATTTATGTGCTCCACAACGCACACGAGAAAAAATATAAATACATATATGCATTCCTAAACATGTTTTATATCCATATCTCTCAATGTGGAGCATATGACCTCCTAATGGAGGTATCTCAACAGAATTTTTTCTACGAGAACTGTTTGTTAGTCAACCGCTCAACTTCAGTAGGATAAAGCTAAGACAGGACGAGTGGTTAAGTAATCGCTGTAGCTACGCCCAGTTATTAAAGGATTGGAACGGTGGGATGAAATTTTTCGACATCACAAACACCCATGCCTTCGAACACAAATCGATAAATCGATCGAAAAATGCTGTTCATACTGGTACTCGAATCCGTGAGATCCGGCACGGTAGCTCACAACACAACGCTAACCGCTGCGCCATAGGACCCGACAAAAATGTTACCGTATCAAAATAAGTTCTCTCCGATTTTTTCAACCACTATTCAATGATAACGGTACATTAAGGTATATTATTTTAAACACTTTCACAAACGATTCTATATTTACAAAACATTTTTTATAAACGTTCAAGTGATGGAAGTATTCAAAAGAAATGAAGAATAAATAGATACCTGTACAAAAAACCTTTCAGTAAACGACATAACCTTTTATTTTTTCGTTTAATGAATATAATGATCAGGTGTTTATCAATGTGCATAAAAAAATAATGGCTCAATCAAACTCACACTACACTATACTGGTAAACATATTTCTCGGTGATGTGTGTACAGCTCTTTAGGCCAATTATCAATTATACGCACCGTTTACATTAATAATAGATAAATGGTTGCTCTTAGGCGATTCTCAATGGTTACGTTTTATTCATATTTAACTTGACTAACATTATTTAAAAATAGAAAATCATTTCCGTTTCTTTGAGAATTGTATTAAATATGATCAGCGGTGGACTGCCAACACGTTAACAATGGGCTCGCTTAATCTCGAAGCAATTTTCAGTGTTCTGAGGAAGGAGTGAATTTTCTTATCGCTCCTATGAAATTATATGCAATACTTAAATAAGCAATCAAGTGTTACTTAATACAATTGTAATCAGTACCGGTGTGAGATTATTTGGCACCCTAGGCAGCGGTTATTGGCGCGCCTCCATTTTAACAGATCGTCCCATTTTTTTTCGAAATAATGAAAAAAACAATTCGGGATCATAAGAGTTTTTCTTTATATACATATCCATGGCCGCTCCCAATGTGGAGCAAATGACCTCCGAATGAAGGTTTTTCAACTGCAGCTTTTCTATGTGAACTGTTTGTTACTCAGTCGCTCAAACTATCTTTTTCGAATCATATAGAATACGATACATAATTACAACGAACAATTCATACAAACATCAAAATAAAATGAAATGTACTATTATTTATTATTATTAGAGTGTATACAAATAATTTTAATACTCCATTTATGCGCCCCTGATGGTTTGCACCCTAGGCGGTTGTCTATTTCGCCTGTATGGTGGCGCCGGCCCTGCTTGTAATATGCAACAATGTGCAAATTTACCGTAAACTTATCAATGTAAATAGTTTAAAATGTATTAATATTTATACTGAAGCTGTCGTAGATAATATATAAATTATAATTATTAATTTGATATGAGAATATTGTTTTCTCTTGAGTTAAGGACTTGCCGGCCTTAGTAAAATTCAACAAGGGGCCGTGCCCCCTCCAGCCCATCCCTGAATTTAACCCCTAAATTTGCGAAGAGAGCCAAGTAGTAAAATAGTCAAACTTTTTATTGGACTTTAAGTATATTACAATTACGTCTTAACTTGGTGTTTTGGTGGACTGTATTATTTAAAGAAGATAACACTATTGCAGTGTCTATTTACTGACAGGGTATAGCGAGAGCGATTAATTAATCAATGGTTCTGTCCTGCTCAACACCTTCTAATTTATTCGAAAAAAGTGACGGTGAGCGACTGAGTTTACTAACAAATAGTTTTAGTATAAAAATTCCGCCTGTGTGGTTTAGTGGTCAACGTTGTTGGCTTCGGCTACGGAGGGCACGGGTTCAAATCCAGGTACGGACAGTTTTATAAATTGATTTTTCAATCGATTTATGAATTTCTGTTCAAAGGCATGGATGTTTGTGATGTCTTGAATTCCCCCCTCTCACCCATCCTATCCTATGAACGGGGCGTAGGAACACTTCTGTTGAGATAAACTCCATTAGGAGTCCATATGCTCCACATTAGGAGCAGACATGATTTAAAAAAAAAATCTGTTGGTTTATATCCCTTATTAGACATTATGCTCCACATTGGGAGCGGAAATGGTTTGAAAATAAAATAAATGTAAAGTATAACAATATTGTCTACTGTGCTAAGAACATTCACACATTTTTTAGATTAAAAACATGTCCAATTTTGCTTAGTCAGTTAATTAAATATTATATAGGCTGTAAAACGGGTTCTGTTTTTTTTATGTGAACACAGATATCTCGGTTATAATATTATGACATACGAAAAATGAGTCAAATAGTCCATGCCCACCGAAATACGCAAGATATATTAGAATATATGAAGTGGATAATCGAGACCGGTGGATGGCCAATCAATTCACAATTAAATGTAAATTTGACACATCATTATGGCTTAATGTTTCTTCTTTTTTTCTGGTCGTTACAGTCCGGGATGAACGTTGGCTGCGTCAATTAGTTGTGGCTCTCGACCCTCGGATCTTTTCTACACCAAACGCTGACATGTTTAGTTCAACTTGTGACACTTCATCTACCCAGCAAAGTTACAGTATTCTACTGCTTCGTCTTCATTCAAGAGTAGAAAATGTAAAATCCTGTCATGCTCTATTCCTCTGTACCAGGGCTGGCCAACCCTCCGGTGCTTATATGTGCGGCCCGCGGTCAAATATGATGAATATTTTAAGAAAGTATCGGGTACTTCAGAATGTATTTAAAACTACGTGAAAAACACAAAGTGTATATATTCTGTTGATATGTCTGATTTTTTGTTGGTTCAATGCGTGTTTTCTTTTCAAATCTGTATTTTTTTTTTCAAAACTACTCTGATTTATTGCTTTCAGATTATCTCTGCATTAAAATTATTTATTTTACTTACAAAAATATCAATAGGTGTGAAAAAAAAATTTGGTCGTCAATGCGGCCCGGGGTACAATTTGGGTTGGCCAGACCTGCTATATACCTATCAAGGAGAAGAAAATGTGTGGCGCTTAAAAGAATCCCATTCATCAATGCGTGCTATATTTATGTCCAGCACAGCGTGTCGGGCTGGGATTAACCTTTGAGTTCCTAAAAGGGTACATTCACATAGCGAAATACTTCTTATTTTAACCATTCGCTAAGTACCAATAATATCTAGCTGGTATTCAGTGTAATCTTCAATGATACTTCAATAAATGCAATGTAAATACTACGCATAATTAGTTCATTGTAGCCTTCGCTCTGCGATCCTATTTTCGACGTCTCTGCACTCAAGTGTTAAACAATTCTGACAATGCCTGGGACGTCTTGCTCGTTTATACAATTCAAAAAATATATACTTCTAAATATATGTCTTTATATAAATAAATATATACATATATAGAGATACCCAAATGTCCCAGATGGAATATGAACCACATCAAGCAATGTTAAACGACACGTCACGCACTTAGCAAAGATTTGCACTGGATAATGTTGAGAATTTATTACAAAATATATAATTTATATGTCAAAACCATATTTAGTATGAATTATGAAACTGTGATACAAGAATGACCGCCTAGTCATTTTTTCATTTGTATTTTACGCTTTCCTAAGAACTAATTTCGTGTAATATAACTGACGAAAATAATAAAAATCATAATCAATTAACGGAAGGTTGTCATAAGCTGTCAATATGATAATGATGGTATTACGACACATTCTTAGATTCCAATTAAAAAATAATTGACAAAAATATTTTGATTGTAAAAACGTGAGTGCAAAATGATGTTTAAGGCAGGTCTATCATAACACATAACACTTTAACAGAATGAAAGAAATTGTTCGGTTTAATTAGTTTATTTGTCACTGCTTATTTGCAATATGAACGACATCAATAGATTAATGTTTCTGATAATTGATTAGTAGCTCGAAACATCTGTCAATGTTTATTAGTATCACTTGAAGAATGTTAAACGTCAATCATTGTGACAGGAGCATTTTTATTATTCAATTAAAAAAACGAAAATATATCGTCGGCTTAACATGTGAAATGTTTTTGAGAGCGAAATAAATGATATAAGATTGTAAATCATTTTGATATTATCCGATGCGTTTGATACAATTTTACTTACCAACGTTTTAAATTGATATATGATGTGTAATATTCCTAGCTCTACCCATGGCAACTTAATTACGGTTATTGCTATTAATAATATTAATTTGTTCGTGATATTATAAATCATATTGTAAAAAATCCCAGACTTAGAAATACATTTGAATGTTTTGTTAGTGACCTCAATAGATTGTTATTTTTTGATACGATTGGAAATTAGTATAGTACAAAAAATATATTTTCATTTTTACGACCACTATATTTTGTAATTGTAATCCAGGCGATTTTTTGACAGCTCCACTAAAATAAACTATTAATGGCTTTATTCACTACAATTCAACTCCTTAAAACTAATTTTATTGTAACTTTGAACTATTCATGTTTAACATAATAAAATACACTGGACTCTCTTTTTACACGATTTCGAAATACACGGTGCTATATCGCGTGTAATGTACCTACTACTCTGTACTATGCGCAGAGGTTTATCTCTGAAATCCCGAAAATTTTGAAATAAATATTACATAGGCTCTGGATATCTCAAGTGATGAAAGCAATGTCCTACCAAATGTAACTAAACGGGCTCGTCTATTGTCTATTCACGATTTTTAAAAAATAAATTAAAATACAATAAACAATAAACAATAATGAATTTAATTTTTTTATTGTCAGCATCGATTTTTATATAAATAAACCTATCCATCTTTATATTCAATTTTAGTTAATTCGTATAACAAGGTATTCCGTATCATTGTGAAATGTGTTTGAGAAACAACTTCACACTTCAACCATAAACAAAATATTTACAACGAAGATTTTGATTTATATTCCTTATGTCTAATTTATTTTAATTGCGGAAAAAAATATAAGTGAGGAGCTGGCAATAGGTTTTATTTAAAATTAATTACATACAGTCAGGTAAAGTAAATTATTATTACAAAAATGCTAATGAGATGGATGGTTAAAAGTCTTGGTATTTTCTGATGGTTATTGACGACTTTCATAAATACTGGAGACGCAGATCTTGAAATTCTTCTGGCGTTGTGGGAGCAGTTGCTAATTGATACTAAAACTTTGATTTATTATTGATGTTACGTTTATCATACATATATTGAAGTTATTTATTATAAGAAGCATTAAAAACATAATTAAATAATAATAAATTATGTTGTTCGTAAAAATTATCTTAATTTGTAATATAATGAAATATTGTCAGATTTCGACTGAAGGTGCTTGATTTTATATAATACTAGCCGGTACCCGGCAAGCGTTGCAATACCACTTAAAGAAATACAGTGTTTGTGTTTATTTAAGTACATGTTTTCTTTTAATTTCTGTTTGACGTTTGCTGCCGATTGTCTATAGTACGACACACGCGCCACCTACTAACTTCGCGCAAGTGCAAGCATACGTTGTCAAAATGAACTGTATGCCAGACGTACAAACATTGATTTTTATATATGTACTGTATTTTCATGTATGTATCCGCTGTAAGTTTATTTTACTATTTCTTTAACCTTTCCGGAAGTGCAAGCAAAAAGTTTGTCAAAGTTTTATTGCAATTGGATGAGCGGTGTGGCAACGCATAAAATACGAATAAACAAACATTCATTTTTATGTATTAGATTTAAGACCATCTCGTTGTCTTTCCTTGTGATGTTTACGACAAATATTTTGATAATAAAATTCTATTTAATATTATAAAAGTCATTACGACATGGTATAGGGATGGCAAAACCGGACGAATATATCAATGCCGGTATTATAAATCTTAAATCGGTATTTCGACTTTCCCTTTAAAACGCTGCCATTAAGAATATATCATTTATATACGGTTGATTTTCATGAATGATTTTTTAATAATAATTATAAATCATTGAAAGGCTCATCAATTCTGCAACCAATCAGTATTGATACAACTCTTAGCAGGCTTAGAAGAATCAAAAACTTAAAAAAAATATAACTTTTGTGCCTACCCCTGAAAAACACTGAAATGATGTCACACTTCAGTATAATTTAAAATTATAAGAATAACTCACATTTATTGTTTTTAAAAGTCACCAAACTTTTCGAGAAACGGGTCGGAAGGTTTTTTTAAAACATCGGTGGGGCTGGAAGAATAAAATCTTTATGGAATCCTTTAAGAAATATTTATTTTATAATATATCACATTACACAAAATAGGATGAAAATCATTGGACGGTCGGACCCAGCCCGCGGGTCGGAGCTTGGTGATCGCTGCTCTAAATAATGCATTTCTCATCAGTTTTATATTTTTTATGTAAGAACTGATCCCAAAAATCACACCTCACGCTGACAATTGTTAATACCAAATGGTAGTCTTGTTAACCATATGCAGTTAACTCTTGGCGTTAGTACTTTTTGTGCAACATATTTCATTAATTTTTATTTTCGACACGTGTGTTATATAATTAAAAAAAAGGATAATATTGGGATAAAAAAGTCATTTTGTTTAAAATGGAGTTGACCCACATGTAAATTAACACGTTGATTTGTTTAGAGAAAAAAATATGTTCAAAAAATCACAAATTATATATGATTAAGTAAGCATAAATTATAATATTTATTACCACCTAAGTTTATACTTTATATTTTATTATATTTACAAACAACTCCAAATTACAGTAATCAAATTGAAATTAGACGTTGGCCTGTTCGTAGGTTTAAAAATATGCGTGTACGATTATGAACGCTTTTCATGATAATAATTTAATTAAACAGTTGTGAAATCGTTCGATTTTTAAATTCAAAATCACACTGTGATTCATTTGTCGCTAACATACAATTTCTGACAGACTGTTGAATGCTGTTGACTGCAGAATGAAAATACAAGATACAATATTGACAGGTGCGTAATTATATTCAAAATCGTTATTTTCAATTGGTGTAAATGATAAAATCAAAACAATCGTCTAAATTTCTATTTTTACTGCATCAAAGTACAATTGGCGGGCTTTGCTACAATAGTTATCGGCCGAAAAGTGGAACAAAAATCCAACAGCGACTTGCCTATAGCATGTACATTTCCAATCGCCATTGACCTCACGAAGAAGGCGGATCACTGCATATTGGACATGGTGTTTATGATCCAGCTGCCAAATCGGAGTTTTATCTTTGTGGATGTTTCTAAACCAGTTTTGACCGTTTCTGTGAAAGTTGACTTTGGTGAATAGCAGCGCAAGATGTCGGTATGTGTTGGTATTTTTCAAATTTGCCGAGTCACGGATTAAATGTCCAGCTGAAATAATTGTTATCGTCGATATAATGATCTTGACAAGGTGCTAGCAAAATGATTAATATTTGCCTGGTGCGTACGGTGAAATTTTTCCGTCACCGGATCATAAATTTGAGTCATCAATGTTAACAAATGTCTTAGATCGAAAACCATTTATTATATTTGAAAATTATTGATTGCAATACTGTGTTGAATAAAAATAAGGACTGTATATTATAATATATCAACGAGTTTATTTTGTTTTGTGGCAATTTTTTATTTAAGTCCGATTTCAATGTAGAACATATATACTTTTAATTAGTTAATCTTAACAGAAGTTTTTCTGCAAACACTGGTTGTGAATCAGTTTGTTTAGATTCTTTAGAGTATTCAACATTGTACCCACCAGCACCAGATATGGCTCCACACTATTCAATTGATAATTACTTTATTAAGTTACTCAGTTGCTTAATCTCTCTCAATTTATAGTACAATTTCATTGTCCGATTTAAATAATTGGATTTTTGGCCAGGGCTGGGAAATAAGACAATCGTCACTTCAGGGAAACTCGAGGAAAAAAAAACATCACACACATCGATGTCCAACATCTTAAATTTTAATTGAAAAAGTCTCAATTTGACATTGAACCTGTTGGGGCTTGAGTCCAGACCCACCTAAGTAAGTGTAAACTTTTTAAACTCAACCGCAGATTGTGTGAGATCGAGGTTTGCCATTTTAGAAAGCTTAATAAATTTCATTCATTTGCTCTCATTCCACTAATTGTGATGTGTATCCGGCGGTCAACTTGACTCCAGTGGTTCTAATCGTTTATCTAGATTTATTGTCTCACCTGTCACCGTGAAATTTTCGTTCATGAAACTGATATCCACACTCACGCCCATATTTATTCACCGCGTCATTATCTCCGCTGGCTATTATTCGTTGGCACTTTTACGCTCTTGGGAACAAAATGTATCAAGCCTTTTAGCACCTCGCCTAACATGCTTTTGTTTCATTTTGTCATGTAAGAATAGAGATTTGTCAGGTCCCTTTTGGCGCAGCGGTTATCGTTGTTAGCTTCTGTGCCGGATCTCTCGGGTTCAAGTCACAGCACGAACATCATTTTCATATTCAGTTAAATAAATATGACCGCATTGGAAATCAAAGAGAACATTAATTTTTCTTCATCGAAAGAGTTTAATGCTGACGAAACTACAACCAGTGGCGGATTATCCCATAAGCGCAAGAGGCGCGCGCTTGGGGCCTCCAAATTTTAGGAGCCTCAAAAATAGCATAAATTATATAAATCCTTATATTACAATTTCAGTTTTCAATATTCATTATTATTCTACGAAGAGTTTTGCAAAACTTTTATGTTATTCGAAAAACAGGGCCTCCAAAATTTATTGCGCCTAGGGCCTCCAAAGTGCTTAATCCGCCACTGACTACAGCCCGTCAGCATTCATTTTAACACCATACTAGTGAAATTACGACGCCTGTTAATGCAACAAAATCAGCTCGGTGGACTCTGAAATTGACGAATTGGTTGAAATTTATTAGGTCAGCACACAAATTTAATTTAAAATATCTTCATGTTAAAAAATCTTTTGGTTTGAATCTTGAGATTAAGCCCATAATAGTTAACAATTCAATATCGTAGTATTGACTTGACATAAATATACATACATGCATGATTAAAAAATCAAATTGATCAACTTATTTTTAATGTAAGTATATGTGTATTATTATGTTAAGTCGACATATAAAGATGAATCACTGATATAAATAATTATCACCACACATACATAATGAATGAATTTTATGTTAATCCTTTTATAGCAGTATGTTTTATGAAATACATTTTTATAAAACGATTGTGTACATATCTCTTTTTCCAATCGGTTTTGTGAGGCTGTGTGAATAATTATTTAACAAAGCGTGCTCAAATGTAGGCTTATAACGAAAAACAAATATAAATAATTTCTACGAGAAGAACAACTACGTTTAGTATAACGAAAATTATTGCTGTCAAACTGTCTTATTCAATATTAAAAAATGTATTAAAACTTTTTTTGGAATGGGAGTTGCTTAATAATAAAACACGTAGCAATTCGTTATCGTTTTAGTTAAAACTAAAAGGCTCCATATTAAGGTTAATACTCACTTTGAAGGCAGCAAATATCGATGTGCTTTGGCATAATATATAATGAACTTTTTTGATGGGTATTGTAAAATAAATTTCTTTTTGCCATCATAATAAAAATAAGAAACGGCAATCAAAAAAATAACAATACACTGATAAATGATATATAAACAACGATTTTAATCTCTATACCTTTTTTACGACGCTTTAGTACAATATTGTGAATACAATCAATCAAAAAAATGGTGTAAAAAATGCAACGCTTCAAAATACAATAATTTGATATGTATGCTTCATTGTTTAAAAAATATGTTTTGATGTTAGTTGTTGTTTTATTTGCGACGGCATTATTGAAATCAGAAAACTGAATGAGATCGTAATGTTATACAACGAAATATATAGTACGTAATTGAAATAATTACCTGAATAAGTCTGATTTGAACATTTTACTCCTTACTTCCCTGTGGTTAAAATATAAATTATGATAACATAATATAAACGGTAATATTAAGACCACTGTCCGTTTTCCATATATAATATTTCTGCCACCCCTTTTACAAGTATCAAAATGCTACTCACGATATGAGAGCGATCGACAGTTCACTAAAACTAAGTAATTGAAATTATGCTGGGTTTCGAAATTGTTTAGTATCTTCAATCAACAGTACTTCTTCGTATGCCTTTGTCAATTGTTGTATATTTGGAGTTGTATCAAGCATTAATACAAACCATTCAACTCAGTCTGCTTTTTATCATATTGAAAAGAAACAACAACAAAAATTTTGATTTTTGCTTTAATATACATGTATTAAAAAAATAAATATTGGTAAAAAAATGTGTTGCTATGGTTAGCAGCACCAAATAATTGAATTTAAATAGTCATTGTTTTCTTTCACTTGTTTGAAACATTCGATAGTCTTCGATTGCGTGTGTTGAATATAATAAAATAATACAAATGAAGTATTTGATTTGATAATATATTAAATCATAAAAAAATCTATGTAATAGCTTGGGCAAGTCCGTGAAGTGTCAACTAAGAGTTCGCGGCTCTTTTTCTAATATGACCCATAGATACTACGATCTAGTTTATCCAAAACTATCCATTCAATTTTCTGAATGGTGTAGAAATCTCATTGGGTAAGAGTCTCGCCTAATAGAAAACTGTTTTCTTATTTTATGAATTAAAAAAAATTCATACAGTGTATCAAAGTATTTATGTAATGAATTTATTAAATAGATTAATTAGACAATGAAAAACTTCTCGCCAAATTAACCAAGCTCGACGTGGCATATACAAATATTTGAGTATTTATTTCAAGATTATGAGATATAGAACTCATCTTTTAGTAAAACGTAGTCAAATACCTTTTAGTCTACTCTTTTATTTTACTGGTAAATTACCGTCAACCGCTAATGAGAGGAATTATTTACCGTTTGCTAGTAATTGAAATTCAACGGCAAATTGCAAGCCCTAGACAAGACGCAGCAGTTAAGTAATATAATGTAAGAAAGAGTGAAAGCATCATAAAACGGCTGATTAAAATTATGTTCCTCTCACGCGTCTGATCCTAATAAGCCCTGTTTTAATAGCTATAATAGTATAGCTATATAGATCGGAAGTTCTTAATGCGTAAGTGTCAAAAATAATTATATCCTCTTCATGTTTCAATTCAAAATTAGTATTTAGTATTTTGCATATTTAAGATATTTACCAATGTGTTTACAATTATTTTTAAATAAATGATTCATTTCGCAAGTTGTCGATTTTATAGTAAATATTCGTTTTTATTCGAAACATCGACCAAGCATTACGTCGCTAGCTATTTCCGTGGCATATACGGGCAAGCTGGGAGAAAACATGATTAATTGGACCTTAATGAATATGTATGAGAATTATTATGGCGGTCGTCTTGCGGCAACAAAACCCAAGTCCTGGTGCACCGAAGGGCTAATTCAAACCTTTGGTAAATAAGTTAAGCTCCTAGATACCTATTTCATTGTTCATCAAAATAGGCTTAGCGGGAACAACGTAAGTATTCTTTGGAATTATGCACAATGATGCAAATGAGCAATATCGGGTATGTCACGGAGATTTAATATACCTGCTATCGGGCCTATATAATAATAATTATAATACCATAGATGCTAATAATAAGCTATAAGGTTGACAATTTACGGGAGAAAAGCTAGTTACTAACACTTAAGTATCATCAACTTTAAAACGATTTGAGCATTCTGGTCGGTTTTGTAATCAACAGTAGACGATTGCGTCAGATTTTGTTTTGTTGATACGCCTACAATAAATAACTTTAATGTTTGGGTGCAAGTAATTATCAAACTCTTCTTCTTTACCAGCGAAGTGTTAAAAGTCAAACTAAAATCTGTTATTTATGATATAAAGCTCAATCATCTTTTATATTTTCCATTATTTATACCTCTTGTTATCAGTACCGGCGCGAGGTTATTTGGCGCCCTAGGCAACGGTTATTGGCGCGCCCCCATTTTAACAATCTGTGGAATATTTTTTTTATATGCATGTCCTCCGCTCTCAATGTGAATCATATGGCCTCCTAATGTAGGTATTTCAAAAGAAGTTTTTTACGAGAACTGTTTGTTAGTCAGTCGCTCAACCTACCTTTTTCGAATTATATAGAAAACGATGAATAATTATAACGAACAGATACAAGTATAAACTATTTTTATTATTAGAATTTGTTATTATAATATAAAAAATAATTTGATTACTCGGTTTATGCGCCCCTTGATGATTTGCGCCCTAGGCGATTGCCTATTTCGCCTGTATGGTAGCGCCGGCCCTGCTTGTTATGGATCGTACATTAAATTTATAGATTTAACTATTTTATCGAACATCACGACTGTTAATTTATTTACACGTAAATTTACAACACTTGCTATTCTAGTTTTTAAATTATGCAACTAGATGTTGCATGAAATATTATTGCAGTGTTTATATAAAAATATATATAAAAAAAACTTTTATATCCATTGCATCACAGGTTATTTCTTTTTTTACTTTCGAAAATTGAAGATCGTTCTTGATATTAAAATATTTTTTCTTTTGCAAGAATTGAGTGCCTAATAATTCTTAAAAGCTTATTCATGATTTTATGTATACAACACAGAGAGTTGTAAATTTTGTATTTGTAAATATTTTTTCGCTTTATGACTCTTAGTTGATTTATATATTTTAATTTAATTCACCTTTAAATAGCTTGAGAAACATTTAATTTATTGTAAATCAGCTTTCCTCTGGTAAATCTGAATTTCATTTATCCATCGATTTGTTCTGAAAGCACTGTTTTGCGATGCCAAATTATGTCACTCGATACTTAAAACAACGCAATTAGATTTAAGATTTTGATTTTATTTGAATAATTAGTACATGGTTGCTAAGCCTTTTTGGGTCCGTGGCCTCTTTTGAGTCTCTTATTTTTCCGTAGCCCACATACTCGTAGTAATTAGTTTTTCGAGTATCGGTTCACAATTATTTTGGGATTGATGGAAATTGTAAGATTCCAAAATAATTTTCAACTCTTCAGATTTCAAAATTTCACATAGGAATTTACGGAATTCCAAAAATTAAATAACGTGAACTTAATTTTTTTTTGTCGCTGTCCGAAACCTGGTAATTTAAGGATTTTCCCGTGGTCCCCGTGGTGTGCTGTGGCTCCTCTTAAATTTTATTTTTTCTGTGGCCCTTGGAACATACGGCGTGCTGGACCCCGTTGAGAAATCTTCGTATAGTATAACTGACCGAGCAGCTGCCTGTCTCGTCAGTGTTCACGAAAAGACGAAGACACTGATTGAGACACGTGATGCGGATGCTTCCTTATACTCCATCTCATCCTTCTTACTTCTTTATTATATTAAGAGAATTTCAGCGTCCTGGAAAATCTACGGGTACTATTCATGTGATGCTGGCAAACTGCCTTGAGAGCCGGGTAAATAAATAGTCACGCAGTGGACATAATATTATGCTTTAAGTTTGCAAACCGTGCTAAAATTACATATCATTAAAGTTTTATTTTTAATTTGTCTTTATAAATCGTCAATGCTTATATAATTCATAATAATCGGGTGAACGTTAAAATAATAATGCAGTTTCGCGTGCAACTTTAATTTGTATCTTGAGAAAACTTTGGTTTTAACTAGTGGCGTACCTAAGTGGACGGCACAGGTCCCCGGGTACTAGATTAAGAGGCATGTCAGAATAGGACTAAAATGTACAGTTATATATTTAAAAAAATAACATCTGTGTGCACTAATATCACATTATTTACTAAATATCAAATTAGTTTACCTCATTGCGATCACAATCAACTGATTAAAATACAGCTTGTTATTAGTCTTACTTAATTTTGTATAAATAGCTGTGAATAAAAATATATTGAAAACGTTATATTAAATATATTACACGATAAATATGATGCTAAGCTGGTTAATGTTTTCTTTTTGATTATACTGTAAATAACAATGTAATAAAAATCATACTGAATAATTACTCGCCAAGAAAAATTAAATTACTGGCAATCTACCATGTGGTCTACCTTTGATTTACACAAGTCAAAAATTACCTTATCGGTTAAAAAATCATACCTCCCTATAATTTTAATAAATTACAGTGATATAAATATTGAATGCAATCTCTGCATAAATAATGATAGTAAAAAAGACCTCTAAACAAATTGAGCCGCATTTTTTTTTCTAACGTTAACATAGCGATTGACCGTGTTATAATTTTATAGCGCGTAGAAAAAAATTGACAGCTATATCGCTATACCTGTTATAGTTATTTGTCGGCTTAATGTGTAGCTTATTAATAATAATTTATATGTAGTTGAGGGGCAACGCCCTGTGTCATTGATTCCCAAGTCTGAGTCCGCAGCTTATGCGAGACTTCGAAACAAATTGTAAAATCACATGTTTTTTAAAGGATATATCGTATGATGATTACAAGACTTTCGTTGAACATGTGGTTAATAAAGAAGACCATTGGGCATTCGAAAGAATTTCGATATCGTACGAATAACTCAATTCATAAAAGCTTTTAAATTATTTAGAGAAATTTAAGTGCAAATCTAGAGCAGTTGTTTCTGCAAAACTCCTGGTTAAAAGAAAAACTGCGGTTCGTTTTTAGGATTTTTTTTTACTCAACAAATTTTTATGAAATACCCAACAAATTTTAGGAAAAATTAATTGAGTAGAAGGGGTGAGGGGGAGTAACGAGGATTAATAATTTGAAGTGATCTACTATTTATCTACGAATGTTGAATTAAAAATATTTGACTGATGGCAAAATGGTAAATAAAGTATTGTTGTTTACTGCCACCTCAATTTGAATGAAAATTTACCATTTATTTATTTTACATTTTGACTACTCAGTTATGAATCCCTCAGGCGCGATTAGTAAAAACTGCCCATAGTGAATATTATTTTGATTATGTATAAGCCGATTTGTTGAAGTGCTTAGCTTTTGTTGGATACACACATAATTAAAAGTTGAAATAGTATCTGTCAAATGGAGAATTAAAAAAACTTGGTGATTTTGTTGAAATGCGATTAAATTAGGAGGTCCCTGCTTTAGTACTCCACTGGCTCCCTGTTCATTTTTTACATATACATTTTATCACAATATAATAACAAGTAATGCTTAACTTAACTAGGATGAGTTGAAAAGCCTACAAAGTTAGATTCTATCAAACGAATGTTTGTAAATAAGCAATATAATTATGTGTCTTGATTATAAGTTTCGCTGTTACCGTGACACCACTCACCCTGTAATTGAAATAAAAAAATACGACATTGTTTTGAATTTTTGATTTGATTTTAATCAATGTGGTGATTAGTGTCCTGATTGCCCGCCGTGTTTTCGTATATTCACCCGAATACACAAGGCAACATTGTTATCATATTGAAAAGCTGTAAATATAGTAATATTATGCACCGGCTTTAGAACCGCGCCAACAATTCGTTTAGTAAAACTAAAACCGCCGTAACGTGGCTAATATAAATGACAGGAGACAGGGGTGGTGTTAGAGTTTCCCAGTTTAATAATATCACAAGTTTGGCGAGTGGTGCACACCGGCACCTAGTATTACCATCACAATGCAGTGATATATCACCAGAGCAGAAGGTCAGATATTTTAAACTACTTCTATTGAGAGGACGACTAAAAATTTTATAATTACGGTAAATGAACAATTTTAATTTTTAAAAATACATGATAATATAAAACGGACAGTTGTCTTCCTCTGATATATTTTCTTCTCTTGAGATTTTTCCACCGTGAGCAATTTATTATTATTGATGCCAGGGGTGAGTACTTTTCCACGAAATTGTTGAAAATACCTTTGCCCACAATTTCTGTTAAGACTTTACTCTACTCTACTATTTTATATTCATTACCATACCACAAAAAGTTATCAATTTTACGTTACCTACGCGTCTGGAAATTGAATGTTTTATATATTTTTTGTTACTTTTTATAGTTTAATGTCATTAATTAAAACACAAAAGTAGTTAATTAATGGATATAACATCTGATTATGTGGACATTATATTTTTTAATATTCTGAATGCGACTCCAAAGTTGAGAGTAGTTCTGCTTCGGTCATTATGCGATATAAACATCGTCTAAAAATAGTTTGTTAAACTGTATTTGCTTCTTTTATAAAAGATAACAAAAAAATTAAAATCGGTTACTAAATATTGCTTTCGTTTCGAATAAAAAATAATGACTGAAGTGGTATCAGATAAGTTTGAGCCTGTTTCACTTTTTTTTTAAATAGCTGACCCACTTAAGCCAAACTATTACACAATACCATTGACGTCAGTGAAAATTTAATCCTTAAAAGAATATTGAAAGTCTGCCAAACTTTTTTTGAATCCAATTTGCATTGCATATTTAATTGCCAAATACATAAAAGCTTTTTTCAATACATTACGATTAAATTACGTTATTCAAAATAAAAAAAGTCTAACTTTGCATCTAATTTTTTTTTTATAAAAAACTTGCAAAGAATGATTTTTAATTCAATAATCCCTCACCATGTCCCGTGGGAACATACAATATTGCAATCTAAACTTTTTTTTAATAATTATAAATTTGTAAACTCTAGCCTTAAAAAAATAATATTAAAAATCTTCTCATATGTGTTTCTGATCTATTTTGAGTTGATTTTATTGAATTTATCATAATTCAATTCAATATCTGTCGTTTCGTATTCGGTAATAATTATTGTATTAAGTATATGAATGATAAAATTTCTCCTTTACTATGTTATAACCTGATGACCAATGCTTTTGGGGGTTTCTTCTACTCGGTTCCTTGGGTAAGAGTTGGTATACCTGAATAGACAAAATAAAAAAATGTTCCTACTATCATTTGTATTGTACCAACATTGGTGTGATTTTGAATGATTGGTTGTGATTCCTGAAAGGAAATATTAATTATTCTTAAAGTGATGGGTCATAATTTTTCATAAATCGTGGTTACGCTTGGGTCACGATATGTGGAATATGTCTATCTACATAGTCATTTTTATTTACAATTCGAGTCCAGTTCCACATATATGCCAAAGCAATATAAAACACATACTCTGTTATTCTATTATTTTGTGAAAATTAATGAATTGGACACGTTAAATGAATGAGAAATTAATATTTTTAGACTGAGTTTACTGGTAATTTACTTGTGAGAAATGGGAACGGAAATATAAAATATATTATTGAAGTGAACACACCATTTCTGGAAAAATATTATTGACCAAGAAACAGCAGTTATTTAGAAATTGATTAATGCTTATTATATAAAAGCTAAATTATTCAAACCGCAATGACTTTGAGTTGACCAATGTCAAATGTGTTGACAGATAAAGAATTCCTAGGATGCAATCGACTAGTTCAATAATCATTTAAATCAGATTAAACTATTTAGTGAAATATAAAAAAAACAAAACATAAACTTCCTCTGAAATATTATGTAAATATAATATTTGGGTTAGTTGCCGATTGTCTATGATGCTATATTATCTCATGCCAGCGGTACCAATTGCGCTTAGGCAAGCGTACACAAAATTCATAAGTTATATTCATTGAAGCCATAATATAGTTTGAAATTGCCTGTTATGTCCGGCCATTAACCATAGAGGGCGACGGTGTCGGACTATGTAAATGAAATTACCGCGGGTTGACGGTGCGGCGTGGACTGCGGTGGGGTGGTGGCGAGGCGAGCGCCTCGTTCAGCGCCCATAATGGGAAGATCACGCCAAAACCCTTACGTGGCCGGCGACATCTATACAGCGGCAATCGAATTAATTAATGTCGCGTCTATGCGCTTTCAATCGGAGGACGATTGCGACTGTAAAAACCTTGGTTTATTTTTATTTACTAATTACTGCAATACGATAATTCATTCTTCAAGCGCACACCATACTGATATTATATTTTAATCAGAGGCGGATTACCCTATACGCGAGTGAGGCGTACCCTCGGGGCCCCCGAATCTTAAGGGCATTATATACTTTTGGTCCAGATGTTAATGAATTTTCTGACGTTTTTATGTTATCCAAAAAACAGGGTCTCCAAATTTTACTGCGCCTGGAGACTCCCATATGCTTAATCCGCTACTGATTTTAAAGGAATTCACATGTAGTTATATGCATTGAATAAGTTTGACTATTGACATGTTATATGTGATAGTTGTAGATAGGCCCCTACGATTCGTCGTCTTCGAAGTTATGCTGGCTCCGACTAAGATCTGACCGTCCGGAAAATCAAAATCGCCCTTCATGCTAGAAACCGCACTATTTCGAAGAAAGATAGTATTCCATAAGCAAGAGTGTATATACATTTACGTTTTTCCCAGCCAAAAAAAAGCTAATAGACACCGCTTGTCTGTAAGCCATTAGATCTACCAGTGAAAAATCGGACTAGTGATTTTACAATTCATTACGTTATTCCATTATAATCAGGAGTGGGCTGGGGGGGGGCTCGGAGGGCCTCGCGCGAGCCCCTTGTTAATTTATGAGAAAACAATATTCTCAGATCAAATTAATTAAACAGCATTTTCTAATTTATATATTATCTACGACAGCGTCAGTATACACATAAGTATATTTTTAGCTATTTACATTGATGAATTTACGGTTCATTGTATATTGTGACATATTTTACGTGTTAATAGGGTAAAATATCAAGATATTTCAGTTCTACAGTTTTTTAAAAAAAGTTAAAGGTTGATAGCTATTTCGGCTTACGCCATCGTCAGAACTACCAGAATAACTTTTTTTAAGAACGTCAGAATAACTTTTTTTTTTTTTAAAAACTGTAGAACTGAAAGACCTTGATATTTTACCCTATTAAAATGGAGTTCTACCAAGTAAATGCCAAATCAATAAATATTTTACGTGTATTAAGTAACAATCGACTGCTTATTTAAATATTGCATATAATTGCATAGGAGCTATAAGAAAATTCACTCCTTCCTCAGAACACTAAAAATTACTTCAAGATTAAGCGAGCCCCTTGTTAACGTATTGGCAGCTCACCGCTGATTATAATTATGTCACGTCAATTCATATATTGATAAACACAGCCTTTGGGAGAATCCATCAATGTTTTCAGACAAAAAAACACTAAAGAAGAAAATCCAATACACGGAATATTTATATTTAAGCTTCATATGAATTGTCTTGTCGAATCTTTTGAATAAATTTGTTATATTATTTACTAATTAGCAGCGGTTGCTGCGTTTCGTCACATTGGGGTGTGTATGTTTATTTTTATATGAAGCCCAAATCAAATAAAAATTTAACGCTTACATATAAATCACAACAAACCTCTGCAACCAAACAGTGGTATAAATAATCATTTTCGCAATACCGAAACTGGCGAAATTACCATTTGAATAGGATAGGTCCGCTGCGCATTGCTTGTTTGTGTACAGACTGTACGTAGAGCCATTATCTATGGTTGGCGCTATTTACTTCTGTTTATTTCTCTATGATATATTGTTCGTTTCTAACTATACCCGAACGAAATAGTAAAATAACAAAAGAATATTATTAACATAATCGAAAAAGAAACGTTTTGATCAATTCGTGGTATATTTGTGGAATCTATTATGTAGGTGAGTCGAAATAAATATATATTTTATTACGATTTTATCAGTGTTTTCAAAAGAGAATTATTTTTTAAATTAAATCTTTTAGCAAATTTTACACTATCACTGTGACGTCATGTGTGCTATACCGACAAAGTTATCTGAACAAAATGCAAAATTAGACATGGACTCATAAAGTGGTGTACTGCCAACACATTAATAAGTGGCTCGCTTAACTGCATACGATTGCAAGAGTGAAAAGCTCCAAGATTGACGTAGAAATAGATACCCAATTTCACGTTTCAAACGTCATACGTAAGCTGCCATAGATAATATATGTGGGTTTTTTTTTGGTTGAAAAATTATGGTACCTATTAAAATATTACTATAAATAAAACTGTCATTAAAATTGTGCACGATTATGTTGGTTGCTTCAAGGACCTAAGAACATCTGCGGTGCTATTCCCGCGTGCATACTCTTATTTTGGACGGCCTGAAATACTCAAATACGTGATTGTGTTGGACTGTATGTTAACTAAAAACAAAGATACTCGCGGGAATAGCACCCGTGGAAGCAGTATAATATATAACATCAGATATCTTTGTTTTTAGTATTTTTGGACAATAGAAAAAAAGCGGCTAGTTGTCTTTTAATTACACACACGAAATAAATCTATTACGAAATATATTTTCAAACTTTACAAAGGACTCGTGCGAGCAACTCAATAAATAGAGCTGAGCTGTCAGTCTAATAAAAAAAAAATTAAAAGAAAAATTCGCTACAATAGTAGCCGGTCGAAAAAATATGTACGTATAGTATAGTGTATGTCCGATTGCAACAGTTATCACATGATTACTTTTTCGTCGGTTGTTCTAAATATTCTTTTTTGCCATGTATTTACATGGTTCTGTTGAAAGCAGTTTTATCTCGATCGGTTCTCAGTATGGGTTAATAAAATATTATGAATATGCTTAGTGGTAATAAAAGGTAGATCTATCTTTATGTATTTTATAAGCACGTTATTGGTTCATGATGCATGCATTATAAATTCAAAATACATACAAATTTATATTGCTTAAATTATTGTGCAGAGTAATAAACCCAATTCAAAACATTCAATCATAATGACGAGTTGGGAAATTTTCGCTAACGTAATTAAATAATTAAAATATTTTATGGCTCTTACGAGTTTTGTTTTGAAATTAAATCAGAGTAGGAGTCGTAAAAAAATAGGCGAATACTACTATTTTTTTCTAAATTAATGTAAGTACAAAAAGTTGTGCATTTCAGTAGATAATAATGACTCTTTTTTAAATTAAATTCAACATCTTAAATTTGAATCGTTCAAATTATGTACATTAACATAATTTTAGTCACTAACGACCCGTGTTTTGCCTTTGGGCATCTTCAGGCGTAAATTCACGGATGAACTTGAACTGAACTTCAACGCCATTTGAACTCCTGAAGATGCTGAAAAGCGAAACAAGGCTCGTTAGAGATAAAACTTGTGTGAATGTACATAATTTGAACGATTCAAATTTAATATTGAAATCCCACCAACACCTTCAGTCGAAATCTTAAATTAAATTTAACATCGTTTTTCAAATCGTAGTCTGGCCTTTTGTAAATTGACAATACATTTATTGAGACAAATGGGCGGATAAATGTAACACTCGGCATTTTTTTTTTTCAAAAATAGTTTATCGCAGATTAACCATTAGTTTTTACTAGGACCGGCTATAATAAAAAAAATGAAAGTTGATTTTTGTATTGAAACCGGTAGATTGTAATGAAATATCATAAAACTAAGTAGCCCTAATAGACGGTTGATGTACCATTCAGATCATTTAGATGTAGAGTATTTAGTCAATAAATATTTGTTACCCTGATTTAAAACTCTCCATTTATGATTCATTACTGAAAATAATCACCACTGACTATACAATATGTATAAATAATAATCTAAAAATACCACACCCACATAAATTAACGCTGAGTATGCTACCCAAATAGGCAAAACCCGTAACACGTATAGATAATGAGTGCTGCAAGTATTAAACAAACTTATTTTAAAATATTAAATCTTTGTTTTACTACTCGATGAATATTTAATTTATACGATTGAATATTTATTTACCTTTTTAAGTAAAATATTCGGCACTTAAGACCGTTTCACTCATTGTTACCAACTGTTTTCCCATCAACAATTGGCTGTTAACACTGTATGTAGGCTATTATTTGCAAACCTGGCTCGTTTCAAAAATAGTGAAACATGAACCGTGAATATAATTTAGTAATTATAATTACATCTCAAAAGTATCAGTAGAAACACCTAGCTTGATAACATACAAAATATCATTCCAAAGTAATGTAAAACTAAAAATTCATTTAAAATTATTAAGTTAATTTTTAATATTTTTATATATCTAACGACACAGCGTTCTTCTGACAAAGTTACCCAGAAATTATTTAATGGCTGATCTATTTCAATTCAAATCAATTTTCACTTGTACATATGTAGATACTTGAAGTCATATAATTTTATAAATAGAAAATTGACCATCACTTGTATGAATTAGAAAGTAGAAGGTGTTTTAGTGTGTTGCAGCGTATAAAACCATTTCAAATTTTCGTGGAACACCTATTTAGGTACCGCGGAACACCAGTGATCCGTAGAACCCTGAGACACAATAAAATTAAACATAATCTTTGAATTAAGCTATCTATAAAATTTGAGGCATACTTTTTAATTTAAAAAATACAGCTTGTTACAAAACCATTACGAAATCAAATCGTACCTACATTTTTTTAAAACTCAATCTCATTTTTTAAAGTGGTATTAAAGTATAGCGAATCATTCATACGATTGCAATCTATAATTGATTGGCATTTTGATGTAATTTCGAAGTCGGCTCGTATCAAAAAGATTCTCAGCTTTCACGGGAATCCGTGTCTCGAAATAATACGAAATATAAGCTTAAAATTAATAAAAAATCAACGCTCTCTGTATAATTTTGTTGAAGAAATTTATTGCAATCACATATTTATTATCTGTTTATTGAAGTCGAATCGAATCGGGTTGCGAAATGGTCTCTCACACAAATTACTATCAATTACGGACAAAAGAAAACAGACAAAAAATACTGGAGCGGCGTGTATCTATATGCACGTGTTTCTTCGGTTAGTGTAGATATCTGATGTACATACTTATTATTGTTGATGATTTGCGTAGCGTTATTGAAATTTCCAGAACATTAAATTTATACCACAGAGGATAATATTATGTATAAGTAGAATCAACACTCGTACTTTACATTGAAAATGATATAGGCCAAAGACGTGTTGTATGTCTCTGATTATTGTCTAATGTCTACACTTTGCAGATAAGAATGATTTTTTTTCTACCTAGAAATATACTTTCTTGTGCTAGTCGTGGTTGTATGAAGATTTCCTATTCCGATATGTTGTTAATAACGTAGTGGCGTAGCTAGAAGTTTGGGGACCTCACGCAAGGCCCCTCACGTAATTTGTTATACTGAGTGTGTAGATGTTTCAGCCCCCTTTTTGCCGGGCCCCCATGCATTTCATGACTTTTCTATCACGTGGCTAAGCCGCTGAAGAGGTCTTGCTTTTCAAAGTCAGAAAAGTGGTATATTTTCGTCCGATATCCACTATACAAAATACAAATAGCTTCATTTATTTCTTAAACACACAAATTGAATGTGAATTGTGGAAATAGTACAAAAAATATTTTTATAAAATTTAAGGCATTCAAGGCGGATGCATTATAGAAAAAGATTATTTTGGATACGTGGAACCTTTGAGAGTTGCTTAATTTCCAAGGGATTTTTTAAAAATACGATTAATTCAAGTTAAGGACTTGACAATTACGTACCTAAATTTGTTAATCGATCTTTATTAAGAAGCCTTCACTAAAATGATGTTTTTTGGCAAAAGTATTGATAAAAATAAAAATTGATTACTAGTAATAAAAAACAGCTTTCCATTAAGGTTTTAAGGATGTTCAATTTAATATTATGTTTGTATAAGTGCACTGTACAAGAGATTTTGAATCAGCAGATTGATCGTCTGATACAGATTGGTGATAGATGCTACCTGTTAGATGTTGAGAAGACAACAGACATTATATGAGGCTTTGAAAGGCACAGTAGTTTATGTCATACTTCGTGATCGTTTTAAAAAACAGAAAGCTTTATAAGAATCGCTGAAGTTAATTCCAAAGCTTGAAATTCTTTTAGGTAAGGAACTTTTTGAAGTTTTGGAAACAGAGATTATGTGTTTATAAAAAGTTTCGTTTCTATAATTTTAATGAAACTTACAGGCTTATTTCTTTCTTCCGTTTTGTTGAACTGATTTCCATCGATACTGTAATGAATCAAGACGAAGTTGTCAATTATCCAACTGAATTCTTAGATTCACTTGATTTGCCAGGCATGCCGCCGCAAGTTTTATCATTAAAAAATGGTTTACCTATCATTATTCTTCGAAATATAAATCCACCTCGACTTTGCAACGGTACCAGGCTTTAAGTGAAAAAGATAATGAACAATATCATCGAAGCTACAATTTTAAATGAAAAAATTGTATTGCTGCCACGCATCCCAATGATTCCGACACGTATGCCATTCGAATTTAAGCGTTTGCAGTTTCCGGTGCGACTAGCATTTGCAATGACCATAAGCAAATCACAAGAACAATCGCTACAAGTGTGTGGACTAAATTTGGTAAATCCATGCTTTTTACATGGACAGCTGTATGTAGCCTGCTCACGCGTTGGAAAATCTTCCGATTTATTCATATATCCACCAAATAGCAAAACAAAAAATATTGTGTATCAAAAAGCACTTCAATGAACAGCATTAAAACACATCTTTCTTGAGTGGCATTGCAACGCATGCCGAGCAACATAGCCTAAGCTGCGCGCGTGCGCGGCCGCGCAGCAGTTGGGAAGCCCCCGCGCACTCATTCCGGGCTGGCGCGCACTAACCTCTTGCCTTAGAGGGAACATTGATGCCGAGTACTCGCTAGTTTTAAATAAAATGCATTTTTATTTGATAAAAAATGTGAAGTGTTAACGAGTCAAGTATGTCAAGATATAAATAAAAATTGAGAGCTTTTTTGTGGACCACCATCAGTGGAATAACAAAGTGCAGGTAATGTGTTCATAAACAGTTTTCAGTCTTTTGTCGGAATATGATACAAGTTCAACGTTTCCTCTAATTTTTCTATTATGTGCGCGGACCATCAACTTCTGTGAGCAGTAAATTTTCCGAAAAATAAAAAATGTGCGCAAATATAAAAATTTGGTGAAACAAACTTATTTTTACAATATTTCTATGAGCGGCCTTGTGCGGGGATGGAAAAATGTGTCCGGGCACATTTGGGGAGGAGTGTGCGCGCACACGCGCACACCTTAGCGGGAACATTTAATACAACATGTGTATATCTAACATGAAGCTTGAATTATGAATACATCTCAACTGGACATAAGAGGAGCTTAGTCAAATTGACATAGGCCTATTATAAGATAACTTAGCCAAGAAAGACACGAAGGTAAAAAAAAAAATACTTAATCATGAGAGCACTTACCAGTTTTTTTGTTTACCAAAAGTGAACACGGATAGCTACCAGATATCAAATACCTGTTTGTGTAGATAATTAGAGATCGATTACCACGTACAATGTGTTAGAAATTAGAAGCAAAAGTCTGCAAGCTATAGTTACATACGTGATTGGTCCATTATACTTAAGTGTTTATAATAATATAATAATCACCGAGGTGGTTTTTTTTTGATTGAGTTACCAAAAAAAAATCGTGATCTAATTGGGCCTTAATTGGGACAAAATTTACTCAACCCTGTTATGATTTTCGTAATAACATGTTACCGCTTAAATGTACAGATCTCGGAATACACCGTAGGATAGGTTTTGTAATAAAATTCCAATTCGATTACCAACAGACACCATCTTTACACGTTTGGGAAAAGTTTATTTTATTTATATTGTCTGTTGGATGTCTGTAAAGAGAATTTTTTTTTCATTCACGATTATTCAGATACTATGCGATGTATATTAAATATTTTATGAAATCAAAAAAAATATTTATATTCATAAATTGAACTGTGCAAAAATAGGAACATATTTTGCATACTAATCTTACATCTGTGTTTTTACAGTAAAGTATGACAGACACTAATTCCCCGAATCGCGAATTAATTTACTAGAGTTCTGAAAAATAGTTTTGTGTTGTTTTCTTTTTTAATTTTTATAATTAACACATAAGCTTTTAGATCAGCCATACTCAACCTGCGGCCAGTAAGCTCTTACCAAATCGTGGATTTGAAATTCCTCGGCGAGCTAAAAAAAAAGGAGTTTCGGAGATATTCGAGGAAAAAGTATACCAAATCGAAGATTTCAAATTCCTCGGTGAGCTAAAAAAAAAGGAGTTTCGGAGATATCAAAAGAAAAAGTATATCAAATCAAGGATTTCAAAGTCCTCGGTGAGCTAAAAAAAAGCAGTATACCATTAATATGTTGCGGCCCACGTAGAGAAGCAAATATTGGAATGCGGCCCGGAGGAAAAAAACGTTGAGTATGGCTGTTTTAGATTGATGTAATAATATGCAAAATAAATACAACTATAATTATTTTTTTAGTGTTCACTATCAATACTTGGTGGAAAAGCTTTATATTCAAAAAATAAAACACTCTTTTGTACTATTTCCATATTCATTTAATACGGACGGTTTTCACTCATGAATAGCATTTTCAACTGATAAGAATAAACAGGTACAGTACTATTTATACTACACTATACTGCTTTTTATGAACGGTATAACAAAGAATTGGTAACATACATAATATAGCTATAATAATTTTAAAATATGTTTAACACCAATTTTTTTTTTGAAAAATCTATCGGTGTAAGACATCTGCAATTTGACGTTGTTAGTGTAATCAATATAAATATATATTTTTTTATTATAATTGAATGTAAAATTTTGTACGATTATTCCGGTTTCTACAGCCTCAGGAGTAAAAAAAAAGTACCCACAACAACTCGCAAGGGATTTACGTGTGGTTAATAGCAGTCATTTCATAGGTTATCAGTTTTTATTGGTGCTTTATTAACTGAAGATTACATATCTATAGTTAAAAAAATACACAAAAAGCTTAGATTGTATATAATATAAAAAGTATGGCATTTTACAGTGATTATATTATATGCCACCAAGTTTGTAGATTGACGGCTTCGGTCTGTTGTATCTGACATTTTGAGCCCTGGTTTTTTCGTGTGATTTTATTTTATCGATTTTTGATTATTATGTAAATGGTTTCTATCGCTGAAGCGTTTACGCTCGTTAATATCGAATAAAATTATGGCGTTGCAATGGTTTAACTGTTTTCAACTAACATTACCGCACTGTTACAGGTTATTTTATTAAATGTTCCACGTATTTGGGTCTTTAAAACGTTTAAAAATTGGCAAAGTAAATTGTTTTTTTTACCAAGAGGCATACTATTTTATCATAGTTACATCTATACGTAATTTGAGTGATTTAATCATAATTTTTTTTTGACGATTACAAGAACTAAAAATCCGGTAATGTTTCTTGTTAGTAATAGTTACGTAAGTAAAGGAGCATCTTTAAAAACGACATAAGGATAAATAATCGTTGATGACTGAGAAACTTAGACACTTTTACTTATTTTTTTAATTAAAGGATATTTTTGTTACCATATCTGCTCCCAGTGTAAAGCATATGAACTTAAAACGGAAATTGTCTCAACAAAAGTCATTCTACGGAAGCTGCGTGCTGTTAAGTTACTTAACTAATTTTTCAGAGAGATTAGGGATTGAACGATGGGAGTTGGAATAGGACTAGTAGTATATCTACGAACCGTTTTTAGGATAGATTTTTGCATTAATGCGTTTGAACACAAATTTATATCGATTTATGACAATTTAGGAAAATTTAACAAAGAAAGAAAGTGCATATAAATGAATGAATTTTATTGGAACGAATAGCTATAAAAAAATGTGCCCTAAATTCTTGTATATGTACCAGTTTGTAAAATGTGGAATGGAAACCCTGTATTTATTATCCTAATTTTTAGTAAAAACTCAAATAATTATTGCCACTTGATTGATTGGATAGAATAATTAAAGCAATAGCAAAATACTATCATGTACTGTATTTTGTTGGTGCACTTTCGCTGTGTAGTGCTTTAAAATCACGGGTGCATATTGCAATGTACCAACAGCCAGCGAACCGTACCTAATGTTGACACGTCTATTACATTCTTAAAGGATGGTAATGCAGAATAAATAACGGGCGATATTGTAATGTGCCTCCCGCCTACGGCTAACCTCGAGCACGTGGGCGGCACCCGCCCGCCACGCGTCGCAGGAAGAGGGACGCCAACATTGCAAGGGATGTTAGGGATGCTACCGGTTAGCGCAGTGCAATATTAACTGCGGCGGGAAATTGCAGTGTTCGTCGGGTGGTTATTGGACTGGGCGTGCGTCGTCGTGTCAGTGTGGATGTGTGATTAAAAAGGACGTTTGGGGAATTTATGATTGATGAAAAATGATAGATGAATTTCGTTATTGATATAGAATGTATCAAAAGTTACAGACAAATGAAAATATAACGGAAGTTTTTCTGTAAAATAAAGATGGATAGATTTTATTGGACATGCTTCTCTCGTACACGAATTATCCGCACATCGTATCTTCTTGTTTATATTAATTTAACGAATAGTTTTCATCATCAAAATAAGTAACTTATTATTAAGTAAGAATGCATGATGAAAGAAAATGATTGTGGATTTTGAACTACTTAATATAAACAAGATTAAAGAGTGTGTATACAATTCGTGTATGTGAGAATCGTTGTAGCTAAAATAAGATATACGTTTTAAAATGTTGCATATAAAATTGATTATCCTTTTCTTTGTTTTCCATTTCCACTTAATGTTCAAAACATTAATCAGAATGCGTCTGAAAAGTGACATTGCAAACGCATTGCAATAAACATATTGATGACCGTTGAAATAAATACTTAACTTTTACGCTATCGTTTTTTTAACGTTTCAACTTCTCAACGCTTAGACACAAATCAAAGTTGGCCAAATTCATTGCAAAATTGCAATATAATACAGCAAGCAAGCACAGAGTGCAAAATTACACAATTTCGTCAAACATTGACATTGTTGTGTAACTATAATATTATTTATTTGTCCGCTAAGTAAGACAGCTAAAATAATTGCAAATTTATCTCAAATCTACATTCAGTAGATATTGACAGTTTACAGGTACCGACTCAAATATAAGTGTTATTAACTGATGAATTTGTAAAAAAAGTTGTTAAGATTTTAGTTTGTAAAGCCATCAAAAAACATCTGTTTCAAACTGGTTTGGTATAGAAACAAATTTAAATAGCTTCTGAATTGGATTGTTTATTATGCCTATTGAATAGTTACAGGCAAGCGTTATTATAAATTGTGGGCGAAGCATTTTTACTTTCTTATACTGTGTTTCAATCTCAAATTTACGATGGTAATGAATAGTTTTTGGAAAGTTTAAATAGCATACAACAATTAAACACACCGCACCTTAAAGGTTTAGTAGTTACACAAAGGACTTGAAAACTAGTACAAAGATTTGTTGTAAACTTTCCTTTATTATTTATTAGAGTCTTGCACAAATTGTTTTAACCGCTATTCGTAATAATTAAATATATGTTTATATAACTCGATATAACAAACAAAAGTCAATTCAATCACGTCCTGAGCAGAATTCGAATATAATTATTTGTAAACAGTTAAATGCACTCTAATGTATCACCTAGATTTGCCGTTGCTTAATCATACTTTTTTTATGTTTGAAATATAATAAATAAACAACAACATGGTTAAACATTGCAAACATAGAATATATTATGCTGCCTACGAGAAATTCAATATTTTAGGAGCAAGTCGCGGATCAGTTCCAGTCCAAGTGGTCTCGACTCGTTAGGATAAAGACGTCGACTCGAATAAAACGCATCGTAAATAATTGTCGTTTATACACTCACCTTTCAAATTTTAATTATATGAATTTACGAGGTTTGGTATTTAGACTGAATACATGCAATATTTATGCTTGTGAAAGCAACGAAACGGCGCATTGCAATAACGGTCGTATGTTTGCAGGTATGCTATTTTGCTAAGCGAGTTGGTCATTTTCATGTTTTTGTTGCAATGATTATACGATGTACACTCAACTTTTTTTTACACAATTTTGAAATCACACGGTCCACTGAAAAGAAAAAAAACATCCATATTTTCACACGAATTATTTGTTCTAACACAATTCCTAGACACAAAAAACACAGAAGCGGATTTCCTAATAGCAAGAAATTCAAAGATTTCACAAGATCCTAAAACATACGTGTCAAAAATTTCTAGCGATGAAAACGATTTATGTCCAGTCCCTCATTAAGTCTCCGTATATATTGAAGTTGCGATGAAAAGTATTATTTTTTTCTTTATTAACACACATGTTATGAATAATATTTTGTGTAATTTACTTATTGTGTCTTAATTATTTTTCTTTCAACATGATTTTTAACGCCAAAATGTTGTCTATCACTTTTTTACACGTTTTTTTGTGAAACGTATTTACCGTGTAAAAAAAGAGTTGATTGCATTTTTGAGGGTAAAATCGTGAAAGTCACATCACAATATATAACGATAAGCTTATGATATGTGATGTTTAAAAAATCATAATAAGAGATTATTGTATACTTACTAATGTTATACTTATCCAATACATACATTATTATCTCTCGCTTAGTTACACAATTGTAATTTTTAAATATTAAAAATGGATTACCGGAAGATTCCTCAGAATTATAGAATAATAAAAATAAATGACGATTTGGAAAAAAACAGGCAGTTGGTATCAGGAGAACATCACATGTAGAAAAGTGTCACAAAATATGCAAGACAAACAAAGTGACAGGCGCCGGAGGGAAGTATTGTATTAGCCTACGACGCACGACCAGCACGTGCCATCGCACAAAATCTGCCCTCACAAGAGTGGGTTATTGTGTACAGAGCATAATTGCCAGGAAAAAATCTTGTTAGAATACACTTAAGCATTTATGGTAGCCTGATACTCTTGATAATAAAAACCGATAGAATTATTATTAAATTGGTACAAATATGGATGTTTTGAACATCATCAAATGCATTATTTAATGTGACGATTAGATACACGCTAGAAAATGTGATTTTTAAAAAACCATTTACAGTAAAACCTCTATTATCCAAACCTCGATTATCTGGATTGAAATTATTAAATAATTACGACACTAAGAGATTGAGACGAAGATGATGTCGCCGAGTGGTTAAATTGTGATGTAATCAACCCTGAATACTGAATTTTTAATGATAAATTATTAAGGAAACATAATATTTGGTGAGCAACCTCAAGAAGAAAAAGGGTTTCCCGAGGAGAGGAATATTCGCCCTTCACACTTTGAAGCTTGCCAATGCTTTGATGTCGTCATCAAATAGTTTGAGTATTATACAATTCGATACAATTTAGGTCTTTTAATGATAGCTTTAAGCAAAAATCAATTATTGAATATCTTACTAAAAAATATTTTAAAATTAAAGCTATATTTTATTTGTACATTTGTATATGTATATATATAAATTTATATTTTATATACTAATTTTACTATGCTTTTCCTTTCAATTATATTTTTTTCTCGATTATCCGGACTACTTAAATTCTCAATTAGTCCGAATAATTAAGGATTTACTATATTTCAAAAAATAAAGCATTTTTTGTACCAACCCCTCGATCAAATGATACTGCTTAAATTGTGTAAAAACAATCTCCGATCATTTGATAAAATTGTAAAATCAATATAAAACAAACTGCTTTGTTTTTGTAAAAA
This sequence comes from Himalopsyche anomala, assembly GCA_031772345.1. Lineage (NCBI taxonomy): Eukaryota > Metazoa > Arthropoda > Insecta > Trichoptera > Rhyacophilidae > Himalopsyche > Himalopsyche anomala. Next base: position 5,426,747 of record CM062828.1, read on the forward strand.
TTATGTCTTTCACTAAGTATTGACAAAATTACAATAAATTAAGTTATATAAGTCTTAGTCATCCATGTCTGTTCACAACTGGAAGAATTTTGATTATTTATAGGTTCGAGCAGTACTATCAGTTAGTTATCAACTCTCTTCGGGAATATTTCAAAGATTTGATTGAAGGTGGGTGAGATGAAATGAAAACTACATATAAAATGTCCAGACCCTTAGATTAAAATCTATAAATCGATTGAAAAATTAATGTATCGAAATGTATTTTTGAAGATTCGAGCCTGTGGCCATCGTAGTTGAAAATAACGAATACCTGAAAGCGTTAATCAATTGGCTACACGAAAAGGAAGAACGACGTTCATATGTAAGCAATCATATTCATGATCTTCCGTCGAAAATCAGCGACCATGTTTCAATACATCTGACGAGAATACTGTTAATTTGTTTTAAGTAAGAAGCGTTTGCAATAATGCAACATTTTTGTTAATTCAAATTCACTCGCTTATATGTATTTAAACTTGATTCAATTAGAGTTTTAAAACTCTATTATAATAAGACAAAACAAAAAATTAACAAGACATTTAGTCGAACAGGAATAATGAACAGTGGCAACTTTAATGATTTTTGTTAAATATTTGAAGTTTTATGGTGCGTATCCATTTGTGTAATTTGGGACGCAAAAATACTTTGCGCCGTAATTTGCTCAAGTGAATATGTCTGAGGATATGCGATGTGCAAAAGTGAACTCGTCAGTTGTGGTTTTTCAATTGCATCTTGTGCACCAAAGAGCTTGTGCGCACGGTTTATGGTTCTTTTAAATTTCCAATTCGTTAATTTATCTAAAGTTTAGATAAGTTAGATTCTAAACAGTAAAGTTATTTGATTATACATATTATTTTATGCCCATATTATTTGAAAACACGGCTCATTCCAAAATGTTAAAAAATGAAACATGAATTTCATTAAAAAAAATAATGTACACTTTAAAATTATTTACAGTTTTACATTACGTTGGAAAGATATTGTGTATGTTATTAAGCCATGTATGAGACTGATTTCTAAAAAAACATTCAAAATTTATTTTTATCCACTAAATTAGATGCCCGGTTCATGTTTGAACATTTTTTGGAATGAGCCGAGTTTGCAAATAATAGACTCATATATAAATTTCTGAAAATGAAAGATAATATTTATTTTCATTCAATTTTTTTTTTTTAACCATGTCCACTCCCAATGTCGAGCATATGTACTCCTAATGGAGTTTATCTCAACAGAAGTGTTTCTACGAGAACTGCTTGTTACTCAGTTGCTCAACCTCTCTTTTTTCAAAAGAGAGTAAGGATAGAAGGATAGAACTAGGACAGGACTAGTGGTAAGCTAATTGCTCTCGATATGCCCCGTTCATAGGATAGGATGGGTGAGAGGGGGGAATTGAAGACATCACAATCATCCATGCCATTGAACAGAAATTCATAAATCGATTGCAAAATCAATTTATAAAACTGTCCGTATCGGGATTTGAACCCGTGCCCTCCGTAGCCGAAGCCAACAACGTTGACCACTAGACCACACAGGCGGCAAATTTCATTTAATACCTACCAGAAAAATATTTGTCTAGACTTACTTTAACAATATTATGTCTACGCGGAATATAAAGAAGCAAGAATGCGAATTTAATTAAAATTTTATTACCTACATGACTGACTGTTGGCTAAAGTGGGTGATGTACTCTATCTAAACTAAATAATTGACATAAATCATTCTACAAAGCCAAGTTTATTTTTAAAACAACTGACTCACTTTTTCGTCACACAAAATAAAATTCCGGGTATTTTTGTTGTAATTAAACAAATTAAATCGGTCACGAAGTAACTTTTTTTTACTATAACGTCAATGCGTTAATTGTTTTTTTTTGAATGTGTATATTTGAAATATAAAATAAATTATGTAAAATGATTATGCTCTTTTTTCCGCTGGAAAATTTACTTAATTAATGGAGCTGTATATTTGAAACATGTCTCATCAAGCGTCATTGAAATGAATCAATTTTCATAATTAAAGATTATTTTAGTATCACAAAGCGGCTGAGTAACAAACAGTTCTCGAAGAAAAAAACTTCTGTTGAGATACATCTATTAGGAGGGCATATTCTCCACATTGGGAGCGGACATGGATGAAAAAAAAACACAGTGTATTCACATGATCCACATCAGAAGTGGACATGATTATATGTTAATAAAATTAGGGAAAACGTTGATTAGAGATATGAATTTTATTTTGATATTTTTTTTTGCTGCGAATTTGCAACTACCTATTTTAGTAACTTTTTTATTAATTTTAGTTAGTAAAATTGATTGAAATGCCTTTACTTTTGAATATTTCAGACGTGAATTGGGGGAATTAAAAGCGTAAAATATGGTATTCAATGAACTGAAATAAAACGAAACTATATAAATTGCACTTTAATAGCGGAGAAACGTAAATTTGAGTTACGCTTAATTAAAGTTGGTGGAAACACATATATTTTTTTTTGATAATGCAATTTCACACTATAATTTAAAAATTGGAAAAATTCATCTGAAGTGGTTTCCTTTTTATATTTCGACGTTTGTTGCAATAACAGCGCCAGCAAAATGACAGCTATAGTCAAATCACGCACCTACTTCACAATTTGAAATTGACTTTGATTTCATTGATTGACGCATAATACGAGGCAGAAATTCGCATAAACGGAATCAATTAATTTCGAAATAAAAAATATACTAATATTGATAAGTACACGCAACTTTTATTTTAAACGTTAGACACGTTACACTAAAAACAGTGTAAAAAAGTGATAAGAAAAATTGAATATTTGAATTTAAGAAATCGTGTTATTTTAAAAAGAACAGTATTGTGGTACAGACAATTGTGTAAAAAATGTAATAAAATGGAAAAAATAAGTATTTTTTTTAAATCTGTGTACGCACCCAATGTAGATAATATGACCTCATAATGAAGGTATCATTAACAGAAGTTTTTTTTCTAAGGGGACTGTTTGTTACTCAGTCGCTCAACCTTTCTTATTCAAAGAGATTATTAGGGATAAAATGATAAGACCAGAACAGGACTAGTGGTTAGTCAATCTCTCTCGCTGTACCTAGTTATAAAAGGAACAGAACGGGTAGGAGGAAATTTTTAGGCATCACAAATCGATAAATCGATCAAAAAAATGCTGTTTGTACTGGAACTCGAACCCGTTAAGTCCGGCACGGAAGTCCACAACGCTAACCGCTGCGCCATAGGACCCGACAAGTAAATTACACAATACATTATTCATAATGTATGTATTTTGATTAAGCCAAATAATACTATCCTTCGCTACTTGATTAAATACGGGGGCTTTTATGCAGGGGTGGGCTGGAGGGGGCTCGGAGGGGCTCGCGCGAGCCCCTTGTTAGATTTTACCACGGCCGGCGAGCCACTTGTTAAATTAATAGAAAACAATATTCTCAGATCAAACTAGTACATAACTGCAATTTCTGACATATACTATCTACGACAGCTTCCAGTATACACAGTAGTACATTTTTAGCCATTTACATTGATTCATTTATGTTAAACTGTATAAAGTAACAATCGTTTGCTTATTTAACAGTATTGCATATAATTGTATATGACTGATAAACTACTTTCATATTGAGCGAGCCCCTTGTTAACGTATTGACAGCCCACCGCTGCTTTTATGAAGGAGTGGACATCAGTTGCTCTCTTCGAAACAATCGCTAGAATTTTCTGACACGTCTAATGCAATAGGATCTAATGAAGCATTTTGTTTTTTATTACTGTCTTGTGAAGTATTTTTTTATCAAGAAATCTGTTATCGTTTCTGTGTTATTTGTTTCTGGAAATCGTATTAGAAAAAATAGTTCGTGTAAAAATATAGTATTATTTCTTTTTGGTGGACCCTTTTATTTCAAAATCGTGTATAAAAGAGTCGAGTGTGCTACATTTTTATGGTTCATTACTCAAAATGTGTAGTTTGCCATTAGTTGTTATTAACAGCGGCACTATAGTGGTAATTTTATTTAAATTAGCGTCGTTAATAAATTGAATCATTGAAATCAACTTTATTCCACGCAGCAATTATTGCATTACATTTCTTATTATTGGGTACAAGAACGTTCGGTCAGCGATAAAGGTAGCTAGCTCTATATTGGGTTAAAAACTATAGCTGTAATTTATTAAAACACTTAGTAGTAAATTATAGTGGTGGGACACTCGCTTGTTAAAAGTTTGGGTGATTTATTTTTTAGTGGTCGTAACCGGCTGCGAGAAAAAAAAAACTCCCGAAAATACTTCCCATTGAAAAGTCACCTTCGAATTTCCGAAACCCTTTTCTTGTAAAATAAATGATTCACTATAGAGAGCCCATTGCATACAGTTCACTTGTTCAAAAAAGAAGGTGTTTACTTAAATTGAATAGTTATTCATTTTGTTATAAAGAATTTTATAATATATAGTTTTTGTATGTTTATAGTAGAAGGCCACTGATGACCATCCATAGGATATATTCGAGCTACAGAATGCTGATATGACACGGAAAGAAGCAAGAAGATTGGTGAGGGACAGAGAATTTTGATGGAACCATGTGGTGGCCATATGCTCTGACTAGGAGGCTGATATGGTTTGATTCTGTTATTCAATTTTGATCGCTGTAGTCGAATGTACTTGCGTTCTTCTAGAAAATAGAATTAATAATTCGGTAGAGCTAAATTCTATTTATGCAAATGGTTTTGAAAAATTACATCGGTGAGTGTTGCAAGTGGTCGTAAATTCTTGTTGATTTATTGCCGTTTGTGAAATTCAAAAAATGTTATTGGATAATGGCTTTTATTTGTGCAGTGAATTAAAATGAAATTGTATTTTTAAATTAAGGAACATACGAATTATTTGATTTATTTTTGGTGTTTATGACTTGGGGCCGACCCGTTTCTTTTTAATTTTGAATTTAGAAGTCGCTCAGTCCATTGCACTGTGTCATATTTTTTTCGTCAGTCAAACCGCGCTTACTTTTTTGTTAGATAAAGATAGCAAATATTTCTAATCTTTTGTTTAGTAAAATCATATTTGAATTTTTATTTGGCGTGGTTTGAAATGGTGACAAAATGGTATTACATATATGAAATAAATTTCGCTGCTGACTTTCTCCTTTTTGTATTTTTACAGATTGTAGAGAATCTCTGCAAAATACACGTGAGAGATATGGCCAAAGCAAGTATGGGTAAGGGTAAGATCCTAAACATAATAAAACTTAGCCGGGGTAAGCCTTCCCGGCCACGCGCCGCTCCTGTTCCGACGCCCGACGCCGACGTGGACCAAACTACTGGTATCGCGTAGAGGCGTAGAGAAACGGGCAAGTTTGTTGATAATCATAAATAAATAAAATCATTTCTTGAAAATAATAATTGCTATCTTTATCAACTAGCGTTTGTTGTATATACAATATTGCTTACTTGGTAGGCGAAAACATCCTGAATGCATTGCATTAATGTTTCAGTGGATGACTTGTAAATTAAATTAAAATGTTTCATTTGCGAGGTTGCTTATTGCCAGGCTTCGAAATAAAATGAGTATTTATGACAATACTAATTATAACAAAGGATGTCGTTATGAGTGAATAACAGGCGAAGTTTTTTTTTATTTTGCATTCGATTTCACATATATTTGATTTTTGCTTACCGTGGCATTAATTTATAAAGTTATTCTGTTTTAAAACTTTTTATTTCTGCAAATGTTACAGAAAATACAATGAAGCCTTGGTATTAATAGCAGTTATTAAGCTCCATAATAAATTTAATATTCTATTAAAAAAATAAATGTTGTAATTTTGAAATAAAAAAATCATCGAAACTGAAGTGGTAAAACTGAAACCCTTACTTTGGCATGATAACGAATAATAATCTAATAACAATTTGATAATTGAATGATATTCATTAATGTTCATTTTAAAATAGATTTGAAATAGAGAGATGTATTTTTTGGAAAATCCCTAATGCTTTTTATTGCTTGAACTGAGTATAAAAATATTCCATAAACATTAAAAACGTACTTTGATTCTTATTTTAACCATTTTTATCAAATGTTTAATTCCATGATACGATAAATATCTCCCGCTGCAATTTTATAATAAATTAAAAATATATATATTACGAGGTATGTAGTTTTAATTTTAGAGCAGCTCAAAATCTACAAATCACACATAAATCTACGTATTTTCAATGAAAATGTGATTGAAATGTTTCAGTCCGATGAAACGTTTCCCTCGCAAAATTCATATTTTTGTTGGGGTACGTCTACAGCAAAAACCGTATGATATTTATTTACTTGAGTACGATACATGATAACCGCATTTATTGGGCAATTATATAATTACAATAATCTCTAATCTTTAAAGCGTTTTATGATATAATTGATACTTGTAAAACGTTTATGATGTGTCTATGTAAATATATCAAAACGTAAAACATCGAAAACAAAATGTGTTTATTACGAAGCTATCGTTGCTGACGTATCTAGTGTGTACGCTATTTGACAAAAAAGATGGTATCATTATTTGATTAGTCGATTATCGGGAATGCAGATTCAATGATTTATTGCGATGGTCATTGCGTACATTTGGATAACTACATTAAAACCTGTTCAAAAAAATGAAAATAGTAAAAAATGTATACACCGTCTCGGGGAACCTGTATAATAATTTAACTAAAAATGTTTTAGGGTTATTTTGAATGAAAATGAAACACAGCAGTTTGTATTTTTGGTATATTGAAATTTTACGGCTTACAATTTTTGAAAAATATTTAATATTACATATCGACTTTGGAAAGGAAAAAGGACATAACCCACACATAAAAAATTTTACACGAGATATAAAAAACGTTTTTTGATGATTTTGGTTCGGAGTCAAATTATGAAATATACACAACCTTGACGGCACGGAGACAGATAAACTGGTTCTTAGTTGACTTATATTAATTTAATTCATCTAAAAAAAAACTTTTTTTTACAATCGCAATTTTCACAGGCCCTTATTTTTTCAAACTTAAAAGCTAAATAAGGATACATAATTGGCATTTTCAGCTAACATCATTTGAATATAACGTGTATTAATTTTTATACATTGCAATTATCGAATAAAAGCTGTTTTGAAAAAGTGTGGGTTACGTCCTTTTTCCTTTCCACAGTCGATATATATTCAGCATCATAATATGTGATCTGTATTTATTTACACAGAAAAAAATATTATTGATGAATATTTTAACCTCAAAGTCAGTTTTATGTTGAAAACCATATCTAGTATAACTTAACATAGGTAACTCAATCAAATTTTAATAATCACGACTTTTGACCAAACTTAAAAGAAATATTGCGTTTTATATGTTTATACTGAACAAACATAAAATTTAGTCTTAAGAAATATTAGATTTATACTGATCAATTTTCGTCATAAAATACTGACCATTAATTTTATAATTAAGACGAAATGACGTGGTTACCAGTTGAACCATGTCCAAAAAAGTAGAAGTAATGAAAAAAAATACCAAATATCTTTTGACAACCCCGTCGTCAAACGCAACGGTTATAAACAAAATATTTGAAGATGGGTGGCGATGCATATAGACTCTAAAAAGAAGTAAATAAGTACAATAATTTTACCACTATAGTATTGAAATACCGATTCCCTTTAAAATCTGGTATTAAGATACCGGTGTGAACACTGGTACTGTAATCCCTAAGTGTGGTGGCTTGATATTTTTGTGACAGATGATGTGTTAACTTTGTATAGAACACAAAAGATGCATTGACATACCAAAAAATAAGATCATGATGATTGGTATACTATCTATTTAGTTGATTTATCAACACTGTAAATTCTAGATTCTTTGTAATTCTCGCATGTTACAGTATTCAATGTTAATTCAAAACATTTTTCTTGCGACATACTGTCATTTGAATATTAGAACAATATATATTGTGTCAAGGCATTGACGTATCACGTTTATCTTTTTAAAAATGCCTTTTTCTTTTTCAGGTTTACGGACTGTCCCTGGCGTGGGTACCTGGCGGGTCCTCCACTGTAGAGTCTCCTACGGTCTAAATTGCTGCACCGGATTACATCGGGATTTGCTTTCCGGGATACTTTATGCTTAGTGGCGACCGACTCCGGGGAAAACCCGAGACCTCTGTACCCTCCCACCCCCTACCCTTCTCGTTTCCTCCGCTCCACCCCCACTCCCGCGGTGAGAACATCGGTACAAATCTACGCTACCTTTCTGTCGTGCCATTTACTATGGACAATACAGCCTGTGTTAGAAGATGTATTCGTTTTCCACATTATGTGTTTAAATTATACATGCATGCAATTTTATCTTAAAATAACCGTATTGTTAACAGAAAATACGTTTCACATATTATAATTTTATTTAACTACATATGTAGTGAACCAAATGAGGCTTTAACCAGCGGTGGGCTGCCAATATATTAACAAAGGGCTCGGTAAATGTTATCCATGTTCGCTCCCAATGTCGAGCGTATGGCCTCCTAATTAAGGTATCTCAACAAAAGTTATTTTTCTCCGAGAACTGCTTGTTACTTAGTCGCTCAACCTCTCTTTTCCAAAGATAGTAGTAGGGATAAAATGATAAGGATAAGACAGGACTAGTGATTAACTAATAGTAGCGTCCAGTTGAATTGAAGGATCGGAAGAGTGGGAGGCAATCTTAAGACATCACAAACACCCATGCCTTCGAACAGAAAATAGATAAATCGATCGAAAAAATGCCATTTCGTACTGGGACTCAAACCCGTGAGGTCCGACACGGAAGCCCACAACGCTGAATGAAAAAATGAAGGGACAGCTAATTTTCAAATTTAACCATCTACAGAAAATGCAGTTATTTGATGTAAGACGAATGATTTTCTTATCTTAACAAGGGGCTCGCCGGCCGCCCCAAAATTTAACAAGAGGCTTGCGCGAGCCCCTCCGAGCCCCCTCCAGCCCATCTCTGGCTTTGACAACTAAACCATTATCCGTTTAGTTACCATCGTATTACTCCGTGTAGTGGTGCTGGAAGGTTGTTAACGACTGCATCAAAAATACCACACAGAAGGGGCAAACAAACACTTGTATGGCAAAATGTTTGCTTCCAAATCAATGATAACGTATCTACATCGAAAAAAATATTTAGGAATTAATTTCTTCGTGATATCTTTTGTAGGTGTGGTTAACCCGTGGCCTTCGAAGTTTTCAGGTTTGTTCTATTGGTTGAATCCAATTTTTTCACTTGATTATTTTTATTCGATTACAAAAATATATTTGCAATATTAAATATATTACTCAATCCACGTTTCTTGAATGCGGTCTTCCAGAATAACAATGTTCCACGCGCACGGTCTTATATATAAGGAGCTTGGGATAAGCAAGTGACCAGATTCACTTTTCCATGAACAGAGAAAAACACACCATTCTTATAAAAACTTAGACAATTTTCATTATAAGATCATATTTTGACCAGTAAATGGCAAAGAAACTAGAAGATTTTTCACGACTTTAAAAATTAAATCTTTTCTTTTGATAGAATTTAAGATTTCGACTGATGGTGCTTGGTGAAATTTCAATATTAAATTTGAATCGTTCAAATTATGTACACTCCCACAGATTTTGTCTCTAACGACCCGGGTTTCGCCTTTCGGCATCTTCAGGCGTTCAAGTGCACGGATGAACTTGAACTGATCTTTTCTTTTGAATCAGTACTCCAATATTATAGCGATATCATTTTTTTCTCTCTAAAATAGATTTGGTCGTGTTTGAACACAAGCTCTCCGTATAATATTTTGAAATGAAAACTATGTTAAGATGACACTGTACATTTTACAACCTACTGTATATGGAGTACAATATCCTATCCGTAATTAAACGAAGACGGGGCAACGGAGTCCGAAACACCTTTTATATTGCCGTACTTGAATTTGGGGAAATCCCTTTCGCAATTGTGGCTGTATTCGCGTTGCTTCTTTAATTTATTATGACCGGCTATGTGGATTAATGAGTCGAAGTTAGCCATTTATTGTTGCGCATAAAAATAATATTATACTTGGTATGTTTTATTAAAGGAAATGGTTTATGGCAACATTAAATTGCGGTTCTCGAGTAATAAGTTTGCATATATAAATTATTACTTAGTTGATATTTGCGTTGGTCGATATGAACGAAAATCTCCACACTTTTAAATGAGATTTTATTATCTTACTGCATACAATGAATAGAGACATATTATTGACTTTCGTAGCGGAAGATCCAGAGGAACAGTGACTATCGTGTGATATCGATGAATTGTGAATGAAACCTAACCTAACCAATAAACTTTTCTGATTGAAAAACATTAAAAATAATTCACTTTTCTTGGTACTGAAACGTGGTGTGAGTCCATTTCAAGGAAACGACTTTACTCTATCAGTATTTTGAAAGTTTCTTGTTCTATTAAATAATGGTATTTTTGCCAGACAGAATTTAAAAGAACAATTTAATACATATATCAATAAGCGCTATAAAATATGAGTAAGTTAACTTAAAAGTCAAGTCTAATTAATAAAATATAAACGAACACAAATTCATAGATCCAACGATATTGCGATGTTGATCTAAAAACATTAATTTTTAATTATAATAAAATTATGCAAAGTTCTCTCACGGCTTATTTGACTTGTAGTTAAGTTAAATGTGATAGAATCAAAAACTCTCTAATGATGAATGATGTTTTTTACCAAACCACTTTTGTTTTTCATGTTAATCTTTTAATTTAATGCCAAGAGTACTTGAATTATTATCAAAGTATTTATACGTTTTCGTTTATTTTAACTTCTTGTATTTTATAAAACGAAAATACCTTTTAGTAAGTTGGTATGTAATGAAAAAATAAATTTGCATTTCCCTACCATTTAGAGTCTTTCTGAAGCGTTGACGAAAGATTCTATGAGAGCGAACTGAAAGCTTTTTATTAATAATTTAAGGCGAAAAACAAAGAGCCAGTCTTAATTGTTTGATACCTTTTTAAGGCTGCAATGTTTTCCGAAGCTTAAGTCGTTATTTAATAGAGTATATCTACACAACGACTCTACAGTCTACACATAACGTCGTAACGGTGAACGGAGACAGTCAACCAAAGTGAAAAATGAAATTGAAATTTAATAATAAAAAAACACAGTGAAAAAAAATAGTTTGTCGTTGAATTATAGATTAAAATTTTTCATTAATTTCACAAAGAAAACATTCATATTAAACAGATTTGTACTGACAATAAAATTGACCAAGTACTGAATGATCTAAAATAGATAAAAATCACTGTTTTAAATTAACTATACTTAATTTATATTGTGACAGGTAATATAAACAATTTATTTGCGTAGATGGAAACGATCAATCACTGTTAATAAATAGCTTACACTTATTACCGCAGATTGTGCCCTATAAAATAATATATTTACTATTTATTTTCAGGTGTTGAATAAGAAACTTCTTTCACAATTATGGTTTTTTCTGCCAATTATTGTTTTTTTCTACAACGTAGGTGCCTAGTAATTATAATATAATAAATTATAAGCAATAAGCATGAAAGAATTTCAAAAGCAATAAATATAAACCGATTTCTAAAAAACTTACAAATAAACCTGTACATCTTAACATGAAAATAATATGTGGAAAGACTAAAACGTTTCTAGAAATTTATAACAAAAATTGTTTTTTTTTATGTTTTACTGATGTATATCATCCACTACATAAGTTAATTAAGATTATGTAAGTATATAAAAAAGAGGTTGTGCGTAGACGGGTTTTCGCATAGTTACATTAGATAATTGATATCAACGGTTGCCTTATATTGAACATGCATGAAGCTATGCATTAATTTTTAAAAATGATTCTGACGAAACAATTATTTTACTACAGTGGCCGTCAGGGAAATTATAGTTTTCTCCAAAACATCAACGTGACGGACTTAATAAGGTAATGTAATCAAAGTATTTAATTCTAAATATAAGAATTGACTGATAGTATTTTCAAGTACTAATTAATCACCGTCAAAACTATGCCACGGTATTTAGAATAGTTTCAACGATGGCATACATTCAGTTAAGTTTAAATACTTTGTGGCTTCTACAAATTTCTATTCTTATACAATTTTGCAGGCTTGGAATATTATATCATCTTTAAGATCGTAACTATTATATTAACACTTTATTGTTTTATTCCAACTGTGGACAATGAAACTTGCAATGATTTATAATTTTCGTCAATCACACCACGATATCTAGGTTTTTAATACAAGACATTGTTAATCAAAAAATAATATGACCGTTCATACATTTCTGTGAAATATTTAAAATAAAGGTAAAACCAAATATAAAAATGACTTCATTGTACGGTGCGTCTCAATTATGTGGTAAAATGTGTATTTTATAACAAAATTTGTTAAGTGTTTGTTCCCATTTTACGTGACTGTAAAATCGGCGTCCTAAATAGAGACTAAAAGCTTTTCATTATTATGAGAGAAGAAGAATAAGGAGCTTTGAGCTTTTGTTGTTTCTATTCACCTATCTAGTCTCTCTCTTTAGAAAGCTTCAGGAGTCGCTCGCGAAAGCCTCCGGCCTTATTCAAATCCGTTTGCAAAGATTCTTCTGATAGCTCTACATAATCATATTTTGCCTTGTTCTTCTCTCTCCACGAGAGAATTTCTGTAAGATGATATATTACAGGTTACAGTTGCGTACAATAAAACAATTTAATAAATCTAGAAACTTTATGTGCTGTTACATTTTTATGAATTATGAATTCATACACGAAGACGTATAATGAATGCTTCATGTTGCTTAGCAGACATTGTTTTAGATGTGACTTGTAGAATGACATTTATTTACCACACCTCGTTAGATTTAAAATTTATAGTACAAATTCGACAATCTTTTCATCAAAAATAAAAACCGTAATAGCTTGAAGAGAGAAAATAATTAAATTATTAACATTTTTTTTAATTAATTCGGCTCATTATTAGGCATAATTCTGTTTGAATGTATTAATAAAAATATTCTCAAAGACGTGAATTTCGCCCATTTGATTAAAGACTATGTTAACGTTAACTTTTACTGAGATTTTGAATAGATTCAACTCAAAATGATGACTTGCAGAGTTTTTATTTACAGCTGACAATTAATTGATTAATCACTGAAGAGTAATATTTATTATACTTATTTTATAATAATGTTTTAACTATGATCAATAAAATAAAATGTTCATAATAAATATTGATTGTTTCTATAGTAGTATATGGTAAATTGTCTAAACTCTATGACTGATTCTGTTATAAGATCCAAGCTCATATACTACACGAAAAATTTTGGCAATGGTTTTAAAATAACAGTAAATTTGTCAACTAGCCTGATGATTGTTTGGTATCAAAATAGATACTGTAAAACCAAATTACAGTATAATTCTTGATAAACTAAATATTTTTATATAATATACTGAACGTTTATGCTTATGATGAATAATACCTAAATTTAATGTTTTTATGTCAAGTAAGTGACTCTTCATTCAAGAAATAAAATAAAACAAATCAGTTTATAATACATCAAGAAATTTAAAATATTTAAAAACGTAATTGAAAAGCACTCACCTTCAATACTTGTATTGCACACCACTGTCAAGGAAAACATCTATCTCGACTTATTTTATTCTTAAGTGAGTATATTTATTAGTTCTCGAGAACGACGAAATACGCGGAGCAGGGGAGGAGTACGGAGGAGGCTGACGTATTTCAAATGTTTACTCTGAAAGGCGGAGGTAAATCGTCGCTATAAATTATTTAAATATGGTAATAACTTTTAAAAGGTGTTTAGGGATTTATTCGAACATTTTTATAAAAGAATCCAAATATCACAATACATATTGTCATATTTACTGCTACCAGTCTTTTTATCCCTATTTTAAAATGTGCCAGGTTTAGCATGTGGAATTGTTTGTTTTTATACCTGGCTATTACACTTTTTAAATGTACATATATAAACAAATTCAGAACTAAACACTTGAATGATTTAGAATCTAAATTTACAGTTTCAATATTTTTTGTCATCTATTATTTTTTTTCCGATAAGAATATAATTTTTCTGTATTTTAAATAATTTACGTCATTATTGTCAAGCAGTAACTGCTAATAAAATTCTTCTTTATATCTTGACTTATTTGAAAGCACTGAAGGATTTTGTGCGAAGAAGTACGCCCAGTTAGGGTAATTACATTCATAGCGGCTGGTATTGGGTGCAGCGACGAGTTTCCTGTGAAGATTGTTTTATGCCCATTATATATAGTAATAAAGAATATTGCAAATCATTTAAAATTATTTTATTCCTAAATTACATTATAAATAGTTTCAAGGCAAATACATACTTAGGGCTATTTGACTTCACAAAAGGTTTGTATCTATCGATAGTTATTTTACCATTGAGCTGTTACGGTGGAAAGTTGTGTGAACTATTATAATTTTGATTTTACTTAAGTTGCTGGTTATAAAACTGTGATTTTGTATCATTTATTTTTAGAAAATATCAGAATAGTTCCTTGAACTGAGTAGAGAAACATTAAATAAACAGTAAATATGTTTGTATATAAACTAAAGTTTTCTGAATAGAAATTACGAACTAACACAACTTGGTTGAGTTATTGATTTTATCCAACAGTAAAATGGTAAGTGGCCACTGTTTTTATTGCCAATGATATATTTTTTAATTAAGCGGACATATTTTTTTCAACCATTCAATCAAGCTAATAAGAAGATAAAACAATCTGTTCTGGTATAATGTAATTTGACTTTTTATTTATTTACTAACTAAGTGAATTGAATAGCAAAGATAAAAAGTACGGGTGGTCAATCTAAAATATGTCATTTTTTTGTGTAAATATTTTATGTCAAATAATGACTAATGCCGTAGCAAGGTTGGCCGAAGAGTTATTCTTTCCAAAAATTACACAACTAACACAATTATGAAACACAAAAAACTAACCGTTCATGAATATTAAACAAATAATTCGTTAATTTAAAAATAATTTATAGTTCAATTTGTAACATTGTTGTGGAAATAATTCAAAGTAAATATAGATATGTGAAGACTTGTAGTTTCATTTAATTCAAGTATTGGTTATGTGTATATGCAAATCAGTTCAAATGTATTAATGCTAACTATAAAATTCGAATAGTCTGAACATATAAACTTTAGTATTCTTCAAATAGACATAATTATCATTCATCTTGAGGTAACACTCTTATCGCTGAACTTATCATAATCACCTTATCTGGTTGGATACAAATTAATAGTTTGTATTGTGATTATGAATATTGAAAATTCATATCGTCACTGATCTGGCAGAAGTTTGTAAGTAACGGTTTGATAATATTGAGAAAAAAGCAAATGAAAAATTCAGCGTTTATGATAACGCCTTGAGCTTCGATATTTTATGTTACATAGATAATTATGCATTAACACCGATCTGATACAGGTTAAAATTAATAGATAGGAACGATTTCATGCCTTTATGCTGCCATTAGCAATAATTGCCTAAACAAATAAATGCTTGAATTTGAATCGTTCAAACTATGTACATTCTCACAGATTTTGAACGATTCAAATTTAATATTGAAATTCCATCAAACACCTTCAGTTGAAATATTAAATTAAATAAATGTTTTTTTAGGTAAACTGGTATAAAAAATGCACCAACTGAAATATTCCAGATAATGAAAAGACATTAAAAAATCTTTGGATACTATTATATACATATGTACTTAAGCCAGAAAGGTGACAATATAAAATATTGTTTTCTATGTATAACTAATCACTATTTGAATGACATTGTGATAGATAAATTAATCACTCCTTAGTAATTTTAATGCATTAATTCTACTAGAAAATACGTATATACAGTTCACGTAAGAGTTTTGTCTATATTTATAAAAAAATAATAGAAGAATTTCAAAAAGCTTTAATTTAAAACACAGACGATAGCCAGTAGCCACATTGTGACAAGGTATTCATGAATATGAACGAAGATTAACATTGCTTTAGAAATAAATCTCAACGCTTTGTTTGGGATGTTGGAGCTATTGTTTCGGCGCTGCTGTATGTACTGTTGGTATAGGGCGAAATTCAATGAAGTACGTTATATTTTTCTCCTGCAATCAAATCGTCAACTTATTATTTATTAATTTAATAATATTAATTACAAAAAAAATAAATACACCGCAACTTAGACGATGGAAGAATCAGATTGTTTTTTTTGTATGATCAAGACATTGATGATAACATATCATAAAGAAACTAAATATTTGGACAGTAAAATACATAAAACTCGTCAGTTATTCACTTAATAAATAACCGGTTTTATAAAAATGTTTTTAAATGGACAGTAAATCATATTTTTCTAGTCAGGTTATGATCGTTTTGTTGAAATTACTGACCATTAAATGAATAAACTTGTTTTCTTTCTATCTGCAGTATCTAACGAACGTCTTTTAGAAAAAAATACCCAAGACTCGGTGGTGTGCACGTGAGATTGCGGAAAAACAATTATTCTAGATAAGCATAATTCACCATACATGTTTTAAAACTATATCCGCTCCGTTCTTGAATATATGCCCACCTCATTGTGCCTCTAAGATTCTCTTGTCTTCCATCAGTCTCCTTACTTATTCCTAAGTCACTGACAACTCATTCAGTTTGCAGGTCAGATATAGCTTTACCAATCTCTGATAGAAAACTGAATATGGCACCAAGAGAAGAAATTTATATGTGAGTGACATACTAGATAGTGCTGTGGATGTCCCGGGAGTCTCAAGACGTTTGGTTGAATGTAGGCTCTCTAAACAACCTTAGGGTATACGAAGTGGAAGTAGCAAGTGATGCGAGCAAGCAAAGCCATTGGTAGGTGACAGTATTTTACGGTGGCCATATTCTCTAAATAAGTGACACATATGACCAAAGAAGTAAGGATATTACAAGACGAATGCATTAACAAAAGCGGGTGACAAATGGCCCGCGAAATAGATGAAAAAATATTATAATAGGGTCGATTTTTTCAGTAAGATGGCGACAATATTTTTACCTGAAATCTTTGAAAAAAAATTGAGACGCCACTGTAAAAAATGGGCAAAGGAAACTGGAGGGAAGAGGTTTGTTTGAAAGAGAAGACAAAAGCGGACACAATTATTCGCATCTTCATTATTTCATCTTAATTAACGAGATTAAATTTTGCCTCTTTAATAAAGACCTATTAGTCACTGTCGTGTTCTAAAATAGCTACCGAATATGCACAATGGCTGACTTCAACTTGAATATTCAAAAATTATTTTCCTTCATTAACGTTACAAGATCCAATTAAGACAATTTAAATAAGACTATCCAACAATTATAAAATAAAATTGCATAGAAAATTACATAATCGATAATAGGGTTATTAAAATCAAGTAAGAAATTGATTGACATCTATTTCAACTTCATGCAATCATAAAATTTAGAATGCTAGAATAAGTAAAATGTTATTTCAATGTGTAATCTTTTCCAAGTCAGGATATATAGATAATCAAAATCAGTTTACAAATGGTTCTGATTATGGAGTGAAGCCTAAATATTTTTCAACCGATTCCAACATTTTTATAACTAAATATTTTACCTCACATTAATAAAGTTCTACCAAGTTAATTCCAATGAAATCATCAAAATAAAGCTATATTAAAGTTGTATCTTCCAACATATTTGTTTAATATATTATATATTGTAATAAAATAAACTATTATATTTGAGTTGTATTGAAATTGAAATATTCAAGGGATGAAGTTTTTTTTGGAATATAAATATATATGTTTTAATTATTTGTAAAAAAGAAATTCCACCAAGGATTAACAGTTAAAAGTATTCGATTTATTGATGTGTGTTATGTCAAGCAGCGAGAGGTGGATTTAAATGAATCATGTTTTATTCATTCATAAATATTTAGTATGGATTTTTAATTATTTACATCAGAAATGGTTTTCTATTCTGCTATAGTAAATGCTTAGGAGTCTTTTATTTAGGCGCCATATCAGCTGCTTAGAGTTTTCTTCGTTCATATTTTTTTTCTCATTATGTTTACCACATAAAAAAGTATAGGAGGATTATAATTAAAAACAAAGTTTTCAGTATTTTTAATTGTGATTTTTATACGTTATTATTTTACTATGAATGGTATTTTATGAATTACATTATTTTTGTTCATCATAATATTTAAATATGAACTCTTCTTTTAATATATATATATTTTAAGTTATATATGCTTGATATTCGCGCCCAGAACCATACACCAGAAGTTCAGAGCGTTACTGTTAAACTTTAGAGATCAGGAATATGTGTCATAAATGAACATATTATAATATTTTAACAAAAATATACTTAATATGCGTAATATTTCACTACTTTGAAACTATTTTTTACTTTTAAAAATCATACATTAAAAAAACAAAAGCGTTTTTGCAAATAATTAATCATATTCAAACCCTAAAAAATGATAAATGTAATATATTTTTTTAAACGCTCTGTTTGGGATGCATTAAACACAGTTTTTTCAGAGGGTTGCGCCACCGTGCATCCCTTAAATTTCTAATATTATTATAAAGATTACATAACTGCAAACGCTATTACCCCCCGCGGGAGACGATGCTCGGGGTTGGGGTGTCATTGGGGAGTCCCTCACTTGTGTCACTCTACACAATGAGGGTGAGACAGCCTTTTGTGTGCACCCTTGCCACTTATAGGGTCGCTATAAAGTGGTGTCGAAAGATTTTAAAGTGATCAATATTTTCTTTAAATTTGATGAATACACGTATTATTTTCCATGTCGTTTTGAATCAGCTATTTATTTCCTTTTACCTTCTGAAGACCACGCAATGGTGCAGTCACATAATTCATTTCAAATTGTAAATTTAGATAATCCTCAAAATAACATTCCAAAAAAATATTTTGATTGTAACAGCAACAATAAAAAATAAATTAGCTCTGAAGAACCTACAAGGTTTGCGCCACGCAAAAAAGAAAGACTCGCTGCATATGCAAACTTTGTAATATGACTCTTTGTGACAGAAAATAATGGAAAAGCTATCATAGAAAATTTAAAAGCTATAGTCTTTTAAGTAATCATAAAAGGTTTCATTTGATTCGATTAAGAAATTTAACAGTTATAGCACTTTAAGATAGCCATTACAAAAATAAGCCGGGCTCGCGGGATAGTATCACGTGATTTGGGCCGGAGCCGAAAGAGTTAAGATAATTGCATTTGTTCTATTTCATATTTGGTTTAAATCAATACAACACCTCACATTCTACTATTATTATGACGATTAAATATATAAATTCATAGGTACATATAACAAATGTTCATTGGTTGACTTGGCATTTACTTTGTAGAACTCCATTACAATAGGGTAAAAATAGCAATTTATTTAGTTTTACAGTTTTTACATTTATTATTTGACAGCTATTTCGGCTTTCACCATCGTCAGAACTATCGTCAGAACTAAATACATTGCTATTTTTACCCTATTACAAATGTTTATTTTAAATATTTGTGTGTACTGTAAGAGCTTATGACAAAGCGCCACCTATATGAAAAAAACATCTCACTGATAACATGTAAGAAATTTAGCATTTTAGGATCTAAACAAAAAAAGGACTTGCCTACTTTTATGGTCACCCCTTATTCATTGCGACCCTTTCGCAGCACGCCCCATCGCGACATAATGCGATATTTATGCCTCGATCATCATATGCGACCCGTCATGCTAAATTTGACCCGACCCCACGGTGAAAGAATAGCCTGCCGAACGAGGAAAAACGGGGAAGTATCGCCTTAGCCGCTTGTCTACTTGTTTACAAGGAAATGCAAGTGAAATTTTCTGCTCAGCGCTCCGACAAGTGTCAGCAATATTGCCAAAATGAAGAGCTTTGTGTTATAATTTAAAGTTTATTAATATCTTATCAAAAAGTTTGTATTAAGCTTAACTGGGATGTGGGGAAAACTAGGTATTAATCATGTATTGACCGTAGAAAAGCAAAAGAAAGTAATATTTTTATTTATATAGTTGATTGCTATTTTCGCGCATACCTTCATCAGAATTAAGGCATACGCCGAAATAACTATCAACTATATAAAAAAATATATTTGTAGAATTAAAAACATTGTTATTTTTTACCTTATTACAATGGAGTTGTACCAAGTAAATGCTGATTCAATCGACAAAAGGAAATAACCCATTTTGTTTTAAATATATTTACTTTACCCATTCTATCCTATGAACGGGGCGTATCGAGAGCGATTAGCTGACCACTAGTCCTGTCCTAGCCCTTTCCTTCTATTCCCTACTCTCTTCGGAAAAAGAGAGGTTGAGCAACTGAGTAACAAGCAGTTCTCGTAGAAACACTTTTGTTGAGATAAACTCCATTAGGAGTCCATATGCTCCACATTGGGAGCGGGCATGGTTAAAAAAAAAACTTTTATACTTAATAGACGTACTATTAAAAAGATGTAAGCTGCAAATGTCGAATTTTTATTTTTTATTTATTGCTTAAAAATTAAAAGTACAGTACATGACATTACAGCTGATGCCAATTTCCCATGCACTTGACAGATATGATGAGAATAAATAAAAGAAACACTACATAATACATAAAAATCAAGAAATAAAATAGTAAAACATTACAAACAGTTCACATATACTATCAATAAAATTGTCTACTTCTCTAGGTAATGAGTTGATCAGTCGAACGCTCTTGTAACTGGCGACTCATATCTCCTAATCGTGGAACAAGTTTTGAGTTTTTAAGTATTGTCGGTGTCTATCGATTTCCTAGATTTGCAAAAAAATATATTTTATACCCAGATGTGGTACATACATGTAAACGCATAGTAATGGCAAAGAACACGTGATTTAACCTGCTTTTAGGGGACGATAATAATAAGAATTGTGGTAGTAGTTGGCAAACCGCTTTTTTATGCCATGTATTTTATTTTATAGATCTGATTTAAGTTGAGTGGTAAGAAATTAAAATATAACATAAGGAATACATATTATTAACCGATTGGGAAAAATAGTGTGCTTAATTTAGAATCCAAGCCTTCAGCTGGGCTGCTACTAAGTAAGATTAAAACAAAGGAACACTTAATTTTTATTATTTATGTAACGGTGGTAATCTTAGACATAGAGTAAAATACATTATAATAGTCTATCGTTACGGGTGATAGGGTTAGCTAAAACTTTCCACGACAATGTAGGTATTTATATTTTAAATTAAAAACATTTTTTTTCATTTAATTACTTGAGACATCTGTGTTTCGTGACACTAAGATAAAATAATTAAAAATACAGTGTGTTTATGAAAGAAATAATATTAAGCTAACGTGTGGCATTTTTATTAAATCTAGACATTTTTCACATATGCATAAAAAAAATATTTATTACCGAAAGGGAACAAAACCTTTGAAATCGACTCGCCAAAAACGATTAGTTAAAAGCTTGTGATATTTAAAATATTGTGTTCTAAAATTAGTTGAACAATAAATAGGTTTGATTTAACTGATGACTTATTTAATAACCACGCCAGTTCGTACATATATAAATATCAACGTGTTATGCGTTGGTTAGTGTATCGAATTCTAGTCTGCACTATTTATTTTAATAAAAAGTCAACTATTTAGTGGCGCGATCAGAGTATACTCACATTTAGGCGTAGCCTATTGGCCTACGAATCAATAAGTTAGGTCAATATTTTTATTAATGGATACGATTATAAGTGCGTATCAATTATTGTAAGACAGCTAATACATTTTGATAATTTTACTGTGCCAACCCTAAATTTCAGTTCATTGAACACTCTGACATTGCTGAAAGAAATCACACATTAAGAACATGCTATGATCAGTGTGAGACCATATTGAAGATCTTGGTTAGAAAATAATTTATATTTGTCGGTGGATTCTAATAATGGAAACGTTATGAACGTTCATTTTTCGTACCAGTAAATTTGATAACATTGTTATTCCACTGATTGTATGACAATATGTCACTCACTGTGGCTTAGTTCAGTGCTCCGCAACCTTTTATCTTCCAAGGCACACCGACGTGTTCTTCAAAATTTCGCGGCACACCACAAGTAAAATTGTCCATTAAATTTGAATCATTCAAATTATGTACACTCCCACAGATTTTGTCACTAACGACCCGGGTTTCGCCTTTCGGCATCTTCAGGCGTTCAAGCGCACGGATGAACTTGAACTGAGTCAGTTCAAGTTCATCCGTGCGCTTGAACGCCTGAAGATGCCGAAAGGCGAAACCCGGGTCGTTAGTGACAAAATCTGTGGGAGTGTACATAATTTGAATGATTCAAATTTAATATTGAAATTCCACCAAGCACCTTCAGTCGAAATCTTAAATTATAAAAAATTGTCCATAATATACAGAAATTACATTCGTTTGTGTTTATATATGATAAAACCATAAAATAATCATATGCATATTTTTATAACCATGTCCGCTACCAATGTAGAGCACATGGACTCCTAATGGAGATAATCTTAACAGAAGAGTTTCTACAAGACCTGCCGATTACTCAGTTGCTCAATTTCTCTTTTTTTTCAAAGAGAGTAGTAATAGACGAATAAGGATCGGACAAAACAAGTGGTTATCTAATCACTCTTGATCTCCTCCGTTTTTAATGATAGGATGAGTGGGAGGAAGGAATTTAAGACATCACATACATCCATTCCTTCGAACAGAAATCCATAAATCAATTGAAAAATCTATTTGATTTATTTTCGTTTATTAGAGATATGTACCGCGGCACACCCAGCATCGCATCGCGGCACTCTGGTTGCGGAGCACTGGCCTAGTTGGTTAGAGCTTGCTCTACCAACCAAGTTGGTCTGGGCTTGATTCCCGGTAAGGTAAATGTCAAATTTAAATATTTAAATTTGAGACCTAAGACGTTGGTGTTTGTGATGTCAATTTATCTCGAGTGAATTACAATAATTTCTCATCGAGTTTTTTAACTTTAAAATATTTGGGACATATTTTTTAAATAACTTGGACACTGAAACTTTAAGATGCCGAATGTGGCATAATTTGAAACATAATCCGTGGAATAACCAAGTGTTCAATTTTATTAATTTTATTTTAAAAAATATAACCATTCCAATTTATTCGAATACAATTTAATCAATGTTGACAAAAAGCTTTTTTTAAATTCTATTGATAATTTTATTTGATCTCCTTTTGGGTTATGTAAACTATTGTATCATTTAATACCCTCAACACTTATCATTGTGTCAATTAAGTGTACGTAAAGTATAACAATTAATGTAGTTGGAATATTTAGTGAAAGATTGATTTAAAAAAATGAAAAAGACGATCATTAACAATATTATATATTTAAGAAGGATCAACGAAATCGATTATAACCATTCCATTAAATTTTCAACAGATGAGCACCCTTTAAATATACATATATATACATAAACATTAGTGCATAGAGTGAAATAATTTATTTGCGTTTAATAATCGCTTTTAGTTCGTTATACGCCAAATCTGAATTGAGTTATCTAATTCGTCGATTTATTTGCCTGACAATTTCGGAAACAATAGACCAATTTGCCGCCGTGTCGGAAATATTGGTTAGCCTCAAAACGCCACGTCGAATCCGAAGTTAAATATTGTTTCAATCAGAATGAAAACGGCACGTGTCAATCCTGCCCCACGTGCGAGAAGCGGTTTATTTAATAGTTTTTAAATCTCACCATTGTTAATTTTTTTGCCTCGATAAATCACGCATGCAAAACGGGTATAGATTTTTTAATGTAAATTTGCATTTAATTTAAATATAATGCTTGCAAAATGGTGATATATTATTACAATTAAACGTATGTATCCATATTACTTGGGTAATTTATGTATTTTATTGATATTTTTTAGTTTATAAAAAATAAGTGTACAAATCTTTACAATGTTGCGTAAATTCACCACGGAGTATATTTATTACAAAAAAACTTGGTCTCCCAGATTAATTCTTCGAAGGAAGTTTGTATTTTATATACCACTATGAAAAAATTGTTAACAGGAGTAATCAAAAATATTTAACCTGTCATCCTTCTTTTTATTTTCTGTTGTATTCAGTTACCTTAAATATAGTCATTCGTACGTAATATATTAATTAAAAATATATCTCACCTGGCTTAAACTATCACAAATCAAAAAACGACATTCTGAGATAATTGGATTTAAACTCTTTTTACTAAATCGTTTGTCATTTTTACTTATTACCGTGGATATAATTTAAAATATTTTTAAACTATTACATATTTTTTCTGCAGTCAATTTTTTGGCTTCTAATTACTTAAAACAGGGAATGCGAATAATATTTGAAGTAGATCATTGAATTAACTTCTAAAAACTAAAACGTCAATTCAACTTATTGTTAACAATGAGTAAATTCACTTTTAAGGTGTTCACTGTCAATACTTGGTGGAATGGCATTTTAATAAAACATTTTTAGTACTTTTTCCACATAAAATTTCTTGGATTAGGACCGGTTTCGCTCATCGCGAGCATTATCAACTGATAAGAAAAATATATAAACAGTGGTATTTATAAAAATTGAAATTGAAATAAAAGGTGTAAGCAACTATTAACAATGAAAAGGATTTACAAACTACATTATAATTACACAAACTTAAAATGCTTAAAACCTATAACATACAATTAAAAAATCATCAAAGACTAATAAATATAAGTGGCAAATGATGTAAATTATAAACCCAATTAAAATTTGGGAAATTTTAAAAATTGTAAAATTGCCCTTACCTTTTCTTATTGATATTTTAATTAAAAATAATGCAGCTTTACTTACTGGAATTGTTTAGAATTATTCGAATATTAAAGTTAGTCAACTCATTACTCGAAAAGTGAAGAATAAAGCGAGCGATTCTTCCATTTTTGCGCTACTTTAAACTATTTAAATTTCATGGGGTCAGAGCTCACTATTTGATAGTTATTGTTTCATGGAGCTACAAGATTTTGTTATTTTAAGGGATGTAAACACTTGTACTAAAATAGCACTTTTTGTTTTGGAAACAGAGTGGATCAGTAGTGGGATCAAAAAGAGAAGCCATCAAAATTAATTTTAGATTAAAAATGATCTTTCACAAACTTGAAAAATATTGCTCTTTCAATTATCTTTGCTACCATTCTGAAACCTTAAACAATCTTAATATGTTAATACACTAAGTATAATCAACTCTAATGTTTTGGGTGCCGAAAACTACAAACTAAGTGGATGTAGATATAACATAGTATAGCCGGTGTGTATTGTACAATATACGCACACAAATTGAAATTCAATCAATCAAACTGCACAAAAAGAGGCCGGTTGGATTGGATAGAGTGTTGTCACGTTAACAATGCGCTCTCTGTTATATTCAAATACGGCTTTCAAAAAAATCAATCAATTAGTCAGATGGATAAAAAAGTAATCTTTTGTCATTTATGAAGCGGAAATTCAATGATAATGGATAACTCGTAACAAAAATATGTAAAAAATGATTGTTACGACAGTCAGGTGTCCATTTTTGATGAACGAATAACAGTTTTAATTATTTAAGCTACACACTTGATGTGCTGAAACATGCTGCCCTTATGCAGATATCTCTTATAATGCGTCTATATGTAACCAATTAAAGCCTTGTTTCATTGGCTACGCGGGACAGATCTTTCGATACAAGTCGGTTGTTTTTCATAACGCAATAAGGATCAAGAAAAAAAAACGAATTAACTTATAATATTATTGGCCCTATACAGAGCTGCACGGGACCTGTCTTTTAAGCATGCACTATTGTGCTTAAAAAATAAAGATAAAAAGAAAGAAAAGATAATGTGACTTGCTCACCCACTGAGTTGAAGTGATAGTAGAGTTTAATCTACTCCGCGTTAAAACTAAAAAGGAGTCAAGAATATTCCGTTTTCCATATGATGTTTCAAATTTATCGAATGCTTCAAAATTGGCCTTGGCTTAGATCAGGTCAGCGTTGTCTATTGGACCTGTATGAGGGCGGACCAAAACAAACAGCTCTCCTCGTTCGAAATTCATTTCAGGGTATTCCCACAGTACATTCAAACCTGGGGCCATTGCTGTTCACTATTTTCATAAATGATATAGCAAGCGTTATTAAAAATTCTATGTTCTTGTTATTCGCTGATGATTTGAAGCTTTTTTTGAAGGTTGTCACCTTAGATGATTGTCATCGTCTTCAGTCTGATATAGATAATATAATAGATTGGGGGCGGTGTAACAAACTCGATTTCAATATTGATAAATGCAATCTTTTATCCTTTACAAGAGGGTCGCGAGTGTTATTTTTCCGTTATTCAATGAATGGCCGAATTCTCTCGCGAATTTCATCAGTCAGAGATCTTGGCGTACAATTTGAGAGCAAACTAACATTCAATAATCACATTAAGATTACTTGCAAGAAAGCATTACAAATGTTGGGCTTTATCATCCGTACCACCAGAGTCTTTTCGGGAGTTAAAGTTCTAATATTAATGTACAACGCTTTGGTTCGAAGCAGACTTGAGAGTGGGTCAATTGTTTGGGCCCCAAGATGCTCGAAATATACCCTTATGGTGGAGAAGATTCAGAAGAAATTTTTGAGACTTCTCTATATGAGGGTGTATGGATATTACCCATGGCTTTATCCAACTGACTTTCTCTTAGGCATGCTTAACTTCAATAGTTTGAATGTTCGAAGAGAAATGTATCTGGCCATATATTTCTTTCGACTTATACGTGGCCAAAATGAGAATTCCACCATTCTTGAGAATGTGAATCTAAATGTTCCTGATTATTTTTTGAGAAATCGTGGACATGAATTGTTTGTTCTCCCAAGGTGTAGAACCAGCCTGCCAATGGGGATGCCACTGGGGAGAGCTTTAACGGTGTTCAACAATATTGCTTCGGATGTCGACATATTTCACGTAGACGTGGGTGAGTTCCGACGAATACTATTTTTTATGTATTAAAGTAGAGTTCGTCGGAGCTTACTCAGTTGACCTCTTTGCCATTTTTTTTTCTACTGATTTTAATATTAAACTGTACTATTTTTTTCTCCATTGTAAAAGTTTTAAATTTATAATTTGTCAACCTTTTGCAATGTTAATTAAATAAATAAATAAATAAATGATTGGCTTGCCCAAGCCGACAGTTAACCGCTGAATTGCCATGGCATGTATCATTTGATACGCATACTTTCCATTAAAATAAAGAAAAACTTTATCAATTCTGTAATATTAAAATATATACTGTACCAGAGCTTAAGCGGATTCTTCCAGACGTCAGCGCTGTTGGTTTCGATGATTACTCATGGGTATTCGCGAGTTCAAATCCTAGTACGAATAGTTTCATAGTTTTATAACATAATCCTTTAATCTGACTCTGTTTACCTTAATCTCATTTAAAATCGAAAGCTCTCTTCCTTCAACAGATACATCTTCGAAATTCTTCACCCTTAAGATATCTCTACATTCCACACTAAAATATGCCATTGTGTCACATTTTAAACAACGCTATACAATTAACTTATTGTTTTTAGCAGACTGATAGTATAAAAATATAATTCTTCTTTGTTGTCTTTGTCTATAAAATTAAAATAATGGAAAATATATTATCAATCAATCATACAATCTTCAACGTCAAAATTTATCTCATATCTAATCATTTTATTGAAATAATAATATTTTATAACAAACGTCATTTGTTCTGAGTGTATGTTTTTAACAAAGCTATAAATGTAATAAATGATTAGGTAAATAAAATTTATTAATTATAATTTAATAATGAAATAAATTAACCATTATTAGATGTTTCTAAATTGATGCAATCATGAATTAATTTACTTACTACGGTGAAAATATCATCACAAGAATAACTGTTATTGAGTCTTGCAAATAATTCAAATTCAAATATAAATCACTTCACAAAAATCATTTCATTTGGAAAAAGGTATAAATGCAAAACAATTGGTAAAAATACTATTTTATTCGTTCTTTTTTGTAGATTAATGGTACTGTCTGAATAATTTATTAATTTAATTAATATTATCATATTTTTGTATGTAAAAACGGTTGAACCGTAGTATATGTATAATTATTTAAAAATTAATTAATTACCACAACAAAGTTACCACTTGTAGTTATGTTTTGGTGTAAATATTTTAACTGGATACTAATTGAGTATTTTATATTTTACATGAATTAACATAAGTATTCAAATAAATGTAATTTGATTGAAACTAACCTACAAATAAATAAAACAAACATTCTGGCATTAAAGTCTTTTATTGAAAAATATGTATTTTTAAAATCTACAATAACACATCATTAAACCAACTTGAAACAATAAAACAATATTCTTTCATAATATTAACATATTAAGTGCTAGTTTTCAAGCAACTTGATTGTGAAATCAATGATTTTAATGAAAGAGTGAAAAATTTACAACTTTGATTACCCAAGAAAAAATATTTTGAAACAGCGGCAACTAAACTAAGGCCCGCGAGCTGCATTCGACCCAGGATTGTTTTATAAAAATGTTTTTTAAAATTCCCTCCTTTATAGAACATAGTAACAAAATATTTACAGTATTTTAAGATTATAATTTTTGATATAAAGTGAATTTGTT
This sequence comes from Himalopsyche anomala, assembly GCA_031772345.1. Taxonomy (NCBI): domain Eukaryota; kingdom Metazoa; phylum Arthropoda; class Insecta; order Trichoptera; family Rhyacophilidae; genus Himalopsyche; species Himalopsyche anomala. The sequence goes on from CM062828.1 coordinate 5,455,580, forward strand.
TACATAGTATGGATATGTTAATAAATGGTCTAACAAGATTCCAACAAGAATATTTTTCAGCCAGCCCATTTCTCGAAAAGTTCAGTGACCGTAAATCTAAAGGCATAGTTGCTATTAGTTTTTATTTCTGTTTCATCCCCCCTATAAATAGTTAGAGTAAAAAAAATCATTTCGTAACCACATTCTCCTTACATTTTCGGAAAAAAGGTCATTATAATATATATGTATAAATATATAAACGTTTTTTAAAAGATTTTTTAGAATTAGATGTCAAATAAAAAAAATTGTATGAATAACACAAAACGTTATTTTTCTGCAAAAAATGTGGATAAAAAATATTATAGATGCAGTTATTGAATAATTTTATATTTATTTAAAACCAATTGAACATATCAAACACTAAAACTATCAAATGTTTAAGATATTTTTTTTATCTTAATGATTTTATACGGTAATTAATTATGTAATGGAAAATAACAGAATTAAAAGATATTCGGGCCATAATAATATGTAGGTAAATTTACTCATTTTGATCTTTCAAAACTGTAGCTACGTGCTGCTAAAAATATACACTTTTTTGAGTTTTATTGACACTCGAGACTTTTTCACACCAACGTTTCTCAGACAGTGGGTGTTATAAACATTAATTTCATGGTCGAGATCTTTGCAAAAAAAAATCTGAATATGAAAACTGAATGTCCATTAATATTTGTTTTACTTTAGTTATACATAGTATGTACAGTATACTGGACTACCTTTTAAACGGTACGGTTTCGAAGTAACACAGTGTTACATCCTTTGCATATACTTACAACTCAGTTCTATGCGCAGGGAGGTTTTTTCTTGTATACCCGACAATTTGGAAAGAAATATTGTAATATATATAATGTATAAATGCGAGTAATAATAAAAGTAATTCAAATAAGATATTGTCTGAAAACAATGAACAAATTTCAGGTTTTTTAATTGTTATATTTTAGTGCAACTTTGTGGAGTTAATATGATACTTTAGCTACTTTTTAGTTTATTTTTAATTTTTAAATAGATTTTAAAAGAATTTTTCATTTTAGCAGAAACTGTGTACAGCCTCTACTAAAATGCATGCTCTGATAAAAACGATGTCGTACTAAATGTGCGTAAACGGGTTCGTCAATTGTTTAATAATCTTTGTAACGATTTTTTAAAAAATAAAATTGAGGTACAATAAACAATAATGAAATTAATATTTTCATATACCGAGTTAATTGTTATACAAGAAAACTATATTTAGTCCTATCATTCTATCTCTACTCTCTTACAAAAAGAGAGGTTGAGTAACTGAGTAACAAACAGTTCTCGCATAAAAACTACTGTTGACATACCTCAATAAATACACCATGTGGTCTACATTGTGAGCGGACATGGTTTACATAAAAAATTGGTACTTCCTTGTTTAACGCCAGGCACTGAAAAATGCACCGGTCGTAGGCGCAAAAATGAAAATAACGAAAGATTCCCAGTGTTCTAGTGCACTTTTTGCGGTGTAATGTAGTTAGAATAAAGGGAATACTCATCAAATACTTCTGAATCTTGGTTATAATGTAGTTTTTTGATTTATCGCGATTTTGAATTGTTAAATAGGTTGCCGTCCTTCAGAAAACGGGGCATTTAAAGCTCTGCTTGGGGACAACACGATAGACTAACTAAAAATGGGAAGTATGATCACATCTCATATAATGTGACATGTTTTATGGAAAGGTTTCACAGCCTGGCGTCAAACAAAGAAGTATTAAAAAATGTATCAATGAAAAAAAAATGCTGTAAAGATTGGAAGAGTTTGAGAAACGCTGTTTTATTCAAAGTTTAATAGCAAATAGTACGTTATATGAGTGTCATATCGCAGCGTAGCATCTTTGCCAGATAAAATGAAGTTCTTAGAAAAAGACTGATGCCTTGCAGACCAAACAAACAGCAGGTTGTAAATCAATCTGGCGATTACACTTTTTTTTTTGAAGTGGGTTTCACACATTTGGACCCGCGCTCACACGTGTTATATTTCGATATTTTTATTGGCGGATATTTTTATTTTTAAAGATAACACAAGCAGATATCTATGAGAAACCATATCGCCAGATTGACTTGCAAACTACGTACCTGCATTCGAGAAAAATGATTAAAAAATACAATAAATGCGCCTAATACAGCGTTTCTCAACAACATTACAGCAGCTTAAGATCACAAGGACCTAACTAAAAAAATGCGTTATGCTCGGTTTTGGCATTTAAAAAAAAATCTATTATTCCTAACGGAGGTAACTTAACAGAAGATTTTCTACGAGGACTACTTATTACTCAGTCGCTCTACCTCTCATTTCCAAAGAGAGTATAAGATCAAAAAGGCCAATGGCCTAATTACAAAAATGCGTAGCTTGATTTATGCTCGGTTTTGGCTTTTTTTTTTGGCATGTGAAGCATATGGCCTCCTAATGGAGGTAACTTAACAGAAGATTTTCTACGAGAACTGCTTATTACTCAGTCGCTCAACCTCTCATTTCCAAAGAGAGTATAAGATCACAAAGGCCAATAGTCTAATTACAAAAATGCATGGTTTGAGTTATGCTTGGTTTTGCCATTTTTTGTGGCATGTGGAGCATATGGCCTCCTAATGGAGGTAACTTAACAGAAGATTTTCTACGAGAACTGCTTATTACTCAGTCGCTCAACCTCTCATTTCCAAAGAGAGTATAAGATCACAAAGGCCAATAGTCTAATTACAAAAATGCATGGTTTGAGTTATGCTTGGTTTTGCCATTTTTTGTGGCATGTGGAGCATATGGCCTCCTAATGGAGGTAACTTAACAGAAGATTTTCTACGAGAACTGCTTATTACTCAGTCGCTCAACCTCTCATTTCCAAAGAGAGTATAAGATCACAAAGGCCAATAGTCTAATTACAAAAATGCATGGTTTGAGTTATGCTTGGTTTTGCCATTTTTTGTGGCATGTGGAGCATATGGCCTCCTAATGGAGGTAACTTAACAGAAATTTTTCTACGAGGACTGTTTGTTATTCAGTCGTTCAACCTCTTTTTTCCAAAGAGAGTATAAGATCATAAGGGCCTAACTAAAAAAATGCGTTATTTGAGTTATATATACTCGGTTTTGGCATTCTTTTTAAAAACCTATGTCCGCCTCCAATGTGGAGCATAATGTTTCATAATGGAGGTAACTTAACAGAAGGTTTTCTACGGGAACTGTTTGTTACTCAGTAATAAGGTTGGTATGCTATACATTGAGAGAGAACATATGCAGTTATATATACAGTATATTATATATACAATATATTATATATACAGCGCTTTTTTTTTAAATAAGAAGTTTTCTGAAGAGATCCAGCGGTGGGCTGCCAATATCTCAACAAGGGGCTCGGTAAATTTTATCCATTTTTTATCCATGTCCGCTTCTTATGTCGAGTATATGGCCTCCTAATGAAGGTATCTTAACGAAAGTTTTTTTCTACGAAAACTGCTTGTTACTTAGTCGCTCTACCTCTCTTTTCCAAAGAGAGTAGTAAGGATAAAATGATAAGCATAAGACAGGACTAGTGATTAACTTATTGTAGCGCCCAGTTGAATTGAAGAATCAAAAGAGTGGGAGGCAATCTTATGTCACAAACACCCATTCCTTCGAACAGAAAATAGATAAATCGATCGAAAAAATGTTTTTTCGTACTAGGACTCACGGACGTCCACAACGCTAAATGAAAAATGAAATGACAACTAATTTTCAAATTTATCCATCTACAGAAATTGCAGTTATGTGATGATTTGATATACAACTAATGATTTCCTTATCTTAACAAGGGGCTCGCCGGCCGCGCCAAAATTTAACAAGGGGCTCGCGCGAGACTCCCCAAGCCCCATCCAGCCCATCCCTGAAGAGATCTGCTTGTTTCTCAGTTGCTCAGCTTCATTCTTTCAAAGAAAGAAGGAAATATGAATGTTAGAGCTAAGGCAGGATAAGTTTTTATAGCAATCGCTCACGATATGTCTTTTAGGATCGAATGGGAAGGATATTTCCAAGTGTCAAAGGAAACGTGCGTTAAGTCTTCCAAATTTAATATGCCATAATAAGTTGAATATGCCATAATAACTTCAAGAGGTAGAAGAGTAAAAGGACATGTCAAATAAGAGTTAATAAATTTAAAAATATCACATTGAAACATAATATTTTATCTATTTATAGGTTCATAATGCAAATCTTGTTTTTATCGCCTGAAAAGTACCGATTCTAAGACTTAAAAACAACTTTCTTTCACGCACAGATATATAATATGTTTATTTATATTTATACAGATATAGAATACATATTTGGTAACACTTTTTGGGAAACGCCTACCGGATATTGTTGAATTGGATAATCCTGCACATAAGAAATTTTTGATTGATTAATAATTAAGAAAATATCATTAACATAATACTAAAAATAAAAGCCATAAAATTGATAATGCAGAATCAACAATAAATTATAAAGTATAATCATACTATATTTAAAGATATCCGGCTTGGAAGTTAATGCAATTTACAAATAGTCAAAATTAAAAAAAAAAATGATATATTATTTCTCATCATTAGAGACTATTTCGCTCTATTGACGTAATTTTGACAGATTTGTTGTCATATATTATAAAGATATCAATCAATTAATTTGCCTTTATCATATTGTAAAAATAATCATATATTTGAAACTAAAAAAATATTGTGTACCTACATTAAGATTATTAATTATTATAATAATGATATAATTTAGAACTTCGACTGAAGGTGCTTGATGGAACTTCAATATCAAATTTGAATTATTTTGATTTTGTACTCTTCTATAAGTATTGTCGATAACGACCCGGGTTTCGTCTTTCGGTATCTTCAGGTTTTTTTTAGGGGCACGAATGTACTTGAACTGACAGTTATACCACACAGTTATACAGTTTTGACCACAATTATATAGGTAATACAATTTGGTTGAATTGTATTAGGTTTCATATATTTTGTGCACTCAAAATTAAAAACGAATGAAATTATATATTATTTAAACTATTATTTGAAATATTATTTTTAAGTTAAGTGTTAATTGTTGATCAGAGGCCAGGGACGTCTCGTGGGCGTAGGCAAGTTGCCTAGGAGGGACGACTCATATGAATCAGCAAATGATTACTGATTTTTTTTAAATTCCCGAGTATTTGATGAAAAAAAGACCTGAAGTACACTTTCAATGGTAATAATATTATGACCGATGATATTCTTAGAATAATTGGAAATAATAAAAAAAAATACACTTATACGCTTGCTTTAAAATATTCATATGTAATGTAATTTCAAACATTTTATTTCGAAAAATAGTAAGGGCGCTATTTTTAACTCTGCCTAGGGGCGGTTTATAGCATAGGAACGCCACTACCAGATTGAATTAAGAGCTTGATTACTAAGTTGTATAGTATTTACAAGTTATAATCATAGAGCCATTTACAGTTAAAATTCGTGCTACAAATTATCTGCAAATTAAGTGAATATTTTTAAATATTCTATAAACCAAATATTGATGTAGGTATGTATACAAACAATATTTAATTATGTAAGTTGATTCTTAATTCCTATATAACGTTTTTCTTGAGCTATATCTCGATATTGAGTTGCAGATAGTTTAGAGTTCATTATTTTCTAAAAGAACTATTTTCTATATTAAATTTAATGTATTTACTGAACAGAAGCATCAAACCATTGCAAATATTATTCTTAAGATGAGCTTATTTATGATATAAACATTATATTAAATTTATATTGTAATAATTGTAATACGCAGGAAATGATATTTGTTTGAGCGATGATGATACAATTGTAGGCACCTCAAATATACGTTTTTGGTTTATATAAATAAGTTATAATTAAAATATCAAAGAATGAAAAATACAGTATCATGGATAATAACAGCTGGTACAAAGAAAAAATATATTGAGCGATGAAAATTAGAATAAAGCCCTAATCAGCATTGCTTTTTAATCATTATTTAAGGGGGCATTTTAATAGCTATTATTATAAACTATTCTTTTCAAGTTATAGCTAAATAAGATATATAATTTAATATTCTTAACAATTTTATGCTTAATAAAATTAAAGTTACCAAAAGTATTTTTAAATATACAATAAATATATTAGGCCAGTGATGATGATTTTAACATAATAAAGGTAATGCAACTTTTTATAAATATTTTACATTTACTTTATCAGGATAATAGGGGGGGGGGGTTGTTTCACTTGTGGTAATTTACAATCTTTATAATTGTATATAAACGTATTTTTTTATTTGAAAAAACAAGGAATAAATACTAATTGTTTGAAAAATACTCAAAAGTAAATAACTCAATGTTTTTTTTATACAAATATGCTTAAATGAAATATAGAGAACTATTTAATTAATTATTAATAGGTACATGTTGTCGGAAGAATAGAAAATATTATTTTTGATGTATTACTCAAACTAATAATATTTGATTGAATGATTGTTAAATATGAAACAAAAACTTAAATATTGAACGAATAATAAAAAAATACATAATTAATTTGATATGGTGCGACGTAATCAATTATAATTTGAAAAACAGAAACATGCTTCAATAGTATTATACCTTTTCATTTCACAACACAGAAACATAACCTCTCTTTTGCAACACACGAATTCCAATACATCACAGGATACAAAGCACGAATAATTCAAAAAAGGAACAATGGCAAAAACTTGAACTGTCAAAATAATGAAGCGGTCGATTGTGAATTCAAACAAGCGTTGATCGATGCGTTCGATATTTGAAATAACATCAAATAGATAAAAATAGTAGAGAGAAACGTCAGGACGAAAATAGTTTCGACGGCGGAAACAAAAAAGCTTCGAGCGGCGCCTCGTCCTGCGGCTTCCGGCGCCATGTTGTTTGTGAGCAAGCCACGCCCGCCCGCTCTGTGATTGGCCGATGCCGCCGCGACGCTGGAGGGGAGACGCCCCGCTGAAAGAACTCGGCAAGGGTTGCAAATTGAAAAGAGGGTATTTTTTTATTCGTTTTAAAATACATATTTTTTTTAATCTGGAAAATTATAGCTATTAAATAATAAAATGGGTGGCAGTTAATATTTTTGAGAGATAAAACATATTTATGAAGTTAAATGCATTGAGGGTAATTTAAATGTTTTCAATAACTTAACTAGAATATTCTGAACACTTAATATTATTTTTCTATAAATTTAGATCACATAGTAGTGGAAAGATTGTTAGTAAAAAAAATCAGCACGGAAGAAAACAATAGTCATAAATATAAATATCACTATTCGGAGCAATAAATAGTTATAAATAAAATTAATTGAGATATATTGAATATTGAGCATATTCAATTGAAATATCAATTGTTTTATTTTAATTAATTTTGATACCTTTAAGGTTGTTCACTGTCAATACTTGGTAGAAAAAAATTATGTCAAGAGAATAAAATGTTAATTTGTTATAATTATAATTTATTTTATATGATTTTTTAACCCACCCTGAATATATAAAATAAAAGTAAAATTACACGGTATAGATGAGATTTTTATTCTTTGTATAATGATTTGAACGTAATTATTCACTTTCTAGTGACGTGTCAATTTTCATTTATCTATAGTTATAATCCGTTAAAGTTTTGATAACATGCATTTATATATTTATATTAAATAATAAAATCTATATGTCAGTAGTTAAAAATTTATCAATATTATTTTTTTATCTAAAATCATTTTTAGTATTATACTATTGGTACAAAGCGCAGCTTATGAAAATAAATATGAAAATGAATAACGCTGAGCTCATCAAACCATACAGCAATGTTATATGTAGTCATATAATCAATATTGGGGACTACCCTGGTCATTCATTTTCACGATGTTAAGTGTTAGTGATTATAAGTGGTTGAAGAACTGTCGAGTGTCCTAAAATCCGGTAGCTTGACCGACAATTTAATGGAGAGGTGTCACTGATGATAACTGTAGAAATTTTGGAGAGATGTTTTAACGGATAGCTACTGGATAATAAACTTGAATTTCGTACTATCGGGCCAATGGTGATAATGAATAGTTAACGTTTATCTATGGGTACATTTTAATAATTGCAAAATGTGTTATATGCAGGTAGTTAGTTGTTCAGCTCTTTAACTTAAGTGCATGTTCACTCGAATTCTGTTATTACTTTTTGTTATCTTCAATATTACATATTTTTGTACACATATATTAGTATTTTGGCAAGAATAATTATTTCTAATCTTCGTGAGTACTAAGTTATCTACAAACAAACTTTGCAAAGTTACGTAATCAAAAATCAACGTGATAATGCAACGATGAAAATTTACGAGGCCATCAACAGAAAGAAGACAGCTTATCAAATGCATTATAAATTTATTCTTACATTCAAATAATGACACATATTTATATATTTTTTTATGTATGTTTTTACTGTACAAATCGTAATTGTTCATTTAGGAAGACATATTTGGCAATACACCTAATATTGCATTGCAATTTTTTTTTATTCAAATCACTTGAGATTAAATTGATGACTTCCTTTAGATCAGTTGGTGTAGGAAATACATCAGAAACATCCGTGTTGATTGATACTAAAGCATTATCAAGACTTGAAACCGAATCTTAGGACCACTAATCCTAGCTCATACTGCTACACATATATGTGTAGCATATAGATTATTTTTTGAGTTTTTTAATTTGTTGAAAGCGTTTTCTTATGATTTTATGCGTTATTGAAAATTCGGCAGCACATACATAACGGGTGGTAGTGGGTTACTCAACAACCTATATGTGATTTTATCTTTACTATAATGTTGAAAAACAGAAAGAAACATTACTATTAATCTCACCACGTGTGCTTTTCATATTATGTCTTTCTCTTCTTTTAATTAAGTTCATGGGTACCTCTCAGCTTGATTGATTTGTTAAACTTTTCAAAACTATTTATTACATTAAAAAATCTTATTATAAGAAGAAGAACAGGAAAGTATTTTTAATATTTCTTTCGTTCTTTACAGTAGTAAATTATTTCATAAACTACCTTAAGCAGTTTTAAATGGCATTATAAAATAGTATAAGTGATATTGTTTTTATTTATAAGATATAATAAATAAAATATTAACATTTAGAAACTTTTAAATAAATATTAAAGTTTCAATTATCATAAGACCGCTTCGAGTACGTAATGAAATAAAATATATTTCGTTACAATAAAATAGTATTGAAACATTGGTAATCTTTTTACTAAGCGAAGTCATTTATATTATAGATGCCTTGGCCATAAATGGATTCAGTCTGGAAACAAAGTTTTCCAAATGCACTTGTCAAATCGTGAAATAAGCCGCGCGAAACAGGGGACCATATCAAATCATCAGAGAGTTGACTTTTCAATCGTCTGCACAAAAAGAAGCAACAAAAATGAACTTCGGCGCAAAGAAAACAGCGTCTCGAGAAAAATAGCCCTCCGACCGATGCAGCCGGCTGTACTCGGGAAAAGGAAAAGAGACACAACTCACTTCAGGCTTAGTTTTGTTTTCCCGAAACGTCGAGTCTTCTTGCATTATTTTCCAAAACATCACATGCTCGTCTTCATTATCTAACGAAAAGGCGTGGTCTGAATATACTTCGTGAAAATCTTAATAGCCACCGATAAAACTGCGGCCGTCTCTTTCTGTAAAGAAAATTTTCCTCGACGCCCATACTTGACGAAAGTACTAGGAAAAGCGATGGCGATACTCCTATCTCGCATCAGATACCGTTATCTCGTCGAAAGGATAACGCTACAGATAAAAAAATATATAGATATCTCGTTTTGGCGTAGCTGAATCGCGTTGGTTTTTGGAGAGAGGCGTGTGTTTGTCAGTTAGGGCGGATTTTGTAACAGGGCTGCGGTTCAAAATGTCGGGGAGCAGAGTCAGCGCGCGCATGTGTGTGTACGCGTGACATACACAGTGATACGACAGCGACGGGCCCGCGGGCCGGATGATATATAGAGTAGAGGAGTTAGCATTAAAGCTCGGTGGGAAGTGGTCGAGATTAGAGGAGAGACGGCCGGCCAAAGTCAGCCACTGGGCCGCTGTAAGCTCACATAAGACTTTTTTAATACTTTTATATGGGATTTGCCGCTAAACCCTCGCATTGCCGCAAATCATACCTCGACCGTTCGGTTTATTATTGTGCGTGAAATTTATTATTTATTTGAAGAACTCCCGATGTTTTATGTCGGCGAAATTTGTTTGTTGTTGTTGACGGTGATTTTTTTTTATTTTGCGTACTAAGTCCGAGGATTTCGCTGCTTAGAGTGCGGACTTAAAAGATTATTGTAAACAAATCGTCGGTCGGATATTCGAAGAGCGGTGCGCCACCTGCCAGCTTCTTTGGAAACTTTTGACGGATGGGCTATCCGAATTGTGTTGACAACATTTCGAGGCAATAATTATTATTGTCGTTGAATACCTACTTTGTGAGGAATAAATCGCACAGAGGAAAGCCCGCGAGATCGTGCTTCTTTTCGCGCGAACAGCCTGACGATTTTCGCCACGTGTCCTGAAACACCTGTCATTGACGTTTGCTGATTAATCAAGACAAAAGTGAAGTTTGACAGTTTTATTGGAATTGTTTAATCAAATATTCAACAGAAGATATTCAGTAAACGAAAATTTCAATTTTATTTGTATGAACAAAAACACAAAACAAAACAGCTATAATATCAAGTGAGGTGAGTTAAAAATATAATGTATCTTATTCCACGAAAAGCTTTCATTAAGTGTTAATCATCAAAGTGAAATAAAAGATTACATTTATTAGAATATTATTTATTATATTTTTTAATTAGGATCAACATTTTTCTAAGAAACATAATGATCTTTAATTTTTCGTATGTCAATAACGAAGAGTAACGCAACAATGATAAAAACAACTAGTGCAATTTTCGGCGGATTATATTAATTGAATATTTTACAAAGTACATGTAAAAGATAAAAAAAACAGTTCAAATCAATTTCCAAGAATATTTTCAACATAATTATTATTCAATTCGATTTGAATAAACATTATTTTGACTATATACACATAATATAAGAAATTGAAGAGCAATTTAAATACTCAGCCAAAACAGTAACATTATCTTACTTGCATTAAATGGATTGTAAAATAAGTATTGTTAAAACATGTTTGTAATATATGAATACATTCTGCTTATTTGTTGTAAATATTGTATCTTTATAATCATTCATCTAAGTATTGTTTATAGAATAGATGTATTTATTTACTATAACTTGATAGTGCAAAGTTTTGTTCAATACTCTTTTTACAAGTCACAAATGTATTTGAAGAATCCACATGACTAGTGTTATAGTCAAGCCACTGTTAATAACTATTAAATACAATAAAGAGACAAATAAAACGTTTAGATTTTATGTTCACGTTACGATAGTAATTATTAAAAAATCTTACACTGATTCAGTCAGTCGGATCAGTATTTTCGTGCATTTCAGATAATTTTAGGCCTAGGAAAGATAAGAAATGTTGCAATGTGATATTATTTTTCACACCTTTTGACGTAACACTTTCCGTCGCTACAGATGATATTTTTTGTTGCCGTCTGTTTTACATGTACAAAAAAAAAACAAACGGAACAAATCGGCTATGTTTATTTAACTAATGTTTTCTGCAATATTAATGTTTTGCTATCAGTTTTTTCAACAGATATCTTACATTTTTTTAACATTTATATTTGCTGTTGCAGAGTTTAGATCTCATAGTTTACGATACACTTACAGAAATAACTTATAAGTTATTATTTCATGTAAATTTGTATTATAACCAGCATTTAACTTCAACCAATAACTGATTGCCAATTTATGAAAATGCATAGTTGTGCCATGGTAAATAGTTAGATGTAGAGAATATTACCGTCCAACAAACGACGGAAAATATTTGTAAAAAACTGTCAAATATTTATTAAAAACAGTTGAGATTTGTTTGTGTTATTTAAACAAGTTTAATTCACTAGAAAACAGGTAGCTAACAAAATATTCCATATTTATTATGTATTTATAGACCGCAGAATATTCTCTTATATTATTATTTTATTTATGTTGAACCGTAAACTCAATATCCTCTATGCCAAGTAAACATTTATTTTTAAAAATCTGCCGTTTAGTTGAATAGTTTTGAATCTATGATATTTGTATAGGGTGTTATATTGAAACAAAGTTTAAATTTAATCTGACCAATGCCTTAGTTTGGTTAGTTTAAACATTATTTTCACTGCTCAATCGACCGCCGGTAAAAATTGAACGTCAATTAAAAGTATTGATCGTTTAGCTTACAATAATTAAAAAATATAATTCGATGCATACCATTTAATCCAATGTAATATTCATATACAATTTGTATAGAATAATCTTGAGAGACTTGCAATACTGATAATGAAAAAGAGTAATATAATTTTGAAATCGTTTCATCAGAACGGGCTTATTTTCATTCGCAAATTGACTTGCTTATAAAACATAACTGTGTCATAATTATAAATCTTTGAGCACTTATGGCGGTAATTATATTATGAAGCTGTTTGATAATACAAAACCAGTTCGATGCACTGGATTCGTTTAAATTTCACTTAAGATTAAATCGTCCAAGTAGAGTAAAAATTGCAGTATAAGTTATAATTATATATTATTTCTTTGCAACATTGTTTAAATATGATAATATGACATCATAATTCAAAGATCAAGTGGTATCATCGAAATATCTACAAGGCTATTTCAATTGCATACAACGAATCTCGCGGAGATTTTTTTAATGATTAGCTAATTGTTATTTTAAGATTATTCACTATTATTCAGACGGTTAAACCCTAAGTAATTCGAAGTAAAATTAAAGTCTATTTCGAAGTCATATACCGTTCAAACTATTTCATATTGATTGAAATTTAAAAAAGTATATTGCAATATTTTCGTACTTTAAAAGTAAGTGTTTTAAATATTTTCTAAGCTTACCATTGATAAAAAAATAATAGCCTAGTCATGATAGTCTATAAATTTAAAAAAAAATATTTGCTGTCAGTTTGTTACTGTTAAAAATCCTGGACCGTTTCTATTTATTAAATGCATCTAGTTTTTTGATTATTTGGCTGTTTTTACTTAATAGAATTATTGAGACTTTATTATTTGTAATTATTAATTTTTAATTTAACATTATGAAACAAAATAAAGTTTCTAATACCTGAAATTATACAAACTAATTAACGTTTTACAGTTTTTCATTGTCACTCTAATCAGTAGTGTGTAAAACTCTTAACTCTCAAAACAAAAAAAAACAAGATCTCTATACCAATCTGATTACAGTCCGTCATTAAAATTCTATAACTAAATAACTTGATTGGTAATGTTTTTTAAAGTTAATAATAAACGGTTTCTTCTACAACATTCAATTGAACAAAAAAATATTTTTTAAATAATAAATATAGGTAATATAATATATGCTCGAAAAATAAAGTTTGAATTTTATTTTCACAACACCGCTTAAATCAGAGCTATTATATACTATTATATATAGGTGGAGATTTGATTTAATGTTCTGGTAAAATATGCCATTAAAAATACAAATTTTTCCTTCCTCACTAAAACATATTATTACAGTAGTGTAATTTTTTACATCTTATTATCGTCAAACTATAATGGTTATGTTATTTCCTAGTACAATAATTCCGGTTTCAGCATTTCGTGACAAATTATTATTTACAGTGTGATAGGGCTTTGCGCTTTATCCAGACGATATGAAAATGTAATACTTTCACCCGTCGCTTTAGTTTTTGAATATAATATTATATTACACTTCTTATAAATTTGAAATTAATAATAGTAAAAAAAACAATGTTGAAAGATATTGTTGGTTAATTACTTGAAATTTCAAAAACATTGGGTTCCTACAATAGTATTGAATAATAAAAAAAAAACAAAATCAAAAGTAAATCGTAGCTTTTAAATGTGTGATGGATTGAAATATATTCAATATGTTTTTATTGTAGATATTTTGTTATATCACTTTCACCATTAATACAGTAAATGTATTTTTTAGCACATTTGAAATATTACAATAAATTGATGAAAGCTTTTATATTTAGCAAAAAATATTAAATATATTTAACCCGGTCTAAATCAGTTAAATACCAAAAATTGATAACTATCGTGTATAAATGTATTATATATTTTTCAGCGTAAGTTAAAAAAAGCTGTTTACACATTTCTCCAAAGTTCACGAACAACTCTTTAGCATGTATATGAACGTCAAAAATATTTAAAAAAAAATAATAATGTACGTAAATATTATATCATTTCCTTTTATCAAACGGCTTACCAACTTAGTATGATCAAAACGTTTGTTAAAATAAATATCGATAAGATTCGCATAGCAAGTATGTTACTTGAAGCTGAAAAAAGATAGCACATTATAACTGCAGTCATAATTTGTTACACAATCTGTGGAACATCAAAGTTATTCAACGTACAGTATAATTTTATATTAAAAATTAACTTCTACAAAGTTACCGTCGAATTCATCGAAAATAATAACTGAAATGTTTATAATTTATCAAAGTATTGCAGTTTTTAAATAAAGCAAATTATTATTATAATTTTTAATTTTATTGTTTATGCAAATATAGATCAATTTTCACAGAAAATTTTAGGTCAGCTATTGACCAATAATAAAAAAATGTATATAAAATATATTGCTAAAATAATACTACTTTTTTGATAAGGATAAAATGTATTTTTTTAATTATCTGAGCAAAACCTATCCTATTTTTGGTATTTAGTAATGTGGAATATCTACTATAACAAACGATATTTAATTTAAAACTATTCTTATTTATTATAATAAATATACAATTAGCAATTGAATTGTATTTCCATGGATATGTTTTTTTACGAAATTTGAATTTTTGTAGACCAATAAATTCCTTTATAACTGTTGTTGTGCAACAGGGATATGCGTTTAAGTCGATCCCATCAAAATATCTTTTAGTGTCTATAGTGGTAAAGAACTCTTTTAAAAAAACCACTTCTAAATAAAATTGTGACTTGACATAAGCCCGCTGTGGCGGATACTTGAAGTTTTGTAATGCTTTTAAAGTATCCAAAAAACAGAGCCTCCAAATTTTATTGCGCCTGAGCCCTTCCAAAATCTTAATCCGTTACTGCAAGCCCGTCAATTTGATTATGCAATAGTGCAAATAATGACAAATTAAAACAAACTTTCAATATATTTTATTTTATAATAAGACAGTTTCAAATCGAAAAACGTTCCTTCATTTCCCTAAAAATAAGCTCCGTACATGAGTACATGATATTCATGTATAATATATCTATTCATGTAGATAGCAATGTATAGGTTTATGCGAGGCGCATCTTTATTGGTAGTCTGTCTCCGAAGGTTTATTGTGAAAACGTTCACGTCGCTTGTTCTCAACAAAGTATCTTTTTCGTCTCCCGCGAGGAAATCGCGTATTGATCTGCGTTGCCCACTGTTACTTGCTGCTCGCTTCTCTACTTTCTGATGCACCTATATACTAATACATAACGCCCTGCAAAGCATTTCCTTGTACAAACAACTCGTCGAAACATGCACAATACTCAGTGTTAAACATAATATGTATATTGATTTCGGTGTTATCTAGACACCTCTAGTCGATCATTACAGTACATGACTACGTTTCAGTTAATAAATTGCGTTGGTTTAAGATCACTTTACGAATATAACAGATAGTATATTATTCAGCGGTGGCCAAGACTTCAACCGCGTAGCCACGTGACTTAGTAGAGGTAGACTTCAACGACGTGAGACCTTTTTTTAGCTCTTCCAAGAATTTCGAATCCAAAATCCCAGGAATTTGCGAATTTCACAAAATGTAACGCCGCGAGAGCTTTTGTTAGCCCACGCTCATGTTTCTCTCATTTTCTCAATACCGAGATTAGAACTGTCACAATCCTGAGATTTCGGGATCGCAGAATTGGGCGGGATCCCGGGATTGGAGACCCTAACCGCCATCACTGATTTCAGTCGCCCGCAGAGGCTTAAAGTTTGGCCAGCCATTTTATTTCTTAATGACGATAAACGAACTATCTCTTTCATCAGAACACACTATGTTTTTATCTTCGGCTGTGACTTGTGACGCTAGATTTTTGTTTCAATACCACATTATGTCTCCATTACTAAAGTGGCGGATTAGCCTGTGATTTGAAAAAAAATGTTATGAATGAAAAACACGGTTATGTAGATTTATTTATAAAGAGTAAGTAATAAAATTGATCAATTAGGGATACGGACAAAATAAAGCAATTAATTTATAGATTATCCTCATTGAAGATGTCACGTGTAAAGTTGTAGTTATTTTTGTTATATAGCTTTGTTATATAGCGTTATATAACATTCTCATGTTTCTCATTTCGTGTATTAAGTTTACTTTTAACCAAAAAATACCGAGCGTGAAGCAGTAGAACAAAACAAAATTATAAAAGGCGATGTTATACGAATTATAATATCTCATAGTGCTTTTTTTTTAAAGAAAAAGGTGCCAGAACTCACTTGTTGTTATGCTTTTTATGAAAGATTTTTTTCTAATTCATGTCTGTTTCCAATTTGAAGCGTATGGTTTCCTATTGAAGATATTTGTAACTACCTGTTACTTAGTTGCTCAACCTTTTTGTTTCTTCAAAGAAAGTAAGAATCGAAAGATAGAACTAGGACAGGATTAGTAATAAACCAATCGCTGTCACTTTATTCCGCTAATTTGAGGTCTAAAATAAGTTCTAAAAATTTTCGCATAGCGTCATACTCACACATCAATAAAAAAAGTTACATAAAAAATTCTGAACACCGATTTGAAACGTTGAAAACGTCGAGTAAAAAGGTACCGGAACGCTGTTCCACCACGTTGTGACGCACTAAGAAAAAAACACTAACTTCATTGTATTTATCAGTTTAAAATAAGCTGTTCTATAGTGCATCAATTAATTATCATATCATTCATATGGCTGTATGAAACACCTAAGAAAAGTCTCTCATTCTCTCCATCTGTGTTTTGATTTCTGTCACCTGTACGTCAGCACAATATTAACAAATTACTTTTAGGGTGATCACTGTCAATACTTGGTGGAAAGGCATTATATTAATACAACTACAATAATCTTTGTACTTATTCCCTTTATTTAATATGTAGGACGGTTTCGCTCTTTACGAGCATCGTCTAATGATAAGAATTATAATTTCTGAGTGCTATTTATACACAAATGAACAGTTATAAAGAACAATTGGCATGAAAAGAATATCAATTACATTAAAGTGATTCTAAATGTTGCACAAATTAAATGTTTTCTAACACATTAAATATAATTACCAAGTCATCTCAGATTATTAAATTTAGGAATGTGGGATTGAAAGTAATTACAAATAATTAAAATTTGGGAATTCTTTGACAAAGTGATACAAATAATAATAATGCATTTAATAATGACATAATATAGTGAATAGTTAATGATAGTTAGAAAATTTCCCCTCTTCAAGTAGTTGGTAAGTGTACTTACTTAAAAAAATTGAGAGCAGGAAGATTTTGAAAAGAAATTTTTCAAAGACCATATCAATTTAACCAAAGCTAAATATATATATATACATACCATATATATTTCTTTTCAATGCCAATATGTTATTTATAACTGTTACATTTTTGTTATTAATGCACTGTTAAACTTATATTTCTTATCAGTTGACGCTGCTCGTACTGGCGAAACGGTCTGACTATTAAATAAAGTGGTATGATTGTACAAAGGATTATTGTGTTTTATTAAATAATCAAATTATCTGTTAGACATATATCTATATCGACTCAATAAGCGCATACGTTTATAATTGGCCATGGTTTCGTTATATTATATTATAATATTAAACTATTTTTATACAGATATATATTTATAATCCAAATTTAAGCGCAGATAGAGTTTTTAAGCTCTCTGTAAATAATTAAAAGTTGTCTTGTAACTGTATAGAGATTTACGTGTTACTCGTCTTTCCTGACTATAATTTTAACTAAGACCGTAGGAAACGGATAAAGACCCATCAGGCCGGGCTTCAGCTACGGTTGAACGTTTACACGTAAGTTTGACCAACTGACAGTTGGACGGAGCCTGGAACTTCGCAGATAACTGGAACGACTGTCTAGTCTAGACGAATCAGAAGTCCCACTTTGTTGAAAGCCTGCAGATGTAGAAATCTGTATTGAATAAAACTTAAACAATAATAAGCATTCAATTTTTTTTCCGTAATTAAATTTTCTTTTAAAAAAAGAATATGATTTATTCTACTGATGGATTTTCCACGTACCAAATTAAAATCTAAAATCCGCTTAAATGTCGTCATTTAGGAATTTACAAAATCTTAATATCTTTTAACTAATAAGTACCAAGTATTGGTCCTGTTTAACACGGTAACATGCATATAAAAGCTTGGCTATAATGTATGATAATTATAAATAATATTAGTTATTTGCATTTTAAATTTGTTAACTGTATGTATTTTCCTCCAGAAGATAATTTTGAATGATTTTTAACTTCTCTTATATACTTTTTTAAATATTGAAGAAAATATTTAGTGTTTCTGATGTATATTTTGTAGTACGTATAAATTAAAAATATTTATTATTACCATTAAGACAATGTCATAATGATAATAAATGTTGTATTTGTTATTATTGGTTGTCATCAAAAATATACGACAAAAACTGTATTTATAATCTAAATTAATAAATACAGTAGGTCCTGATCTAAATGAATAATGTAGAATTAAAATCATTTTCTTTTATTTATGATAAATATAGTGCTTTTCCAAGAATTGAAAGTAAACTAATTAAAAGTGAAACATCTGAAATCAAACAACTAACACATATTTCTGAATACGTTTTTTGACACTGAAGGTATATTAAATTTGTTATATTGTACATTTAAAAAAAACCTTTGGCCCAATACAAAATACACCTGCTCACCTTCTCTTGTATGACGACGATCTATCATACTTATCAAACTTATGATAAATCTAGTCATTTGAAAACTTATATCTTCATAAAATTATAATAAAATCTTAAACTGTATACCATAAAGAAAACGGTAAATAAATAAGTAGTATATATAGTATGTAATAATATAATCATACCATTAGTTTATTATAGTATATATATATATATATATTAATAATACGAAAACAATTACTATTTACAGTGGAACCCCCAATTATACGCTGGCTTGAAATATTCGCCGCAAATCCCCCAATTGTACGGTAGCATTCCATTGCTGCGTTCGTTGCTGCTGTCCGTCTGGGCGGCTGCTCAACTCAATCTATATTTTTTAATGGAAATTTAAATCAGAGAATCTATTTAATTGTATGTGCATACTATTTACTCATGGTAAAAAATATTTCGAATATTAAATATTTCGTCAATATTTTTTTTTTTGCAAAAATGAAGGGAAATCTTAGTTTTGCATTTTCCGCGGAAAACCCCAAATCCCTAATTTTGTATGAGATTCCCACCCCCTATTACACTATCCCCAATTATACGGTCCCGACGATCGTATAAATGGGGGTTTTACTGTACTATACAATTTAAATTATCTTTGCATCATATTAAGAACGAGTAAATTTTAGTTGATTCACACTGCAGTTTTAACAGTATCGTTGTTCAGTAATATAAAGATATTATTTTGTTAAACTCTTTAAACAAATAGCTTTAAAATTTATTTGAGCAAGCATAGACAATTTAAATGTAGAATAATAATGAAATAAATTATTTGATAATTGCCAATGGGCTAAAAAATTCAAACCAGATGATTAATTCTAGGCGAAAATACATACGTCAACGGCCGTACTCTGGATTAGTTATTAAAATGACAATGTAAAGTAAATAAATATTTAGTTCAAATTTTAGATTGATTTGTTTCACCCAGAAGAAAATGGTAATATGAAAACTCTTTCTGGACGCCTGGAGTACTAGTAATCTAATCTTTTAAAATATACGACACGTTACTTAGCTTGATTAGAACTGCAACAATGTTGATATCATATTAAAATTTGTCCGTGTCTGTCGTCTTTAAGAAGTATTTGAAATATCTCTATATTTAAGAAGCTTTTAAAAGCATTCCTTTTGCGATAATTTCAGTCGGTGAATATCTACATGAAAAATTCCAGAAATCCTTTCGAGCAAAATCACAATCCTATGATAATCAGCCTCACCTGGAAACGGAACAAAGCGAGCAGTCAAAGTCGTCGAGTCGCGGGTTTAAGTCAAGTAATCGAGGTTTTAGCACGTTTTAAAGGACTCGGCTCAGTGATTTTTATACGGTGGATTTGCGGGCGAGCGGGCGTCTCGGCCGTAGCGCTCCTCTACGCCGTAGCCTCTCGCTCTACGGAGGAGTGCCGCAGTGAAAAACTTTGCGAAAGACAATAGGTGTTTAAAGCTCCTTTTAAACTTAAGTTTATTAAATGTAAAAGGCGTGTCAAGAGGCGACTTTGTGCGTCTAATTTTCCGTAACAAATAGGATCAACAGAGCGTCCCTGCTTTCGAATATTCCTTTCTAGTAATTTGTTATAAATTGAGGTGGCATTAGAAAAAAACTTTGTACAGTTAAAGTCTCTCAGTATCAACATTGTCAAAAATGATTTGTATCTATAAGCCACACCATGGCATAATTTAATAAAGTACACACTTGAAGGATTATATTTTCTAAATATTTCCATCGAAGAATAATTTCAATAATTTATTCCTTTTCAGAAAAACTTGTGTTTTAATTATACCATGAAACCGTATTTGAATAATAAAACAAAAGAAAAAGTAAATTAATTGTCGATTGTCGAGGTATAATTGTGACCCTTTTTGATTCCATTTCTCAGTTCAGGATTTTAATCTAATTCTACAGTTAAATATTACACGTTTCGATGGTCCGATTTGTCTTTCTGGTCGCTCATTTTTAAGGTATTCACTGGCAATACTTGGTGGAAAAGCATTATATTAAAATAAAAAAATACTCATTTATAATAATTCCAGTTTTATTTAATATGGTCACGGCCGTTTCCGCATATGATGAGCATTATCAACCGATGACTTTCTACATTTGACATTCATCAGTTAAATAAAAGTGAAATTAATACAAATGAGTATTTTATTTTTTGAATATGCGATTGCATTTAGGCATGTATTTTTTTCTCAATCCTTCTCACACCACCCACTCATAATAAACAAGTCTTGAGTGAGAAATCAACTATCATTATTATCAGCTCTCTCTCCTCACACTATTTGAAAAGTATATTATTGATAATCATTTTTAAACTACCCTATCTAACTACAATAATAAAAATGTGTTTATTTTCTGTTTCAATTTGCTTAAGTTATGCTGGATATTTAAATTGAGAAATACTAACATTTTTTTTATTTTATTTTTCAGAAAAAACAATTCATCAATTGGTACCAGTGAATTTGGGTACAAATATTGTGAACTCTGACTAAGTGCTAAAAAATAATATTAATACGTTGTGATAAATTTGAGATTATATTTTATTACTTAGAGTACTATTATCTTTCTTATATGGACAAAAAAAAATAGCCAAAAATTGAAGGCATGACTTCTTGACGGTGAACTATTTTCAACAAAAACATCATTAAAAGAGTTATATTAAGCATTCAAGTTAGTTTGAATTAAGCTATATATATATATTTGATTAAAAAGTTGAGAAATAAAATTTTAACTGTTCGATTATTTATTTCTAAAATAAAATTAGTGCCTGGGTAGATTTTTTGACTAAAACAAAATGCTTTTTTGACAATCAATGCAGTATTTATTACGGAACTGTGAACTATTTATTAAATTTTGTTATTAAAATGTTGAAGTGATTTTTATTGAGTAATAGTTGCTGCGCGAAATCTAAAGAACACTTCGCCGGACAAAGTCCTGCGGCTGATCACCAATCTGGTTTTTTGTCAGTCAAAGGCCTAATCATTCACCTACGCGTGTACAAGGACGTGTTCCCGAGCGGACTGACGTCATATCTTCCGGGAGTGGCCATGGAGCCACTTGGGGAGGCCGGTCTCTGTCTCCAGGACCTGGTGCAGCAGGATGCGCACGCCTTGCACGCTGCGCATCCTCACTCCCACCACTCGCACTCGCACCTCCACGATCCAGTCGCAGCCGCGGCTGTTTCGGTCAGCTCGGCCATTACAGGGTTGATGGGAGCGCCTTCATTAGCTGATCATGCACATCCACCACCACATCATTCTCATCACGAACCTCTGGAGAAGCTAAAATGTGAGTGTATTGATTCTATTGTGTTTTACGATTACTTCTTTTTTTATTGTTTCTCTAAAAAGTTTGAAAAATTAGTGGTTATAAATATGTATTTTTTATGCTTGTCCATGTCCGCTTTCAATGTGCACC
Organism: Himalopsyche anomala; assembly: GCA_031772345.1. NCBI lineage: Eukaryota > Metazoa > Arthropoda > Insecta > Trichoptera > Rhyacophilidae > Himalopsyche > Himalopsyche anomala. The sequence goes on from CM062828.1 coordinate 5,478,123, forward strand.
AAATGGCCTTCTAGTGAGAGTATCTCAACAATAGTTTTTCTACCAGAACTGTTTGTAGACTGAAGACAGTTGGGATAGAAAAAGCTGGGCTAGGGCAGGGTTTCTGCTTAGCTAATTGCTCTCGCTACGCCCCGTTATTTACAATTGGAAGAGTGGGAGAGATTTTTTATACATAACAAACATCCATGCCTAAGAACAGAAATCTATGGATAGATTGAAAAATGCTGTTCGTACTGGAATAAGAACCCGATCCTGCCAATTATGTCATAATGGTGTTTAAATGATATGATCCAACCGTTCACATAATATAACCGATAGCCAGGGCGAGATGAATGAATCATGATTCATACCTCTCATGTTTGTTAGTTTCTCATTTGAAGTGAAATAAGTCAGGTAAACAGGGTAAAAATATCAACGTATTTCAGTTCTACAGTTTTTTTTTATATTTTATGCGTTGATAGCTATTTCGACTTTCACCATCGTCAGAACTATGCTTAAACGTTCTACCAAGTAAATGCCAAATCAATAAATAAGTCAGGTAAAGTCATGAATGAAACATTAAATTTAAGAACTTTTATCGAGAATATCATCACTAAATTTTTTATCTTTTTCGCTACACCATTAATTCGCAGAATTTTTTGGTGCAATTTTAGTCGTTAATGAAATCATACGCATGATAATTTACGGAATAAATAAATATCAAATCTTAAAGATAACTATAAAACGCTTTGAGTAAAATGTTCACTTTCTAGGTGTTTCAATGTTCAATGTAAAGCGGTTTCCTATCATACTAATCACATTATTGTGTATATTTCATTATCAAGATACCTTTATCAATTATTCTACCATAAAGTCGTGAAAATATTTACGGTACTGTATAGAAGTAATTAAACAACTTACATTAGTAAAAAAAGAAGGCATTGTTTCGGATGGCAAGTTTAAGATACTTAAAATATACTTCAATAATCTATTATTATTAAAAGAGGGTAATTTTGACAAATTACTTTATTTATTATGCATATAAAAAAAATGGGCCGCATTCATTTATTCAGTTAACCGACCGTGTAGGTGTTGGGCATCAAAGCGAGCAGTTTGAATAGGGTAGCTATTTAGGGTTGCAGCCCCTAATAAAAGTATGAAGAACAAATTACACCCAGTACAATGCATAATAATAAACACACACACACCAAAGCGATCTGAATTAGCCCCCCTCTATTGCAAACAACAAAAAAAATGTAATTCAAAAGCTTCAAAATTTATGACACAATGTGCTTAAATTGTGTTTATTTTGTTTTAGTAAAAAGTGTGAATAATGTTTTTTCAGATTAGTGACACATTTATAATATTTAGTTTTTTTTATTTAGCATTCCAGTAAAGAAAGTTGTGCTACCCCTGAATACGTACAGTGGTTTCTTAAAATTGTATATAATCTCTCCATTTCATTTAACATTATTATATATAAAATTATAAAATAGTAATAGCTTGTTAACTTCAATATGTATTTCATTTACGCAGAAATATTGAGCGAGTTTATACTAGTTACACTTCAGTCTGGAGTTTATGATATGTATACTTATTTCTCTTTTAACACAGGGGATTCATTCCATGTAAAACAGGCTTAAAAAACTGTGTAAAAAAAGATGGCGTAAACATAAATAAATGAAAGATAGGTTCCATTACATTTCACCGTGTAATTTTGAAACAGCGTAAAAATAAACAATGCAAAAAGAGGGTTAGGTGTATTTGTACCTTGTTAATTTCAACCGGAATTGTTTTACTTATCCTGCAATTGGAAAGCTGATTTTTTGTAAGATATACGATTTTGATTTTTTATCAACTTTAAGACTACTAAGAAAATACCTTTAACTGTCAGATACTGTAACTATTTCACTATACCAATTCCAACTGAAGAATTTAAGTCAATTAGATTTAAATATAAAAGTTTAAAAAATGGAATGCATGAGACAAGAAAGTTGAGAATATGAACAAATAACAAAAATGTGGCATATTGTTCTACGTATTTGATTTTTAAGAAAAATAATTAAGTATAATTTCCGTCGGAGATTTGAACATAAATCTGCTATAGTAGTAATGTGATTCACTTATTTATTATCTTTATTGTAAAAGTATTAATATGCCGAATATAAATTCATATATGTAACAATGTTTTTTTATGAATTATACGTTTATTCTAGAAGGACATATAATAATATCACTAAAATGAATACTTGAATGCATAACTCTCATTCGAGGATAGTAAACTTAAATTATATTTAAATTTTGGAAAATCATCATCAACCGACAGTTGACTTTAAATATAATCTTAAAACAACTTGAGGTTATTCATTGTCAGTATTTATTGGAAAGGCGTTATATTTAAATAAAAAATGTATTCTTTTGTAGAAACTACTTTTTTTTATTTAAATGATCAGGACCGATTTCGCTCATGACCAGCATTATTAAATGAACATTTGATTACATATCTGATGGTAGTGCCTCTCATGAAAGAAAACGGTCGTAATATTTTTTAAAAAATTGTGGAATTAGTACAATATTTTATTTTTTGAAAGGAATCTTAAGATAAGAAAATGTTGTAAATGCATCAAAATAAAAAATACAAATTATCAATAAATTTACACTTTTATTAATTTACAATGCATCTACATTGAATGTTTGCTTAAAAACCTTTAAATTAAAAGCGCAATTTAGAGTTTTTAGTTATTATATTATTTAAATGTATCCCCTAAAACTTAGATAAAATAATACATTACTGTATTTATTAATCATAACACAACAGTTATTATAATCAGTTGCGATAGGTTAAAATTCTGGTATAAACCATTTATGATTTTGAGAATTTATTTAAGTACACCACGGTAAGGTTCCGGATTAAAAATTAAATTACGTCAAAAATAGTTGGTAGAATTGATATGTAATATGATTTTCTGATTGTTAAAATATCTTCAAAAAAAACCTAGCTCTGCAACTGAAATAAAGCTATCGTCTTCATGACTTGGCAAAAATAAATCTATACGATTACATGCCCGTGCATATTGTCTCCTATCTCATAGAATATCTACGCAGAGCAATTTTCCTTTGCTAATATGTCTAATGTGTTCAGTTTGTATAGTGAAATAAGCTTATCACCCCCCGGGGGGATTGACTTTGTCAGTGCACAATGTTCAGGGATGCAATTAGTTGTGGTGGGGGGTAGTTTGTGTACAGATTCACCATAATAGCAGGGGGCTCGCTTATGAATAAAATACGTTATTAAAAACGGATAAATCCTATTAAAACATCTGATACTATAAATTAAAACTATTATATATTTTATTTTGCATCTATGTATATTTAAATATACATGCGATTTATCATTTAATAATTAGCTAATATATATTTTTAGATACTCTTATTATTATTTCATGAATTTGTACAAGACACAACGAATTATTCCATCCTGCGACGTTATTAAAAATATGTTATCTATGAAATAAAACATGAAATTGTATGTAAAAAATTAATGGATACCGAATCCATAACTCATAAAGATATTTTTGTATCGGTTCTATTTATTCACTGAAAGGGTTTCTCTGTCGGTTGTGTAAATTAACAGAGACAATTGATATTTTTGAAGTCCACTGATTGAGTTATAAAATAAAAAGCTTTATTTTTCTAGGTGTACCTCAATAAATTTTATATTTTTATCAACATAACTGTGATTCATTAGCTATTTGATAGAACGGCCAATTTATTCGTCCATTTTTCATTTTTTCACAGACTGTAGAGTGTAAAGGTTAAAGGGTTTACACTTCTCCGTCTATATATAAATTGTTTTTTTTAAATCAAATAACTGCATATCAGATACGCATGTCCTAATCTTTTCTGGACAGTGTGTTTAAAATAATATGATGCCAAACGTAATAATAATCCTTTAAAAAAGACAAAGCGCAGTCTGTTGATGTTTTTTTATATGAGAACTAGATGAGAACTAACTAACTGAGATTAAATGAAAATAATTATTTACTACACCTGCAATAATGAATATTTATAAACGTTGATATCTTATCCAGGCTTATTAATTTTGTATTTTTAGTCTGTGGGCCATAACTATCAATCAATACAATATAATATTTTGGATTGAAATTAATTATATAATTTTATTAAAAAAAAACACTTTTCATATTATTTGAACTATACAATAACGTACGTGAGGTGTAAGGTTGTAATCTATCAAATAAAAAGGGGAGTATTTTTAAAGCCCTTTTAATGATTGAATAAAAGCTAATACGATTGTTGCAAATTGCGCTTTTTTGTTACTAAATCATTTTGTATTGTGATGATATTGATAGTGTACATTAGAATCGAGCACGCATATTAAACTTAAAATGAGATAACAAAATTAAAGAAGTGATAAAAGAAGATTATGATAGTTTCAATTTAGATATTCAACTAAAACATGTGATTAAGTTGTATTGAAATACTGATTCAGTTAGATAACTTGCTTTAACTCCGTTATACTAAGTATGTTCTTGAAGAGTTTAATACTTTGTTATATCTGTTTAAAAATAGATTTTAAAAACATTGCGTAGTAAATTTTTCATTTTTTAATAAAAAAAAAACGCACTAGATTTTAATTAAAATAAAAAATAGTGTTTATTTTTATAAAATAATAGTCGATTAAAATATACGTACACTACTTATGTATAATATAAATAAATTAGTTAGTAAGATATGTTAAAAAAATTAGTGATAAACAAATTAAAAATATGTATGTTACTATAAAATAGTTAACAATATAAAGCTCCAGTAAATGCCAATTCAATTCATACTATAAAATTATTAAGACTTAGTTATTAAATATCGACGAAATTAAATAACCATCATATCGTATTATTTTTGTCATTTACATAATAAAATAAGAACGGTTAATTAATTAATTACTCTTCAAACCACTGGTAACACTATTAAAATTTGCCACTCAGTATGAAAACAAACTGTCTCATTTGGAAAATAGTCCTTAATAATTATTTAATCAATTAAGTATAATTCGGAACGAACTTCTTTACTTACATATAAATAACATTTAGTCCTACAATAATTTGTTACAGCATGACTAATTTTGAGGATTTAAATTATTTTTTGTTGTACCTTATTATATAACAATTCTAAAAATGAGTTGCCAATTAACTAAAAATAATCGTTTCCACTTGCATTGCATATTACATTTACCATAAATTTTCATCAGACATTTCATAAGCTGATAGAAAGTATGATGTAATGTCAATTATTATGGTTATTTGCTGAAATCAGTGAGCAAATTAATTTTTTAATGATATTTCTACATAGCATGTGTACATGTCAAATCATCATTTCTCGTAAAACATATTCCGCCACATATCATCAAATAGAAAAAAATCTATAATGTAAAACTTAGGTAGCGGCGGATACGTTCAGAAAAGTTCACGTCGAAAGATAAATTCTCACCTGCTCTCCTTTCCTGTTACCAAATCAATCCGTCGACTTTTCAGAATAATTCATCGAGTCGGTCTACGTCCAAAACCTTAATCTCTATCCTCAGCCAATTATTCGTAGCACACTTGAGGCTAAGTCCTGGGATCACGCCTAAGCCTCCGTTAATGATTCGTCTGAGCCTCTTCGCTGCTGCCTCCTGAAAAGTATTACCTGCTTGCCATAGATTTTTTTTTCAGTAACTCCGTCTGCTTAAACATATTCAATTTTCCGCATGGTTGGGTACGTTCTTTCTGATTGGACGTATATCTTAAACATGTATCGGAGTTTTACTTTCAGATATTTAACTCTTAAATAAAATACCGTAGATTTAATATATTTTATTACTTATATTTTTTTCAAAATGGTAACTGGTAGTTTTTAAGTAAAATAAAAGTGGTCAATTATTTTGTGTAGGTGATTTCTTTTAAAATAGTTGCAAACACCGACAACGGTCCTGATCATCAGATTAAACTGTGCTTCGTTCTTCTTACAAAACTTTGTTCATTTGTTTTACATTTCATTGAATTTTCAATAAATTTATACACTTGTGTACAAAGCCAAGATATTGGTCATTTTTTAACCGCTTGAAAATCATTTGATTCTTTAAATGTGGCATAAGGAAAACGATGAACGAAATATTAGTCATTTACGAACGCATATTTTTTTCCTCTCTTCGAAATAAGATGTAGAATGAGTGACTTAAAATAAATTATTGTGAAACAATATTTTTAACATACTTTTTACGCTCCTTATTTCAAATGGTCTAGATTAAAAATTACATATTACCAAGAATATCTTTGTTAATGTTAAGATATAGCGGAATATGTAATTGTTATTTGAAAAAAATACAAGTAATTAAGTTACTAGAATCTAAAAATTTAAGTGTTATTATCATACGTTTCTTTTTTCTGAATAAGGAGGAAATACGATCCGCAAACTTTCAAAAGATACCGAGTAAAAATTAAGTATCTTTTACATGACATCGCCTAATTTTAGATAAAAACTAAGCATTTTGACTGTTGGTATCTTGAAAATTATAATTTCTATTTAAATCTGTATTTTAAAATCATTTCACTATATATAATATAAATAAATATGCATGTCCTAATATTATATTAATTTGGGTAATTACACATTTACTGTATTAATAAAAAATTAAGTTAAGCTAAGAATAAGTCTGTAACGTGAGAGGTAAAATTGACGAAGCTCTGTGTCACGATATAAATCATTTTGAATTTTGGATTCACGCCTATCCAGTGAAAAGGACAAAAAATTGAATAAACATTTTGATAACAGTATGCCATGGAACCAAAAACTCAGCTGAATCTGATGCACACATGATTCTCATACGAATTTTATATTATTGAAGAAGTGACGTGGTACGGTTATTATCACTAGTAGGGGCCATTGATGTTGTTTATTCCCATTTTTTCAAACTATTTTTATTTCGTTTTGTATCATACAGGTATTTTGAAGTGTTGGATTTTCTTGTACAATTTCCAAAAACTTTTATAATAAAACATATTGACATAGTATATTCGTTCTAATATATATATATTATAAAAAAATAATAATGGATATTTAGATAATTATCAAAAATTATTGTTGGTAGTATGATATCATATTTTAAAATCAATAAAAAAACATGCGTATTGAATAACTGATTATTTTTATTCTATAATGTAATTCAAAGATTCTGTTCCTTTAATATGGGCCCTCTAGAGGTGAAGTGAGCTAACTAGTAAAATGATAAAACATTTTTCTTGAACTCATAGGAACAATCACGACTTTTATTGGTGTTTTGATGGTTTGCATATTTTTATTTTACAGAGATAATATTGCAATGTTTATTATCTAAGGTTACTTCGCTTTTGCGATACTTTAAGGCTTGTAGAATATTACAATGTATCTAACTTACTTTTTTACAAAATACCATTTGGCTCACTTCACCTCTAATGAGAACAATTATAAATTGCCTGTCTCGAATGAAAATTCTTGTCAGTTCATCTCATTAATTTTGTGACGAAAATTTATAATTCGCCCATATCATTTGTCAGATTACGAGTACTGCACACGAATATGATATATTTTATTGTATTAATTTATGTAAGAAAATGTTGTGTTTTTTATTTAAACAAATAATTAAAATCAGTTCGTTGAGGTAATAATCTTGTAAATCTCATTAAAATATTACTTATATTCAACGAAAATTTGATAGATTTGCATTGTATGCTGACGATATTGCATTTCAGAAAAGCTACACGACGTCAATTAATTGTAATAAGTAGACAGTATTTTTTGATTACATAAAATACATAATGGAGAAAAACGCTTCGCTTAGAATACGATGAACTATAATTTTGTACACATTTAGGGTTTTTACTGTCAATACCGTAAACCGATCTTGACCTGGAAAATAAAGTTGAATAAAGTACAAATGAATATTGTGTTTTTATTAATATAATTTGGTATCAAAAATGAAGAAAGTTTATTATGTTATAAATTATAGTAATATGCAACGATTTAAAATTAGATCATTTTTGTAATACCATATTAAATACGTTTCATTGATAACGTCAGCAAGGCTCAGAACTATCCATCTTACTATCATAAGTGTCGTTATGTTAGGATTAGTGTTAGTTAAATTAATCATTTAAGATTATTTCCCACTTATGTAAAAAGAATTGAATATTATTTTCTAAATCAAAACGAAATTTGTTATACAGTATTTTCGCATGAATTCTGAATTTACTAGTAGTAATTATATCACTGACCCTGTCTATAATACATATTGGACGCCAATGTATCCAAGTGGGCTTGTCAGATGTTAAAAGTATCAGGAGATCATAATACCGACAGGGTAGAAATAATAATAACCGGCGGGATGTTTGCTTTACGGACACTTTGTCAAAAATTTATTGCAACCACGCCCGCTTATACATATTATAGTTAGCAGTCAGATTGGTTCTTTTCATCATTTAATACTATCATCCGACGCAATATGCCAAGCATTCGTAGCTTACATTATTTTTATTTGATTTTTATTATAATGAACCGCTCTATCTGTCCAACATGTGTTAATGGTGGTAATATTGCCGACCCTGGTTTTAATATAATTTATTCCAACAAAAACGATGACAGTGAATCTGTATATTTAATATAGTATGTATCTCTTCCTTTTTTAATTTAATAAATATACTAAAATATTTGATAATTTGTCAAAGATATTTTTAAAAATCAATCACATTTAAGACAATATACACTATCTTTTTATTTCTCTCTTTTATAACGTAAAATGTATCGAATAATAAATAAATTAAGTCCTCTGTCTTTTACATTCATAAAATATATAAAAAATGTGTATAATATATTTTACATGTTAGTATTTTTTTACTTTTACTGCTTAATCAAAAACAAATATGAATTTTAAATACATGCTGAATAATTATGTTAAAATGTGCTTAAATTAATGGCAATTTTAATGCATTTTATTTATTGCAGTGTGCCAAAGAATAAAATTTACTAAACCAACTTTAGAAGCAAAAATACATTTATATTATTACCGCATTGACGATCTAAAATTGTGTTTTTTGAAAACAATTTGCCTTAAAATATTAAACGTTAAATCTTTATGTTAAAAGAAATGATAATTATTAAGCTTAAAAGAAGATAATAATTTTAAGCTTTTCAAATGTATTTAGATGTAAACCACATTTGAAATACTTGGCTTATTCTTCTTCTAAATAAGGCACGTGGCTTAATAGTAGTAAATCTAGATGTAGCACTTTTTTACTTACATAGTACTCAATCAAACATTCAATGCTTCTTCCCTTCACCAGGCGTATTATTACAAAAACATTAGCTGTAATGAAATCGCAGTGATTGATGAATTTTAATAATATGTACCAGCAGAGCTTTGAACCTAATGACTTTATTAGAGACACATACAATGCAGTCAGTGGACGGGTTATATTAGCGGCAAACTATTAGTCAGCCGAATCCGGGAAGATAGTGACAGATCAAATTAATTGGAAAAATTCTGTGACAGATGTGCGCCTCATCAATATTTCATTGCACACACCAGTGTTGAGGGTAGGTGGGGTCGGATGGGGGTGAACGGATACCGGGTTAAATAAGTCAAAATGACAATAAATGTTTGTACTGCTTACTGAAGGGTTAAACGCATACTGTCCGCAATCACTGCCATACAAGCTTGAGTCACTAGAAGTGACCGATGGATTATTAATCGCCACCGTAATATTACAACTACTAAGTAATTGTGACAGTTATTGAATTTACTCCAACATTTCCTTCTACAAGGTTCAATCATTTTTTTTTTTTCAATCCATGTTCGTTCTCAAATGAAGGTATCTCAACAGATTTTTTTACGAGAACAGTGTGTTAATCAGATGCTCATCTTCTCTTTTTCAAAAAGAGTAAGTAAAAACCTAGGATAAGATTAGTGGTAAGCTAATCTTTCTCGCTACGCCAGTTTCAGGAGAGAATGAGTAGGAGTGAATTAAAGACATCACAGACATCCATGCCTTTGGACAGGATTAAAAAAATAATCTATGAAAACTGTCCGTACTGGGAATCGAACCCGGGACTTCCGCGTTTTATGTCAGCAACGTTGACATCGACCATGCAACTGGTTAAATTTAATATTAAATAGTTCTCGATATTAAAATAAATATATATATATGTTTTTTTAAATACCTTGGAGTCTAAGACGTATACTAGACAAGTAAAGTTTGATTTTCAACAGCAGTCAAAATAATGCTACCTAGTTGTAGTATTAAGGTGGCGAAATAGATATTTTAGCATTTTTTTTTCTTTAATGAAGATATGTACAACTTTTATAAACGGTTTTGTAAGTGTCTAAATACCATATTCAATGTGCATTTTAAATTATAAAAAATAGACAACGGATTGACTGTATCTAGTTAGATCTTAAATTATGTTTTTTTTTACCCGTCGTTACTTTTTTAGTCTGACAATTGCACTACTTAGTACCGCTGTCCAACTTATTTTTTTTCATAGTTTTACTTTGAGATTTATAAGAAAGCAAACACTTTTTGTTTTATATATACGTTGGTATTGTTGAAATTGATTCGTTAACTATTTGTTAAAAAAATGTGCTTCGCTGTTCCAATGCTAATATTTTGTTTGACTGTCTAGTTTTAAACGCATACAACTCATCAAAACTTAAGCATCTTAATAAATTGGTGTAAATGATATGTCTTTTAGTATAGTATCTTTTAATACATATAATGATACAAAATTCATGACAAAAAATCACACGGCCAGATAACTCCGTCGCTCAATTTTCATAAGAAAGTTCACACAACTCTATCTGGTAGGTGGTGAACGAAACGATTATATCATGAGGCTTTTCTCTTGGGGGTGGTTGAGATTACTTTCTGTCCTTTCTTGGATTTATACAAAAACAAAAGATGCTGCTCTGTGATACGATTAATGAATTACTGGCTGAGGGTAAGAAATTGCTCATGAGATATGTAGACGTACGTAAAAACGTTTTCACTGGAATGATATTAAAACAAAGTGTAATTTTAAAATCGAATTGAAACTAATGCTACTGAGCAGTCTCATCTAATTAACTAAAAATGAATTTCAAACAAAAATTGTACTAACATGCCGCAGGTACATAGTTAAAAAACATATTTTGATTTTATATTATAGACTTTTAAGTGTGCACTGATGTTTTTCTTACTATATTTGTATACAATGTGGACCATACGGACACATTATTGAGAATTAAAGATTTTTAAACGAAAATGAGTAGTTATTTTTTTTAATTTTTTTGATAAGGAATAATTTAACTGGTAGTCTTACAGTTTTCAAGTGAAAAGTGGGTGAAACTTAACATAAACATTAGCGACATCAATGTCTTTAAGCTAAATTTCATAAATTGATTGATAAAACTGTCCGTACCGAGTTTCAAGCATGTGAACACCGTACAGCAAGGATACTTAACCTTTTTAAGATTGTAACCTACTTTAAATCTAATTTGTAACAGTGGTAGACTTCTAATAGGAATCTTTTTTAAAAAAATAAATGCTTTTTTAAACGTAAAGTTAAAAGTGTTTATTTAAAAAGGCAAAATATCGTTAAATGTCTACATATAGTTTAAATAATTTCGTAGTTTTTGACTAAATGCGGAAAAAATTAAAAAATCGTTAATCGGATCGAATATTTCTTGCCTCGGGATCTAACATCGTTGTTGAGCGGTTGGGCCGTAAAGTATTATATAAATTTTTGGTAGTAACAATTTTGAATGGCATTTGGGTGTGATGTTAGCTTAGAAGAAAATATCTAAATATTTTTAAACAATTTTGTTGAAACTCAGTTTGTCAAAAGAAAACCAAATTAGTTTTCAATATTATTTTATAAAATATTTATTGATATAAAATGTAAATCTATATGTTTCTAATTTGTATTAGTAAGTTACTTCGTATTGTAAATAAAACTTCAATAACCGTTACAAATAGAAAATATCTATTTCCTGAATGTATAATAATACCATTATAATGACAACTTAAATGCCACCAAAATTATTGTGATTTTATTATCATTGTCTGTTTGTTTGTTCAGTACAATGACCATGGAATGATTTATATAATTTTATTGGACTACCCCTATATTTTTTGTGTAAAGTAAACTTTTGGACACACCCCTGAAACGCGTTTTCAAAGAACTGTTTGTACAAGACCCGCAAATAAATGATTAATATTTATAAACAGAACTTTTGTTAGCCGAATAACAATACGATTGAATCTGCCTTCTTTTCTTCTCGTGTTTATTTGTTTTGATCCTAGTGTGATGTTAATATTTTTCCCTTTTCGCTAATATGATATATTTTAATACTTAAGAAGCGTTAGTTATACTGTTATCAACATTACATAAAATAGACACTGTTATATTTAACGATATCAGAATTTAAAACAATTACAGACTAAAAAATGAATTTATTAAATAGATATGCATTATCAGAGTTTTTTACATAATATAAATATTAAAATGATGGACATATAAACATTCAACCTGAAAACAGATTAACAGCTATACTTGGGTTTTTTTCATGAAATTAACAATGGTTAATTTAACCATCAAGCGGAATTTAAATTTAAAAAATCAATACAGAATTGTACGTAATAGTGTTATGTCATACTCATGTCCGTGATCAGAAGAGAGTAAAATATAAAATAAATAAATATGCATATTTTAAGTATATCACACAATTTATTTTATTGTTTCGAATTGACAAAATTGATATGAAATATGCATATCAATTTTGTCAAGTCGAAACATGACGAATATACGGAAATCTTTGAAGGTTGAGATGTTGTTTTCACGATTTAATATCAACCGCTTGTAGCATTTCGTAAAATTCAACAAAGTCTAATTATTGTTAAGATTTAATTAATATCAAACGCTTGTATCATTTCGGAAAGTACAACAAAGCCTTATTAAATATTATATAAAAATAGCACAGCTATTCGCTCATTTAAAAAAGTACCATATTTAGATATACATAGCTTAATTTGTTTATAAATTTACGTTTTTTACAATAATACTTTGAAAAATTACAATGAGTTTTTTTCTTGAATTTGTTGTATAATTCAGAATGCCGTATTTTTTTCATGTGAAATGGATTTGTTTTGGTTTTTTTTATTATTATTATCCTACACTGTAAATAAATAGTCAAAGTAGATAGTAAACTAAGTCAAATAATTGTATATATTACGTTAAGTGTGAAATATTTAATAAATTAGTACTGATTTTTAGTGATAATTTTTCATTTTGTTTAATCAGTTGGAAAGGGCTTAAAAAAATGTTTGAAATGCGTTTATATTATTGATGAATACATAACATTTTATATCTTCGATGGATTCAACGGTAAATTTGTAAAAGTTATTTATAATATAAAATTGAAATTGATGAAAGTAATCAAAATTATTTTACATTAAAATACAATTTATTTTAGAATCGTGTTGAGGTGAAATTAGTCGTCTATATTTAAGCAAGAATGAAAGAGCAATGTAGAAACGAAATCGTGTAATATGAAGTCGAGATATATTTTCAAAATCATTATAGTAAAAAAAACTCCATCACAGTTCACGACATAATGCCCATTATATATTTTTTTATGTTCTTGTGTCACCGCGCCAAAAAAATAATCACTATAAATAAAAGTTAAAGTGTACATAAAGCACCCCGCGATGGACGTAATTCTTTATAAAAACTCCTTGGAGGGATGTTGAACGATAACATAATAGGTTTGGTTAGGACTTAGGACTCGGGGCAGAGGTGACTGAACGACAAAATGATATCACAAAAGCCTCAGGTCCCGTGGGACATCGCCGAACGAAAAGGGAAAACTCTAGATATTTGCCGACCCCTTGTATCAAAATAATAAGCAGATGCTTCTGGTGAATAAAATATTAATAAATTGTTATTTCACATCTTTCATTTTTGGGAAAAATGTGAAAAGAATTACATTATTAAACGCAAACTTTTTAATTGTAGTTGTATCTATAGCATAACTTTTTCTTAGGTAATAAATTCATCAACAGTACAAATATTCACTGTTGTTCAGAAAATATCAATTTTCTTTTGCATTAAAATAAAATAATAAAAGAAAAAGAGATTATTTGCATTCTTTTTTAAATAAAAAGTTAAAGGTTACAGAGATTACTTTTAAATAAAATAATTTTGTATTTTTCTGCATTAAAGAAAATAATAAAGCTAATAATTTTGTGATAGTGATTGATATTGATGGATATTTGAAGACAATACTGACAAGGTAATCGTTTCTTCATGCAATGGTATACGAGAAATTATAGAGTAAATTTTGCATGCAAACTTCGTGTAGTAGGTTCATGCGGTCGTCTTCGAGTCACGTTCAAGTCTTCAATTCTAGAAAGCTATATAGGTAATAGATAATAAAGTAAACTCATCATGATTAACATAACATTACAAAAAAATATATAATGGAAAGATACCCCTTTTGATAAATATGCACTTACAATCAGTATGTTTTTTTTTTAAAAATATTTGGCATTACAGCTAATGCCAATGCGCCAAATATTTTTTAAAGTTGAAAGATCATATGAGAAAAACTCGAAGTCACTCGAGATCAAGTAGAGATAAATTGACAACAGAAAAACCCACGGTCTCAAATTTAAATTGAAAAATTTAAATTGGACATTGACCTTACCGAGAATCGAACCCAGTTCCATCTGGTCAGTAGAGCAATCTCTAACCAACTAGACTACAGCGGGCCCAATTGTAAAGGGTTTTCATATTGTTTGTACTTTACTTTTACTAAGCCCTTATGCTTTCTCTGCTAATTCCTGTTAATTACTGTATTTAAAAAAAAACTGACACCTAAAAACATTTATAAAACATGAAATATATGAGCGATAAGGTGTATGAGAAAAAAATGAGTAATGAAAGTGTAAATTGACAGAGGTAAGAGGGATAAAATAATTTCTTAATCCAATTTTATGAGAAGCATCAATGTATGGGAATCGAAAATATCTGCTAACCCAAATGTAGGGACACATATGGGACCAATTTCATCCCCTATTTTCTCCGAGATAATTTGCAAAACCAAATTGGCTGCGGTCAACCCCTTCCCAACGAAACGAGAGCATTCGTTTTGTTTGTGGGTTGCCACAACTGTCTATTTATTTTGTTTTTTGACATATTTTGGTCCTCCCCAGAGGCCAATGATGTGTCAACTCGTCTTTTGGCAGTCATGACATGAAAATACGAAAATATGTATAAAAATAAATACCCCATTCACATAATTTGGTTTCATTTAAGTCTTTGCAGGTTAAATAATGTCTAGTAATAATTTTACAACGTGGCAATAATTTATTATACATTATTTTTTTGAAAGTTATTCGTTTTTTGCAGATTGGTATAATAAGGGTACACATTTATTGATTTGTGATTTATTACTTATTTACCAAAGATTTAATACATTATCTGTCGTTACACGTTTGAAAACAATTACAATTCATTGTGATTAGGGTAAGCAATCAGCAATACCAAACGAATATATCAATATAGTATTTCTTATCAAATAACAGTATTGAAAATGACAACAAGATTGGGAAAAAATATACGGCTAACAAGTAAAAAATAATCGATATTTCATATATCTGTATTTTGAATCCATGTCCGCTCCCAATGTGGAGCATATGGCCTCTTAATGCACGTATCTAAATATTTTTTTTGTACTACGATAACTGTTAGGTCAGTCAGTCACTCAACCTCTCTTTTCCAAAGAGAGTAGTAGGTATAAACTAATAAGGCTAGGACAGGACTAATGGTTAACTAATCTCTCTCGCTACGGCCAGTTATTGAAGGATAGGAAAGGTGGGAGGGAAATTACGGCATTACAAACACCCATGCCTTTGAACAGAAATTGATAAATCGATCGAAAATCTGCTGTGCTGAAATGCTGTTTATACTGAGACTTGAATCCGTAAGATCTGACACGGAACCTAGCAACGCTACCCGCTGCACCATATAACTGACAAATGAAAATAAAAATGAATGATAGAAAGATAGTATAGGACAGCAATTTCCAAGCTGGAAAATAAACTATTAAAAAATAGGCGTGAACAGTTTAAAATATTATAAATAAATATCAAAATAATATGTAACAGATTGTGTTTTTTTAATGTATAAAAAAGAATTATACTGTTTATGTAAATGCAAAATTTCATATTGAAAAGCCAATTGTTGTTGTTTGTGATAACCCTACTAAAAACCAAAATCCAGTCAAAATCAAACTTTAAAAAATACGTATTATTTATTCCATATCCGCACCCCAATGTAGAGCATATGGCCTCCTAAGTACCTCCGAGGTACCTTAACAGAAGTTTTTCTACGAGAACGGTCACACTCAACCCCTCTTTTATCCAAAGAGACTAATAGGAATTCTAGGAAAATATGGATAAGGCTAGAACTGGACTATTATTTAACTTGATACGCCCAGTTATTGAAGGATCGGAAAGTTGGAAAAGAATTTTTTGAACATCACAAACACTAATGCCATTGAACAGAAATCAATAAAAACAATAGAAATTCTGTTCGTACTGTGACTCGAACCCGTGAGATCCGGCACGTAGGCAGACTACGCTAACCGCTGCACCATAAGACCCAAAACTTACATTAATAAACAGTTTGAAAGTTATTTTGTCCAAAATTTACTATCACAAAGTAAATATCGATTCGTATAGATTTTATTAATAATTTCAAACGTGTGAGCTATAATAAATACACGACCGAGACAATTCGGAGTGGGTCGTTCATAGCTTAGAAAAGAAATAATAAAATATCACGAAAGAAAAAAAAGAAGAGCTCGCAGCCAGATAAAGTCACGAAACTGGTCCAGAATGGTCTCCCTGACATTGATACAGAAAATATCGCTATACAAAACGTTCTGCAAAAGGGCATAAAACACACAGCTGATAAATGACTTCCGAAAATCCTAAAGGAAGTTGAGGCTTATGTGGATTTGGAATGAGAACGTCGCGCGGGTTCGTTCGATCGCATTCGTAGACGAGGACGCTTATGAGTAGGTAGGTAGACTAGCTAGCTGGCGATACTCACTAGATACTACGAGATATGTGATATTATTCTTCAACTGCCAGTTCACTGTGTTATAAATGAACCATTTTTCTTGGCATGGAGTTTTATTTTAGTATACGCATCTTGAACGCAATGTTATCATTCACTTTACTACATAATTTATATTGCTGTAGGTAATTTCGAAACGTCCACTGTGGTCCAGTGGTAAAGGCCATCACTTTAACGATCAGATAGAATGTATCAAGTCACAATCAGTAAAGATTTTTTCTTTAAGATTTTGACTGAAGGTGATTGGTGGAATTTCAATATTAAATTTGAATCGTTCAAATTATGTACACTCCCACAGATTTTGTCACTCACGACCCGGGTTTCGCCTTTCGGCATCTTCAGGCGTTCAAGCGCACGGATGAACTTGAACTGACACTTAGTAAATGGATTTTTCGTGTTTATATATTAAATAAATGTATCACTGAGTCTAAAGCGTCAGTTCAAGTTCATCCGTGCGCTTGAACGCCCGAAGATGCCGAAAGGCGAAACCCGGGTCGTTAGTGACAAAATCTGTGGGAGTGTACATAATTTGAACGATTCAAATTTAAGATTTTTTCAATGAAACATTTTGATTGATTGATTGAAATTGCATTTACTTGGTAGAACTCCATTGAAATTAAGTAAAAATATCAACGTATTTGGTTCTAAATTTTTTTATATATAAAATATGTTGATAGCTTTTACGTGCGTCATCGTCAGAACTATGAATAAACTTACATATATTCAGCTAAATATTCTGTCCTAGGAGAGATATACAATACATTTTTTTATTTGCACTAGCATCCTAATTAATATTACAATTAAAACACTTACGATAATTAGTATGGGGTTATTCTCGAATAACCCCATACTAGTTATTGTTGTTTTTGATATTTTCTCGAAACATTTTGATATTTTGGTCATCGTTGCTCATAATGTATTACCCTCTGATTACTAATGAAAAAAAAACAAACGAAATAACAGACGCATTGGCAATCAATACTCATAGTACAGTTTTGGGGGGCCACGGGCAAATTTTGCGAAATCCGTAAATTGTTGTGTTTTATAAATTAGAATTTCTTGGACTTAAATATTACAAAACAAGTATGGGGTCCACGGAAAAATATTACACTCAAAAGGCACCACGGGTCCGAAAAGGTTGAGAAAGTATGAGTTAGAGTATTGTATTGCTCGGTTTTTATTTAAAAAAAAAAAGCAAAACCAGTTTTGTTCAGTTGTTCACTGCTCATTTTAATGCTTAATCAATCTTCGCATGTATTCTGTTTTTTCACTTTCTGTCAAAATAAGAAAGGCATTTTTTTTGTTGATTTGTACCAATACATTTTTTTACCGAGGTGTTTAATGCATGCTAGAAAGCTTTTTGAAGGCATAAAGTAATATTAATAAATAATCCAAGACACTGATTGATCACCCAAATAAATAAACAATCGAAAATTTTGACAATATGCAAATTTCAGCGAGCCGTTAGATACGTTTTTTTGGGGAGCGTCACTACTCACATTCACCTGATACATTGAATAGTTCACCGTGGGATGGCCACGACTTGAAATTTTTAATGTTCTGGAAATAATTAATGGTTATAACAGGGGACTATTGAATTAGGAGTGCAGAACGAGCGAAGAGGTCCGCGTTACCTCAATTTGTGTCACTACCTTTATGATGTATTTCCTTGTGGGCAAACACCTACGCGTACGTATACCTCTTTGTGCTTCTAATATCCTATTCATCATCTTTTTACGCCTTTGTGAGTTCCCATTCATACATTTTGTATTCAGGAACGGTGCGGTAGTATACCGGAGGGGGAGGGTCTGAAGAAATGCCAGTAATGATAATGCATTGAGAGCATTGATATTTCTTTAATATTTTGATGATACTTTTTGTGTTCTTTTTACGAAGCAATAGTCAGTAATACGGTAAAAAAATAGCAAAGTATTTAATTCTACAAAATATTCTAGAACCAAATATTTTGCAATGTTTTACCGCATAACAATGGAGTTCTACCAAGTAAATGCCAATTCAATCAATAATAATGAGTCAAATCACAAAATATTAAAAAAAAAAATCTTGTACTTCTACATATTTTAATAAAGAAAGCTTGTAAAATAAATATGAAAAAAATATGTAAACAATGCTACAATTTATAAATGAACGAAACTTAAGTGTAGTGGGGCGGAGACGCGTGGGGTCGGCGCTCCAGCACATTTTCTGGACGATTTAGAAATTTTGCGAAAAATGTTTATTTTTACGTATTATAATTAAATGATTTGTGTAATTATGTTTTGGAAGAACGTTTTGTTAGAAACTTGTTAATGCGAAAGTTGGATCACTGTCGTTAGAGATCATAAAAATAGTATAATTAATCAGAGCTCCCAGACTTTCTTAGTTGGCACAACAGCGCTGTCTGGTATACTGGTAGAAGGCGTTAAGTCGAATAATCTCAATTTTCGATAGCCTGAAATTTTAACATCTCTATTTATCCACTGTAACCATTACTTATCGTTCAAACCACTTCATGAAAATTGATATTGACTTACATATTCAAAAGCGTCAAGTTTATCAATAACACTTATTTACATTGTGGAAGTTCATTTTTAATATATTATCATATTCGATACCTTTGTTAATACATATGTTATAACCGTTGTGATATTCTGTCCGTCACGTGTGACTCAATACCTGAAGTAAACATGTTATAAAATTGAATTTTACGTTGACACTTACAGTGGGACCCCCAATTACACTACCCCGAATTACGCGCTGGCTTGACATATTCGCCGCAAATCCCCCAATTGAACGATCGCATTACATTGCCGTTGCTACGAGACGATCGTCTGTGCGGTGCATGCAGTTAAATTTTGGCTAGCGTCTGTGTATTCAACACGTGCCAGGCTATACACGCATAGCCTGGCGACTGTCTATGTGTGGGATTTTGGCGGGAACTTTATCACATATTAACTAAATATTTCGTCCATATTTTTTTTTTCAAAACTAAGGGAAATCTCAACTTTGGATTTTTTGCGGAAAAAACTAAATCCCTTACTTTGTATGAGATTCACTCCCCTAATTACACTACTCCCTATTACACGGTCCCGACTTAAGTGTAAATAGGGGTTTTACTGTATTTTATTTTAAATGTATAACTTTTATTTTGATTACAGCAAATTTATGTTTTTTTTTATAAATTAAAATTACTCAAAGACGATCTTTATATAGAAATAAAATATTTAATACTGTAAAAAATTCTTACAATGTTCGTAAATAACATTTGAGTTTCTAGCGGGGTCATTCACATAGTAAAATTCTTCTTATTTTAACCATTCGCTGAATGACAATAATATCTATCTGATATCTATTGTAATCGTCAATGATAAATGCAATGAAAATATTACGCAAATTTGTCTGAGGTCACTTTGTACCCCTACGTTTCAGTACTCAAGTGATAATACAGATGTACAATAATAATAAAAAAAAAGATTTTAAGTGTTCTATCAATCTGGGTGGCATCTTTCATATCATTATCTAAATTAAGACTTACTTAGTACCTTTACAACTTACATTTCATTGTGTTATAATTAGTATTTTTTTCGAGTGAAGAGTATATTTCCGTTACAGCAGCTCATGGAAGCCATATTATCTGAACAAGTTTGAATATACCAATGTTATCTATTCCAACTCATTCAGCGATGCGCTTTATCAGCGAACAAATAAAAACATGTTTATGAGATTTTAATTAAAATTAACTTTATTTTACGTTATTTTTTTAGAATCTATCTATTAATGGAAAGTCGTATCGTCACTTGTGTGTTTTGACAACTTTTTGCTGATTTGTTCTTTGAGAATAAAGATGTCAGTTTTTTTATTATCAAACTCTAAGCCATATTACGAGCAATTCCATATAATAGCAAGACGTGTCTGTTAATTTCTTTTAATCATCCTCCAAACATATGGAACAAATAGACTGTTCATAGAGTTTATCTTAACAAATGATCTGCGTCTTACTCAATTGATTAGTCTCTCATGGATTCGGTTGTAACTTTTTTCGGGGGAAAGTTAGTTTTTAGTGTAAGATTATATTTGACAATTTTGTTATTTCACTTGTTGTGTTACAAAATGAGACATGTGAGTCGCCTTTTTGAAAAGTATTATCAGACAAACATCGCAAAGTTTTCCAATAAACTTAATGCTAAATCTTTGTTTTTCAGAGAGATATGAAATAATTTGATAGGGCTAGGAAAATATCGTGGTTAGATCAGCGATACACAATGTATATTTAAAAAAAAAACAAAAACATAAATGTCTCTACTTAAAATATAATGAAAATTATAAAAAATAACTACTACAATATGGTAGAAAATCGGGCTACTAGAGTGTTAGAATAATGTTTATTATGAAAAATAATACTCATTGTCTAAGAATATTCGTTTCTTTAAAGTAGTGGTTTTATATTACATCATATTTGTTGTTATTTAAAACAAGGGGCTGAAGATATAAATTCATTTTGACAGAACCATATTTGTGTAGTGAGTTTCGGAGTGTTCGGACAGTTTTAAATAATAATCTGTATGAAAGTTTATTATCATTATAAATCTTTGTTTATATAATTTTTCGGGTCCGTGGTGTAATGGCCAAGGTCGTTGGATTCCGTGACGAACCTCACGGGATCAAGTCCCAGTACGAACAGCATTATAAAATCTACAATCTTCTGTACTTACTCTCTTAAAAAAAAGAGAAATCTGTTGAGATATCTCGATTTGGAGACCATATGCTCTAATTTGTACTTTTTTTGTTTAAAGGCCATTTTTTCAAGAAAAAAGAAGATTTTAGTTAGGTCAAAAATTTCTCGTAGAAAAAATGTTGAGATACCACCATTGGGAAGCCATTTGCTCCATATTGGTAGCCGACATGGATTGAAAAAAAAAAGCAATAATTAGAATTCTGACTTTAGGTGTATAGTATATCGACTGTGGAAAGGAAAAAGGACGTAACCCACACATAGCAAATTTTACAGGAGGCACAAATGGTTTTGGGCCATATGTAAATGGCTCGTATTTTTCTGGTCAGAATTTAAATAACACTGGTCAGAATTTTTATTAAATGGTCAGAATATATCGGTCAGAATAAATAGTTATAATTCAAATCAAATTTAAAAAAAATCATTACCTAACCTAACCTACTAACCAAAATTGTTATTAAATATTCTGACCGCTTAATATTTTTATTCTGAGCAAAAATTGATTTAAATTATGATCATTTAATTTGTTTCCTATGTAAATTATGAAATATACACAACCTTAAAGTGCACGGAGACTTCTAAACAGGTGTTTAATTGACATAATATAATATTAATTAATGAAATTGTCTAGGAAAAACCTTTTTTTCAGTCTTTTTTCTTGATTTCAATTTTTACAAGCTCATCTTTTTTCAAACTTAAAAGCTAAATTTAGATACTTATTCAGCATTTGCAGCTTACATCCTTTTGATAGAACGTGTATCAAGTTAAATACATTGTGATTATCGAAAAAAAGCTGTTTTGAAAAACTGTGGCTTACGTCTTTTTTCCTTCCCACAGTCGATATAAAAACGATTTATTTCTCATCAAGACGAATATTCAAGAAATCAATACTCAAGCGACCCTGTCATGAATTGAAATGAGCTTTTTTTACTAACTAAATTTTCATTCTTAGAATGACTAGTCAATTTAAAAATGTGTCTCAAAAAAAAGACTCCAATCAACTTGCTTGATTTAAGCGCATATCAATTTTCCATTGACGCGACGTTACGGGAAATATGATATATATTAATTTTCGTATATTCAACGAGCGTTATTGGCAGTATCTGCGCGTAGATGGCGCTCCTGTTGAAGACATTATTCGAAGGGGTGTCGAGTGCCATAATATAGTGAACTATTCACACGAGCCTAATGCGAATTGATAGGCTCCCGAGCCATGTGGTTAAGGTCCCACGCTATGTTTTACACCACATTCGCAGTTTCATAATAAATTATAACACCAACCGCGACCGTGTGGTCTATGAGCGATGGAGGTCGATAGACGCAATAATATCATTTATATATTCTACTCAGTGTACTTATATATCATTACTTTGATCTTTGCTTATTTAGTTTGTTGATTTAAGTATTTTTGTTATGTCGTTGTAATACGCTAGGCCGGTGGAGGCAGTGGTGTGGTGGGGCCAGGTTGGCGACCTGGCACCTGAGAATGAGCCAGGGCGCCGCCCTGCCACTTTTTTTGACTTGTAACTTAATTTTCAAGTACATACATATATTCAAAATACTGTTCATGAAATTTAATAGCATTATATCAAAATTTATCTTCTTTATTTATCTTCGGACAGATATGAAAAGAAATCAATGACCGGCCTGGTAACTATTTTTTTACCACTACACCACTGGGTAGAGGGATTTTTTAAAAATTAAATACATAAGATCTTAGTCCAGGGTTTCCCAAGCTTATTGTGCAATGGAACACTTCGGGTAATTCATAATAGTAAAAATATTAAAAAAAATATATGTTATTAAATAACTTTTTATGCAATTATTTTTAAAACATGTTTATATACTTTATATACTATAACATAAAAATATGAGTATATAAAGCTTTTAGTAATTCAAAATTTCCGCCTGTACCCATTTGACGTTTGAAACTTCAATGGAGATTTATCATCACTCTATTTTTAATAAGAATTAGAAGATGCTTAAATTTGTTGCGGCGTATATTATCATTCAATTTTCAATTATCAAATTTTCACGGAACACCTTTTCAGGTGCCACGGACACCATTTATCCTCGGAACATAGTTTGGGAAGCCCTGTTAGTCTTTTAAATTAAAAGTCTCATTGAGTTGTTTGTATCCACATTATAAAGATTGTAATGACAACAATCGAGAAAAGACACTAAAATAATCTCTCGATAATAATTTTTAATTTCTTTAGATAACTAACGACATACAATACGGTGTGCTTATTTTAAATGAAAAAAAAAATCAGAAATCTTGATTAAAACTGTTTTTTTATATTAAGCAAAATCATGAAATACGTTCGAAAGAATGATACTGAAATAAAATTACAAATGCAGTTACATAATCAGTTAGTATCTTTCCTAATGAGATCGTTAATTAATATTTGCACACATTTTTAATACTAAATTCATCAAATAACAGTTTAAAATTAAATTATAATTAATGAGAGTTTGTTTCGTGCATCAAAATTGTTAAAGACAAGAAACAGTGTGGCGAGAAATGAAGTATAAAAGACATTCACATACCATTTTATCATAGCTATTATTTGTACAGAGGTGGCAAAACTTTAATATAGTAATTACTTTGTTAGAATGTGTAAGACATTTAAAGATTTTGTTCATTATGATATTTATAATACTTAGATAACACATTCTTCACGTGACTGTTTCTACACGTTTTGAATATCAATGACAGCTGAATAATTCATTTACAAAAACACGGTTCATTAAAAATACTTTAGTTTACTTAGATTTAAGCCTAACCTTACCCAAACCAACTGTTAAACTTTAAAGTCAAGATATCAGAGTAGGTAAACTGTAAGATATATTGTCTTACTCTTATAATCCACTAAATTATACGTATTTGTAATCCATCCCCGCTCTTATTGTGTTGCATATGGCGACTATATGGAACATATTTTTTCTGCGAGAATTGATTATTATTCGGTAGCTCAATCTCTCTTTTTTTATCGAATAGAGAAGTGATAGAAAAGATAGGGCTAGGACAGGACTTGTCATTATCTAAGGGCTCTCGCTAAGTCCATTTATTATAGGGTTGGAAGTGTAGAATTGTTTTTTTTTATATATATCACAAAATTCCATGCCTGCGAACAGAAATCGATAAATTTATAGAAAAAAAATCCGTACTGGGAATTGATTCCGTAAAAGCCGTTGTGGAAGCCAATGCATCTGACGAAAGCACCACGACGATGACGATGAAAAAAAAAACAGAATGAATTAGTAAAAATTAATACTAATATAATTCTTGCGGAATTAAATATTTTCACTTATTATTAGTATTATGAGGAAAGTGTTTGAAAAATGCGTTTTCGGACCCCTGTTTATTATGTTATGACGTTTCAAGACGTCATACGTCAACAGCGTTGTTTGCAGGTGATAAGACAAAGGTGATTTACAGCTCGGTCGACTTTTTGTTGCTTTTTAAACACTTTTTCTTTGTTTGACGACACAGTTTACATTACGACTGAGAGAGAAGTTCAAAGATCAAACAAGTTTTATCTACGGGTTCAAATTGTTAGAAAACATGGAGAATTCTTTTCCTTATAGTGTCGATTGAGTTGAACAACAATGCTGCCGCCATTATCTTATTTGATAGTGCTTTATTCAAAAATACATATTTTAAAAAATATACGATACTATTTTGTACGTATTCCATCTTTTCATTAGGATCAGTATCGGTTTGGCCCATCACGAGCGTTCTTCAACTAATTAAATAAATATTGATCGATACCGAGCTATTGATAAAAAAAAATCATGAAGGACTAACATGGACATGTGTAACTAGCAATTCGTAGAAGATTTGTGATAACTAATTTATACATAAAAATACAAAATACAAATAGTTTACCCTAAATTGACTGTAATTAAAATTTTTATAACGTCTTACAAATAAAAACTATGAATTTGCAATCAAGTTAGATAACAGTTTAATAAGAAAATTCACCAACAGTAAAAAGTTTTTTTTTTTAGTTTAAAAGGGGGATTTTAACAATACAATTTATAAAACCATACACAATTTGTAAAAAAAAAATGATTTCATGAATGGGCAGGTACTTTTCAGTTTATCGTATTATTCATTATTTGATTTAGAATTTGAGTTTTTTTTTTAATCTACTTCTCTTTGTGTCTTGTTTCAAGAGATCTATTTTTATTAAAAAATAATTTAAATACACTTAGACAGTATTTATTATATCGTATAATAAATTTAAAAGATTTAAAATTTAATTTAGAGCCTAAAATTATAAATACAATACAACTTAAACAATAATAAAAAAAACTCATCATATAACATGTTTATAGGTGATATTTTACAATTTATTATATCTACCTATGAATTTTTGTATCTACAACCAAACCAAATTGGCTTAAAGGGGCACAACCAAACTCATGAAACAATTTGAATTGGGTGTTGCCATTATAATAATGTAGCAATACAAATGAAGAATATTACCATAAACAACACGTATTGCTATTTACTTTAATTTAAAAAATAAAACAGTTTTGCTTTAATATTTAATTAATAAGCAAAAACATATATTGTGAATTTATGCATATATGTATGTATTGCAAAATGCTCAAAATACATGTATTGTATAAATAAAAAAAAACAATGGCGCCTTAACCTAAATCCTCTTAAAATATACATTTGCCCTGTTAACACGACGAAAATATTTTTACTACAATAATTATAAAAATTTTAGCCTTCAAAAGCAATATAACTTTATTAACAAAATGCAAATAATACCTCTACCATTATTTATTCAAATGTCTGACTATAACACATAAAAAATATCAACACTGGCGCATAGCTGAGATAAAAATATAAAATGCGATTTTTGTTTATTATTTGAATAGTTCATGAAAGAGACAAGGAAAAAATATATCTTTTTGTGTGCTGTTTGCTGAGGGCACGTGTTTGAAATGCATTTATTTGTCAAACAATGTTATATGTTGCTCGCCTTGTCTTACAACGAAATTGATGGCGCTTGAAATAAAATGGAAAAAAACGGTTTGAAAAATTACGGATTCTTTTCACAATCTTGCATTACCTATTGTGCGTTCTTCATTGGCATTATTTTAGTACTGTTTATCAAAGTCATTAAACTACTCTTCTTTTTTGAGTTCTTGATGTATAAATTATGTAAGAAACAATGATTGAATTACAGGTTTACCAGTAATAGTTAATCAGACAAATTCTGAGGTATATAGGATTCCAATCACAGACCCTATTTACAAACATATAATTTTTAAATGAGCACAAATACATATTCATATGTGAAGCATGTCGACCCGTAATAGGTAGAAAATAATAACCGACAGTTTTTAATTTTACAAGAGATGGTTTTTTAAAATTTAGTTCGAAAAAGGAATTACTTAACACACGATAGGCGGGAAACGTA
Source organism: Himalopsyche anomala (assembly GCA_031772345.1). NCBI lineage: Eukaryota > Metazoa > Arthropoda > Insecta > Trichoptera > Rhyacophilidae > Himalopsyche > Himalopsyche anomala. Next base: position 5,505,486 of record CM062828.1, read on the forward strand.
AAAATACGTTTATCGTGTACTGTCAGTTTTGTTGGTATATTGACTCATAATTTAATGATTTCTTCAAAATAACTGCCGCGGCAAGTGACCCTTTGTGACAATAAGCAATAAGCCTCATAATTTATTATCCCCTGAATGTTCGTTCACACATAGTATTTTTTTTAAAGGCGACACATGTTTCTCGAATATTTAGGACATCCGATTTCACACTTCCAGTGATTGTTAATTTTTAGTAATGAAGATTTTATACTATAATTATTATTGTATGGTATGGATTAATGTTCCTTTTTATTCAGAATATTTTGAATATTTCATATTGATAACAAGTGGAGTGCTATCTACTAAATTAATAACAGGTTTTTATATTCAGCTTTGAAAAGTAGTGAAATTATGATGTATTCAAAATGTTTAATGTTATTTTTAATGATTAAATGTCGCATACGATTTCTTTGAAAATTTCAGCCGAAAATATTGTTTGGTTTAGAAGTTGTGTTGATTTTAAGAATGTAATATATTTTTGCGCTAATTACTAAAAAAAACGCCCGCATATAAAGTGCGGTTAGTAAATAATAATACATGATCAATGCCTATCCTGATATTATAATAAAATTGTCTAACTACTTTTAGTTCTCTTGAACAAGTTTCTCAACCAGGGTCTACGTAGAACAAACAATAACAAATCAAAACACTAAAACACACAGGCCCTAAAAAAGATCAGGCGAATGAGATAACGCTCTAAAATTTCATTGACGCCTTAGGCCAGGGATGGCGAACCTATGGCACGCGTGCCCGAGGTGGCACGTTTGAGAATTTGGATGGCACGCGAACGATTTCCAAATTAAATTTTCAACTGTTTAAAAACGACAGGTTTTGAAATTCCTCGGTGATCTAAAAAACAAAAACAAGCTTCTGTGACAATCTGAATTGAGGATTTTGGAAAAAGGCTCCGGGATTGGATACCCTAGGCACGCCACACAATCGAGAAAAAATATTTGAAGATTGTTGGCACGCGGACCCAAAAAGGTTTGCCATCACTGCCTTAGGCGATATTGAACAATTAGTGGTTTAAAACGTGACTTACCAAATTGTGTCGCTTGAGTTCTTTTACCGATTATCGGTCGATATGGCCGCCACATAATAACGATCATGTTACTTGTTTACCAACACTGGGCTTAACTCAAAACATGTATTTTGTAGTTAGGCCTCTGTGATACTTGTGGGCCCAGGAAATGCAATGGCATTAATATAATTTTCGGCATTGTGTTTATGGGCTTATGTTTATTTTTTTATTAAATATTTTACATGCATAGCAAGAGTGAAATGCAACTTTTAAATTTATATATATCATTATATAAAATTAATTTAAAGATTTTTTTACTATAATATGGACCCTATAGAAGTGAAGTGAGCGACTAGTAAAATGGTTAAACTATTTTCATGGGCTTTTAATCGTACAATCACGTCTTTATTTGGTGTTTTGGTGGATCGCATATTTTTATTTTACGGAAATAACACTATTGCAATGTGTGTTAACTGAGGTTACTTCACTTGTACAATACTTTAAGTCGTGTAGAATGTTACAACGCATCTGACGCTTTTTTTCAAAAATAACACTTGGCTCACATCACCTCTAATGGGCCCATATGTACTATGATGTCAAACCAAGGGTGGGCTGGAGGGGCTCGTGCGAGCCCCTTGTTGAATTTTACTAAGGCCGGCAAGCCCCTTGCTAACTTATGAGAAAACAACATTATCAGATCAAATTAGTATATAATTGCATTTTATAATTTATATATCATCTACGACAGCTTCAGTATACACTTTAGTACATTGATAAGTTTACGGTAAATTGCATATTGTTACATATTTTACCTGTATTAAGTAACAATCTATTGCTTATTTAAGTATTGCGTATGAGCTATAAGAAAATTCAATTCTTCCTCAGAACACTTAAAATTGCTTCGAGACTAGCGAGCCTAGTTGTTAACGCATTGGCAGCCCACCGCTGTCTCAAACTATATAAAAATGGCTTAGAATTAAATGAACTTTCGGTTAGATGATTTGCACTTATAGTGTAGCTCCCCATATAACTCATTTTGGCTATAATATAATATTTTTTTAATTAAAATAAAACATATGCACGGATGGTTGTGATAACAAATTTTAAATATAAAAATATACATTAAATGTGCATTTTATTATATTTTCAACAAAATCAAAAATCAAGCTCACTTGAGCCAGTAAAAACTATTTAATCCACAAGTGCAATTTTTTTTAACCCTATAAAAATATTTGTATTACTAACGCAATGTTTATTAAGTATGTCAATATTACATTTATAACAAATAGAACACTTGTGCAAAATAAAAATAAAACATACTCGCCCACAATTCCTGAATAAAGTCAGTAAGACCTCAATTCACAAATCATATGTTTATATCATAAATACCTTTTTCCTTAAGTTAACCTCTCTTGGTAAAACAATATGAGATATATTGGAGTAGCGGTATATTATCATCAGATACAAGCCAAGTAACTACGAGTTATAACCGCATCCTTCCCCCTTTAACCCTTCAAGCACGGATGACTAGAATAGATTTTGAATAGCGGTTGGTTCAGATCCAATGAATAGCGGAATGGGCCACTCAGATGAACAAATTAATATAAATAAAATCGATTTTTCGTTTTTAAAAATATTTCTGGTGATATTTTGGGCAAATAATTTTGAAACCAGTGTTTGTCAAGTTTTTTTTACGTCAGAAGCGATTTATTGAAATGTTAAAAACTCCCGACTTAATAAACGAACATTTTTTTTTCATATAATTAAATATTAATTGAATATATAGCTTCCTATAGCGCATCGGTTATCGTTGTTGACTTCCATGCCGGATCTCACGGGTTTGAGTCTCAGTACGGACAGCATTTTTTTCGATATATTTCTATTAGAAGGCATGGCTGTTTGTGATGTCTAAAAATTCCCTCATACCCTTCCGATCCTTCAATAACTGGGCGTAGTGAGAGCGATTAGTTAAGTACTAGTCCTATCTTAGTCTTATTCTTCTCAACAGTTTTTTTGGATTTAAAAAATACGGTAAAAAGTATAAATATATTAAACTTCAATCTAATATCAGTAAGAAATCAATTTATTGGAATGAAATCGGTGAACTTCTCTATTATAAATGGACATCAAAACAGGGCATGTTTTGGCTTGTTGTAAATGTCACCCGGTCTTAAAGGGTTAAAGAGTAGATGCGCGTCAACCATTTTTTTTATAAAATGTCTCAAATCCAGAATGTTGTATCTAGTTCAAAAACTGGTCTGGTCATTTTATTTCGCCACTATGTGCTTGGTTTAAAAATGTGTATAAGAGAAAAAAAAACTTTTTGTCCAGATCGTACTGCCTAAACTAATTATTAAGCCATATTCAGTACATAATATTGTATAAAAACCTTTATTATAAAGAAATAAGCCTCATTTAGACCAATCTAGTACGTGGCCAAGCAACAATATTGAACGAGTATAATTTTTGTCTTCCTCACTTTTTTCAAAGTGAGTAGTTGGTAAAGAAGGATAAGGCTAGAACAGGACTATTAGTTGGCTAATCGCTATTGCTACATCCAGTTAATTTAAGGATCAGAAGGATTGGAGCAGAGGAAATGATGTGAATTGACATCACAAACACCCAGTCTTCGATCACAACTTTGAATTGAATAATTCTCAAATTCACTGTGATCTGTCCGGGAATCGAACCCAGACCTGCGTGATCAGTAGAGCAAGCTCTAACTAACTGGGCCACAGCAGACGACATACGGGAATTAAATAGTGTCCTTTACATTTCTTGTGAACCAAAATATATATTTGTAACAAAACACGTATTGAAATAATTAGATATTTTTATTAAAGTAATACAAATTTAATAAATTATGTATTTTATTTTTACCATGTCCGCTCCCAATGTGGAGCATATGGACTCATTATGAAGTTTATCTCAACAGAAGTGTTTCTACGAGAACGGCTTGTTACTCAGTTGCTCAACCTCACTTTTTCCAAAGAGAGTAGGAATAGAAGGATAGGGGGCTAGGACCACTAGTCCTGTTAGTGGTTAGCTAATCGCTCTCAATACGCCCAGTTCATTGGATAGGATGAGTGGGAGGGTGGAATTCAAGACATCACATATATCCATGCCTTCGAACAGAAATTCATAAATCGATGGAAAAAACAATTTCTAAAACTGTCCGTACTGGGATTCGAACCCGTGACCTCTGTAACCGAAGCCAGCGACGTTGACCACTTGACCACACAGGCGGCATAATATTATGTATATATGTACATACAATAATAATATGAAATCATTTAGGCTATCAAAAAACTAGTCTAAAATGGTTTTCAGTGTGGTTAAAATTACAGAAAAAGTTTGCTTCTAAAAATCTTAACTGAATCAGTCACGCCTTTATAGAAATATATTATTAAATGCATTAACGTTCAACCTCTATGTCTCTATATCATCCTCGGGTATCGGTTTCCATTTACGAGATTCGAACATTATTTTTTTTACTATTTGCCTAAGAAAATAGAATTGATAGATCATGAAAAAAAATGCACCTTTGCCCCGCCGCCGATATGTCTGGCAAAGTCTCCACTCACCCATATCCGAAATGCGACTGCTCGGGATAATTAATGTGAAACATTTGGAAATCAGATACGGAACATTTAAAAATATAATTAACTGACTGACGATCCTGTCACATAACTAAATTTCGTTTACATTTGAAACGTAAAGACGAAATGAAAAACTGTTTACGAGCGTAATACGGAATAATAAAATTTTGTAAGTATTGCTTCTTTCGTAAGATATTTTGGTACGTATTTTTTTTTTTAAATAATTGTCATTTTAATAACCACTAAATATTTTTTTTGTTTTAATTTTAAGGGGTATAATTGAGGAGCAAACATTCAAAAAGTGACTTGTCCTTAATCAATTCTGATAGTCCACAATAAAATCTATGAATAGAAATCACAATAAGTATTCAAAAAATGTTTTTTCTATAATAATTACATCATAAAGTTGACACATTCATTTCCCAAGCTTTGTATTTATATAAGTACAACTGAAGATTGAAAGTTAATCTCTTTTACTTTTAAGGATGTAGCGTGACATCTATTAGAGATTTTATTACGTTTGTCTACTTAACTTAAGATGAGTAAGTAAAGCTAAAAACAGTCAGTTAAGGCAGTAATTCCACACGTCAAAAAATACATATCGTGACATAATTTTAGCAGAGATCAAAATAAAAATTTTAATCAGTTAAATTATATAAAGTCTGCGCGCTTCACCACTGATGGGGAGTGTCATGTTTCAGGATCTTCGAAATAGCAATAAAATCAGCATAGACAGCGTGCCGCTGAACCTACACCAGAATTTGACCCTCGTAACATGTGTTAACGTTTTGGCTACGCCCAAATTAATTTTTTGAATTATGACGCTGAACCTTTGTCAAAATTCCGAGAAATATTGCACCGTAAAATTGTCGCTGGATGGAAAACATCTTAAAATTGACTATTAAAAATAATATTGAATTATATTGGCTATAAATCAGACTGAAGCTAAGTAAATAAACGGGGCAGAAATTTTAGGAATATTTTTTTTAATTACCAAGATGTTTCCCTTTTTCATGCCGAAAAATTCTTCAATAAAATATTATACATCGATGTGGCTGAAAATAATTTTGTCTTTTACTGTGATTTGTTTCGATTCTCAAAATTTGAGTCAATTACCCTACTCACTAAGAATGAATCAATAATTTAGTTATCTAATTGAATTCCAACGACATTTTCAGTCATAACATAACACAATACCTCTGTAGTCTGTACACTGCTTGAAAAAGATAAGTCAGAAAACCTTGTTTTGAGACAATCGTATTCGAATATCATTCAAACCTTACTGTAAATTTAGCGTGGCTGTTGACAATAAGACAAATGAATAAACAACAATTGTCCAAAATATTTACAGCTCAAAAACCTAATCTTCTTTAGGTTGCTGAAAAAATTAGAAATAAGCTGTTTCATACGAGTTTTTTTAAAAATCTCACGATCTGCATTTATAGCTCAAACAAAATACCCAATTTATGTAAGTATTCCGACGATTTGGTTATATAGTTCATCATATTGCGAAAGTAAAAAATGACCAATTGTGTTCATAATGTGTAATGAATTTGGGTGTACTTTTTCTATTTCTGAAATTATTTGTACGAAGTTACGGTAAAAATTGACATATTACAGTATTTCTGAACTACTAGATAATATTGTAATTCAAATAAATAACAATTTTAACGGTCTTACTAAAACAAGCTTCTAATACTGAAAATTGGGTTTTTTATAATAACGATATTGATATTGGCATAATTCACCTGTATGTAATATATTAAAATACGTTTTCAACCTATTTGTCCGGTATTTCAATTCCTAGCTGTAAAGAATCTTCACCTAGCATTGGATCAGATGATTTTTTTAGCCTCAAGAATTATCACGATCCATTCCGAAATAAAAAAGATACCATAGATTAAAACCCATTATGATTGGTCCAATAATCCTGGTAGCCATTTTACGAGTTCCATCGATTATTTACAAATCAATTTGTGTGAATTATAGCAGCTGTAAGCTATGATTAGAAACAAATGTTGCGGTGTGATACGCTGAAAAGTTTTTTAAAAATGTGGTAAATAGTAGTGATATATACTTTTTTAAAGTATTATAAAAGGCAGGAACATAAAGGTCATCATATATTTTTGAAACTAAATCTATTAAAATTGTTCCATGAAAAAATAAGATTCTTTAGGTGTCGAATAAAATTCTTTCGTTAAACTTTATCAATATATGTACAATAAAATAATTATTTTTAAATGTATTTTACTATGTATTCTTTTTCAGCGATATTTACTCAAATTCCAGTCAGTATGCACCGTTGATATTCAATTTATTCAATTATGTATTTTAATTTCGGATGTGTTAAATAAAAATGTTTGCTTACTACGTATATGTTTTATACTTTATGTGTAGTAGAAGTTGTTTTATACTTTGTTTAATTAATGAATTATCATATAAATTTATAATCAAAATGCAATTACTAGGTCAAAAAAAAAATTTGTATATAAATGTACGTATTGCAAATAGTAAGCGAAATAAATGAAAACATTATGCAACTAATAAAAAATTGGAATTTGTTTTATACATATTTTTTATAAGACACACTATTTAATATAGAAACATTACAGAATATATAAAATGATAAATAAATATAAATAATGCATAAGATACAGCATGCAAATAAATAGCTGCCATTGTAAAAGCTCGTAAAGTAACAAAAGCACCCTCCGTAAAAAGCTCGCGTTGAAATGACAAACAAATGTTGAAAAGTCATTTATATATTAACGTCACTCGGAATGTCAAATTGTTGAAATAAAATTAACAGTGATACAGTATGGTTTAAGCGTGATCAATTTGGATTTTGGTTTTTGTAGAATTAGCTTTTATTTTTTATTCTAAAAAGCTGTAATAATTATACTGTGCAACTATTTAAAAAGGCGAGTATTAACCATTAAGCTGAAGATTATCCTTTACATTAATTGATTTTTCTTTTAACGCTGGGCAATGCGTCTAAATATTATTTAAATCAATAAAACTGGCTGCTCCTGTCTACAACTTTTGTAGAATATGAAATAGAGTAAGAACACACTTAAATTTTTATTATGAAGGTATTATACAAAAATAATATGTACATAAAAAAAACTGTGGTATAGTATCGAGGATTATTTCAAAATTAAATGTTATTTATTTATTTATTGTTAAAAATTAAAATTATAGTACATGGCATAACAGCTGACGTCAATTCGCCATGTACTTGACAAATATAAAGAGACAAAATATAAAATAAAACTACATAATACATAAAAATCAAGAAATAAAATAGTAAAATTAAACAAAAAGTTCACAAATATTATCACTAAAAATGTCCACTTCTCTTATTTGTTATGTTATGTTATAGTTATGTCGGGTCCTATGGCGCAGCGGTAATCGTTGTTGGCTTCTGTGCCGGATCTCACGGCTTCCCCAGTACGGACAGCAATTTTTCGATCGATTTCTGTTCGAAATTGTTTGTGATGACTAAAAATTCTCTGCCACCCCTCCGATCTTTCACACACTAGGCGAAGCAAAATTGATTAGTTAACCACTTATTTATTACTCTTTTTGGAAAAGAGATGTTGACCAACAGAGTAACAAACAGGTCTCATAGGCAAAGTTCTGTTGAGATACGACCATTAGGAGGCCATATGCTCCACATTAGAATCGGAAATGGATTTAAAAAATATGTTAGTAAATCGATAAGTATTTAGATTTTTAATTTGATTTCCTTTACGTCTGATAATAAATCCCAAAATCCTGGGATCGGTATTGAGACGATCCCAAGATTGGAATGGAAGCCTTAGTTAAAATGTACTGTTACAATGTTAATGGAAATACAATGGAGGAAGCAAAGAAATAAGTGGGAAACAGATAATTGGGAACGGGGAGTAAATAAAATCAAATTTCGCATTATATATGTATATGTATAATTATTTGGCAATATGAGCTTTCAAGATGGGATTAGTGATTATGGTCGAGCTGATTTTTGTCCCCGGTTCGTCGAATTTAATAAATGCGTATTATTCTGCCGTTGGTTGTCTTGAATACCGACATAACATAATTCAATTTTCTCACAAAAATAACATAAAGTATTATTATTGGGTCGTGTAATAGAATCTCAAAATAGTTACTCGCGTTATAGTTTTCCTTGTCGGGATACTTAACTAAAATAAGAGCTGTAGTATTTCCCCTTTATTCTCTATTTCGGTTTTTTACGACGCCTACCGATTTTGTCGAAATAAAATTGTAAAACATGCAACTTGAACACGTCCACACATTTTATGCATCCTTCTGGCTCGCAGTTGAGAATTGTAGAAGTTTTTTTTTGGATTCATTTACAAAAAATATTACGCAATAAAACTAAAAAGTTAATTTAAAAAAAACGGATGAAATAATTAATGCCCATTTACACGTTGCATGTGTTTTTTGATTGATTGGAATGTATTGATAGAAAATTTTAAAGAAACAAGCCAAATATATTTATATTCATAAATAGCGTCGGATTCGTGCTATTATATAATGCAGGGCTTCTCAAATTATGTTCCACGGAACACTGGTGTTCAGCGAAAAAAAATAGGGTTCCGCAAAAATTTGGTATGGTAATATACTTTGAAACACATTTAAACATATTCTATTTCATAATAAAAATCGAGTAAATCTCTACTGATGCTTAAAACGTCAAATATTTAAGTACAGACGAAGATTTTGAATCACTATGAGCTTTGTTTACTCATATTTTTGTAACATGTAACATGTTTTAATAGTAAGTGATTTAATAACATATCAACTGTGGAAAGGAAAAAGGACGTAAACCTCAGTTTTTACAAAACAGCTTTTTTTCGATAATAATAGTGTATCCAACTTGATACACGTTTTATCAATAGGATGTAAGCTGCAAATGCCGAATTAGTGTCTAAATTTAGTTTTTAAGTTTGAAAAAAGATGGGCTTGTAAAAATTGAAACCAAGAAAAAATATCTTTCCTAGACAATTTCTTAAATTAATATTAGATTATGTAAATTAAACATCAGTTTAGAAGTCTCCGTGCACTTCAAGGTTGTGTATACTTTATAATTTGGATATGGCTTAAAATCATCAAAACACGTTTTTTGTGCCTCCTATAAAATTTATTATGTGTAGGTTACGTCCTTTTTCCTTTCCACAGTCGATATGTATATATTTTTTAATATTTGTACAATTATGATTTACCCGATCTAAAAAATAAGCTGTACTCCAGTAACGTTTCCAAATTCACGAAGTGTACCATTGCACAGTAAGTTTGGGAAACTCTGATATAATGATTAAAAAAAGGGCGTTACTATTAGCTGTAATTTAAATAAATGTAGAGTTACTTCTTCACATTAGGCAACATAATTGCTAATTAGCTATGTTGAAAATATTTGCAGCAAATTGCACATTCAATATAATGGAACGTATCTTGAATGTCTGTATGCACAACTAATCTATTTTCTGCACAAAGAGAATTGGGTGTTATTAATTCTCGATGCATATCGCTTATTCATGAAATATTTCAAGAAAATATATATTTAAAAAAAATATCAGTGAATCCATAACATAAATCCACTCTTAGAATGTTCCATGAATTGTATTGATAATGAATTTCCATCAACGTACCCGAAAAAGTCTGAACGAATAGAATATGTATTCTAAGAAAACAAAATTTAAGTTTTTCAGTTTAAAATGAACACAGAAATATTGAAAAAATATTCATAAATTTCTTCGTAATGTGTCTCCGAGTCACGGGAAATTAATGGGGCATGTGACAGTCGCTAAACGTTTCACAGCATCTCACTAAAGACTGCTGCGACACGTTCCTTTAGTCGAATAACTCGACTACTAATTTGTTAACAAGTGTGGGAGATAGGTGGATGGATACTTCATTATCCCGCCGAGTGGAATGACACCTTGTCGACTAAGTGTAATCGGTACACTTTCATGAAAAGAAAAAAGAAAAAACAGAGTTATTCAATTTGTCAAAATGAAAAAAAAAGCAATTATTTACTACGTACGGATTGACAAGTGTCACAGATTGTTGTACAATTTTTTGTTTGTTTTTGATTAATTTAAAAATCAAGCTTTATGAATAATCATTCATTTTTTTTTCATAAGAAACTTCTTGGTGTAAGCATTACTAAGTTATCTAAAAGTCAAACTTGAAATTAAATGAATTACGGGCTTTATATGGGTATTACAATTCATCATTAAATAGGTGTTATTAATGATTTTTTACTGTGGTTCGAGATCTATATCTTATTTTTGCACCCATGTTGATTCACATCATATTCGTTCAAAGAATAACCACTAGTATTAAAATGTGTCTATATTCCGCGATAATCTTATAGCACCAATATTGTCGATATACCTTTATTTCCTCCGTTCAATATCAGTTTATAAGTTTCATAGTGATTATATTAAAAATCCGTATTCAACAAAAACTAATGAGTTAAGTTTTTGGATACGTTAGATAAACGGTGTTTCATTGTGATTTTTACAATATTTGAGTCTTCACAGTAAAAACTGTCCGCCGTTACCATTTAACACTTAGTCAAAAGTTATTGAATTGTTTTTATAAAGTATAACACGAACCCAAATATAGAATAGATTTCATTTAGGGTGTTCACTGTCAATATTTGGTGAAAAGGCATTATATTAACCCCCAGGGACGAGAGCTTTTTTCCGATAAAAAAAATATTTTTAAGCCATATTGAAGTCACGGATAACTTTCATTCCTAACAAAAATTTAAAAAAAAAAAACGCAAAATCGCTGTATAGAAACCCCGCATGACTATATGGTCATGTTCATCCTTTTATTACTGTGTAATATTGTGTACGAATAGTAGTAAGGACAAAAGTGACCGCATGGGCTCGCAAACATTCGGGGTTGAAATATAGCTAAACGTGAATTTTTTTAAAAATATTTACAATTTCACCTCTTTAGATCAACATAATTTCAACACAAATATACTAAAAAAAGAACTGTACATAATTTGATGTGTTGATAAAAAAATAGCTAACAGTTTCAAAAAGTCCATTAAAAATAACGGAAATTGAAAAAATCCCATGTGCTTTAGGTGGTCGTTTATGTCCCCGCGGCTGATGATTTACTGAAGTTTGTACTGAAGTCTGATTTCATTCATCATTCAACTGGAATAAAGTATAAAGGAATATTGTGTTTTTATTGATATAATAGATTTGTTCACAATTTCAATTTAATTTGGTAAAGGCTGGTCCCTGTACACCAAAATATCTGTTAAAACTAATTTTTCTTGAAAAGTATTTTATCAAAAAGAGCAGAAAATATTTAAACACAAGTATTATATTTTGACAGTTGGCAAAGTTAAATGTTAACAGCTCGTGTGTTCCAGAGTTGTTACAATCTTCATTCAAAATAATTACGACGATGAAAAATAATATTATAGTTTGCGCAGTCTCTAGGCCGTCGTGATGTAAAAAATCGCAATGCAAAACGCATGCCCAGGGTGCAATAAATCAACCCGGCTGACACATTTGTGTGAGATGCATCCCTTAAGCGGCCGCAAGCGTTTCGCGGTGCGCTCCCTGACACAGCAATTAATTTCCACATCTCGGAGACATTTTCTTAATCCTCGTATGACGTTTCGAAAACTATTTCAACGTCAGATTTATGTCTCACAAGCGGCAGCTGTTGGCGGAAGAACGAGATGAAAAAAATGTGGGAAAAGAGACACACAGTCTAGCGTCGTATATTAACTATGTATGTATTTTTCTTTACGAAAATATTCAATTCAAGATGACATGTGAATAAGAATAAATGGTCGTTAAATAATTTGTATTTATCGTATAAGAGATATTGAAAATAATAATTCAATCAAGCAGGCTACCAACATCAAATCAACAAAAAAAAAATACTAATTTTCTGTAATATAATACAGAAAATACATTGTATATCCGTTATAAGAACATCTTCCAAACAGTAGTCATTTCATATTTTTTAAATATTGTTAATTGGTTGTCATTGCTATATTTTGTGGGTATAACAGTTCAAGGAAATATTTAAGATTTCCAATATTCAACATTGGCTAGAACCATAATAACCCAGACTAAAATATTAGGTTGACAACAGATTTTACCGGTAAATGGATTTAGATACATTTTTTATAGTAAACTCGTCCAATCTGAACACAAAATACCCTACTCGGCTAAGTAATATATAAAAAACGATTTTCATAATATTTAGATATAAGATGAATCACAGTTTTATGACATAATATGAGCCCGTGAGAGGTGAAGTAAGCCTAATGCAATTTTAAGAAAAGAAAAAAATGTATGTGTTATAATATTGAAGTGAAATATATATAAAGTGAAGTAACCTCAGTTAATACACATTGCAATAGTGTTATCTCCGTAAAATATAAAAATGCAATCCACCATTTTTAATGCACCAAAACAATAAGTAAAGTCGTGATTGTACTTAAAAGTCCAATAAAAACGTTTTAGCATTTTAAGACGTGGCTCACTTCATCTCCTGAGGGCTCATATGTACACAGATATAGACAAGCTCAGACTTATATGTTTATTACACATGCATTTTAAATTTTTAATTAATTTAATACCTATTGAATATTAATATTCTTATACTAATTATTTCTGTTTTTTTCTGTCAACGAGTCGTTCTAATATTTGTCTATTTTAGATATCATTATTTATAATATTTATTAGTACGCTACGAGTATATACATATGATTGATTTGTAATTCCATACAATACGAAAGTCATAGTTCATTAAAAACGGGTTTTCAGCAGTGTTCCCTCTAAGCTGTGCGCGCACAAAAGTTACACCAGTTATACACACCACCATCAGAATAAACTTATTGTCATTATATAGTGTTGTTAGTTATTATCATTATTAAAAAAATACCTTTGCGCATCACCTACTAAAGGTTTAAATATCGTAATGTGGCGCACATTTTTTAAAATTTACTTTTAAAGTTGCACAGCCAATATCTTTTGCGCACATAACCATTGGACAATTAGGGGGAACATTGGTTTCAGTCGGTGTAATTTTACGACCATAGCATGAAATAAACTGTACTGAGTATACGTTATTAATTATTAACAAAACTACAACAAAAGTGTTTTATGAAGTAACGATTTTTTTTTTTTTTAATTCTACTTGAATTTCAACTAACAAGTAATATATAACTAACATTTCTGTTTTAGTATGGGCTGAAACCGGTGACTTCAGAGACAGTGCACATAGTTCCTTGACATCTGTTTCTGGTGCTTCAGGAGCGTCTGGAGCATCCGGTGCTTCATCTAGTGGCCTTGAACACGCTGGACTGTCACCTCATCAGTTGACCTATGCACCAGCGGCCAGGAGTCGACCCCGAGACCGTAAAGGTACGGACGATGGTAATGTATCCCAAAATGTCTCTAGAATACTAAGCACATTGAATATGAACGGGTTTTGCGTCGGGAATTTGAAAACTTCTCGTAGTAGTGAAATACCAATTCCGAGTACTATTATTTGAAAAAGCTACGAGTTAATTTAGTTTTTATTAGCATAATATATACTGGTTAAGTGTGCTTTGCAGATTATAAATATTAAAAAAACAAAATGTACCGTAATCCTTCAAAAGACCAGTAAAATTAAACAATAGTTTAAAGAAAACTCTGGTTTCTGAAATATCTTTTACGGCATAACAAGTCTTGCAAAAATGGAAAGATTCAAATAAAAAAAATCGTATTTTAAATTAAATTGATTCGTTAAAGTGTACGTTTTAGAACGCTTTAGAAAATTATGTTTATCAAAAATAATTCAAATAAGTTACAGTATGTTGTTTGCTTTATTAAAAAAATGTATATAAATCGAATAGTTTTCAAAACACATTTCCGCAGATATTAATTAATTTATTATGACTTTGTATTGAATAAACATGTTCTTGGGAAAGCCACTCAAATCTCATATTTATTCGTGATAAATATCAATAATCTGAGGCAATCTCTATCAAAATCTTCAAAGAGCTTTCTAATAAGTAAGAAGTTGTCTACTTTACAAACAGCTGAAGTGATTCAATGTGAGCTTTAAAGCTTCCGACTATTTTACAGAGGTGTACTCGCAAAGTAATAGAATTCCGTAACATAAATAATTGAATACAAATATCTCACTAAACCATCAACATAAGCAATAAACTTCAACTGGTCATTGTTGTATGTTATAAATCAATATCGTGACGTTCACCCAATTCGTCTCATAAATAAATATTCAAATAATATTGTATTATATCATCATGATATCACTTCATAGTGTAACTGATTGAAAACTAAGTAAGGCAATACGTATAAGCAAAAAGTAAAAACTGTGTTTCTTCATATTAAAAAAGTCTGCATCAGCTTGTGATTACGTGATTCAAAAAATGTACCGGAATAAGCAGTCATGTTAAGTCACCATTATCATGACCATGACAAACACTAAGCCAAGAAAACTGTCATATTTTTTTAGATTCATTATGTGCTTAAAATCAATAAATAATTAAAATTAAAATATTACAAACCGTATAATCACTTGGAGCGATTTTTCAAAAATAATACCATTCGAGGTCATAAAAAATATTTGTTTTTTCTAACATGATTTACTAGGAGGCTTAAAAAACATATTCAAACTATGGGCACAATAACCTCTCAAATCGTCTCTGAAAATACCTGTTCTTAAAGTTAATGCGCTGCAAAATACCAATAATGACCATCAGATTTATATGTACTGCTGACCAGCGATCAAAGAAGTGATGGAAAAGGATGGGTTTATTAGCATTGTAAAGAGTAAGACAGAGAGAATGGTCGGGGGTTGAGAAACTAGCTTCATGTTATTATAGTAGGTGTCAAAAAACACGAGCGATGTTTTAAAAAAAATATATAAATAAAAAAAATACCTCACATACTAAATGTATTGGTTAATCAACCATAATGTTATGGATTTATAAAAAAATGGATACTTTTTTATTTTAACTAAATAAATCTATCTTGCTTGCATATTTTAGTTTTCCTGACTTGTAAATTTTAGAATCACACCAGTTAGTTTTGCTTATCACTTCATCAATTATCATAATATATCAATACATTGGTATCGATATTTAGTTTATTATTGATGATAATAAAATATTTTTAATTTTTCCAGACGGCTTATTTTACAAATAGATTGATAAAATCATGTGAAATCAAATATCTCTCTCCATCGCTAATTTATTTGCTTTCTACCAAGTTAAAAAATCGTTCCTCCTGACATCAAATATTTGAGACATTTGGAGGTAATTACTAGATTGCGTATAGTCAAATTACTGACAAAATTGGTATGTAACAAAATTGACAACAACTAGGTTAGCAAATCCTCAATATATCATTGGTATCAATTCTCTATCTGGAAGCTTGCCAAAACAAGCAATTTTTAATCGGCTATTTTATTTGCTGCTTTTTCGGCTGCCTACTTATACTCAACTTTATTTTTAATACATAATATGTAATATATTTTTTTGTAATGGTTATCTATGTACCATAAAATATTGAGACTACAGGCTTTATCATAAAAACTCAATTTTTTCCTGTTTACTCAGCATTGTAAATTTATAATTGACTTACTCATGTCAGTATAGTGACGACCGAAACTATTATTCAGCTAAAACAGAAAAAAATACCAACCTTTAAAACACGAAAAAGTTCTCATTTTTGGCAAAGTAATTGTATTTATATTTAACTATTATGTTACGTCATCACTTCACACTTTTGAACCCAAAGATTTAACACAACTTATATAACAAGAATTATTGATTAGGGCTTAGAAATAAGGAAAAGGGATTCGCTCCTTGAATGTTAAATATCTATTAATTCATTACAATCGTACCGTTGAAATATTACCTTAGATTATTAAATAAATATAATACTACAGCGGTATGATTTTCATCTGAATCGATCTACTTGTGTAAATTACGTTACAGTAGTAAGTATGTCTGGCGCTAAATCGCTTTCCCGACAAATGGTCGCTTCGGAAAAGCAAAGGATTAGAGTTTGGACCGCAGACGTTCAAACTTTTAAACATCTTTAGTAACTACCGTGGAACCCGCAATTTATTTCTTTACATATTTTGTGTATTTTTATCATATTCATTTAATTGGTATTTTATCAACAGTGTTCTAAGGGAACCAGGATTTTTTTTATTCAAAGTGTAATTATAAACTATCTATACAACTGTAAATAAACTTCCCTCTCTACCCATCCGCTTTGCTGGGATAGTCGAAAAGATTAGCTTACAACTAGTCCAACAGTAGCCTTATCATTCAATCTGTATTCTTTTTGAAAAAAAAGCAGCTGGGTAATTGACTGCTAAGCAGTTGTCATCAGGGGTGGGCTGGAGCGGGCTCGGGGGGACTCGCGCGAGCCCCTTGTTAAATTTCAGCGCGGCCGGCGAGCCCCTTGTTAAGATAAGAAAATCATTCGTCTTAGCTCAAATCAGCACCTAACTGCAATTTCTGTAGATGGTTAAATTTTATTATGAAACAAGACTTAGTAGCTCCTTCATTTTTTCATGCAGCGTTGTGGGCTTCCGTGCCGGAACTCATGGGTTCGAGATAATCACTAGTCCTGTCTTAGTCTTATCATTCTATCCCTACTACTTTTTTTGGAAAAGAGAGGTTGAGCGACTAAGTAACAAACAGTTCTCGTAGAAAAAAAAGCTTTTTTTGAGATACTTTCATTGGGAGCGAAAATGGATACAAATAAATGGATAAGATTTACCGAGCCCCTTGTTAAGATATTGGCAGCCCACCGCTGGTTGTCATGGAAAAAAACTACTGCTGATATTATCTCTATTAAAGGCGGATATGGCTTAAATAACTATCTGTAACCTAGTAACATTGCAGTTGGAAACAAATTATATCGGCATTTAAATCAAACATTGGTATTAATTACATTGACAGAAAATTATAAAAATAAACTATTTAAAATTTAATCAAGACATACATAAATAAATACCGAACAATTTCTCTCATTGCAATCATTCTCAACTGATCATTTGATATATAATGATGAATTAGTAAAAACGTGTGTGTGTTTTCTTTTTAATATATTTCTTTTCCACCTAGAATTGAAATTTGAAAGTTCTCCTTAAAATGATAGAAGAGAAATATGTCAGACAAGCATTTCATTATATTATAGTAATTTATTATTATATACGAGATGAAAACTGTTATGCATGGTTTGTACATAGAGACCGCGGCTAGGTATTATATAGGATTATAAAGATATTATGATTGTGACAGGAAGGCTCAATTAGATGTTGAACATTGGTTTATAAAGCAATTTCTGGATTAACGGGTTTATTTAATAATGTTGTAAATTATTTTGTTGATAAGAGCGGAAAAAAATGTCGGAAAACATTATGGGAAAAGAGTTGATGTTATGATTATATACTTTCGATATAATTATGATTAAAATAACACTAATATTTTTTTTAATAACCTCATATTGTTTGGACTCTTGAGTTTTTTGTATCATATTCAATATTTTATAATATTCAAATAAATAAAAACAAACAAATCAAACGTATTATTCGGCGAAAACTTTGTGAAAGTTTATTTTAAATATAAAATAAAAGTTTGATAACTTTTTTACTCTACTTGCTGAATAAGAGATTGTGACACGAATCAAACCTAACTTCAAATCAGATTTGTTCATATGAGTTTTATTTGAAAAAAAATAATCTTTTTTACCGGATTCTCCGCTAGTCATTTGTTTTCTCACTCTACCTGCTATTAGCTTACTAGCCCTCTTTCAAATACCACTGTTTTTCCCATCCGTTAATTTTATACGGTAGTATCCATTGCTTTAACAAACGTTAGTGGTATCTTTAGTTTTTTTTTCCTTAAATAGTAGTTTCTTAAAGCAACTAACTGCCAAAAAACTGGTGGCGTGCACTTAAGTGTGCATAAAATCAATCCCTCAAAATAAACCAAAAGCTTCTTTGAGTTGAGGTTTACATCTTCTCCGTATGACGCCACAAATTTCTTAAAAATCGCGTATATTGTTTTATTAGTTAGAAGTTGGTGTGGCGTGGCGTAGGTCTTATAGACGGTTGGATCGACTTGCGCAACTCTTCATGTTTTTAGTCAATTAAATGAAACTTCCATAGGATTCCATAGGAATACAAAATTAAACTACTTTATGCTATTATGATGAACCGTGTTTTGTTATTGTAAAAATTTTATTAAAAAAACGGTCGAAAATCAATGGCCGCCAAAACTCCAGCTTGTTCTCTTTGAATGAAGATTATAAAGGCTTAGAACGTGTAGACAAGACATATATTGAAATAATATGAAGAGTAAATAATATGTTCTGTAACATTGGGTGTAAGAATAATAGGTAAAATCGACTTTTTCAAACAAGATTTTGTACTTTTCGTAGTCATCTATGCATTTAAAGGTATTCATTATCAACTGCAGTTTATTAGCTGATTATTAGATGATTCTGTTTCAAAATTTATCGTCCATAAGATAAAAACAAATATCTTTCTTTATTAATCCAAATAACGAAAATATAATATAATACTGCATTGATTACATATTTCTGGAAATTTTGCATCTATATTTTAGTATTCTAATTATAACATAAAATATCGATTCTAAAGGCCTTATTCTAAAAGTTAAAACAAAAATTGCTGTCTACTTAGAACTATCGATCTGTTACTAACTAACTTTTTCCATAACAGAGACAATTTACTGTCAGATTCATATACAATATTAACTGTTGTGAATTTAATTTTGCGTATAATAAATAATACTTACTAATTAATAATTCTTTTTAAGCCATAAGAATGTTTATAATACTGTTTCAGTTAAGCTTCTCAATATTGTCAATGTTATATTGGCACAATGTAAGAGTATGTATTTAAAATTAACATGACTTTCAAAAAGTTTTTCTTTGTTTTCCTAAAAGTCGTTTTAAAACTGAGCTTAAATTTGTTTGGAAATTCCTACCGTCCAATAAATAACGTTTCAAACTCAAAGAAAAGTCTATTACGTTTTTATTCAAGGAATATGGTCCTCATAAATACATCAAATTGGATGGAGACTGTCCAAGATTTAAAACACTCATTTTTGAAACAACGGTCCAAAAATTAAAGCCTTTGTCACGAGTACCTGGAGTGTGCAGCGTAGTGTACCAGGGATTCTCAACCCGTCAATCGCAACATATTTTTTAAATATCACTCAATTGCATTTATTTATATCATTTTTTTTATCCGACCAATTCATGTTTTTTAAAGTATTCTTAAAGATTTTATCATCTAATCATGATGTATTTGCTTAGGTTTGTTATACGAAGTGGTGTAGTCGGGCCAGGTCGGCGACCTGGCACCTGAAAATGAGGAAGGCACTCTGCCACCTTTTTGACTTGTAACTTAATTTTCAAGTACAATAAAATAGGGAAGAAATCAATGACCGACCTGGTACCTATTTATTTACCACTACACCGCTGGTTATACGAAAAATAACACAGAAATCCAGGTCTTTATAATAAATATTATAATTATTTACTCTAAATAAGACATATTTAACAGTTTTTATGAATATAACCCTGAATTTAATAAATTTGTTATTTCACTGATTGTGACACATGATTTTCTTCTTTATGAGCATCTTCAGACAGAATTAGTGGAATATATGTTATATTAATAAAGATACTACCGAGTCCATTGAAAATATTATGTTATTGATGATTATTGTTTTAAGATTTTACAGCAGTTCACTAGCAATAAAATGTGTTCTTATGAAAACATCACAGACATCTAGAATTTAAGCTCTAAGTATTCATTAGAAATCCAAAGGACCACAATTTTAGTATAGTATATGACTATCCTTTACAAAGCAGGGTCAGAATCTTTTGTAGTGCGAATTAATTTTATTTTACCGTGTATCTAACATAAAAACAATATATTTTTTATTTTATATTAAAATAATAATTATATATGGTATTTGAAAGCAGTTAGACACAATTATTTATTTAAGAGAAGGGGAAATTCCAGTGAGCAAAATAAGTATGAGAGAAAATTCTACGCTCTCCCGAAATAAGCAACTTTTGTCTCTGTAAATGTGTCACGGAAATTGGTAACATGTAACATTATTTTCTACCAAGAAATACGCGGTCAAGTATGCCCAAGTCTTTGAGACAAGTAACTCCGATCATTTAAAACTGTCCCGCGGTAATCCCCCGTCTGGAGAAACGAAACAAGACGAGGCGAAACCAAAGTTATGGGAGTCACCGCTTTGAAAATGTACCGGAATGCTGGAAGCAGAGGAGAAGTCAAATATATCCTCTGAAATAGCGTTGTTAATTTCTTTTTAACTATGTAACACCATTACTAATTCTGTTAACTTGTCTGAGGTGGAAATTTATCTAAATTAACCTCAATACTGCAAATACAGACATTTTGATAAATGAGAAGAGAAAATAAACATTTATTTCAGTTTCAGTGTAATCAATATACGTAGCTACAAATAAACCACAATTATAATCACTACATTTTCCTGGTAATTCTTTAAAAATTAGGCAAATATATTTACATCTTTTTATCATAGTTTTGATGATTCTTCTGAAACCTCTGCACACGATATTGAATAAAAATAATATCTTCTATCGTGCTTTCTTATTTCAACAATACATATTATGAATATAATCAGGAATATTCAATATGCAGAGAATTTGTGTACGGACGAATCTGTTAAATGTTTCAATGATTTTAAAGTTTTATCACTATGTAACGAGATATTGTATAAACTTAGAGATTATTACAATTATACAATTATCCACGCTTAGGGTATAAATTTTCCAAAAGCTAGATACATTGAAAGTATTATTGACTAGACTAGTAAAGTACGCTCAAAGTAAAGCAATTTAGATAAAATAAAATAATTTAAATATAATATTAGACTATTTTATCTTTCATATTATATCATATCAATAAAACAATGTGAGTTTATGCTTATGATTTATAAATACATGACAATTTGACACTTTCTTTGTCTAGTTTGTCGAGTAACAATCATTAAACTTAAGGCGACAAAAAATGCAGAATCCACTTTTATATATTTATATTTAATTTCATAGAATTTACGGCAAATTCAAATTTTAGCAAGTTTTAATGAAGATATCTCGGATACATTCACTCAAGGAAGAGAAAAATCCCAAATAAATATAATACACCCCCCCTAGTTTTCAGCCGCTCAAAATAGGACGACATATTTTGTCAATTTAAAACCACCAAAAATAGGAATGAAGCTAATCTATTATATATATAATATATCTGCCAAATTTTATAGTGATTAATAATTTGATAACTCTCACTTCGATGCTAAACACTAGCTTTATAAAGCAATTTACAGTTCATTATAAAAATATTTTCTCGGAAACCCATGTGAGTGGCAATATGTAGTCAGATAAAAAGTTGGCCAAGAAGGCAGGACAACTTGAAGATAGCATTGAAAAGGCGGTCGCCGTATAGTTTCTAACTTGACAGAAACTTAGCGAAGTTTAGATGAACATTGAAGCAAAGTTTCACAGCGTCTGGCTCTGATGCTTCTGTGCATTTTCTATAACTCTCTTTAGATTACGTTCGCAAAAGTAATATTTATTTTATATACTATTATCAGTGAGTCATTAATTATCTTTTATAATATTGATATTTTATAACCAATAAGTATAAAAGTAGAAAGCTTTTACCATTTTCAAATTGAATCCGTTCTTTTAAAGTTTTGTTTTTACAGTAATCACAATTTTTCTCTTCATGTTTCATGACTTCGTGCGGGTTTTAAACCGATTTATAGTATCAAAATGCATATTTATATTCTCAAAAAATACCATTAATAAACCCATAAATTGATTGTTGTGTGGTCTATCTCTACTGTTCTGAGTTTCTCCTGTTAACATCAAACAGATTATCTTTGTATTTTTATATCCATAAATTGTGGCCATTAAGTTTGTCTCGACTTCCTAATCTATTTCGACCACGTTTATCGATTTTTTCGAAACTAATTATAATGCAAGGTTATTCATAATTTATCTAAAATGCAATGTAAGAATTAATTTGGTGTGAGTGCTAACTATCATGTGCATACAAAGACTTTTGACTTAACCATTTAAAACTATTGGTGTGTTTTACATTTTATTTGAAAAAAAACTGTCATAATATAACTTATTACATATATGTAAAATAATTTCATTGTTTAGTTTTGGCATACAATTTATTATAATATTATGTAACAAAAACAATATATTCTTTCCTATTTTCAATAAATTATACATTTGAACTGTCTTATAATACAACGTTATATATTTTTTCTTACGCTAGTCGTTATTATATATAAGACTATTTGAAACTATTTTTTGCAAACCCGGCACTTTCCAAACATGTTAAAACATAAACCATGAATGTAATTTAGTAGATAAATATTTTAAGAAATCAGTCTTAAACATGGCTTGATATCATACAAAATATCATTCCAAAGTAATGTGGAACTAAAAATCTTTTAAAATGTACATTGTTTTTTCAAAATGTAATACAAGTTTCATTTTTTTACCATTTTGAAATGAGCGGTATTTGCAAATAATACTCTCATTTATTAGTTATCATTCATCCGTTTACTTTGCAACAGCAAGTGTAATGTCAGGAAAGTAAAGTCTATGTTAAGATTTTGATAGGAAAGTAGCTATTTATTAAATTAATTAATTATTTTAAGTTAACCCTCCAAGGACGAGCGTGACCATATGGTCACAGTAAACACTGTTGTCTATTGATCCCACTATTCATCCTTTTTCTACCTGAATATCGTTGCTTTCACTCATATTTGGTCAAGAAAAGCACAGACTTGAGTAAGTCATCAGCCGCGGGGACAGAAACGGCCACCAAAAGCACATTTTTTTGCGAGTCTTTTTGAAACTGTTAGTTATTTTTTTACAAAAACATCAAATTATTTACAGTTCTTTTGCTAATATATTTATATTAAAATTATGTTGATATTTGTATTAAAGAGGCCAAATTGTAAATATTTTTAAAAAATCACGTTTAGCTATATTTCAACCCCGAATGTTTGCGTGTCCATACGGTCACGCTCGTCCTTACTACTGTTCGTACACAATATTACACGGTAATAAAAGGATGAGCATGGCCATATAGTCATGCGGGGTTTCTATACAACGACTTGGCGTTTTTTTTTTCTTCAATTGTTAGGAATAAAAGTTATCCGTGACTTCAATATGGTTTAAGAAATATTTTTTTTATCAAAAAAAGCTCTCGTCTCTGGAGGGTTAATTATTATTGCCCAATAGAAACATAATATATTCATAAAAACTCTTGCTTGCTTATGCTTAATAATTAATTAATATAATGCTGCTTACATTCAATTTGTATACTCTCATTTATTTTGTATGTATATTTATCATTTATTTTATTCACTGTGCTCGACGGAACAAAATATTCAAAAGGAACAGCTACTGTTCGATGTTCAAAGGATGAAAATGGCGCGCTCTGATAATGGACGACTCAATTGACATTTAGTCCCCATTCCCTCTGTTCCTCTTTCTCTCTCGCTGTTACGACAATCGCTGCTCAGTTGAGCCGCATGTAAATACGCCGAAGCCAACCAATTTTCAATAAGGCCAATCTCTGGCGCGGCAATAAATAAACCCATTAGTTGTCCGCGCGAGCGGGAATTTCCACCAACCGCGCGCGCTTTTTCCGCCATTTCTTTTCGGCGTAGACATTCGGAGTAGCTACCGTTCAGAATAACCGTGAGTATTTTTTATTTATTTATGATATCATTGGACGCTGTGAGCTCAATCGTTTATTGAATAGCTGTTTATATATTGTCAGATTTTAAATGGAGAACGCTTCAATAAAAAATAAAAAATTACCTATACATATATATTATTATATTGTATGTAAGTAAATTCATAATGTCGACATTTTGGAAAGGGGACGGACTACTGTAACAGAACATTAAAAATAGAACATAGAATATATTTTCAAATCATTTAAGAGATAATAAAAAACAACAGCACAGCATTAAGGACAAAATAATGACTTTTTCAAATACTGTTCTAAGCATAAAATTTTAATTTCAGTTCTAAACGCGCTTCTTTTAAAATAATTATACTGTTATATAGCTTAGAATAAAAGCATATAGCCACTATATATCTTCATTGCCGTGACTGCTTTCAGGCGAACACATACTTACTTAATTCCTTTTTCTTTTATTTGTTTCTAATTGAGTGTTGTTAATAGTATACATAGTAGTATAATAGCTTTATGAGTTTGTGTGACTAATTGATCGAAACAGTTCTTTTGCAATAAAGTTATAAATTATTCGGTTTTCGTTGTATTTTAACCTACTTTGAAATTACTTTGTAACCTGAAACAAAAGGCTGATGAAAGCGGAATACTCATACATTCTATAAAAACATGTATAAAAACATTTATAGATATTGTATAATTAAATTTATAGATATTATATAATAAAATAATATTTGCCAATATTATTGCCAATGCGTCAAATATTTTAAAGTTGGAAAGGCCATACTCGATGAGAATTTATTGTAAGTCACTCGAGATCAACTCGAGTTCAAACATTAAGTTGGAAACCCAACCCTAATCTTATTAATTAAAAGTGGAATAAGTACAAGAGTGTTTTATTTTTTGGATGTATAAAAAAATTTGAAATTATTAGCGTTAGTTATCAAGAAGAAAAGACTATTTCTGTTGAATCATTTTTTTGTTAAAAAAAATATTTTGAAACAGGTCGATTACATGTCTCATTGTCTCAAGCGCTCTCCCTAAATTTGTATGAAGAAATCGAACGTTTATTTTGTTATCATGGAGTCATAACAGATACCTGAAGAACTCGGTTTTCCTTGCGATAATTTTTGAAAGGTGTGCGTTGTGATAAGTCTTTGAACATGGCCGCGCTAGCCGCTCGTAAACCATCAATCACGCAAAGGTGACACCTTTGCGATTGCGCCCTTTGCCGACGATACTTACAACAATGAATACACATTAAACACATGTCGCAGCAGGTCCGCAGCACGGTATCGTAAAGCCTCCCATTTTCAGGTAGTACTTACTGCCCACCACTTCCAAGCGTGCAACGTGCACAAAACTCACGAGTGGTTAAAATAAAATAAAAAATAGTCACAGTTGAAAAATCCAACCGAAATAGCTTAAACATATTGTAGAAAATTCGTATGCTTAAATACATTAATAAGCCGTTTCAATACCGCCCAAATAAATCATTACTGTACGTCTTATGTGGACGAAATCAAAGCGAACACAAAGCGAAATGATCTTCGTTGCTATAGTAACTACGTGACAAAACTCACGCCGCGATCAGTTTGTTTGATTCGCTTTAAGCCGTGCTCTATTCGCGTTCGCTGTGAATTCGCCCAGCAAGACGTACCGTTAGTATTTTGCAGATAGCAGGGAAATAATTTTGCCTAATATATGTACACTCGAAATCGATATTTTAAAAATCTGTATTAACTCAGTATAGATGGCATTACACATATATTCCATTGGTATTTGATTTTTATAATTTCTTCGACATCAAGCGGTAAAATTGTAAATAATGGTTGTCCAAATAATTGATAACTATACTGAAATACTGTTTTTTTCGCTTTATCTTATTACATTAGTGGTATTTCACAACAGTGCCACCTGTCAACATTTTTTAAATACTTACAGTCACACACATCTTAGTCGCGCACCGTGAATAGTAAACAAACACATTCGGTATGATTCAAATTTTGATAATCAGTATAGGCACTATTGTCTATTATATGCCCCGAGGTCTTTTTATTTTTCTACGAAATATATTTGTTAGCAAAGATAAACATTTCAATTATTCTTAAAATTACATTATTTACAATTAACAATTTATTTTTCACGCCAGTAAACTTTCTGACTACTTAAAAATGCAAAAAAATCCCCCCCGTTGAGGTCAACGGGCTTACAGCTAGTTGTCTATTATACTATAACTTATAATTATTAAACATTCGATACCATTTTAAGCCTGTTATATTACTCTTTAAATAAATGGAAAAAACAAATAAATATAATGAAAGGTTGAATTCTATAGGAGCCATTCTCTTTTTGCAGTACGTCTTCATATCGAGGGAAAGCATTCGCCTTATCTTCGCATGTCAGATGTGTATTATTTTTCTTTGCACGTTGATAAAGAAAATCACCAGACTTCTCTCTGCAAAAAATGTGACCAAGTTCTATTCCAGGAAACATTCGTCGTACGTCCAATACAACTTCATCTGAAAAAAATAAAACTTATTTTTTTAATGCAAAATATTTAATTTCACATTCGACACTGCCCGGCACGATAAAATATCGATTAAATGTTTATTAATATATATTTTTATATAATAAATTCCGAAGATTTTATCAGTGCGTCATAGAAACATTGAGCGTATTTAAAAATAAAAACAAATATTTCAATTTTCTTTGAGATAATAAAGATAACTATTATTGTTTATCATATCCGCGATTGAATGGAAAATACTGGGCTTATTAATTTTATACGTAAGTGACTGTATGATTTTGTCTGAAAACAATATGATCCTTAGTTATACCTCGATCACAAAGGAATTTCAGAATAAATAACATCTTACAACAAACCTTCAGGGTTATTTGCATAAGGATTTAGACTAGGCGCGACCCGAATACTACAAGGTTCTATGTGAAAAACTTTGATGAAACAAAAATAACAATGTATACCAATAATGGTACGTGGAAGAGTGCCGCATTGTTACTTCTGTTTCAGCAAAAAAATTCACATAGAACCTTGTAGTACTCGGGTCGCGTAGGGTTACCTCTTGCCAACTTGGGTTTACCAATAATTAAAGTTGCTGTCTCGAATATTTGGTATGTTATGTTATGTAGTTTATTTGTGAAATTACATACATTTCGGTATTTTGTCAAGGAATTGTCTCCGAAAAAAGTTGGTAACACTAATTTAAACACTTATTTAGGACGGTCTTGAACAGCGGTTGGCAAATTTTAGAATCTCACGGAGCTCTAAAAACATAATTTAAAATCCTTCGTACCACTTTCAAGATTTTCTTAAAGTGAAGAAAAAGAGTATCAGAGAACAAAAAATGCACCTAATTCATAAAATAAAACCATTGATTTTAACTAAAATATTATTAAAGCTGAAATACAAAGTTTTTTTTAAATAAAAGTCAAACTACACAGATTGTAAAAAAATAAAAATTGATGATGGTTCCATATTTCTCTACGGACCACCGAAATTCTCTCGCGCACTTTGCTGACCGCTGGTCCGGAATACGGAACACGTCACGGCGAACGTGATGATTTTTGTATAAGCTTTTGACGGTTGGTATTTTTACTATTCTCTCAACTCTTAGTGCATGACATATACTTACTGTATTAAAGCAATATTATGTGAAAGTTAATTATTATTTTCTACGTATAGTATTTTTTTTTTATTTTGCATGTGTGTCTAAAAATAGTACTCTTTGATCAATGTGGTCCAAAAAACTGTTATACAATATATTTATACAAAATCATAGAAAATATGTTTTATTTTTATAAATATACAACGCCGACCCACCAAGAATTGACGACTCAACACATTTGAAATAACTTTATATATATATACGTAGATTTTTTAAAATTTAAAATAGTACACGTTTATAAAGTGTGAAACTCTCTTTTGTTATTTTTTTTTTAATTTAAATAAAAAATTAAGTGATTTGATTCATTGAAGAAACTCATAAAAACAAGCCGAGTCTAATAATTAGTCTGCCACTTACAGATTCAGTTCGTACATTTCACTTTAACAAATTACTTGTAAGCGAAACATTAATTAATCTCAAGTCAATAAACTAATTAATCTTTGGAATGTTTTTTTTGAATTCAGCTAGACATAAATTATTATTTTCAACAGTAGCAAATAAAAAACCTGATAGTGTTGGCATAATAATTGTTGTAAATTACTCCATATCTCTGTACCCAATCTTTTATATGATTGATTGTATACTATGTGAATCATATCACTTTGAATATAAAAGAGATAACGCATTTATTTGATCATGCGATTTTTTTTACTAAACAATGAAGTTTTAAAATGTTCGAACCTTGGAACCAAAGTACGCCTCAGTATTTTATAAATAACATTGACAGTAAAATGTGAGTATTCTAATAATACATAGCCCAATGATAATTGTTTCTTCTTGTTATCGCTCGTCACTTTCTTATTTATTTATTTTTGGGCAAGAAAACGCCCACATTATTAACAATTTAATATAGTTACATAATTTTATTAGTAATCATACTGATTAACGTTATACATATACTGTCATATTATAAAAGATGCCCTTGACCAGGAATAGCCAACCCGCGGCCCAATTAAAGACTTTTTGCGTTACGTTCTGCATCTTAAGTTTTATCAGAACTCGTGCCACATTTTGTTATCAAATTATTATTTTTGTATTAAAAATGAACTTCCACAAAGTTACCGCTGAGTCCATCGAAAATATTTTTCTACCCATGTCCGCTCACAATGTGGAGCATATGGCTTTCTGATGGAGGTATCTTAACAGTATTTTTTTCTACAATAACTGTTTGTTAGTTACTCAGTCGTCAGTCAATCTCTCTTTTTTAGCGAGAATATTGGGGATAGAAGAGTAAGGCTAGGACAGAACTATAGGTTAACTATTCGCTATTGCTACGCCCCGTAATTGAAGGATCAAAAAAGTGGGTGGGATTTTTTTAGACATCTCAAACACTCATGCTTTCGAACAGAAAATCGATAAAAATGCTATCGATTCGATGACTCGAACACGCGAAGTCTGCCACGGAAGTCAACGACGTTAACCGCTGCGGAAGGACTCGACAAAATATTAATATTTCTTATTTTTAAAATATGTACATTTAAAACTTGGTGACCAGACGAAAATCTTTGAAGGGCCGTAGTTTAGTGACCGCTTAACTACGTAAACAAAATGTATCAATAGCAAACCCAAGTCGATACACTTTGCACCGCAAAAGTCTGCGTGTACTTAGAGTCCAGTTTAATCGTATTTAAAAATACATAATTTATAAAAAGAAAACTAAAGGATTATAATACATAATATATTATACCTGTGTTTATCAACCGGTCCGGCGATATTAAAAGCATAAATTATCTTCTAAATCTTATTTATCATCATACTTCAATATTTTGATACAACTGTATATCTAGATATGAACATTAAACTTTACTTTCGTTACAGTGATCGATAAACTATATACGTATTTATCATTAATTCATGACGTCAAGAAATCAACCAATAGCTTTATTATACATTCCATGTCATTGAGAATTGAAATACCAGACGAATATATATATAAATCGGTATTTCATATTAAATACAGGTATTTAAAATACTAATACCGGTATTTTTTTTTTTTAAAAAAAAAGCAGAAAAATACGACCAATTAAATTTAAGTATTAAATCAAAATTGGTATTTCGATATTTAGAAAATATCTGATAATCATAAATGCGTAACTTTCATAAATAACTTAAAGCTTTTTTTTTAAATAATACTACATTAATTGAAGGCTTATTTATTCTGAAACCTTTCAATATTGATACTATTTTAGCAAATTCAAAATAATTTAATTCATCGTTTCATTCATTCAAATATGTGATTGTTTATATACATCCAAAATTCAATTTTGGCTTATTTTCAATAACGAAATTTTCATTTTCACAACCGGTATTTTGGTATTTAAAAAACGCCATGTATGCCGGTATCCCGATTTCGAATTACGAGGTAACGAACCTTTTAAATCCACTATGGTCAACACATGATTCTTGCAAGATTCTCTGTTCCTCAACAATCTTCTTGCTTCCTCACATGTCATCCCAGCGTTCTATAACTCCACTGAGTACATCCTCTGGGTCATCTGTGGCCTTTCACGACGGCGAGATCCACCCGATTGGTAAAAGAGACAGGCAGAATTTAGACTTTTTTGAGGCATCCGCAGTACGTGTCAAAGCCAAGTCCATCGTCGCTTCTTCACTTCGAACGTGGTAAAGGGTTGTTTAGTCCGTTCTCTTATATCCGTGTTCCTGACAAAGTCAAACCACTACATTCTTAGTTTTCGCTGCAGGCATCTGTTATCAAAGCACAATATACTATTAGTATAATAGGCATTCAAATAAATGTCTGATATTGTTGTTACTTATAATTAATAAAAACTCGTAATAACTAGTAAAAAAATACATATCAAAAAGCAACTAGACTTAAGGTTGTCTATTTTGATCGATTTACCAGTCTTAAGCCTGCAGATTCCTATCGATTATATTAATAATTAATTTTAATTTAAAAACAATATTGATAAAAATACGCCAAAATAACGTAAGTTTATCGATAGCATCTTATCAGATTTTTATGTATTTAATGATAAGAATGATGACCTCGTCATAGTATACAAAAATTTGGGCAAAGTGAACTCTGAACGTACATCTTATTAAATTGAAGAAAAACATTACACTTATTTAATAAATATTTACTTTTTGATAAACAAAAGTGGGGAAAAATCAATAAATCTATTTTTGTTAATTAATCTTTTCATAATATATGATTATCTTTTATTATAAAAAAAATATCGCTCAATTTTTGCGGAGTCATCTGTACTTATATAACATGATACTAATAGTATAGTTATATTTGTTATCAAAACCCGCGAAATTTACTTTGCTGTAACGTTGAGTTTGCTTATTTTGATTGTGCAAAGTTTTATCGTTTTATTGGTTAAGTGGGGGTGCGTAGATATAAAAATCAGTAGCACAATGACCAATAAAAATATTCCCCTCTTATCAAATTTTTGAAATGTAGGTGGTTACTTAGCGAAGCATCTACCTTCCAGTTTATAAAATTGATGCATAAATAAACAAATTTAAATACGTAATTATATTTATATTGAGTTCATTATTCAACTGCTAACAAAATTTTTGTTAAATAAATTTTCTCTAATGGCGGGATCTTTTTTCGTTTAAAAAAAATAGTATAAACCCGCATAGAATAAATTAACAATAAATTATTTAGAATAACTAAATTTTCACTTAGTCATATTACATAATATGTTTAAAGTATCAGAAATACGTATTATTTCTCGATAATTGACCAAAAGTGAGAGAAAAAAGCCACCCAAATGTGTTTTTATGTTTTTCGTTTTTAGGAATAAAAATATCCAGTGATACATTGTATTGTTTCTAAAATATGCAACATAATTTTCATATTTAAGTTTATGAAAATTTGAATGCTCTATATTTCTCATTTTTTTTTTTTTTTTTAAATAGTACATTCGAAAGGGATAACTAAATCTTAACATTCCAATTTTCAAGTTATTTTTTGCTCTGTCATTTCAGGAATAAATTTTTACGAAAATATGTATGTATTCATTGATGTTAATTGATTTATATTTCTAGTATTTAAATACTTTTTAAAAACCGATTATTTATTAATACCAGTATATAAATCGTGATGGAAAATATTTGAGTATTTTTTTACATCTTAAGATTTCATTCGTAAAATTCCGATAATTTTGGATCTTAAAATTCGTTTGCAGTAAGTCATCCAATTTATTGCTAATATTTATTAGGCGAATTTTATAATAAAATGTACTTTATTATTTCTGCACAGTACTTGTTATTCAATAGTTGATGACATTAAATGAAAAGACTTAATTTTTAATTAACTTAAAAGTCGCAAAATTGCTCGATTCAATTCGATTAACCTTTAAAATGAAATTGTCTTTATTACAGGCAGTCGGAGTTTGAATTCAGAACCGACGATAAAGACAGAATCCTCAACGCCGGGCCTAGGAAACGATGAACCCCTCGCCGATGGCGAGAAGAACGACAAGAAAAACAAGCGGCAAAGGCGACAACGGACGCACTTCACGTCGCAGCAGCTGCAAGAGCTAGAAGCCACCTTTGCCAGAAATCGGTATCCCGACATGTCGACCAGAGAAGAGATCGCAATGTGGACGAACCTTACGGAAGCGAGAGTTAGGGTAAGAGAAAAGACATTTATGTTTCATATCACCAGACATTTTTATGATTTAGGTATACTAAAAGGTGTGGTCATTGGTTAGAGAAAATTGTAGCAAAAATAGAAGAGCTCCAAAGCATTGCAAAATTATAAAATTCATCTGGGACTTGAAAACTTTATATCTATCGCGTTAACCTTTTGTTATAATGTATACAAATATAGCCCACAGGGGCGAAAAGTCTTAATCATAGTCATTCAAATAGTCATGAATCTTAGTCATCTATTAATTATATTAAAAGTCTTAATCTTAGCCATCTTAGTCGTTCAAATCAAAGTCAAAATATTTACTTATTTTATCCGTTAAACTCCTTCGTGTTTTTTTTTATAAAAAATACAACATATTTGCACAAGTTAATAATGCAACATGACAATACTATATTCTTTATAGAATCTGAACTGAATTTAAGGCATTTTACGTATTCCCTCTATGACGTCAATATATTTTCCTTGCCTTGATTATAAATATATCTCATTGGTAGGTTTTATTAGTACATCTATGTACATTGTCGTTTTTCACCAGTCATATTCCTAATGTGAAATTGAAATAATTATTTTGAGACACTCGTAAAAATAAACATTCTAAATTTAATTAACTGCCATGGTGTATTGAACTCAAGCAACGCGTAATAACTGAAAAAGAAACTTTTTTTTTTGAAAACATTCCGAGTTCATTGCTTTTAGTTTTTGTATACATTTTAAAGTTTGAGGGTCTTAAAGTTAATGCGGGGCGTAATCCCCCGGTTCTCAGAGTATTAAGCCAAGGCGAACGCTAACAAAACAAAACTGCGAGCGCCGTCTGTCTACAAAAATATTTGTTGATTTTGTAAATCTGAAAATGAAATCATTTTTTCTGAAGACCATAAAACACTTTCAGCACAATTCGCGAGGCGCTGAAAATCAAATTTATGTCCGGTCAATATTATTGTTGGACGCGGAGCAAATTTTGGATATTTTCAGATCATTATCAATTTATATTCGTATACTGTGTTCGAAATTATGGTAGTCATATGTTTTTGATATCGAATTTACTTATTCATTTCAATACATTTTTGATTAAAAAAAAAACTTTAAAATTTCAGTAAAATAAGATTGTTTCATCTCAAAAATCACACTCAAATCCCTATCTTCGTTGACAAGAAACATAAGACACCTGGTGCACTTCTCTTAAAATACTATTCAAATACTCCTAGAAAAATACAGTTGAATATCTGAATTACTGGGTTCTAGGTCGAGTAATCAACATCGTTAGTTGTACAGTGCGAGCAGATCTTTTCAATCGATTTCTGTTCGATGACAATGAATGTCTGTGATTTCTAAAATTCATTCCCACTACCTATTAGATTCTACACATGGGGCGTAACGAGAGCGATTAGCTAGCCTCTAGTTAATAAAAATACAATATTCCTTTGTACTTTACAATGCTCGCAATGAGCGAAACCGGTCCTGACCTATTAAATAAAGTAGAATGAGGTGCAAAGGAATATTGTGTTTTTATTAATATAATGCCTGTCCACCAAGTATTGACAGTGAACACCCTAGAAGTAGCCACTAGTTATTCTCTAGCCATATGGTCCTTTTTATTCTCTCTTCGAAAAACAAAGGTTGAGCGGCTGAGTAACATGTAGTACACGCATAATTTTGATTAACTTCATTAAAAGTGGACATGGCTTGAAATACATATTTATGTGTTACAAATGAATTTGTTATTTAGCAAAAAAGCCATTTGAAGCTATGAAAAATATGATTTAAATACAAAAACACGCTGGATGCATAACCTATTGCTATTTTTATGTGGAAAACCATCTCTTCAAAACCATTGTTTCAGTTTTTATTTGCAATTTGATATTCATTTGCACGTACTAGTTGCCAGTAGTTCGTCTTTTGAATGAGTTCAAGTTCATCCGTGCACTTGAACGCCTGAAGATGCCGAAAGGCAAAACCCGGGTCGTTAGTGACAAAATCTGTGTGAATTTACATAATTTGAACGATTCAAAAATTGAGGAAAATGGTGTTTAAATAAACAAAATAATATGATGCTTCGAGATATAATGCAACACCGAATGATTTTTTCTTCGTCAACTCGGTGGTTAATTAAACGTCACACTATGATCCAATAATTTATGAAATATTCGAATATACGAATATCAAAAAAGAGCCGAAGATATTCGAATAATCGATATGAACCCCTAGTAATGATTGGACTCTGGATGTTATTTAATACACACTATTGTCAGCTTACGATGCTTTTATTTCTGGAGAAAACGTATTAAGTCATCGTATTTTAAAAGATTACAAAACCTTGCCCACGCGAATGCTTCACTTTATTTAAATTGCGATCTAGTATATAATTTATAGAGCAGTGTATATATTTTTTTCATCATCGACTTAAATTAATGTTGAAATTACGGCTCGATTACCGATTGTCAAAACAGTGTTCAACATACTGTGCCAAAAAATAAAAAAATAACAATATTAATGTATATGTAAGTGTAAAATTATTTTTTAGTATATTAACTTACTGTATTTGCTTCATTTCGAATGTAATTAAAATGATTCTGAATATATGTAGGATTGCTTCGCTTGTATATTCCATAATAATATAATCTCTTTAATGTCATTGAACGTTAATTGTTTCTGAAAAATATTTTACATCGTCACTACTTTTAAGTTTGAAAAAGATGACCTTACAAAAAATTAAAACCAAGAAAAAACACTGAAATAAAAGTTTTTCCGAGACAATTTCTTTAATTAATATTAGGTTGTGTCAATTAAACACCAGTTTAGAAGCATCTTTGCACTTCAAGGTTGTGTATAATTCATAATTTGCATATGTCACAAAATCATCAAAACACGTTTTTAGCGCCTCCTGTAAAATTTGATATGTGTGTGTTATGTCCTTTTTCCTTTCCACAGTCGATATATATTAAGCCAAAATAGGGTGGCTAGACTTCCAAATGAGTCACATCAATTAAAACCTTACAAAAGTCAACTGATAGATTTACCATTATCAACAATTTTTTGTTGCATATTTTCATTCAGTCCAGTTTCATTTAAGTTGGTTTTCAAAAGCGCACGACTCAAATAAGTGTCGGTTTATTTCTCAAAATCCTTCTTGTAGTCATACGCACCATTATACCGTAACATTTGACGGTAAATACGCACAGATACCCACTTATTAACGGCCGTCAAAAGTTGATTGCAAACAATATCACCAAAACAATGACTTTTGTTTCACTTCCGACTTCATAACCTCAAACCAAACCATTCGGCATCATCGCCCGAACTCATCGCCCGCGCTGCGAGGTTAATCCCCTCGTGATTAAGACTATAAATCTGCACGGGATTAAGCGGCGACTGCACGGCTGCATATTAATGCATCCGACGGGCGGCCGGTGGCGCTAGTGCGTCCCTGCACAATGTGACGGATCAACGGAAATATTTTGACAATGTCCTTGTGAACGCACGAACGGGTCACTTGGGACGTTAATATGGATTTTAAAACTAGATGGGTGTGATTTTGAATCTCGCATCAGATTTTTTGCACCTATTAAGCTGACATTTCAGGAGATCTAATAACACTACCTTTCGACACGATATGATGATTTTTTTTACAGAATTTAAACTAAAATTTGCTGAATAATTGTACACATGTATTTCAAAACCTATTTGTCGTGTTCTATGACGAAAGGGTTAGTGTTGTTGGCTTCCGTACCAGATCTCACGGGTTCGGGTCCCAGTATTAACAGCTTTGTTTTGGTCGAATTATCGAAGGAGCCCATATGCTTCACATTGGGAGCGGACATAGATTTTTAAAAAATCAAAACATTTAAATATACCCCCTCTCTAGACTGACAATGTAATCACCAAAAATAATGTGCTTTCATAAAACCACTCAACATTGTAATGCTTGGACATATAACATAATACGAGCTAAATTGAGCTTTACGACGTTGTAAAATTTGAATCGATCAATTTATGTACATTTACTCAAGTTTTGTCACTAACGACCCGGGTTTCGCCGTTCGTCATCTTCAGGCGTTCAAGCGCACGGATGAACTTGAACTGACGTTTTAAAATATTACCCCTTTTCAACACTTCCAATATCAAATCAATCAAACTTTCGCATGGTTTTTAAATTCCTTAGAGTGCACAACGTTCCACTCACCACCACCTGCTAGGGTTTTACACTCTTCCTACAGGATGTGTTCGGCAGCGTTCCACGTTATTCATGTTCAAATTTTTGCCAAGAGTATCCCGGGGAGTAAGTCTTCAAGAACTGTCTTGAAGATGCAGAATTCAGAAAAAGACTGATGCAGAATTCTTAATGTTTACGGAAATTAAATTATATTTACGAAGTCAGAATCAAATAAAAATATTATCGAATACTACACCACTTTCATTTTAAAGTAGAAACAGTTAGTCGCCTATTATTATTACGATTTGGATTAAATTTTCAGTCAAGTTAGCAAAGGGTTGCGTAATTTATTCTAATAAGTGATGACTCTCTTTACATACATGTTTACTTTCTTACTGTCGAAACGGGGTATGATCTCTTACGGATCCGATAATGCTGCAGAAACTGCTTTTTTCACCGTAGCCATTGTATTCAATATCCATAAAAACGAATACACTAATAAATAGTTGGAATACGAATTATATCTTAGAGAAAAGTACAAAAGTATTGATAAACGTCAAACGATTATTCCATTCTGGCAACAAAAATACAAAATGACAGGCAATATTGAATCGCAGCGAAGTGATTATAGCGCGATCCAAATTTAAAATTGACATCTTCATAATACTCACCTTTTTTCAATTTTCTTAAACACATATATGCCATAAATGCAAAATCGTAACATTCGTTTGATTAAAATGGCCGCTTAAACTTGGATATCGTAAAATGGCTCGCTTTTGGAAAGCTATCAAAAAGCCTACCGTAAAAAATGCGCTGGCATGGCGGAAAAAATACGTAAAACACCGAATATACGTTCATTATTATCTATGAGCGATATGTGTACTTTTTTTAACGTTTCGGTAATATTTCAGCGCGCTCACCGCGGCCTCTAGCGCCAAAAGCAAACATTATTTCTACAGGAAGCTTTTAACACACAGTCTCTACAAAAGTATTTTGAAAATACTTTTAAAAGAAAACAAAAAAAAAAAATCGAACATTAATATAACCATGTGTCTTAAAATACTTTTAACTCTTTATTACACGATTTAAAAATAACACGGTCCCCTTATTTACATCCTAACACATTAGACGCGTTCAAAAATTTCTTGCGATGGAAGCAATGTATGTCCAGTCGCTCATATATAATCAAATAACGATAAATGGTATATTTTTTTCCTCATTAAAATACATATTATAAATAAATTTTGTATTATTTACTTATTATGTCTTAATTTTAACTGTTTTTATACAGTTTTCTAAAACACAATGTTCTTCTTTTTTCAATTAACACGGTTTTGTAAATTTAGGGAAACACATCAATTTATCATTAGTTTTTGTAAAACATATAAACCGTATAAAAAAGCTATTAATTTGTGTAAACTGTTCATTTCTATCGATCAATTATTAGTAATATTCATTGCCAGTGGCGGATTAAAAACTTTGGAGGCCCTGCTTTTCGAATAACATAAAAGTGCTACAAACTTCTTCGTAGAGTAATAATGAATATTGAAAACTGAAATTAAAATGTAATGGTTTATATAATATATGCTATCTTTGAGGCCCCCAAGATTTGGAGGCCCCAAGCGCGCGCTTCTTGTGCTTATGGTATAATCCGCCACTAACCATTGCGTGTATCATTGTATTATACAATAAAAGGCAGTTTTAACCACACCATGTTAATGACGATAGTAAAATTAGCTTTCAAATTGTGCATTGTTTAAGTGTCTACAATGAGCGTAACAAAGATGCAATTTAGTTGCTCATACGGAATGTGAAATTATCTCTACTTTGAAATGGAATCACACACAGATAAACTTTATTGTCAACGTAAATAATACGATAAATACATTGAAAAAGAAATAAATGACTTAATTAAATCCCATGGCTATAAGTAAGTTAATGCATACATATCTCATATCTATATGAAAGCTAGTTGTTTGCTGTACATTGAATCCTTTTAAAATACTCGTGGATAAAACTTCTTGTACAAATGGGTAACAAAACAGAACCGACAGTATTAAAAATATGCATCGAAAAGCACAGCTGAAAAATCAATACATAATTTATTAATTTGATAAGAAAAATCGAATTGTTTCATGTCTTAACTTGTGGAATCAGCTGTTGAAATTGTAGATGATTTTAATAAGCACAAATTTCCTCTACCAGGAATTAATATTAACACAAAATAAAAATTCTTTCGACTCTCCGGGTTTTGTCTTTTTTGATATTATGACTTTTACAAAACAGGATTTGTTTTATGAGAATTGGATTTGTTGTATGTAGTTACGTCGGACAACCTTTTTTTTTTTTTTTAGAAAGAAATAAAATAAATAAATGGCTTGAAAAAAGTGAATAATTAGGTGATCACTTTCTCAACCCGGTTTTATACATATCAGATTATAGGTGTGTTGTAATGAGGATGAGTAAAAATCATAACAAACATAAATTCTGTAAATTAAATATCAACGTACAAGAGTGTCCATTCAGAGATTTGAAGCCAAGTCTAAAACGGATTGGTCACTTAGTATCTTTTATTGACAAGGTACATTTGTTTGCTTCTATTTTGAAATATAATCATTGATATGTTAATTGAATATTTTATTTAAAGAACTTTCGATACTACTCTAGGTGCAACGCTGCATTTTGCAGAGTGCATATTTTTGCTGAATTTTCCCACCGCCCGGGCGGGAAATGTGCGGAAAAACCTGTTCGTGTTAATTCTGGCAAACATTTTTGCAAGGCTTTGCCGATGATTGATATACATTGCTTCCGTTTCGTCACCTGCCCGGTCGAAACGCCGGCCTATCATTTGGCACGTATATGCCATGTACTTGCACACGTGCACACGGTATCTGCGCAGAATGCAATAAAGTTAGATAAAATAAATCGCATTGTGTTGCAGTCGGAATTGTGACAAAAAAAAACAAAATTAAATGAATATACTTAACGATTTTTTTTAAACACTCTTCTTCCAATTAGAATCAAATGATTGTCTAAATGTAATCTCAAAATTAACTGTGATATTTATCTTTCTTAAAACAGGCATGGATAGAAGGAAGGTTATATAAAAAGGACAAGTAGTAAGTCAATCAGGGAAGAGGAGGACCTACAAAAACTAAAAACTTCCATGCAATACTGTTGGTAAAAAATATTATCACTAAACAATATCAATTGCTGGTTCTGTAGCAGTGTTCAACTCTCTTAAATGTACGTCCCATTTGGTTGCCATGTCTTCCGAGTTCTAAATCTCCGTACAGATAATTTTATAAATTTATGTTCAGAGTCGTGATTATCTGTGTTGCTTATAGTCAACCCAACTGTACGATTCAATCCAAAACCACAAACAAATACAATTAGTCTGTTAGGCGCGTATATTTTTTGAATATTTATATAAGTAAAATGCTTACTATATTGAATTAAACAAATGCGCTCTTGAAAAATGAAGAAAAACCAAATAGCAAAATGCTGAAACTTTTCTAGTGGATTTCGAAGTATAATCACGTTTTAACTTAGTGCTTTTGTGGATTGTATAATTTTGTTCTTCTGCGTACTTCTGATGGTTTGCTGACGGTCTACAAACTGTATTCGAGTTAGAATCTAAAAACTTTCAATTCTATTCTAGTTCGAAAGCAGTTTGCAAACCGTCAGCAAACCATCAGAAGTACGCAAAAGAACACAGTGTGTATATTAACTAAGTTTACATCACGTTTGCAATAATTTAAGACATGTAGAATATTATATCGCATATTACTTATTTTTTTCTAAAAAACACTCGGCTCACTCCACTTTTCAGGGGTTCAAATATATAAGTAATTCACAAAACTCACCTCAGAGAAAGACTAGTGTGCATTTTTGTTCGGTCTGAATTTCTTACAGCAATTATCTTTAAATCATTTTCAAATTAGATTTTAACATTTGATGTTTTGTTAGTATAAATGTAACGTTATTAATACGTTTGAAATTTTTACAACTTTACTGTCCAATTTGTTTCCGTTGCCTGGCTAATAATTTTTCAATTTTATCGTCTGACATTGACGATGTTTTGTTTCATACAGATTTAATATTATTCCATTATTTTCAAAAATAATACCAGATTGAGCATGCGCAGTTCGATGCATTTAATCTAAAACTAATTACAGTTGCATTAAATATACATCTTGTTCTCTTTGATGCGCGTCGAAATAAACATACTATACGAGCCGGTTCAAAGTGTCAGGATTAAGAGCACCTAGGAAATGGAGCGATTTGTTTTGACTGTACGTATACGATACGGCTTGTTATGACATTCTGTATTAATAATTAATGACAATTCAGATTGGTTGAACTGTTAAATTTAATATTCTGCACGAAGTTATATTTCATATAGTTAGATTCTCTGTGAAGTGACTACTTCTAATATGATAAGGATAAATTTTGTCTAAAAATAGACGACAATGCAGTCGGAGAGCTATACATATTTGATGAAATTTCAATCTTTTTAAAATGAACGCATTTTACCAAAAGTTACACTTTATCCTGCGTATCCCTTATACATTGTAGAAAATTATTTCAATTTCAAAATTGCAAATTATGTTCTCAAAAATTGCAGTTTGAAGCTTTTTGTGCTTTACGTAATCGTATAAGCTAGTTTCATTTCAATGAACATATATGTTTGCAATAATTTTGTAAAATAAACTTTGTTTATTAACATTATTGCAGTTTAGTCTCTCATAATTAAAACAATAAAAATGATAATTAATGAATGTGTGAATAAGCATTTGATGTATCGATAGCCTATTTCAATACTACTTTAACTAAAAATTGGTAGTTTTGAGATTATGGTTGACAAAAATTTTGACGCATCTAAACCAAGTTGTAAAAAAAGTGATTATTATTATTGGTCTCATCTTTTTAATCGATCATTCGGTCATGTATCT
The DNA here is from genome assembly GCA_031772345.1 of Himalopsyche anomala. Taxonomy (NCBI): domain Eukaryota; kingdom Metazoa; phylum Arthropoda; class Insecta; order Trichoptera; family Rhyacophilidae; genus Himalopsyche; species Himalopsyche anomala. The sequence continues at coordinate 5,547,417 of CM062828.1, forward strand.
CAATTGAATTCAACTTTTTGCAACGTTGACAGAACCGTAAAACAATATTTTATGTTGTATTTATAATATGAAACTGATATAATATTGTTTTAGTATCATTATGCAAACATCTGCTTACCAAAAGAATACCAGTTATTATTTCTAATTGAACTTTTGTTGAGTTACAGAAGAGAGGTATTCGAAGTCGTTGTGAAGAAACCCCGCATGACTATATGGTCATGCTCATCCTTTTATTACCGTGTAATATTGTGTACGGACAGTAGTAAGGACTAGCGTGACCGTGTAGACACGCAAACATTCGGGGTTGAAATATAGCTGAACGTGAAATTTAAAAAAAAATATTTACAATTTCACCTCTTTAGATCAACATAATTTCAATACAAATATATAAGCAAAAGAACTGTAAATAATTTGATGTTTTGATAAAAAAATAAATAACAGTTTCAAAAAGTCCATTAAGAAAACGGAAATTAAAAAAATCGTATGGGCTTTTGGTGGCCGTTTGTGTCCCCGCGGCTGATGATTTACTGAAGTCTGTACCCTTCTTAACCAAATATGAATGAAAGCAACGATATTCAAGTAGAAAAAGGATGAAAAGTGGGATCAATAGACAACGGTGTTTACTGTGACCATATGGTCACGCTCGTTCTTGGAGGGTTTTAATATAGAATGTTTTACATCTCACATGTAATTTTAATAAATATAATTAATTTTCTACCAATAATTGTCAGTTAATAGATTAAAAGTGATTACATTATAATGTAAGGACAACTCACAAAAATTTTATTATCCAAATGAATATAGTCACATTACTTACATACAAAATGAATACCTAAATGTGATACGTTTGACCTACAATATCAGAGTTGAGGTTCAAAACAATGTTTATGGCACCTAAAGCAATAAAACTGATAATGTTTACTGCTAATCAAACAAAGGTGAGCAAATATAACATGGCGAAATGATAATAATTATAATTGTCTATCAGTGTTTGGCATATTATTTTCTATTGTTTGGATTCCGAGCATTTGACAATTTACTTTTATGACATCTGCGATAGTGGATAGGAATTCTGCTTTGGTGGCAACAGGGCGACTCACATCATCATCAGCTACTGTCAATATACGTACATATCGACTGTGGAAAGGAAAATCACGTAACCCACAGTTTTTTAAAAACAGTCTTTTTTCGATAATCACAACTACATACAGTACCGGCGCGAGGTTATTTGGCGCCCTCAGCAACGATTATTGGCGCGCCCCCTTTTTTAACAAACTGTGGAATATTTTTTTTATATGCATGTCCGCTCTCAGTGTGAATCATATGGCCTCCTAATGGAAGTATCTCAAATTAAGTTTTTTACGAGAACTGTTTGTTAGTCAGTCGCTCAACCTACCCTTTTCGGAGTATATAGAATACGATACATAATTATAACGAACAGATACAAGTATAAACTTTTATTTTTCATTAGAATATAATAATAATTTGATTACTCAATTTATGCGCCCCTTAATGATTTGCGCCCTAGGCGATTGCCTATTTCGCCTGTATGGTAGCGCCGGCCCTGACTACATACCTGTTCTATTTAAAAGATGTAAGCTAAAAATGACAAATTAGTACATAATTTTACCTTTTAAGTTTAAAAAAAATGAAGGGCCTAAGGAAGTTGCGATCAAGAAAAAAGAAAGTAATTTCATCGAATTACGACCCGTGCAGACCTCTACTGCATAACTATGTACTAGTTCAGCGATTTCCAAAGTGGGAGGCGCGAACAGTCCGAAATATTTATTTACCCTTTAAAATGTGTCTTTATTCCTATATGAAATAAAGACTGAGATGTGCGAAGATATTTTTTTCTTCAAAGGGAGGCGCAGTAATATAAAGGTTGGAAACCACTGTACTAGTTGATATTACTAAAATAATTTGTTGCGAAGTTATATTACTGCCATAGCTTCAGAAAGTATAATAAAATTTGTTCTTTGGGTAAAGTTATTACGATGTGGAATAAACAAAAGCAATTTATTATTTTTCTGTACCATTCTGCTATTTACCTCAAACATAATAACAACATAACAATTAACAATCATCAGATTTGTATACACATAACATCTTTTATTTGATTAATATTGTGATAAGGAATTATAATAATTATATTATGTATACAATATACCTAGTTGCATGTTACTAATTATTTATTATTAAATATAAATAAAACTAATTAATCCCACATAAATAAATATTTTTTACTATATTCGCTCCCAATGTGGAGAATATGAACTATTTATGGAGTTCATATGGAGAGATAAAAGGATAAACCTAGGACAGGACTAGTTATTAACTAATCGCTACCACCCAGTTACTGGAGTTTCGGAAGGGTGGGCGCAGCGGTTAGCGTTGTTGGCTTCCGTACCTGATCGCACGGGTTCGAGTCCCAGTACAAACAGCATTTTTTCGATCGGCTTATTGATTTCTGTTCGAACGCATGGGTGTTTGTGATGTCTGAAAATTCCCTCCCACCCTTACGATCCTTCAATAACTGGGCGTAGCGAGAGCGATTAGTTAACCACTGATCCTGTCCTAGCCTTATTCTTCTAACCCTACTACTCTCTTTAAAAAAAGAGAAGGCTGAGCGACTGAGTAACAAACAGTTCTCGTAGAAGAACTACTATTGTGATACCTCCGTTAGGAGGACATATGCTTCACATAGAGAGCGGACATGGATATAAAAAAAATATAATATACAATTTCGATGCCAGAGGCTTTATCTTAATTAAAAGGGATTTTTGTATTCGTTGTTTACTCAGAACCAGTGGCGGTCGGTCAATGTGGTATTGGATCAATGTACCCCTTGTATATGCAGGAGCGGTTAGATTTCATGAAATAATATTCAAACATAACATTTATACCATTTTATTGTCTATAATAAATATTAAAAATTGTCTATAATAAAATAAATATATAGACAATAAATACATGAAGAATTTAAAATGAGTGAATGGTATAAATGTTATGTTTGAATATTATTTCATGAAATATAACCGCCCCTGCATATACAAGGGATGCATTGATCCAATGCCACATTGACCGGCCGCCAATGCTCAGAACTATCAATCTGCTATAACCAACTTCTAGAAACTAGATCAGTGATGATTTATTTAATATTGTTGATTATAAACAATAATAATAGGAATGAGAAGAAGTCGTGAACACAAAAATCACCAAACCGATGATTACTATTACACAATGAGGACCATGTTTTTTGAGGGATCCTACAAGGTCCGCTCTGTGCTGTCGTGTTCTTTGAAGATTTACCCGATGATAGATTGTACAAACAAGGTCCCAGGTTGGGAGAAGAGTACTTTGTTGGGCGACTGCACCGACAATACGCGGATAATAATTATTACATGTGTACTTAGCGATAAGCGACGTGTTATTTTATTTTACATGTGTTCCCTCGGCGATAACCGATCTGTCGTCGACGTACGACGCACTGCGACACTTTTGATTCAGTGACGCGATAAAATAATTATAACGTTAACCCATTGAAAGCTCAGTGTTAAAAATATGTCGTGTTTGTTGTACCAATGTCAATGTAAAACATACACCGCTTGTCACCCAATTAATAGTATTTTAGCAGAGCTGTTCGTCAACTCGTGAAAAAAAAACGCGACTTCAAATCTGGCGTCTTTCTTTAAATATGCCATTCAACTACGATTTAAAAAGATGTTAAATTTTATATCAAAATTTAAAATATAACGAGTCATTTTTCACTTTTTTTTTTAAATCCATGTTCGCTCCCAAATGTGGAGAATGTAGCCTTCTAATGGAAGAAGAAGTTTCAACAGAAGTTTTCTGTTTGTTACTCAGTCGCTCAACCTCTCTTTTTTTTCGAGTCGTCGTAGAGATAAAAGTCGAGAGAGAGTCGTAGGGATAGAAGGATAATGCTAGGACAGGAATAGTGGTTCACTAATCGCTCTCGCTACGCCCAGTTATTGAAGGATGGGAAGGTTGGGAGGGAAATAAAGACAAACACCCATGCCCTTGAACATAATCGATAAATCGATCGAAAAAATCTGTTCGTAGTGGGACCGTGAAATACAGCACTGAACCCAACAATGCTGCGCCATAGGACCCAATTACTACTATTTTAAAATAACTTTCATTTAATTTAAAAAGGGAGTCAGACCCACGTAGAGATTTTAGTACATGTATTAACGAGACCGGAATTCTGGTATTCATTGTAGTTTTTTAATTGCAAAACACCGGTTTTAAAAATGCAAAAACACCGTAATTTCGGTATTGAAAATCAACCTTTCTTTTTTGAAAATCTAGTTTTAAATGTATAGAAAAAAAATAAAATACCGGTAATCAATATAAAATGTTTAACTATCGGGTTTGATACATTCGCACGGTGCTGATATTGTTACACTCACCCTTTTTTTTCTTTAATTGTTTGAAACTTAAAATTTTGCTAAATGTTTCTGAGTTTCTAAATAATAAGTTTTTAATAATTTTAACACTTTATAAGCGGGCGTTTTTTAGTGATTAGCGCAAAAATATATTGCATTCTTAAAATCAACACAACTTCTAAGACAAACAATATTTTCGGCTGAAATTTACAAAGAAATTATATGTGACATTTAATCATCAAAAATAAAATGAAAACATTTTGAATATATCATAATTTCTTTACTTTTCTAAGTTGAATATAAAAATATGTTATTAATTTAGTAGATAGCACTCCACTTGTTATCAATATGAAATATTGAAAATATTATGTATAAAAAATAACATTAATCCATACTATACAATTATATAAATAATTATAGTATAAAATCCTCATTCCTACAAATTTACAATCACTGGAAGTGTAAAATCTGATGCCCTAAATATTTGAGAAACATGGGCGCCTTATTTAAAAAATATTATGTGTGAACGAACATTCAGGGCATAATAAATTATGAAGTTTATTGCTTATTGTCAAAAAAGGTCACTTGTGCGGCAGTTATTTTGAAGAAACCATTAAATTATGAGTCAATATACCAACAAAACCGACAGTACGCGATAAACGTATTTTTACGTGTCCCGCCTATAATGTTTTAATAAGAGCAACATTAATTTAAATGTTGGCATGTAGGTAGACTAGTTTAAAATGTTTTTTGGTAAGTATCTTTTTGATATAGCATTCAAAATTTGTTATATTGATATACTAAATATTCAATTTTATTTTTTTGAATAATTCACATATTTTTGTGAACAGATTGACGTATATTATGAAGCGCTCAAGTAGTCACCAGGTGACACCATAGTGTCCGATATTAACGGGTTAGCAATCAGTAGTAAACAGTTCGGAATAAAATAAACGAACGTTACAGATGGCACGATTACAATTATTGTTCTGTTATGAATGTGGTATGATGTAGAACATAATAACAAATATTTACTTTTTTTCTGACAGGTAAACTAATATTGTAAATTCGTAGGCCGGCACGTCTACGTTACTAAAGGTAAAATCGCAAGAATAATGCTCATTGCGTCATTTATTTCATGTAACATGTTTGTAGATGTAATTATTCTCATTGGTATCCGAATATATTTTTTTAACCATATCGGCTGTGGAAAGGAAGAAGGACGTAACGTAACACACAGTTTTTTCAAAACAGCTTTTTTCGATAATCACAATGTATCAAACTTGATACACGTTCTATCAAAAGGATGCAAACTGCAAATTCCTAATTAATATCGAAATTTATCTTTTAAGTTAGAAAAAAATTACTTTAAAATTAAAACCAAGAAAAAAGACTGAAATAAAGGTTTTTCATAGACAATTTCTTTAATTAATATTATATTCTGCCAATTAAACACCAGTTTAGAAGTCTCCGTGCACTTCAAGGTTGTGTATTATTCATAATTTGCATATGATCCAAAATCATCCAAACACGTTTTTTGCTCCTCCTGTAAAATTTGATATGTGTGGATTACGTTCTTTTTCCTTTCTACAGTCGATATAATTGCATAGGATTGATAAAAAATTCACTCTTTCCCCAGAACACCGAGAATTGTTTTGAGATTAAGAGAGCCCTCAGCTATTGGCATGATTAAGGTGCTGTATTATTAGTCCATACTCCATATTGGAAGCGGATATGGTTAAACGAAAAATAACAATAAAAAGTGCGTATATTTATCTTCCTTTAAAGTCATAACATAACCTCAATCGTTAAGCCATTACAGGGATTTATTTGAAACAGAGAGACAATAATAGTGAATAGGAGGACGGCGGCGGACAAGGGTTGATGTGTGGTTATTAAAAAGCACCCCGCTGAGAGCCCGAGCACAATGAAAAGTATCAAGCGAGTATATTACTCTCGGATATTTGTTTGTGCAAATAAAACTGTGACCCGGAAAATGATACAACGGCGAAGTGTGCTTCTATTGTACACTGTATTGTCTCGTATTTAGATCACGCACAGTTTAATTTCGTCAAATAATTTCACGGCCACTTTTAATCATAGTTTTAAGTGAAATGTTAACGAGTCGATATTTTCGTTTATATGTCTAACAATTCGCCAATTCAATGGATAATCAAACTGTGCTTTAGATTGAAGGTTATTAATAAAAACACAATATTCCTTTGTACTTTATTCCATTTTATTAAAACGGTCAGGAACGGTTTCGCTCATTGCGAGCATTGTCAACTGATTTATTTATCATTGGTAAAATAAGTACTAAAATTAATGGTAAATAAGCTTTTTTAATTGTCAATTCGCATTTAATGTTTGTTTAATCATTCATTGTTTTTTTACACGTCTTTATTTATTTTTATCCATGTCCGCTCCCAATGTGGAACGGAAAATATGCAGGTATCTCAATAGAAGGTTTCTCCGAGAACTGTTTGTTACTCAGTCACTCTACCTCTCTTTTTTGAACAGACTAGTAGGGATAGAAGGATAGGACAGGACTAATGATTCACTAATCGCTCTCGCTACGCCCAGTTATTAAGAATTTAGGAACGGTAAGGTGTGAGGGAATTGTTAGAAATCACAAAAACTCATGCCTTCAAGCAGAAATCGATAAATCGGTTGAAAAAATGCTGTACCTACTGTGACTTGAATCTGTGAGATCCGGCACGTAAGCCAGCATACGTAAAAAACGTAGGGCCATGGGCACGACATTTTTTACGTATAGCGGCAGAAATTACACCAACCGGATATTAAAAAAAAAAAACATATATGGATAATATTCTTAATGTAAACTAATATTTTTTCAAATATCATTAAACAATACTACATACCTGTCGTTTTTTATTTGAATCCTCAGTTTCAATATGAATTCGTATTCAGGGGAATATTTTTATATGATTTTAAGCTAACTAAGCAATGCTCAGAAGTAAGGTAGAATGTATTGAGCCCTCGATAAGTGAAGTGCGCCAAGTAGTAAAATAGTAAAACTTTTAAATATAATAACGTCTTTACTTGGTGTTTTAGTGGATTGCATGTTCTTATTTTAGGGAGATAACACTTTGGCAGGATGTTTTTATTGAGCCCAAATCACTTATAACGCATCTTACTCAACTTCTCTTATGATACGACCCGGCTCACTTCACCTTTTACGGGTTTAATTGAATAACAACCGCGACGTCATAGTACTTTAAAATTCTTAACTTTTTTTCTTCGAAACGATGACTGCCAATAAATTGAATGAAGTCCTCAGTAAGCGAACACATTTATTGTAAAGAGTAAGAAAACAATACTATCCAAAAAAATACTTATTAGAATAAAAGTTTGTTGTTCGATTTACATGCCTTTTCTTCTTCCGCAATTCCTAAAACGAGACGTGTGAGAAAATTTTTGATGTGAATATAATTGATTAAAGTAATTCAAATGAATCTACTGTTATGTAGTAAAATTGTCATTAGATTCGGACGGACGTACGCACCCAGTCACTGCCCCAATGTAATTTGTGATCGAGTAACTGCCGTGACTAAACGATGTTTTTATGTCACGTGCCGCGTTTTCAATGTAGAATAGGGTAAATAGTAAAAGTATTTGTACAATTTTTATTGAATATTATTGAGAATTTTTGGTATTTGTAATATTAAAGTGAGTATTCAATAACGTTTGAAGTAGAGAGAAAAACGAAATTCAAAACAATGAAATGACTTAAATCCATTTATAGATTTGACTATAGTTCCGGGAGCATTTTCATCGGGAACATAGCCACTTTTACAGTACTGCTTGAGCATGGATGTTATAATAAACTTGTTTTACACAATAATATCTAACAATAAACGAGTGTTTGAAATGTATGTCATAATAAGCTCCAAAGAACATTTAAAAGAACATTACATATAAAGTTGTCTGCAAATATTTATAATAAAAAATACAATCGGCATTCTGCATATCATATTGTTACTGTTTTATTCAGTTGAGTTTCTAGGCCAGGGTGAGGAATCTTTTTCATTTCTAAAGGCTAGATTCATTTATCTGATTCAACATAAGGCCTCAGTTAATAAAACGTTGACACACCCCCCCCCCATAAACTATATATTTTTTGATAAATGTTAATATATTGCAATATAAAATTGTGTATTTATTAAAAAAAAATCCAGAATTATTTTTAAAAATTGGCACAATTCAAAAGGCCGCATCCGAGTAGCTAAGAGGCCGTAGGTTCCTCACCATTGTTTTATACTTTTTTCGGTTTGTATTTGTAAAATATTAAATTTGTGAAGAAGCTTCGAAAACGTTTCAGGTTTTTACCACTCATCATTTTCAAATAAAATGCATATTTTTCCACAGTTTTTTTTGTCTTTTTGTGTCGAAGTTTTACGTTATATATTATGTATCAAGATTATTAACGTACATATTTATTCTACTAAGGCTGTAAATTATTTGTAAGAAATCAAAAAAAAAATACTAAATAATCTAGTTATTCATCGTTTGAAGTGATGTTTCAAAATATCTTAATTATTTTTAATTATTTTTGTGAGCTTATAATTGTTCTAGTTATACATTTATAAAAAGTTGATTTAGTGTATATTTTGCACTACGTCAGAATATCTTTTTTAACTATTGATTAACCGAATCTTGTCTATATAAAATAATAATATTAATAGGGTGTATTCAAGTAAAAAAAATCAGAAGTAATTGAAAAAAAAAATCTTTATTTTTACTGTAGCTACGATCACAGCGTGATCTAATAAAAGACACGTCCGCAATGTTTGACAATGGCCTTTGATTTTTGGTGCATAAATATCAAATAAATTTCCCAATCTTGACGCGATTGGTAACGTGCAATTTGCAAGATAGATGACCGGTCGAAACGATTGCAACGACGTGTGAACACTGCAATCGCATCTAATGCAATTATATGCACCCCGGCGAACAACTTAATCTGTGTCACTGCCGCGTGCATGTGTGTTATTGCAAACAGAATCGAAACGTATAACATTCGACTTATGAATATATTCTTTTGTAGATTTCGAATATTTTGTACAGAAGGTAATATTTTTTTTAAATTCTATCGGCGTTAATTGACTATTTTAGATGTTGTAAAGGTTTTATATGTTTTAAAAGAAATCACATTTTTTGTATTACTTACACTTTTTATGATGATCAGAGCTGGATTCGGTGCTCACGATGAAATCAACTAATCTTAATCTATATAAAAAAGAAGAATTTTACACTTCCCTTACGGTGCTAAAAATACTTCCAATACGTTGCTGGCTCTTTAGGAACTAAGTGAAAAATATGTTTTTTTTTTTAAATATACATTCAAGGTTGTTACCGTCCATCAAAGGGTGGTATGTGTCAAAAATAATGATGAATAAACAAACAAAAATGAGTCGAATCTTATCCCTTTTCATCCCAGTTACCGCCGAATTCATCGATTTTTTTTAAAGTTAGATAATCCTGAACCTCACTCTGAGAACAGACGTTTTTAAATATTACTATCTACTATTATTTGTATTTTGTTTTAAATATTTATTTAGGTGAGATTACTAAATATCTAGAAATTTTGCGGTATAATTCAATCGATTTAGTATTTTCACAGCCCAACGATAATTTTATGGAACATAGATAATGAAGAGATTACTTGTTGGTATTCTGAATCAAAACCACCCAATGTCATTATGAAGACATTTATCCATTGTAACTATTGGGGTGCAACCCTCAAGTCAATATCAAAGTATGTCCCCATATACATGGCAAATATCAACCATTAAAAACGATTATATAATAGTTTATTCCAAAAAAAAAATTATAATACCATTTCTTCCATTTACAAAACGTAAAAATTATCCAATATTTAACTCGCCATATGGCGTTTAAATGTGTTGCTAAAATTAACAATTATCGTTAAAAGTTGAATTGTTATTTATAACTAATTTTGGAATATATTCATAACACCATGGCATATTTGCATATATTTTTTTTTTATAATAACAAACGAAAGGCATTCGCCAGTTATATTTATTTATGAGCTCTTTTCCGTTCACTGTTGAACCTAGACCAGTGGTGGTAAACCTGCGGCCTTTTGGCTAGTCTGATGCGGCCTTTTGACTTGTGACATTTTTTTAGATTAGATAGATAAAGATTTTTTAAAATTGCGTTTTGACTAATTGTGAAATTGTGAATTAAAAAATATTTAGTTTATCGGGGGGGGGGGTCAACGTTTTCTTTACTGCGGTCTTATGTTGAATCAGATAAATGAATGTGGCCTACATAAATGAAAAGCTTCCCCACCCTTGAACTAGACCAATCAATCCTTTTTTATTTGATTCCAAATGGTCCCACCAACACTCTTGGTATGGCTCTATGATTTTTGGTATCCACAATTAGCTTGTTATCTTCCCACGGGTTTTAAATTTTACAGCATCACTTTCAAGCACGTCTAAAAGATTTCCATGCGTTCGTTGTTATAATATTAATTAATGGCTTTATTGCAGTATCCAAAATTATAGTAAATAAATAAGTCCTATCACACTTTTAATAATTTAAGATCATACGGAATTGACAGTAAAATAATCTTTCAACAGTTTGTCTTGAATAAAAAACGTTTTTGGCACAAGTTGAGTGCAGTTTTATAATGAAAGTGTGTGTGCGGCACCTGCGTTTTATTATGTATGTGCATTTTTCGATTCGACGCATTCTAGGGTTACCGCCTTGATGTATTGACCGCATTATAATTCTGCTGCAACCCGCTGTGTGCAAATGCTGCTCGGCATAAACTGTACAGTTATTGGACAATAATGGTAATTTTGTGTAAATATAACCCTCTAATCGTATTCATGAATTCTGCGTGAAATCGCTCTAGGACGCCTTGCGAAAACACTTAATTTGATAGGAACATCTATCTATACCTAAAGACGATAAATAAACATAATCTTTTCGAAAATATATTTATTTGAGATTATTAATGTTTATAGATACGCTAAGAATCAGTCATGAATAATGTAACATTTTTTTGGAAAAAAATCTTCAGTTGCAGACTCGCCAATTCTAAACGGGAACAAATTAAATCAATTTTTGGTCAGAATAAAAATATTATACGGTCAGAATATTTTATTACCATTTTGGTTAAGTTAGGTTTTTTTTAAATTTCATTTTAATTATGACTATTTATTCTAACCGATATATTATGACCATTTAATATAAATTTTGACCAATGTAATATAAATTCTGACCGGAAAAATACGAGCCATTCAAAACTGATTTTGAAAATTATAGCGGCTAGAATCAACATTTGATGACTTGTAGATTTTGTGGTGCTGGCGGAATTAAACCAAAAACTCTATATATAATATACAATTTTCACTGTTTTTCCAAAAAGTAATAACAAGAATATGGTAAATAAGCATTTTTGTTTTTTCAGTTCTATAGAAGTTGTTTTATAAAAAGGGCTCACAGGGGCTTGTGCGAGTATGTTGTTAATTTTCACTCAGATTTGGCGCGCCTCTTGTTAAATTAAGAAAAAACATTATTCCCAGATCCAAGCAGTTTTTTACACAAATATTATGTACGACGATTTAGCTATACAGTAGTACATTTTTAGATATTGATATTAATTATTTTACGATGTTTTGCCTATTGATACAAAAATAAGTATATATAGTAACATTTGATTGTTGAAATATAATTTTATTAGAGTGATAATCAAATCCACCACTTCCCCAGAAAACCGCAAATAACACTGAGATTAATCGAGCCATTTGTTAATGTATTGGCAGCCCACCACTGGTTATATAACTTTTTTTTCAAAAGAATTATGATTTTGTACTCGAGCTTATCAGTATCCGTAATGTCTAAACTTACTTCCACTATTCCGATTCTAAAAACAAAGCGCAGTGAGAGATATATGTAAGCTAATCACAACAGCTAGTCCGGTTCTAGCTCCTTTCTCAAAAAAAGACAGATTGAGTGACATCTTCTGCTTGTTAGATATCGACTATGGAGGAAAAGAAAAAGGACGTAACCCACACATGTTAAATTTTACAGTAGACAAAAAAAATGTTTTTTGATGATTTTAGGCTAAAAGTAAATTATGACATATACACAACCCTGGAGTGCACGGTGACTGATGAAACTGTTTTTTTATTGTCTAATATTAATTTAATAAATGGCTCGTATTTAAACGGTCAGAATTTTAATTCAGTTTCGGTCAGAATTTTTAATACATCGGTCAGAATTTATATTACATCGGTCAGAATTTATATTAAATGGTCATAATGTATCGGTCAGAATTACAGAGGGCAGAATAAATAATTTATGGTCAGAATTTATATTAAGTGGTCAGAATAAATATTAAATGGTCAGAATATAAATGGGATCGGTCAGAATTTAAATGGAATCGGTCATATTTATTTTGACAGATGGTCTGATTTTTTTTGATGATATGATGTCATCGTATTGCGTTGCTATTGGTGCAAAGTGAAGTTGCTTACGGCAAATCGTCCAATGGGCGATTGGACGAGCGTTGCTACTAGCGCCACGGTCATTGAATGAATCACTATTATTGCGCGCCCAAAGGAAGAATTGACAGTTTTCATAGACTAGCTTCCCACATCCAGGCATTTGTATGTTTCGTGTCAAAAAAAGTTTTTATTTAAAAAAATGTTCACGGTATTTCCGCCTAACCGATATTCTTTTGGTTATTAAATAATTTTAAATAATCTAAAAGTTGCAACTATTTTTTATTATTTGTACAATTCGATACATTGTGATCTGCTCTAAAGAGAGTAAAGGAAAGGATAATATTTTTGGAAAGAACATTTAGATAAATAATTGCTATGGTACATTTCATAGCGCTGTGGAAAGGAAAAAGGACGTAACCCTCAATTTTCCAAAACAGCTTTTTTTTCGATAATCACAATGTATACAACTTGACACACATTCTATCAAAAGGATGGAAGCTGAAAATGCCGAATTAGTATCTAAATTTAACTTTTAAGTTTGAAAAAGATGACCTTGTAAAAAATTAAAACGAAGAAAAAATACTGAAATAAAGGTTTTTCCTAGATAATTTCTTAATTAATATTAGATTATGTCAATTAAACACCAGTTTAGAAGTCTCCGTGCACTTCAAGGTTGTGTATAATTATTAATTTGCATATGGCCCAAAATCATCAAAACACGTTTTTGCGCCCTTTGTAAATTTTGATATGTGTGGGTTACGTCCTTTTTCCTTTATACAGTCGATATAATACACTTATTGTAAGGAAAACACTATTTTTTTTTTAATTGAAAGAGGTGAGTATTTTTTATTTGAATTTAAAAAAGTGAAAACTAACAACATTCATCATAAAGCCTTGGTTCCTCTTGGAATCCTACATCCACTGCACTTCGGTGGATCCCTACCTTTATATAAACAAACCGAGTGGTATGTAATCAGATGATGCGTTATTTGTAATAATAATGACTCATTATAAGAGTCTGCTTTTCCACACATAACATGAATGTTGAAAAAAAAGGATTATTAATTTCATTTTTTTTTTATTCTGACCGAAATATTTATAAAATTTGACCGTACAATAGATTTTATTCTGACCGTATATTAATTTTATTCTGACCGTATATTAATTTTATTCTGACCGTTTATTAATTTTATTCTGACCGTTTATTAATTTTATTCTGACCGTTTATTATTTTTATTCTGACCGTTAGTATTTTTATTCTGACCGTTAACATTTTTATTCTGACCAAAAATTGAATTTTATTATGACCAAAAGTTGATTTAAATTCTGACCAGAAATTGATTTAAATTCTGACCATTTATTTTGTTGCCTTAATAAATTATTCAAGAAAATTCTTTTTTTACGTCCTTTTTCCTGGTTGCAATTTCCTTTTTCAAACTTAAAAGTTAAATTTAGATACTAATTCAAAATTTACAGCTTCCATTCTATTGATAGAACGTTTGTCAAGTTATATATACATTGTGATTATATCGAAAAAAGAAGTTTTGAAAAAACTGAGAGTTACGTCTGTTTTCTTTTCCACAGTCGATATGCTACATTAATAGTTCGTAACTCTACATTGGTAGTGGCCATATCAACTAATTTGTGCTCACAACCATTTATCGAAAAAAAAAACACATACACTAGCCATATTAGTAATACATAGCGGTTCAGATAGCAAGAAGAAAGCATCTTGATAGGCAGAGGTTTCGAAGTAGGGGCAAGAAAATATATTGCGGATACTTATTGAGTATGATAGCCTTCCTCGACAACACATAGATTTGTTTTGTATCAGCTTCACTAACTTTACTTTTACGTATCCTCTATCGTCTTTGTGAAGCCACTCGGAGACTGGTAGGGGGAGTGAGAGAAAACTATCTGAAGATCATGGGAGGGACGGAGAGGTCTATCGTTTCAGACACTTGCGAGGGTATTATTATGAGGTGATGTTGTCAACCTTTTTTGACGTATTTGTTTTCACATCAACCTTTCGACTATTTTTCTTAATCAAAATATAAGTATAACTAAATATTGTATGTTAAAGTTTTTAATTCACGTGAGTTTAATAATTATACATGTTTATAAGCAGTAAATACCGTACAACTAACAATTATCAATCCTATGACAGTTAATAATTAATTTCAGTTTTTCGCTACGTTCTAATGTGCAATGTTAAAATACTAAGATTATATTAGATATTGACTTTGGAAAAGAAAAAGTACGTAACCCACAGTTTTTTCAAAACAGCTTTTTTCGATAATCACAATGTATCCATCTTGATACACATTTTATCAAAAGGATGTAAGCTGCAAATGCCAAATTAGTATCTAAATTTAGCTTTTATGTTTGAAAAAAGATGAACTTGTGAAAATTGAAACCAAGAAAGAAGACTGAAAAAAAGGTTTTTCCTATACAATTTATTTAAATAATATTAGATTATGTCAATTAAACACCAGTATATACTATATTCTGCACTGTGAATCATAAACGTAAAATTTTTCAAACTGTCGAGTGAAAAAATACATTTTTTATAATGAAAACTGTATTATTTATATCGTTACCTTAACACCACAATTTGATTTCCAATATAGCTAATGCATATGACCTTAATTTTTTTCTTCAAAATTCAATGTCACATTATTTATTGTTCCTAATAATACAAACCACTATTGTTATTTCATTTTGAGCAATGGTTATAGCTTAAATTTGAATTGTTTGAATTTTGTACTTTTGCATGAGTTTTATCGCTAACGACTCGGGTTATGCCTTTCAGCATTTTTAGCCATTTTAAATGCACGAATGTACTTGAATGAACGGGTCGGGTCGTCAGTGACAAAACTCATGGAAAAGTACAAATTTCAAACAATTCAATTTTGATATTGAAGTCCCACCAAGCACCTTTAGTCGAAATTCTAAATGTATAGCTTAGATGTGCATAAACCAAATAAAGTTTGAAATTCTTTTAATCCGAATATTTCTCACCTATTTGAACATTTAACAGTTATTGTCCATATGCTATTTTAACTGTAAATTAATGCATTAAATATGAAATACATGACAATTTAATATTAAATAACTTAAAACTTACTATTTCCATAGTTCTGTCAAGCTCCTAGTGGTATTTATGAAAATAAATCAATTGTTGAAAAACATTTTTTAAATAAAGATGAATAAGTTCAAAACAGTGTGTTATGTTTTAACTATAATTCGTTTCCACCAACAATTGACAGTGTATCAATCAATTGTATTACTTTTATCGAAATATCGCATGCAGTTAGTTAGAAATCACTGAATGTAGAGGGTGTTCTGAATTTCAGTGGGGAAGTCAAAGTATATGAGAATGTCGGGACCAATCACAGAGGTCGTTTATCTTCATTCCGACGCCGCAATTAGACGGGTCGTTGGCTGCACTGGCGCTAGTAGTAGGAAGAGAGAAGGGCGTCGCGGCGCGGGGTGGCCAGAGCCTGCGTTTCAGATGAATCGCTGCAATATTTTGCCAACGAAAAAAGCATTTGTTTTGTTTTTCTTTTTGCTAATGCTGGCGATATTAATGTGAGGGTTCTTCAAAGAATGTGTATTTCTGTATATGGGATAGAACTGGAACGAATTCTTTCGATATAACTTTTTTAAAAATTCTTGTCGTTATAAAACTATTTGTTTGTCATAGTTTTGAGTCCTTAGACTGAACTGTTAATTGTTTGCCTTTATATTTATATGTACAGGTCCCGGTATTTTTCATCATTTAATAGTGAACCATTATTAAACTCATTTCATCTATTGAAAATCGAGTAAAATATCATTTGATTTTTGTTGCAGGTCTGGTTCAAAAACCGAAGAGCAAAATGGAGAAAACGCGAGAGAAATGCAATGAACGCTGCGGCCGCAGCTGCTGCAGACTTCAAAAATGGCTTTGGATCCCAATTCAACGGCCTGATGCAGCCCTTCCCAGACACGGACTCCCTTTACTCTTCATATTCGTACAACAACTGGGCGGCGAAGGTCCCCAGTCCTTTGGGTACCAAATCCTTCCCGTGGCCTGTAAACCCATTAGGATCTGTCGTACCAACGAACCACCATCAAAGCTCTGTAAACTGTTTTAATGCGGCGTCTTCGGTAGCGGGAATGGGTTCAGCGGGTTCAATGCTTCCTGGGGGTATGGGTTCTGGATCAAGTTCCAGCGCTCCTCCGTGCCCGTATACGACACCTCCGAACCCTTATTCCGTTTATCATCATCGTGGACCAGCGGAGCCGTGTGCAGCGATGTCTTCCAGCATAGCTAGCCTTCGCTTAAAAGCTAAGCAGCATTCCTCAGGCTTCGTTTACTCCTCGCCGAGTCCTGCGTCTCGTGCAGGATCAGCTGGACTTTCGGCATGCCAGTATGCTGGGGTCGGCGTAGGTTCTGATAGGACTGTCTGAGAGGAACTTCTCGCCCACGGAGGGCGGGGACTCATTGATTCGGTAGGGCGGAGTGACAGCGGGGAACTTGACCACAATAATAGAAGCCCTCTTTCAGGTATGGAAGACAGGCGTAACACTGGACATGATTCGTGAACTAATGGGCTATTTGGATTAGGTTTCTTTTCTGAATAGAGTGTGCCAAACTGTTTTCGCTTTAACAATAATAAATACAATCATACACCAGGTTATAATATAAACACAACCTGATTGATTACACCTAAGCCTACAACCTTTCTTATTGATTCATCATTATAACTAACTGCAAATTATTCAAATATTTTTTTATTGAAATATTAACTAATAAAAATGCTTAACAAATATCTTTATGGCTCATCAAAATCATAACTAAATTATGCTACCTTTGTTCTGACAAAAACGTATACAATCTGCTTTCACTTTTCAAGTATCATTGTGTGGAAAATACTCAGTTATTTTTTTTATATCTGAATTTGTTTGGATCATAAATATTGGTAATGGATTAAGTCAAAACAAGAGTTGAAGAATTAACGATCTGCATCAGAACTGCGCCGAAACAGACTATCGCGCAGATTTTTCGGAATTGTTTTTAATTGATTAAGTGAGGCTTTTTATACTAATAAACCAAATAAGCACACTCTATAAAAAACAGATTCTTGTTATCAGTTGCTGTATATAAATCATTTATTGAAAATTTGACCACAATCTTCCTGATGTCTGTTTTTTTAATTTAGCAAAATAACTTTTTGTGGATTATCATAATGCTTTGATTTTGCGAATTAAGAACAATCAGTTCTGTTAGCAATCACTTCTCAAATTGTCTAAATAGCCAAATCGATAAAATTTCAGTATATTTATAGCAGTTTTTGATAGCAAACCAAAAAAAGCTAAAAATGTGTAACTTTCTTAGTTTTTAATTTCACTTGACAAAACGTCTTTTGCAATCAGACAAATTGTGCAGTATTTTAAAATTTTGTTTTGAAAAATTCTCAAATGTCACTAGTACAACAATCAAAAAATAAAATACGAGCGCAACCAAATTGCCATTAAAAACATCTGCCAAATCGAAGAGTGCAATTATAATAATAATTATAAATTTGTATATTTAATTAGACATTTTAAGAAAAAAAAAACATATTGTAAGC
This sequence comes from Himalopsyche anomala, assembly GCA_031772345.1. Lineage (NCBI taxonomy): Eukaryota > Metazoa > Arthropoda > Insecta > Trichoptera > Rhyacophilidae > Himalopsyche > Himalopsyche anomala. The sequence continues at coordinate 5,565,948 of CM062828.1, forward strand.
TTTTTATTCATTTAATTATGTACATAGCGTTGATTTATATTACTTGAATTGAAATAACTTTTTTTCAGTATTTGAAATATTTTTGGTAAAATCGTTGATAATAATTATTACTCGTATAACTTTTCTGTTGTACAATAGCAACGTGTGTATAAAAAGTGGCTTTGGGGAGGGGAGGAAGATATTTAAAAATTATGACGACAATACAATATTGAGCTAAAGTCGAAATAAAATTATTTAATGTTAATAAAAAGACCCCCTTCTGTCAGGCATAAATTGTGAATGCACAATATACAATAGCTATAATTTGGTTCTAGGTATAACTATTCACTGTATCATAAAGCAAAGATTAAAATAATAAAATTGTGAAAATGTATAGAATATGAATAAAATAATTTGTAAATTAAGTAACATTTCCAAAGAGTTGATGTTGTTACAAATACTTCGGTGTGATGATAATGACACTGGTTGAGTACCTTAAAACCCAAAGAATAATAATTTAACATGTAAATAATATTTATTTACAGCGTATACAAGTTTGTGAACCGTTGGTAGTATTATCTTTAGTTTTCACCATTAGATTAATTTTGTGCAATCCAATATTTTTACATTGTAATACAATCTTTAAAATAAATACTTAATCATATCATTTAACAACATTATTCGGGCTTTCTAATGGTATGCAAAATATTACCGAAAAATTTTCAAGACAATCTCAAAAAGAAATATTTAAGATATCATTCATTTTATTTTCGTGTCATTGGTTTTATTTTTTGAAGCAATCCTCGAATATTTGGACTAGAATAAAAACTATCTTTTTTTTTCAGATAAAGTGAACAATATTATCATAAAAAACTTCATTAAATATCTTGAATCAATTTGTATTTGAAATGTTTTTTTTTCTGGGGAATATTGTTGATTTCTTTTCAATCTAATAATTAACAATGTATCTGTATGTTATCTATCATCCTTAAGAAATTATAAGCCGTTCAAGAATGTTCTTGTTAAAACTTCTGATCTGTCCACTGCGGAAATGAAATTTCAAAGGTTATTTGAATGTATTTATCAAGTTTTCTTTTAAATTATTTTATTAGTCTCATGATTAGTTTGAACAACATAGAGTCGCCATTGAAATTAATTTGTTAATTATTTTTACAAAAGTTATTACAATAAAATTTTCTTTTAAAAAAATGCCCACCGTATAAAATGTAAAAATGCCCACATGTAAAAATGTAAAGCTTTGCTTGAAATATTATTTAATTAAATGACTATTTGGTGCAATACAAGATAATCTTTCCTATGATAAAGTTCCTGAATTGTTATTTGATTAATTTACAAATTTACAATATCTAACAAAGATATGCTTCAATTTAAAATTTAATCGAATGACGGATGTACTGAAATATTCCCTTATAATGACAGAATTTTGAATACAGAAAAATTTCTCATATATGATATTTTTTATTTGAACTACAATAAAAATTATATCAATGATTTATTTTTTCCAACTTCTTTTAACATACATTTTAATGATAATTTTTTTTTATCTAAAAAATTATGTCACATTGAAATGATATGTATCTAAAAATAATAAATTTCAGTTTCATAACAGTACAATCAATAAAAAATTGTAATTTCTGTGAATATAAATTCTTTCTTTTTTAACACTTGAGCGTATATGAAATTGTATAAGTTTTAATAATGATTAACTTTAATATTGTACTTATCAGTAGAATTAAGACCACATAATTATTAATAAAAAAACCTCATACTGTGCATATCGTTTGTAACTTCATCGAATCGTCTAGTCACAATAAAACCAAACTTTAATCAATGTATGTTTTTTTATTGAATATAATTCAACATTTAAAAAATACCTAATTATTTTTAAAATGAGTTCATCCTTTACTTGACAAAAAGACACAAATAAGGTGAGTTGTTATTAGGAATTACAAATATTCGTATATCGAATATTAAAACATTACAGCATTCGATTATTCGAATGAAATAATGTATGAATTTTGTGTATACTTAATATAAAATTAAAAATAACTTAGATTATTCCACGAATTGTGTTACACAATGTGACCCGTGTTTTGCTTCTTTCATAGGCATCATCAGACAACTACTTTCGCAAATGTTTGCTTACGGTTAATGAGGATGCCTCTGAAAGAAGCGAAACACGTGTCACATATTGTAACACAATACGTGGAATAATCTAAGTTATTTTTATTTTATATTAAAATGAACTTCTACAAAGTTACCGCCGAATCCATCGAAAGTATTGTGTATACTTATTTTAAAACATAATATTATAGATAACGACGCAGACGAATTGTGGTTGCATATTAATTACCAGCACGTGTCTTGAGTAAGTATTACGGTACTTAAATATACAAAACACATTAAATTATCAAGATATAATGCGAAATCTAAATTTTTTATTTTGTTTTCCTATTTAAATTAAGATACACTAATACACTAATACTTTGAACAAATAATATTCGAATAGCTTGTCAGATATTGATCGCATGATGTTCGGATATTCGAAACATTCGAAAAACCACTGCTGGACCAATTCGTTTTTTTGTGTGTAGAAAATTAGATGCATAAGATCACAGTTAATCGCACAGATAACTATGATGTAGTAGAAAAATGTTTTTTTTCAGGAAATAAAAAGTCCACGTCGGCAGTTTTCCTTGTGATGAGCTGTTGGCGTGATGAGTTTTCCGTTTGGTCATTTGTAGTAAAATATAAAGTGGGTGAAATAGTTTATTAGCTCTTTTACTCAGCCCATAGAGTATGTTCTACCTCAATTCTCGCTTACACTTTTTCGAATTCAATTAGACACTTAAGCCTTAAAAGTTAGTGAAAATATGCACCATATACAGTTGTCGGTTAGTGGAATACAATTATAAGAAATGTCTCAATAAATTGAGATGTTTTCAGATTAGATCAATTAGAAAAATATTGTACAAAAACAAGATAAAATTAAATTCGATGACTATGTTACTTAACTTATTGTGTCACGTTATTCGTCTCTTTCAGATTGTCATCAAACAGAATATCGAGTCGTGGAATCAGGTGTTTTTTCCTGAGTCTGAGTAGGAGTTGGAAAAATCTTGCGACACCAATCCATTTTATAAAAAAAATATTTAACGAAGTATATTTAAAAAAAAATGTCCATAGTGCTGCTGCCACTGCATGCAAGGCTGACTGAAAAATAACTAAATAGGTGTATTCGTAAACCTTGCGATGTTTTGTCTGATGATGTGTTTAAAGAGCCGAAACACGTATCACAAATTTTAACACTACAGATGGAGTAACAAAATATCAAATTAAATTTTGTATTGATTAAAAATGAACTTCAATAAAGTTACCGCAAAATTCATTAAAAATATAAGTAATTTAAATGTATTTGTCTCAGATTCTGAAGCTTTTTACACACGCTGAAACATCTCAAGTGTATTTATGTTTTGTTTCTATATAATTTCGGACGCTTAAAATGTAATAAAAACCGCTAATATAATGAACTAATATATGTCCAATAGTCATTAAAATATCCACAGAAAACACGTGTTTGCTAGTTTTCATCCACCTAATAAAATGAAAATCGACATTATGCAAACATGCTAAATAATATGAGAGAAAATTCAAAATGATACACCCGTTACTCACATTATAGTATCTGACCTGAATCCGGCGAACCTTTAACGTATTCGTTGTTTCTATACACACGGGTGGAGCAGACAAGTTAAGATAGTATTTAAGTTATTTATCAAAGTTAAAATTGTAAAATATACAAAGTATTCAAAGCAATAAGCCGATTTGGTTATACACTCGGGAATTTTATAACGAGTTTTCGATACGACACGTTTTATTGATTGTGGTGATATATATTCATGTCTCATCATTAGAAAATACGTATGATAAGATCATCTGTTAGGATTAGGGCATCCACTTCCAAACATTGTAATCCTATGATTGGTAACTTACAATAATTTTATTTTTTATATATCTAGAATTTAAATACAAATAAATATCTATCATTGTAGTTAACAACTAATGCAACAGATTTTAAAATAATTGAAAGCTTTTTAGTGAGTTTTTTTTTACACTAAAAACAATCATTTATTTAATGATACATAGATACTTCACTGGCGGGGTGTCACTGTTCAATGAACTGAACTGAATATTGTATACAATTTTGACAAAATCGTCTGTTAATGTCGAAGACTACTACGAAATATCAGAGAGAGTAAGACCACAGTAAATTTGTGTTTTTATTATGGAGGTATTGAAACAAAATATCTACGTAAACATACTGAGAAATAACTTTATCATCAAGAATGATCGTGAATCGGAAAATATTTTTTACATGGTATGGTTAGTCCCAAAATCTCTGAATCCCAGGAAATTGGAACCCCGGATTCCGGGATTGGAAGCCCTTGTTAGGGAGAAATGGATGTAATTAGAATACCGAACAATACATATAAGAAGAACGCTTTAGTAAAAATGTTAGAAAAACATATAAAGATCAATGTCACAAATCAGTAATGGTTACAGTATAAAACTATTTGGAATTCGCTGATACATAACGAAATGAACTTTTGGAGTCTATTAGTTTGTCAAACTATGTGGCTTGGTGGTAAGAGCTTTATTGTATCCATCAGAAGAGTATCGGTTCTGGTTCCGGCAAAGTAATATGAAATATAGTGATTGTCAACTTAATATTTAAGATCTTTAGCAAAGATGTTTTTGTTTTGGTTTTTTTCACACTGAAGTCCACATCACCGTGTGTTGGACAGTTGCTCCTGAGACACTCCCAGCTAAGAAAAAATGTAGATACGCTTAAAATGTATTACGTCACTGGATTCTGTCATATAAATTGAACAGATATTAAAGCAGCGGTGGGTGAAGCAGGGCAAGTAAAAGGTGTTTGTGATGTCTTTTTTCTTCCAGTTAATCTCAAGTAATAAAAAATAAATGAGCACCCAGTTTACCACACGTTATTTAGCAAAATTGAATATCTGGTTCTTTGGCTATAATTAAATGCAATCTGTATTGCCACATATTAAACTTTGACTCTCGTAAAACGTGAATTTATGTAATGTGACATTTTCATGGAACTATCTATATAACCGTTTTATACAAGGATATTCATTAGTAGATAAGTTTTTTTAATACATAATATATTATTGCTGTACATGGTTCCGCTCCGCCCTATTTTTCACGGCATTCGCCGAGTTTCTCATGGAAATATTAAAAAATGATGGATGACTCTGTCCCGGAGATAGCGTCGGCGATATTTCGGAGGAAAAACAAAACAACAAAACGCCTCTTTATTACGGCCTCGGAAAACGGGAGGGAAAGAAAATGGAGATGTGGCGAGGGGGTGTGGGGGCTGGATACGCTCAATCTAACCATCAGACACCGTGAAGTCATCTGACAGGTTGCAATTTTTCATATATCACTTTCCGAAGTGAGTGACGGCTAATGGCGGTACTTGCCTATGACGTTTATGCGCGTTAATGGAATATTTCATAAATATATCGCAATATATCATGTTTTGGCACGCCGCTTAAATTCAAATATATAATTTAATAGATATATTCATTGTAACTCCGATTTAACAAAGCATTATTTGAACGATATATAACATAATAAATTTCAAATTAAAGGCTTTTAAAAATATTTTGCTTACTTCAATGACCCTTTTTTTCGATAACATTTTTAACATCATTCGCCTTATTGTCTGTTAACCACATGTCAATCGCTTGAATGACCATCGCTCAATAGTCGCGAACTAATCTAAGGACTATAGAGCCTAAAATGACATATCGTTTTTTAGTTAAACACTAGCAAGAAAGCCGATTATTCAACAGTAGACGATATACCAAAATTGTTTTTTTTTCTTAGCTGTCGTAACTTTCTCTTAGGTAAGAAGATTGGTACACGAAATAATCAAAAAATTTAAAATATAATTATAATATAAAAAACCCAACCTAACTTCATGAAAATATTGTACCCTACTTTACTAGCGTTGATTACATATCGACTATGGATAAGGAAAAAGGACGTAACCCACACATACCAAATTTTACAGGAGGTGCAAAAAACTTGTTATGATGTTTTTGGGTCAATATACAAAAACATAACGTGCACGAAGACTTGTAAATTGGTGTTGTATTGACATAATTTAATTAATTGTTGTAGAATAACCTTTTTAAAGTCTTTTTCACTGTTTGCAATTTTGACAGGCCCAACTTTTTTTAAAACTTTAAAGTTAAATTTAGACACTAATTCGGCATTTGCAGCTTACGTTCTTTTGATAGAACGTGTATCAAGTTGTATACATTGTGATTATCGAAAAAAATCTGTTTTGAAAAAAGTGTGGGTTACGTCCTTTTTCCCTTCCACAGTCGATATGAAAGTTGAACTTTCAGCTATCCAATAAAAGAAAATGAAAAGTATGTGGAAAAAGGATATGGGAGACCGAAGATTTTTTTAAAAATATGAATCACATTGTTAATGAAAAGTACCATATTTTTTTTAATAATTTCTATGCATAACATTGCTTGAACATTTTTGTTTCACTCTGTTAAAGTATTCACCGGACGCCACTGGCAAGAATATAAACTATAAAGTGTGTTAGACACTTTAAAATGACGTTGAATAATGTAAAGCCATTGTACCGTCCAGTCCCTGTGTCTCTTTCTATTATTCGCGGAATGAAAGGGATGGATGATGCCCATTACCATAATGCTTTGTCCAAGGAATTTTACACAGAATATACAAAATATAAGAATCTTAATATGCGAATAAAAAAGAATTTTGATACCAACATACTGTATTATTTTTTCACTAAATTATTGTATATTATATTACATGTTTGTTACGTTTTATTATTATTGATTGAACTGGAATTTACTTGGTAAAACTTAATTGTAAAAAGTTGAAAAATAATAGTTCTACAAATATTACTTTATTTATCAGAGCTAGATAAAATGCAAAGGGTGCCAAAAACCCACACATAAACGATATACGTGTATAGCCTGGCACGTGTTGAATACACAGAAGCTAGCCAACATTTGACTGTATGCGCGGCACAGACGACCGTCTCGTAGTAACGACAATGGAATGCGACCGTGCAATTGGGGGATTTGCGGCGAATATCCCAAGCCAGTGCGTCATTCGGGGTAATGCAATTGGAGGTTCCACTGTATTATATTCGATTATTCAAATGAAATAATGTATGAATTTTGTCTATACTTATTTAAAAATATAAATATTATAGATAACGACGCAGACGATTTTGACTTAAGTATTTGATTTTAGTGTTTCTAGGAACGATAACAAATATGGGATTATTCTAAGTAAATTAGTTTAAATTAAAGTGATTATTTTTTATCAGTCACATTAATATCTTGTAAGGGTTTTTATAATGGTGATTGATTAATATTTGTTTGCTCATCAATGGTGTCATTGGCTTGGTTATGCTCGTTTATTTCCAATTGCTCAAATGCATTTGGCTTAAGGCCTTTATTGCAAAGATGTTAACAGATTGGCGCTGGATTACAATTTATGTTATGAGATTCTTTAATGAGATGATTTGAAAATTGTGAGTCTGACTTTTTATTCAAAATTTGTAAATATATAAAGTGATACGATCATTGATAGAGCAATTGCCAATATACTCTCAGAACTATAATTTGATGGCTTAGTTTTATAGTGCTCCAGTGGTGGGCTAGTAATACGCTAACAAGGGGCTTGCTTAATCTCAAAGCGATTCTCGGTGTTCTGGGAAAGTAGTGAATTTTTTATCACTCCTTTGCAATGAATATAAGCAATCGATTGTTACTCAATACACGTTTAATATGTAACAATATCATATTTTCCGTGGACTTTATCAATGTAAATGGCTAAAAATGGAATACACCTATCCCTCGATTTATCGATGTCTGTTCAAAGGCATAGGTGTTTGTGATGTCTAAAAATTCTCTCCCACCCTTCCGATCCTTTAATAATTGGGTTAGGCGAGAGCGATTACCTAACCACTAGTCTTGTCTTAGCCTTATACTTCTATCCCTACTACTCTTTTTGAATAATAAAGGTTGAGCGACTGAGAAAAAAACAGTTATCGTAGAAAACGTCTGTTGAGATACCTCTGTTAGGAGGTCATATGCTCCACATTGGGATCGGACATGGATAAAAAAAGCAATCACCTATATTTTATATATGTTTAAAGTCATACGGTTTTGATTAATGAACTCTTTGAAAATAAAACTATAATTAGTTTTAATTACTTCAAATTTCTGTTTACTATCAAACAAATATATGCTGAATTAGATCAACAACAAAAAAAATGTTATAAAAAATATTACGCGAATATCAAAAAACTAATAAAGTAGTCATAGTACAAATATAAATAGTGTAAAATAATGTCAACAAATAATATTTTGAATAAAAAATGCTCAAAAATGGCAACGTTCATGTGTAAAAATACGGAAGTATAAATTGCCGAAATGTTTTTCAATACAAAAAATCTAATTTTCTATCACATCATCCGCACAGATATGAAATGATTATCGATATTAACAACAAAACGTAACGAGAAAAAGACAAGCAGCAAAAAATACGAAAATATTATCAATGGACGGAAAACAAATTGATCTCATATCTACGTATTTTTTTTATTACCCAAACCACAGAGAAAAAAATAGAGACGAATTTAAAAGGAAAACTCTTCGTGGAGATATGTAACCTTTTTGAATATGGAACAAAGTTGTCATTTAGGTGTGTTTTTTTAATCAATTTTATGGTTTATATCAAGAGTGTGGAATCGGAGTCTGGAGTCAAAGAGTCAGGTGTATTTTCCGGAGTCGGAAAAATCTGACGACTACGACCCATTTAAAAATATATTTTCATAATATGAATCCACAAATTCAAACTAAAAGAGTCCATAGTGTTGCCACTGCATTCTTAGCTGACTGAAGATGAGATGATGATATACATATATTAGCTAAAAGGAAACGATTATATATAAAAAAAATACTTCAGAGTGGGACTTGTTTTGTTTTCACCCGACTGCACAACCTCATGTATATAAATAAACGTTAAATAACTTAAAATCTGCTCTGTTGCATATCTTATTTTAGAAAGTTTATTTAATAATGATTTAGTGTTTGTTTTAAATATAAAACTTAGCTGTCTAATTACTGCTGTGTAAAAATCTAATTACAAATTCGTTCTTTGTTTGAATCATTTGAGCGAGTTTTACTTGTTTTTAAGATTTGACAGTCTTTAAGCACATTTAATTTATCTTTTATTCGTTAGGAGTATCCATTAAGTTTCATATATATTCAATCTTTGGGTAGCGTTGAATACTTTTTTTTATGATACACCAGTAATATTAAAAAAAAAAACATTTTTAAGTTTCTAAGTAATTAATAAAATGTTAAAAAATAATATTGATTTTACGGTGTCGATGTTAATATTTCTTTTGATCAACTGTAACTCGCCTTTCTGTTGAGTTCGAAGTAAATAAAGTTGATTAGTGATTTTTTTCCGAATTTAGAAATATATATTTTTAATTAAAATTTAAAATATTTATCACCAGTGAGGTAAGCCGCGATTCTTTTGTCACCAAACTTTAACAAAGGCAGCTCTATAACTCGGTATATCTAATATCATTGATACAGACCGCCGAGTAGAGAGAGAGAGCGAATATTTTCAGCGCGAGGGAAGTACCACCATCTACCGTAATCAAATCACAATAAAAGCCCGCCATGTCAATATTTACGCGCGCTTTTTTCCCGCCCTATCCTCTATGGTCGTAAAAAACAGAGATGAGGGTTTTAAATTTAAATGAAAAAGACCGGAGCGAAACGCAAATTTGCCATATAAAACGAAGACTCTCCCATTGCCGGGAATATAGCGCGAATGAATACAATAATGGCGGATTGAGGATTTAAGGTTTTAAACTCTGGGCACACTCAGTGGCCGAAATTTATTGCTGCAAAGTGCTTATAAAATAATTTAAAGAATGGAATATTGCATTTGTCGCAAAGTTTCGCTTCATAAAACTCAATGCGGTCGTATAAAAATGAATAAAAAAACGCCTGTTCTTTCAACGTTTTTTAAGTATTTTTTGAATTGCTCTATTTGTTCCTAAGATTAAGAAATTGAATAAAAGCATTGCAAGAAAAAAATGGATTTTAGCTGTAGCAGTCATATGAAGTTTTAAAACGATTCATGTTTTATGACAACCGATTGTTATCGTATTATACACCTGCCATATCTATATGTGCTTATTGTATTTTTAAAGAAAATAATTTAAATGTTGTGGTTAAAAATACCTGCATCATAACAATGGACCAACTATATTTTTTTGTATGTCCAATTTCTATCAAGCTCAATGGCATTGAAGGTCTTATGGTAATTAGTAAATCTCTATTTCTTCCACTGGGTGAACTTGACCTAGCTTCGAGTTCAGTTGTGCTCTTTAATGCCAAAAGACTATCCTCGGGTCGCCAGGAAAGAAAATTAAATTGTACAAGATTTGAGACATTGATATCTTAAACTACTGAATAACATATTTATGTCAAATTATCTCGAAATATTATTACATGGAGTTGGTGCATTTTATTATTTTAAGGCTTCAAAGTAAATATGTTGATTGTTTTACAATATTAATTCGATCATGGGTCTTCTAAACAGCAATCAATATATTACATTATTAAGCCAGATATGTTTGTAGTACATTTGTTAATTTGTGTTTTAGATTAACATTTTTGGTATTTATTAACAGCAAACTTCTATTTGGTGTCATAAATGTAGATAATAAAAATAATAATGTCTAGATTTAATTACATATTTCTAGTGGATTTCAAAAAAGTGGATTAGAAGCATTTTTTTATTTCATTTTTTAACGATGTACTTGTAATAAATTGATTGATTATAGTAAGGCGTTCGTCAATTAGTTATAAAACTGTTTTTTCACACTTTAGATCCATACAACACCGTGTAATAAAGTGATAGAATTCACAGAGAAATTAAAGATTCCTTGAATTAAAAAAAACTGTGTTTTGAAAAAAGAGCTACGTTGTACTACAGAAAATCGTGTAAAAAGGAAACAATAAAAACCCAACAAAAAGTGTCAAAAAATACTATTAATATAATTATACCATTGAACTGGACGTACATCGTTTCCATCGCTAAAAATGTCCTGACACGTCTAATGTGCTAGAATATAAATCAGGCGTTTGTTGGTCATATTATCGTTCTGTGTTGAATTACTTATTAGGAAGTTTATTAATTTTTTGTTTCTTGGAATCATGCTAGAACAAATATTCTGAGAAAAAAACAAAGTATTTGCCCTTTCAGTGGACCGTCTTAATTGAAAGCTGTGTATTAAAAAACTGTGTTAAAAACGAACCGAATTTATTTTTTTACTGTTATCCCTAATGAGATATCACTGCAAAAATTGTTGTATATTATAATAAATTAGTCTAGAAATGAAGTCAGATTATCATTACGCAATACTTTTTAATTTTTAACAAAACATTCTATACACAAAGTTTTAATTGATTTTTTTATATGTTCACTGTCAATTCTTGGTGGAAAGGCATCATATTAAAAAGAATTATTTAATGTTAAAGAACACATTGTCAACGAAAATTAATTTTCTTTTTTAATAACGTGAGTGCTCTATTTTGCACAAAGTTATCGAGGGGTGTTTTTCTGCAGCGTTGACTGTACACATATTCTGCAAGTGTATCTATTTAGTGCCAGGGAAAACATCTTTGTAGATAAAAGTCTCCATATGGCATGATTAGATTGTAAAATACGAGGACACTTTCTCGGATAAATAAGCACCCAATGCGAGTTGCCATAAAATCGGAATGAAATTTCCCTACGCGGATAAAACAGGAATATTGTTTCTTTTTCGAATGAGAATATTGATTGAATTTGCGCTAAATCCCTTGTCCCTTGATAGACGTATTCCCTTTGTCTGACACCCGAGCTTAACTTTACGTTGCGTACTAAAAATTAAATTTGTTTTAGTTTTATTTTGTGTTTTCTGAAGACCGTCATGGTTGTGAATAATAATATATAAATGTTGCCCGTATTTTTAATCAAATAGAGTCAGTAAGAAAGTATTAAACATTGTTTGAACTTATATTTTTATATTAAATCTTTAATATTAACCAATTTACCACATAATTTTATCACGCTTCAGTTTAACTCAAATAGATTTTGACAAAGTTTTTCAAGTTCAACGAAATGATATTACAAACACCAATGGCTTAGATTTCAAGTATCAAATATTCCAATTGATATTTACTTTGTCAGAATATGAACAGTCCTCTTCTACCCAGATCTGCATTAAAATGCTGTGGAGGTGGATGCTTGTTTTTTACCTGGGTATTTAGTATTAGGTTAATATACCAACTAGCATCAATACATATAGATGAATGTAATTTTCTCAATTTTTACTATTTTCATTTAAGGCTCTCCTACAGAACGATTGATTGAATAATGGACTTCATACTCATTTTACTGTGAGTTATATACTGTTACAAAATCTATTTTACGCGATTTACTCACGACTTTTTCGAACAAAGTCCACGTAATTTTATCTTAGTGAACTTAATACCAGAGATAAGATATTTTGATTGGCCAATGATTTTGAACTTTTTTAACTAACACTTACTACCCAAAATAGTATCTCAACTAGTTAATAAATTGATTGATTAATATAAATATATATACAATTACATCATTTCGATATTTATAATTTTGATTACTCTACGAAAATGTTCGTGCTCTGAGACAAGGAAATAAGATTTACGTTATTTTTAAGAAATTTGATTCACACTAAATTCAATTTGCGTCCCCGTTGCAAATTTAAAAAAAGAAAGAACTCCAAATTGACATTGAAGTGAGTACCAATTCCCTGTACGTGTTGCCAGCGTATTGATTCATGTCATCGACAATATTTCCCATCAAATCATTTTTATATCTATAACTTGTCTGTGGTGTTTTTTTTCGGCGTAAGCCTAGCAATAAAGTATGGCGTCAAATGGGAAAGGGCAACGTGACGTCTCCCACATACAGAAAGCACAAAATAAAAGAAACCCGCGACACGAAACGGCGCGCTTGTAAAAAGAGGAAGTTCGAAATTAGAGTGGGGGAAAATTTATAACAAGACAGGTTTGCGGCATGATTATATCGCCATATTTTTTTCATTCCCGCCTTTTTCTGTTCTTTTCTTATTTTTCTTTTGGTTCTTTTATTCTACAGCTCGGTTCCCGCCACTGATTCGGATTGGTTCTTTTACTAGGGTAGCCATTTTTTACCATGTCTTTATTTTTCATTTTATCAAAGACTATTAATATTATATTCAAAACTGAAAAATACAAGCAAACTATTATGTATAATCAAATAACATAATTGTCAGTCTCTGTGATCTAGTGATTGTACTTTTGCCCTAGCTTGTATCTCGGAAAGGTCAATATCATCTCAAGATTTTAATTTAATATCGAAGATATGGGTGTTGTGATATATCTTCTCCTAAAATTAATCTGGAGTGATCTTTCAATTGATTTTTTTTTTGGCACATTGGCATTGGCCGTATTTTCAATTAAAAAACTATTTATATTTTATCGTTTCAAAAACCAATTTAAAATCAATTTGTACAGAGAGAGGTGGATGTATGTATGTAGTTATTGGATGTAGCCATAGCTCATCGAATCTAAAGATGAAGGTGATCAATCAATATCTAAAAGTTTAATCTTCAGAAAATACGTATAAATTGTGGAATGATTTCTGTACTAATTTCTACTGATGATTTTTTAATAAAATCATTCATTCTGAAAATACAAAGTGGTAATTCAGCCTTTACTGCAAATTTCCACTTTCATATTATTTAACCAAATATATGTATGTAATATATAAACAGGATTTTCTCAAATTATTGATTTATTTATTTACATCGTTATTACTGAAAAACTACAAATTGTTTGTTTATCGCCTTTACAATGTTATATAAAACGTATTGTAGAAAAGGGAGTTTTTTTTGATGTTAGAAATTAGGAAGTCAACCGAGTAAGATCCGACAAAGTCTACTTTAATTAATACATGAAAAAAGTACCCGTGTGACTCACTCAGGTCCACACAGAATGTGTTCCGGAGCAATAATGTTAAACATTGTTAAAACACTTCCCAGTGGCATCCGTATTGGCAGGCTGATTCTACGTCTGGAAAAAGCAAAAAAATCATATCCACAACATTACAAACATTGAATGTTTCTTACATGAGGTTCTTTTAAGCTCGACTACATTCGAGGTATAAAGATGACGAAAAGCAATATCTGGGATCAGTGGCAGATTATCCTTAGCAAATGAGGCGCGCGTTTTGGGCCTCCAAATCTTAGGGGCCTCAAAAATAGCTTATATAATATAACCCATAAAATTTTTGTTCAGATTTTTATATATCGACCGTAGAAAGGAAAAAGGACGTAACCCACAGATCAAATTTTACAGGAGGCGCAAAAAAACGTGTTTTGATGATTTTGGGCCATTTGCAAATTATGAATTATACACAACCTTGAAGTGCACGGATACTTCTAAACTGGTGTTAACTTGACATAATCTAATATTAATTAACAAAATTGTCTAGGAAAAGCCTTTATTTCAGTCTTTTTTCTTGGTTTTAACTTTTTACGAAGTCATCCTTTTCAAACTTAAAACCTAAACTTAAATACTAATTCGACATTTGCAGCTTGCATTCTTTTGATAGAACGTGTATCAAGTTTGATACATTGTGATTATCGAAAAATACCTGTTTTGATAAAAATGTTGGTTACGTCCTTTTTCCTTTTCACAGTCGATATGTTTACTATTTTACTTAAAATTTTCTGACGTTTTTATGTTATCTGAAAAACAGGGCCTACAAATTTTATTGCGACTGAGGCCTCCCATGTGCTTAATCCGCCACTCCCTGGGATGTCAATTAGAGAACATATACAATTTAAAATGAATTATTATTTAATCAAGAACAATATTGTAAATCATACGTGATAATAGGTTTTGAATATCTCTACTATACGAATAAATGCTTACCTTCGATATTCAAAACTTGTGTTGCTATAGAAATGTTTTAAATTATTATTTCGATAAAAACGTCAAAATATCTAATCACATCATTTCGATTTGTCACGTAGTTATTATAATTCGTTCCGAAAATTAAGCCCGGCCGTGTGGAAGTGACGTTTTGCACACACGTTTCTTATGCTAGGTAGGCCGGTGATAAGTAAATATACACGGAGTAGGATTTTTATGCTGTTTTTTTTAATGGAAAACGCAAGCAATGGTAAAATGCTTCAAAAAGGGAATGAAAAAAAAACACCACTACAGAAAATCGTAAAAAAGTCACGAACTCGTTTTAAAAAACGTTATTTTTCTTAGACGAGACGTTGGAATATTTTCGTATAGATAGGGAAACACCACCAAGAAATATAGCATTTTAAGATGGGCTAAGTGAAGTAATGCAGAGTTTATGTAAGGGAATATAGTTATTTGTTTATACAATGGTGCTTCAGAATTGATCTCACTGAGATGAATGCTGACATCGCTTCACAGTAGTAGATTTCCAACAGTATTTTCCTCATATTATCAATTTAATTTAATATAATAAATAGCACGTATAAAAAAGCGTCGTCAAAATATAATAAATAATATAAACCGGTTCTGTTGTCTAGTGATCAATGTACTATCATACTCTGTAGCTTAAGTCAACGGTTCAGAGTTCGGATCAAAATAATAAATTAATTCACTTTAAGGCTGTTGACTGTCAATATTTTAAAAACGCTCTTTTTTACGTTTTTTATCAATGTTCACTCCCAATGTAGAACATATCGTCTCTTATTGAAGGTATATAAACATAAGTTTTTCTGCGAGAACTGGTTGTTACTCAATTGCTCAACCTCTCATTTTCAAAGAGAGTAGTAGGTATAGAAGGATAAGACTAGAACAGTTATTAGAGGATTGGAAAGGGTGGAATGGAATTTTCAGGAATCACAAGCACCCATGCTTTTGAACAGAAGTAGATAATGTCACATGTACTTAATATGATCAGAACAAGTTTCCATCGTGACGGTCATTGTCAACTGATAAATGACATGTTTCTATTGAAATAATGCATTTAGGAAAACAAAATGCAGTAATTAACTGTTTATCAATTATTTTAAACTATCGACGACTTAGTATTAAAAATTGCTTTGATATACGACACATTTGCCAGCGGATATTTAATTTTTAGTACAAAAGAGTGATTTTTTTTAATAAGTCATCACAATTCTTCTTAAATTCTTCCGTTTTACTGAGAAAGTATAGATTATCTCTTATCAGAGATGAAAGGGATTGTGTTTTCTTTTGTTTATTTTATCCACTCTTCATCCGGTTCAGAAAATGAGTGATCTAATTGATAACAACTATTCTTCGATAATAAAAAATTGTTTTCATTACCTTTTGAAATTTATGTTAAACTATAACAAGTTGTCGCTAAGCAATTTCTAATGATATGTTACCCTGGAAAAAGATAATCCTCATATAAGTCATGATGATTTTTTAAAATGTGAATATTGGCAAAAAACATATTTATTATAAAAATATCTACTGGCACATAAATGGACTAGAATTCAATTTATTGTATATCTAAAAAATAGTCAGTCTATTTTAAATCAAATATGAAAAATTATGTTTTTTACTGATCTATCACAATAATACCATTTAATGGGGTCACTACATTACATGAGACCATAAACTTATTAAAGTTTTTATCATATTTTCACTACTAAAATAAAAATATAAAAACGTTTCGAAATCCTCTTGATCATCGGCTATTACTGGCAATATTTTATATCGCGCGTAGAGTTTTAACCTCTTCGGTACGTAGGTATCACTTATCCGAGATTCTTGACTGCGCAGCGGCTAATCTTTTTAAGTACACCCCCTTCCTGGCGCGGCGGTAAATCCTTTAAGAGTCCCCTGATCTTCTAAGTGTGCGATTCTTAACTCTGAGCGGCCTATGTCGCGTCACTTTCCAAAGACAGATACTTTTGCCTTCAAATTTACTAACAAGCCACCTGGCTCTCTTTAAATTTACCTAACGCTATAAGAACTACGAGAAGTGAGCAAGTAATGCAGTATTTAAAATAAATATTTTCATATGAATGATTATCTCTCAGACAATAATGACAACAACAGTTAAAGCTTAGTTTAATTCATTTTTATACTACAAATATGATCAACGTTGTACCCACCACTCTCTACGCCCAACGGTTTCACATCACTATAATAGGGCTCAATCCACAGGCTAAAAACGTTATTAGTGTTTCAACTTTTTGTCTGAAATGTCCGAGACACTATTTCCTATATTTTTTTTAGAAAGTAAAATCAAACGATGTGTTGACAGTGTTAAAATGACTAGAATTTGCAAAGATTTGTTAAAAAATTTGTTATACAAAAATATAAAATAAAACTTGATGATTTGAGGTTTTCTTTTCTATTGGAAGTCAAATCGAAAAGATAAAAGCCTAAAAAAGTTAACTATAAATATCGTTTAATAAATATATTATTGTTAAGTGTTTATTTTATTCAATCATACATCATCAAACTAATGTGCATTCAATTAACTTTCGATACTTTCTCGAATTGAGCCGAAGTGATTTATTTATACTTTTTTTATAATTTAATTGATACAAACATGTCTTAATTTTATCTTGACTTACTTTTAACGTATATATTTATTATCTATATATTTTTTTAAAGTATTCAATGCATTTTTTTAAATTTGAATGTATGTTTACATTTTTTTTTTTCAAATTATTCGGTCACTAGTTTATTTGTTATCTACTTCATGGATCTATCTATGCCTTTTCTCTTTCTTTCGCTACAACATTTTTTAACGCTGGCCAATCCAATTCCAATTAATCACGATACATACATGCATAAGTTTTTATCCCAGAACCAAATAAATTATTATATCTCAATAATAACTATTTACTTTCCAAAACTAAAAAGAGTGAATGCGTAGAGACCTGAATTATAATAAATCTATGAACACCACTTTAAATTCTGAATGCATGATTGCTGGAAAAAATATTTACATTTAGAATAGATGAAATTAATTTTCTTTCTTGAGTATTCCACGAAATTTTATTTTATTTTAGTTATGCGAAAAGTTGTCAAAGCCGTAGTTCTATTTTTATACAAGGACTTAATTATTTTAATATTATGAAATATTACTTTTAACAGTGATTTTAAATATGTAACATGTTTGATTAAAGTGTTGATTGAACTAACATTTGATTGATAAACCTCCATTACAACAGGTGAAAAAATACCAAAGTACATATTCAGTTGCATATTAATTTTTATACTGAAATTTGGCAGAAACACAAAATAATTTTTATAGCTGCAAATATATAAATGTGTGAATTTTTTAAATCTACGGAAAGATTCTGTGTTTTGTTAAAAAAATCTGATCGCATATGCTGTCATGTTAAAAAATAATATCGAGTTACCTTTATCTTTTGACTTTAAATATCTCATCCGAAATACACTTTAAATGATTTTTTATTATGAACACATTAGCAAGCAAGATAATGAATGTAGATATTAACTTTAGGTTTTCGAATTATGAATCCGATAACCCATAATCACAGTTTTATATTTATAATTATCGTGAAATTTAGTCGCATATTATAAAAATTGGTGTACGTATAGAATGTAATCAACCAGTGTTTTAAATAAATAAAAAACATTTTTGTGGCAATACTTAATGAAAAAATATATATTTTTTATGTATATTTCATTCACTAAAGTAATAAATTGATTCGAATCTGAATTCTGTAGTCATTTCGAATTTCGTGTCTCAAAAATGACAAAATCAAATTTGAATTATCTTCGTGTGAATCCGGAAAAGTATCACACAAGCATTCACACCTATGCAGAATATCCATTCAGCATCCGACCAGAGCGAAAAACACACGGAAGCCGCTAATGGCGCCATTGAAACCGTTACAATCGCGGCTAATCTAACTAATCGATACACAATTGAAAAATAAAAATGCAGATGGCGCCCTTATAACACAGTTATATGGCAAAAACGCGGGAGATCCACCCCGTCCTACCGAGGGAGGCACCAGCTAATATTGAAAGCAAATCCGCGGCTAAATCCTTAAATCGCGCTGCTTCACCCACCTGGAAAATTCGAATCGAATCGCTATTCCCTTACAGTTGGTATTCCTGCCGCGATTTTTATCGCCCGCTTTCTTCTGCGCTACTGCTTTTTTGTGGGTTTTTTCCATTTTTGAAATTCGACTGTGTTTTTAGATGTGCATGTTCGTAAATGATAGCGATTTGTTGACATACTTATCTCGTCTGCCCATAATAACGTAACAAAACTAGAAATAGCTTCACGACTGCTGTACGCAATAAATTGGATGTTTTTCTTTTTAAATATTTCTTATTGCTTCATAGGTAAAATATTTTCACAATTATCAAAGCAGATTTATTTATTTTACCATTAAAACAATGCAAAATAAACACACAGCTGTCAGATGGATATGTATCTTCATTTGTAAACATATCTTTTTATCATAACGCACAAAACCGGATTTACTTTTACGCTTAGTGTCATATGTTTTTTAGTATAATGCTTTTCCGCCAAGTATTGAAAGTGAACATCTTAAAAATTACTGAATCTAAGTCTGTCAAAATCTTCACTATGATTTGTCATGAACGTTTATTACAAAATCTTGTTTATGAAATATATCATATTTCAAGTAGTTAATTTAGTTACATCATATTAAGTAATGTTCATATACTCGATAGTAAAAATAAAATGAGTACCTGCAGATTCTTCATTGAACAAATTATTAACAAGTGGACATATCATCAAAAATTTAAAAGGTCATGCAAATTATTTAGGTGACATAATATTCTTAAATTTCGCTCTTCATAAATTTGAAATAAATGAACAATTGTTCTAATTTATAAAATGTCATCGTATTGAGGTCACATATTGGGAAAAACTTACGTATTTTTTATTAAAATCTGTTCATTATAAGAAGTGTGGACGGATGATAAGATTCTGGTAAATGAATGAAACAAACGATTACAATAATTTATTTATTGATCTGGCATTTACTTTGTAGAACTCCATTATAATAGGGTAAAAATATCAACGTATTTTAGTTCTACAGTTTTTTATATTTTATGCGTTGATAGCTATTTCGGCATTCGCCATCGTCAGAACTATGCTTAAACGTAAATTTTGCTCAACTATGTATACTGGCTACAGTCGTTTTATGTCTTAGTTTTAGGCGTTTAAAAAGAGTTGCCTGAGTTGCCTGAGTAGCCATATCGGCTTCTTTCAAATTATTTATTGATTTGGCATTTACTTGGTAGAACTCTATTATAATAAGATAAAAATATCAAAGTATTTTAGTTCTACAGTTTTTTTTATATTTCATGCGTTGATAGCTATTTCGGCTTTCGCCATCTTCAGAACTATACTCAAACGTAAATTTTGCTCAGTTATATATACTGGCTACAGTCGTTTTATGTATTTATGTATTTATGATTACAATAATCGTGAAAAATATAAGTTAGTAAATAGTGCAGATATTCAGCTCGAACTAAAATAAGAAAATCAATATATCATATTATAAAATAATGACAGGTGCGGTACCAGTAAAATAATTTTATTCTCTATGTATATTTTGATTATAAAATAAATGCGCCGATTTCCCAGTGCCGCTGTATCGCAAAACGCGACCACCTGTATCGGTTGTCTCCGGCAAGAATTATTGTAATTGCGGTGGGATTATGGACCGATAACGACACTTTTACATCTCCGCACGGCGGATATTAACGCGAAAATTTAATTTTTTTACCTGCCGAGCGGAAAACTCGCCGACCGGAGCGCAGAAAGGTGGACCGGGTAATTGGCGTGACCGTATTTTTTCAATTTCTCCACCGGATTACCGATGCCGGCGGTAATTTGTTTTATTTTTCGGTATTATCGAATCCGCAGTGATTGTTTCCGATATTTATTGGCGACACAAGCTTTTCGCTCTTCATGAACGTCAGCGTATCTGGCTTGATATATTACAATAGTTTATAACAATGTTTCCATAAATGTGGTGCGTGGCACGCAAGCACGTTTTAGGAAACTTATGATCTAGTCTAAAATAGCACAAACTATTATTGACTTACTTTTTGTACTAACTTTGCAGTTTTATCGGTAATTTCATGTTATATGGGTAAACATTTGAATTATATTAAGTTTATCTAACACTAAACTAACGGAGGCCGTTAAATTTATTGCGTCCAAAATTGATTGAATTATATTGTTAGGTTAGGTTATATAGATTAAAAAGTCACCTGATGTGATCTACATGATTTCTCAACTTTTTTTGGTCTGTGGCCGCTTTTAAGTCTTATGTTTTTCCGTGGGCCCATACCCATTTTAGCTCAAAGCACACAAGCACACAAGCATATAAGTTTTTCCAAAGTGAAAAGTTGAATGATTTCAAAAGAATTTTGATTTCTTTGAAAATTTTGCTTGCTGGCAGATTTTACCCAGGAATTAACGAAATTCCCAAAATTAAAAGACGCGAGACTTTCTTTAGCTTTTTCAGATTTGTCCGTGCCTCCCCCCCCCCCTCAACAAACTGTGGCTCTACTAAAAAAATCTATGGCCCCCAGTTGAGAAACCGTGGTCAACATGTTTAGAGCTTCCTCTACTAATCAGGCGGCCAATTATCCTCGAGTTTATCTCGTATAATCTTTCAACATTAAAATATTTGGCGCATTGGCATAACCTGTAATAAAATATAAACATAGATAAATGCTAAATTTTCAATTTATATTGTATATAGCTTTTTGTATGTAGACACATTATATTCTTTGATTGGAGTTAGTAAAACGTGCTTACTAAAAATTGTATTTGATCAAAACTTTGTTCTTTGGCCTAGGTCGTTTATCTTTTTAGCCTTTCAATTTTGCCTTTCAAGTGTTGTTGAATCGAACAAATTGAAGGTTAAAATGAACTGAATCACTAAAACACTGTCATATGTAGACTCGGTTTATATTGTTAGTAAAGCTGTGTATACGGTTGGTCTGAATGAGGTGGATTATGCACAGACCATTTTGAGAAGTCCTGCTTTATATTTGTAACACTCGTAATATAATCATATCAATGAGTGCTTTGTTTATTGATATATTTTATTACACGTAGATTGCGCGACAAATTTCATTACGCTGTTTGACTGATAGCGTGCAGTAGAGATATTCAGTTATAATTTTATAACAGATGTTTGTATTGCTTTTTATATAGCTTGTCCACTCGATTCTCTGTTTGCCTGATGTAAGAAAATTAACAGATTTCTACAGTGATTGTTTTAAAACTAACCTAATGACAACATTAAGAAGATATTTTCAATATCAAAACTTCATAAATTTAATAGTTTATATATATTAAGTTAGTAAGTTGTTTGAAATGGAAAATCACCAAAGATTTCATTTACATTTATGTAACTGTATTTTATTCGTACATAAAAATAAAAACAACTTTAAAATATTACGAATGAACACTTTGAAAAAAATATGATTCAAGAGATTTGATTTATTTATTGATTTGGCATTTACTTGGTAGAACTCCATTTTAATAGGGTAAAATATCAAGGTATTTCAGTTCTACAGTTTTTTGTTATAAAGTTAAAGGTTGATAGCTATTTCGGCTTACGCCATCGTCAGAACTATGCTTTAAACGTACATTTACTCAGCTATATATACTGTCTAAGAAGAGATACACAATGCATCATATTATAATATGATGCATTGTGTATCTCTTCTTCGTTTAAAGTGACGACGATGGCGTAAGCCGAAATAGCTATCAACCTTTAACTTTATAAAAAAAACTGTAGAACTGAAATACCTTGATATTTTACCCTATTAGATTTGATTTAGAAAAGGGCATTCATTTCGCTAGATTCATTGTATCTTTCTTTACCCGACATATTTTTCACGGTGATTAATCAACGAAAAATGTTTTTTGATGATTATAATCCATATTTTGGTTCAAAAATTAATTATTAAATTGTTCAACATCTTTTGTTATTTTTCAGTGAGGTTACGTAATATATTTAATGATGTATTGAAAATGACTATTTGGTTTATTAATTTTCCTTTAGACTATTTGTTTGTATTTATTATACATATTGGTGTTAAAGCATGACAGAAGCTAGAACTTTACCACTCGGCCACTCTATAATATATCGGCGTCAGTCTATAATATATCGTCACATATGCATTCGAACAGAATTGAACGCCAAAAGAATAGAGATGAAAAGGAAACCAACGTCTTTTCCGTCCAATCAAAAACATTTTCGACTTCGTGAAATAGACATCTTATCAGTGCGAAAGTTTTCCACAATATTCCACTCTCGCTTTCCACAAGATCGAAACATAAGGAGCATACCTGTTACTGGAAAAGGCATCACTGCGGCCAACGACTCCAGTTTTTCCCCAAATACGTCTAGAGGAAAGCTAAACGACCTAAGAAATCCCGAGCACATTATTCTCCTATACAAGGTGTAGCTACTAGCACTAGCTTTCGTATCTTACTTACCTATTCTTGGGCCCCTCTCGGTATGTCGAATCCAATAGATTCGTTTGAGCAATAAGTCGAAGTAAGGAAGTTAGCGCACTAAAAACAGGGAAGAAAATCGTATATTATATTTTAAATCAAAAGTATAATTGCCCATTTAAAATAACATATAATTGAAATCGTTTGCAGTTATATTTTTCCAAACCACACTAGTTAGATTCAGGGGCAATATAAAATTGTGGAAATACGTTTTCAATACTACAATAAATTTTTATTCTACTGATTGTATTGATATGACTGACATCTCTTTATTAATCATATTTAGACACTGATTCATTATTTTTTTGTTTTGCATAATATGAGAAAAAAGACTGGAAGATTATCAGTTTTATTTTGGGATTTAATCATTAAAATGTATTTTTTACCTTGCCTTATTATATTAATTTTGCTGCAGTAGATTTTTAACAAGAATAAGTTATATTTAGCTATGATAAAGAACGTTTATCTGAAAGGGTACGAAGTTAGGCAGAAATTTACAAATGATAAGTTATAAATAGATAAGAAATTATTGCATTACATAATTGTCATGATATGTTGTGTACCCATAACGAAGAAACGGTGCCAATAAAGCTACCATTTTTTTATACTTCTACATATATTGGATTTATACAAAATTCATTTTAATTTAATTATTGTAAATAAGCCATTGAAACATCAATGTTTGCAATGTTCGTGAGAATTAAGTATTTTTTAACAATTTGCAACCCGGTCACACCAACTAGTGATAAGTATAGTAAGGTCATTTTTCTACGTGAAGTAATTAAGCCATATTTCACAATTTGGTGTACCTATTCGTTACATATTTTTTTTGCGAAAAGGTTATAATATATTTATAAATAATTTAGGAATTTATTCAAATATTTTGTAACATTATTAAATTGATCTCTGTAAAATAAAAAAGGTTTATTTGTACCTACATGCAACAGCGTTGTTGTTATAATGTTATTAATGAAATTTATATTTTAACTATTTACTTACAGATAGTTTTTCAGGATCGTATGGTCTTCAGACTAATACACGTTGATCATTCAAAAGAGGAAAGCTACCAAAAGGAGGAGGAAGATACTTTCAAGGAAGATCGTCAGAAATGAACACGTCATAACTGTATTGATTAGTTTTTAGTAAAATAAAAATAAAGATCACGGCACAAAATATAATATAGTTTATTTATGATTATATAAAAACAAAATTACCAACTGTCAGATGAAATCGATTTTTTCAACACAACTCTAGCGCTCGAAAAGTAATAAAATTAAATAGTTTGTGTCGGGATATTGAAAAGACATCAATCGAAATATTCTGAGAAATGGGAAATACCAGTTTATGTTGTATTGAACAAATTACTAGTTCTGTTGTGACTTTTTCTCAAAACTTATTGACTAAATTTAATTTTTAAAAACAAATGCATTGATTAAATGTTTCTCTTTTGTTTGATAGATTTGAAGATAACAGAAAGAATAATAGTTTAGTTGTCTTTGTTTCGCTACCTTAAAGCGGAATTAGGGAAGAAGTAGGTATGCTGTGTAAACGTTAAGACAATTTTATTGTAAAACTAAGTGTCTATACATTTGCCTCGATTATTGGGGTGACGTGGTTAGATTTTGTGAGGAACCCAGAGATTGAGGAACAGACCGGGCAGTGATTGGTCTTGAAGAATTTTCAGAACTAAAACGTGCTCCAGATGGGCTTCAAATCTGCTTGTTTCTTCTTCTAAACGGTAAGATTCCAACGTTCTGGACAACCGTCAATAACACTACTCCGAATTACGCGCTGGCATGAAATATTCGCCGCAAATCCTCCAATTGAACGGTCGCATTCCATTGTCGTTGCTACGAGAGGGCCGTCTGTGCGGTGCATACAGTCAAATGTTGGCTAGCGTCTGCGTGTTCAACACGTACCAAGCTATACACGCATATTGTCTGTTTGCTGGATTTTGCGCGCGGTTTGCATTATAAAAAGCTAAATATTTCGTCTATATATATATTTTTTTGCATTTTTCGTGGAAAAAAAAAATCCCTAATTTTGTACGAGATTCACTCCCCCAATCACACCACACCAAATAACACGGTCTCGACTTTAGTGTAAATGGGGGTTTTACTATATTTATATATTGTACAAGGCGCAACTGAAGAGTGTTGGTATGTCATGGAATTGTCCAAAATAAATCACTGAGACAGATATGTAACGCCCCGTGGTACGTCCGTAACTCGCTGCTTCATAGAGACTTGAAAATACCTACCATCCGCGAGTTCGTTCGTGTAATATCTCAAAAGTTTCACAGCGAGGTAGGAAAACATTTTAACCCTACGAGCTCTAATCTTCACAACTATGACGAGACACTGCATGAGAATCGTCTTGACGACCCTCTATAGATCTTATGTCGTCTAAAATTGTCAATTTAAAAACGAATTTAGCATCACGAAAATGACTCTCTTTGTTTGATTTTTTTGTGTACTGTATGTGTGTATGTATGTATGCGCATGTGTGTGTACATGTACGGATATAGTATGGAGGAAGCATATGGAATGTGATTGGCAAAATACTGCATATGGAGTTCCCGTGAACTTCTTATCTCTATAGTGATCACGCCCTTCCGTCTGCAAACGATGGTAAGGGGATGCAATTTACAATTTTTCAAAAACTTTATCGAAGAAGGAGACTAAAAGAACCTTGACGCTAGCGCGTCCTGGTGCTTAAAGCTACATAAATTTGATATCCAAAAAAAAATTCATGGAAGGAAGAAGTATGATTAACTATGATTAAAAAAATGTATAAAAAGAATCGTATATCTCGATAAAAATGAATTTGGTTGTCAATAACGAGATCAATTTAAGCAAAAATAATATTTATTATTTTTTTAATATTGGTGGAAATATATTGTACCCCTTTTCACTGACTGTACATTGTTATTGCCTGCCCTCCTCCCCAGTGCCTACAAACACCTTTTTCTTTCACTGTATAAACATATAAGCTTACAGACCGGTAGGTATATATTAATATAACGTAGGTTTGCCTTCGAAAATCTCTCGGGATTCGAAAGGATTTCGATATAAGGTATATTCGTTTTTCTCTTTTTTCTTTTCGTTCCCGGTGGCCAGTCGCGATTGAATTTGAATGCGTTTAAAACCCCGTTGTTTGGTTCTGTATGTGTGTGTTTTTTTTATCACATGTTTTATTTTATATTTGGTATGCGTCAAAGGAACGAAGCAGGGGTAAACAATTACTCATTGCTTTGTACTTATTCGTGGTTTATTTTTAAACAGTTATTGGCATATTCAGAGAATATCAATGGTTTTCAATAAATTTGTGATATTAAAAAAACACAATATTTCTTTTTGCTTTATTAATATAATGCCTTTCCACCAAATATTGACAGTGAACAATCTAAAAATTTGTTATAATTACAACAACTAAATATTTTTTAATCATATCCGTTCCCAATGTGGAGAATATAATAATAAAGTTTATATAAACAGAAATGTTTCTACGAGAACTAAACTTGTTACTCAGTTGTTCAACCTCTGATTGAAAAAATAACATTTGTGTGATAATGATAGGACTAAAACAGTATTGGAGTATTGGTAAGCTAATCGCTTTCGCTTTGCCCGTTTTTAGAATAGGGTGGTTGGGAAGAAATTAAAAACATCACATACATCCATGCCTTTATATTTATGTATCATATATGGCATAAATCAATTTGTAAAAACTATATTGTATTATTATTAATGATTTAGGCTTTTCCTATTTTTTCAAGAGTCACAAATTGACAGATTCCACAATTATTCAAAAGTCACGAAACTTTTTTATTTAGCTCTATCCTCTGAAAAGGTCTGCCAGAGAATCCAGATTTTTACGAGTTATAATCCCGGGAATAGTACTTGGAAGATCCCTGAATTCCGGGATTGCAAAATTGGTCGGGTTCTCAGGATTGGGAGTCCCTATTTATTAGAGTGTAGATCAGGCTAAGGACCCGTTAAGGTTAATTCGGTCGATAATTTGAAGAGAATTTAAGCACCATGTGTATCCATGCCAATATAAATTCAAAAACTTTTTCCAAAACCAATTCAAGAAAGTATACGTAAAAAATAAAACACTCATTTGTACTAATTCCACATTTATTTGATATGATCAGGACTGGTTTCGGTTTCGTTTGCGCTTACTTGCTTGCGCGCTTCGACAGTTGATAATACTCGTCGTGCGCAAAACCAGTACTGATCATACATAATAAAAGTAGAATTAGTACATAAGCTTGTGTTATGCTATTTTATGAATATAATATCTTTCAACCTAGTATTAACCAGGGCTTTGGAGTCGTTAAGAATCCGACTTTAGATTATTTGTTTAGGTTTTGTAGAATCCAGTGGTGCCATTTTTGAATATAGCGATTTGAACAGACAGTCTTTTTTTTGATTACTCGAAGTTATTATTTTTTTTCGAGAACGTTTCCGACTCCACAGTCCTGGCATTGGCAGTGAACACCTTATGAGTGAGGTCTGGAATTCATTATTTAGCTGTAATATTAATATTGATTCATCCTTTATCCTTTAGGAATACGATTCTCGCAGTAATAAACATCGAATGTAAATGTTTTTATAAATGTAATATATTCAAAAATAAACAAAACGTTGTAGCCATTATTATTTTATCATTCAAGCCCGCTTATTTTCCAACAGCGGTTTTCCCTCACAAAACGTTTTCACAATTCCCTCTTTCATACGTCACGAAATGTCAAACGATTGAAATGTGATTTTGTGGTTTATTAGATTTTCAATATACGATGCGTCTTTAAATGTGTAATGAATAAACATAGAACATGGGTTGTTAAATTCTGCAATAATTAAATGTCTGTTTATGTTTTGTCTGTTATCATTACATATCATACATATACAATAAACTCTTTTTTACTCGGTAAATAACTTTGTCGCCTGCTGTGGCCGAGTTGGATAGAGCTTGTTCTACCAATCACGCAGGTCTGGGTTAAATTCCCGGTCAGATCACAGAATTTAAGAATTATTCAATTCAAAGTTGTGATCGGAGACTGGGTGTTTGTGATATCAATTCACACCATTTCCTCTCCTCCCATCTTTCTGATCATTTAATAACTGGGTGTAGTAATAGCGATTAGCCAACTACTAGTCCTGTTATATTCTTATCTTTCTTTCTCTACTACTCACTTTGAAAAAAGTGAGGTTGACCGACTGAGTAACAAATAGTTCTCGTAGAAAAAAAACTTCTGTTGAGATACCATATACTTTACATTGTAAACGGACATGAATAAAAAAGTCGGTAATTTTCTACGACCTCGTATCTCAAAAAGTACAAGTGTTCAAGTGACACTCTTCTACCGCGATCGCTTTATATCCATATAAAACACCACTGGAATGGTTTTGTCTTCGAAATCTTTGAAGAAGTTAATATGGAAGAAAAAATGTCGTTTTCATCCATGCCATATTTTCCACATTGGGAGCGGACACGGATTAAAAAAAAACTTTAACTTAACACTGTGTATACGTAGAAAAAATAAATGTAGGTTGGTTCTCGATATTTCAAAAACAGTATTATTTAAAAAAAAGTGTAGTTGCAAAGAGCATCGTGTAAAAAACGGTATTAATGTAAACCAAACCAAAAAATCTTCAAAATATTATTCATACATACGTATTTTATTTAACCCGGATATGCCAAAGAGATTTTATTAATCTCTAATATAATTTCAATCAACTTCACTTCACAGACCGAAGAATGACATGAACTATTTTTTTAAGTCAGTTTTTACTAGGGTATCCAATCCCGGAATTAGTGCGATCGCGATTTCGGGATTTCGGGATAATAAAATTGGACAGGATCCCGAGATTGGAAAGCCTAGTGTTTACGTATGATTATTGGACGATCCATTAGTATCGTCAATTACGCAATACAAAAAAATATATTATAACACCTAATTATACCGTCCTACATGTAAGACGGCATACCTGGGGGAGTTTATCGTCACTTGATAACATACGCGCATGTTTATGAGGGACTGGACGTAAACCGCTCCCGTCCCTAACAATACAAGTGTAATGTATGGAAACTTTTGTTGCTTATAATCGTCATGTGTTGTTAAATTTCTTGTTACTACAAATATTTTATTTTTAAAACATTTGGGAATTGTGTGAGAACAAATTCGTGTAAATATATAGTACTTGCTATTTTTAGTAGACCGTGTTATTTCAAAACTGTGTAAAAAAAGAGTTTTGTA
The DNA here is from genome assembly GCA_031772345.1 of Himalopsyche anomala. Classification (NCBI taxonomy): domain Eukaryota; kingdom Metazoa; phylum Arthropoda; class Insecta; order Trichoptera; family Rhyacophilidae; genus Himalopsyche; species Himalopsyche anomala. Next base: position 5,595,925 of record CM062828.1, read on the forward strand.
TATATAATTTCCAATATAACATACTTAACCATATATTTACGTATTTTACATAATGTATTCAATATTCTTTACAAAAATGTGTGATCTATTTCCAAAATTAATTTTGTAATAAAAAACACTAAATAATAACGTTGTTTATTTCAAAATTAAGTATTTATCGACTCCGAATAAAATAACCGATTAAAGTAAAAATCAATAAATATCAAATATAAGTGAAATTAATTATGGAAGATATAAAGATTATTTTGACTTAGTGTAGATTTTTGTGAAACAAATTACATCAGATATTATGACATTTTTGTAATACAAATATGGATCAAAAAATTCGGGTTTATCCATAACAAATGTAATAAGTTTATCGTTGTCCATATTGTCACTAATTTTCTCCACTAATAACAAATATTTTGCTAATCTAATATAAGCATTTAGGCTAAAATATTTATATATATTAACACAATCCACGTGATATTAGTTTCACAGCGTATAATGAAAATTCTTACAATCATGTTCGACATCAGAGATACGGTGTTTATACAAATTGTTTGTAGACAAATAAAACAATATGAGACATTGGGACTGTGTACAGAGCATTGCTAGAGTAAACATGGGATATGAAATCTAGTTCGGGTACTCGAGTAGAATCAATTGTGTTAATTTTGCTGTGTGTACAGCCCCAGAGCATACGGCATTTGAGTGTTTGGGCAAATAATAAATTAATATGTTTGTGACATTCGTAGGATATTGTGAACAAGCGACTCCTAATTAATCGCACAAAACCAATTTCGCGGCAAGATAAGGTTTTTTGTTAGCGGGGCAACATTTTTGGACGTATGGTACTATTGCCAGCAATTAAAATCAATAAATACAATACATACACTCAACCAGGGATGGGCTGGAGGGGGCTCAGGGGGGCTCGGTCAAGCCCATTGTTAAATTTTGGAGCGGCCGGCGAGCCCCTTGTTAAGATAAGAAAATCATTATTCTTATATCAAATCATCCCATAACTGCAATTTCTGGAGATGGTTAATGTTGAGAATTAGTTGTCCCTTCATTTTTTCATTCAGCGTTGTAGGCTTTCGTGTCAAAACTCACGGGTTCGAGTCCCAGTACAAAACATCATTTTTCGATCGTTTTATCTATTTTCTGTTCGAAGGCATGGGTGTTTTGTGATGTCTTAAGATTGCCTCCCACGCTACTATTACTTAATTGCTAGTCCTGTCTTATCCTTATCATTCTATCCCTACTACCCTATTGAGAAAAAAGAGGTTGAGCGACGAAGTAACAAGCAATTCTCGTGGAAAAAAACTTTTGTTGAGATACCTTCATTAGGAGGCCATATGCTCGACATTTGGAGTGGACTTGGATAAAAAAATTGATAACATTTACCGAGCCCTTTGTTAAGATATTGGCAGCCCACCGCTGCACTCAACCCCTTTTTACACGATTTAAAAATAACGCGATTCACTAAAAACAACATATATAATATTTGACAACGAATTATTTATTCTTACACGATTCCCAGATACAATAAACACAGAAGCGAATGAACAATATTTTTTTCCGTTTATTGAAAATTTTAAATTTTTTTTATATTGACATTACAGATTACGCCAATGCGTCAAATATTTTTAAAGTTGAAAGATCATACGAGATATACTTGATGAGAATTTTTGAAAGTCACATGAAATTAACCCAAGGAGAATTGACTTCACAAACACCCATGTCTTAGATTTCAAATTAAAATTGAAAAAAATCAAGTTTGACATTGACCCTACCGGGAATCAAACCCGGACCCACCTGATCGGAAGAGCAAGCTCTTGCCAACTAGACCAAAGCGGGCGACTTATAATCAAGTAACGATTAAAAGTATTATGTTTTCTTTATTATTAAAATATATTTAATGAACAATATTGTCGGGTCCTATGGCGCAGCGGTTAGCGTTGTTGGCTTCCGTGCCGGGCCTCACGGATTTGAGTCCCAGTACGAGCAGCATTTTTTCGATCGATCTCTGTTCGCAGACAAGGGTGTTTGTGATGTCTATAAATTCCCTCCCCTCCTTCCGATCCTTCAATAACTGGGCGTAGCGATAGCGATTAGTTAATCACTGGTCTTGTCTTGGTCTTATCTTTCTATCCCTACTTCTCTCTTCGTAAAAGAGAGGTTGAAACACTGAGTAAAAAACTAGTTTTAGTAGAAAAAAATCTGCTGAGATGCCTTAATTAGGAGGCCATATGCTGCACATTAGGAGCAGACATGCATTTAAAAAAAATGAATTTGAATTACTGGGTCTTCATTTTAACCTTTACACGGGTTTCTATATCGGGTGTTGTTCTTTTTTTAAAATTCAGGTATCCAATCTTCAATACTTTTATGATTTTTTTTGTGTGGAATGTATCGACCGCGTAAAATAAGAATTAAGAGAATTATTGTACCATCGATTCTGTCTTGGTTTATTGAATTACCGCTTAGACAGAGATATATTGTGAGACAATTTATTTATTTTTCCTTACGGTACATCTTGCGAGGGCGAAGTCACAGTGAACGCGATTGGAACACGACTTAAAGCGAATCAAAATATCGTATAAAATGATCGCGGCATCACTTTAGCGGCGGAGACCATTTGATATTTTCGTGCCGAACCAAATCGCTTTGCAATCACTTTCATTCCGTCCACGTAAGACACAGTTAGACGTATTTGCATAAATTATTATGAAAAAGTATTATAAAATGTTAATAGATATCGGTTAAAACGATGACGTTGTGCTGAAATAGATATCAATTATGTGAAATAATTCTTGCTGAAATAATTATTTTAGTATTTTTCTAGCATATTATACTTATAATTTTCAAAGATATTAATATGATAGTTGTAAAAATTTACGCTCATATGAAAATATCCATGTTGCTTTGCTATTGCATAATGTAATGATATGGATCACTTTCTTAACAAAACAAAATAATAAACAGTAATATTTAACAAAAAGAAAAAATCTTTCCCTTTTTGCTTAGATAATGTACTTGATTTTCGTTACATGATTCATTAATAATAACCGTATTTGGATGTCATTTGATATTACGTAGGCCCTTGGCTTATTTATTATTTATGGATAAATTTCCATGCACCTAAAATTTTACTCCCGGCTCACAAAGACGCCTTGGAATCGAGTCCTCGCTTCGACCAGGGCGGGACCGCCCTCCCCGTCATCTCCGGGGGAGGGATTAGCGCGATGACGTCACGGTACGACACGAGGGGATGCTATCGTATGTATGCATGCACGTAGGGTGGGTGGATGTGCGTCCCGACCATATGTTTACTTCTCGTAGCTTGGCCGAAGTAGTCTTCAAAACTAATTGCGAAAGACGTATGGTAAATATGATTATTATCATATCACGCAGTGTTACATCGAAACCTCCATGGGCGAAATGGGGCGAATAAAACCTTTCTTTCATCGATAAAGCCTCAGTACTCAGTAAAAATCTACTAAAGTAAAACAAAAGGTTATAGAAATAGTTCAAAAACTTTCGCCGGTATATTTGCTACCACCAAATAATTCAAGAATACCCAAAAAATATTTGAATTCATAAAAAGTATTTTTAATTATAATATTCTAGGCGCCAGATAGTTCAAAACCGATTATTCCATTCCGCTCAAGATTGGGGAATACGACCTACTAATAGAAGTATCTTAACAGAAGGTTTTTTACGAAAACTGTTTATTACTCAGTTGCTTAACTTCTGTTCTTGCGAAGAGGGTAGGGATATAAAGGGTAGAGCTAGGACAGGACTGGTGGTTAGCTCATAGCTCTTATTACGCTTCACTATTTTTAATATTGTAAAAGAGAGAGGAATTTTTTAAACATCGTAAACATCCATGCCATCGAACAGAAATCGACAATTATTATAAGTTACTGATTACATAAAAACTCAAGTCATTCTCAAGTGGTGTGTCAATATTAAAAGATTAATGGCAGGATGACCTGCATTTTTCAATTACCGGTTTAGTTCAACGGCAAAATTTTCTTAAAACAAACCAATGACTTTTAAATGAGCTTATTTTACTTATGTGGTCAGTGGTGGATTAAACACATGAGAGGCCTCAGGCGCAATAAAATTTGAATGCCTTGTTTCTGCCCAAGTTCCTCACCTCAGCCATAAACTTGTGTTCCATTTTATTATAATAATAGAATGAATGTTCTAGTTTTCTTATGAAAAATATAGTTTATTATCATTCGATAGATGAAGTGAAGAATACGGTAGGTCATTAATAATTGAAAACTTTCTTTGAGCTTGAATCGAGTCGAGGGCGATTTGGCCAAGATACGTAAAGTAAGGTAAGCTTTGCGACGCTCGACACCCGACGCCTGGTTGAAAACTCGTCTCAAATTATTATTCTCACCAATTTGCTCTGCGGAATACGTTTATTTGAGAAGCGGGTCGCTACGAATGCCTACATTCTGAACTGTTATGTTGCGGATTAGCCGAGTGTAAATAAATAACAGGCGTAATGATGAAGGCCCTTTGTTTTTAGTGCGGAGAGGTGTTCTGAGGCGCCGGAACTCTCGGCGATAAAATGAAGAACCTTGAGTGTTTCGAAACTACCAAAAATGAAAGAGATATATTATCAAAATCAATACAATAGAGTGTTAAATATTATGTACGGTCAACACTTTGAGATCGCGTGTTTTTCTACGGAGCACAAATGTCCAGTTTTACAGTAGTTGATAGATAATTTGAATATTAAATATATGGAAGTATAAAATTGAATAAATGGAAGTGATGGATCTTACAGGTTTAAGTTCTAGTGCGAACAGCATTTTTCAATCGATTTATCGATATTTGTACGAAAACATGAGTGTTTGTAATATATGAAATTCCCTCTCACTGTTACAGTCCTAAAACAATGGGGTGTAGCGAGATAAATTAGCTAAGCACTAGTCCTGCTTTAGCCCTATTCTTCTATGCCTACTTTCTTCGAAAAGGAGATTTCGGACAACTGGCTACAAACAGTTTTCGTAGAAAATATTATGTTAAGAAACTTCTTTATGAGGTCGTATGCCCCATATTGAAAAGTGAACAATAAGAATATTATCAATTGGTAGGTATGTTGTTTTGACCAAACTATCTTAACTCGTAAAATAATGAATAGAGAAATAAGTTAACAGTTTTTATAATCTTAAGCAAAATGCATATTGGGTAACCAATTTGTTAAATAACCCCAATGTATCTGAAATTTCCGACACAAATCACATTGAACATGAGTCTTAAAATGATTGGCTTAATAATCAAACTTAACTCATATTTTTTTATTTATATTATTTTTTTGCTGGTACACAGGAGGTTAAATAAACAAAATAATACGATACATCGATCTGTTAAACATAAATCGAGAGCGCACTGTCGGTAATGGAAAAAAACAATTTCAATATAAGAGTGTGTAAAAATAAATTCGTCTATAAGTTATAATCATTATTCGATTGAAAAATCAAAAGCTCTAATTTTTTTTCTAATTATATTTATTTTGAATTTTTACATAAATTTACTTTTATTACTTACTAATTTTATTTTACTTGTAGTTTTTGTGTTTTAAAATAGTTCATTAAAATATTGATATTTTTCTTATTTTCGAAAGGAAACTCTACACTTCGTTTGATTGTTTGCGTGGTACATTAATTATTCACTCGGTTTTCTTTAAATTTTTGCGTTTTCGCAAATTTACAAAATGATTGGTTGATTGTGACGAAATGTGCTATATATTAAGTCTACCGATATGCACTGCGCAGTTTTTGCACACACAAAGTACTCCGGCAATCGTTATCTCTATTTATAATAACTTCACCACCCCAACTAAAGAAATAGGGAGCAATTACAGGCGGGCGCGATTCATGCAATCGCAACCGGTCCTAGATAGACAAAAGGGCCACCTCAACCGGGGCTCAACCGGGATTAGGCGAACGACAACCAATCAAGGGTGACTGGACGTTGGAGAAGCAGGGTCCGACGCCGCAGTGCGAGTTTCCACTTTAACCAAGGCGCTCCGACGGCTGCTTTTCCTCGGCGTCGAAGACTTCGAATTCGCGCGCCGGGTTGTGGGTGAACTCAGAAACTTGCACTTTGTATTTTCGTATTGCTTTGTATTGTGTGTGTCAGGTCTGTGCTTTGGCTATGATATACTCCGCTTGGTGGCAGTGCATTAATTTGTTAGTGAGACGACGTATTTATGTTTAAAACATACTTTTCTTTATTATCAATTCTTGTTACTTACATATCGTCACTCTCCTGGCCAAAATTATTAATATTCTACACCAAAATAAACATCTTTGAATCTTGTCGTCGGGGAAAATGCACGGATTTATTTAAATTGCTTTTTACTTTAAAAACCAACAATAACTTAATATTTGAAGTAAGCTTAAAACAAATAATATGTGTATATGCAGGTTTTAAATATTTTATTAAATTATAGAAGCATATGTCCTTTAATGGAGATATCTCAAGAGGAAGTTTTTCTGCGAGTGGTGAAAAATGTTTGTTACTCAGTTATTTAACCTTTCTTTTTATGGGGTAGAGATTGAAGGATCTAGAACAGAATTAGTAGTAAAATGATCGCTTTCACTACGTTCCGTTATTTTATTTTACTTGAGTGGAAAGCGATTTCTACTATTTCTATTTTATATGATCAGGACCGGTTTTTTTCATTACGAGAATTATCAACTGATGTTTATTGAGCATTCTCGTCAGTTGATAATGCTCGTCATAAAATACAAATGGAATTAATACAATGAGTGTTTTATTTTTAATGTAATTTTTCTTCGTGCTTTATTCTTATTTATCATTAATTACAAAAAAATATTTTTTTGTAATGTAACTTTACAATAACAATCATAAATCTAAATATCACAGTACTATTATAATATAATTTGCATTGTACAATCAGAAATATGTCTGATTTTTAATTGTTTTAGTCATTATTTTAATTTAATTTTCAACGTAAAATCTTGCTTATTAAATTTAATAAAATCTTAATTATATTCACAAAAATTGGCTTCAATTCCGATATTTTTTCTCAACTCAAAATAAATCTACAACGGCAAGGTAGTCGTCGATTCGGATTGCGTGTTAAGCTATTGCTTCATTCACTACTCTTGATTTTTTTAGCACCAGTAGTTTGCAGGTGTGTTTTTCAAATAAAGTTATATACTTTGTGCAAAAACGTAAAAGTGAAGTAAATAATGTCTAAGAAATATTTTAGCCTAAAAAACGTTATTATATTATGTTTGAAAACAAAGTTTCATAGAAAATAAATGAAAAAGAAATTAATCATTTCCAATAATACTTCGAATTATTCATATAGTTACTTATAAACAACATCAACTTCAATAAATATATATATATAAGATTGAGACAAACATCTTCATTATTTTAACTACTGAACAGATTTCATATCTACATTTTAACATGTTGAATATCTTATACATTATTTTCAAACAGCATTAAAATATACTTGTCATAATATTTAAATATTTTTTTGGTTAATTGAAAGACTTATTTCTATTAATTTCATTTTATACCACTAACATGGTTTTAGACAATTATTATATTCCAGTATTCTAAACAGTTCGCAATCAATGTTCACCCTCGTTGGTTCTTTTATCCGAACGTTTTCGAAATAAATTATTACTATTAAGGCGTATAGATCATTGTATACATTTTCTTTATCATTTTAGCCGAACAGTTTACTCGAGTACAGCCGCGCTGTCAAGCTCTCGCAGAAGCAGCCGAGGAATAGGAAAGCAGAAATAAATAGAAGCAGACGTAGATTTATTGCAAACACTACACACTCCAGAGATGTATTGTTCAAGGAACAGACTGCAAGAGAAAATCGCGAGCGACGGAGACGGAGAGCCATCTTCCCGGAGAGTTTTCCTCGGCGAGGGAGAGGGATGGAGTCGAGATTTATGAGGCTGCCATAACGAGACAAGCGAGTGGCGTGCGTCTTAGAAGCGTCTTTAAGACTTGTTAGACCAATGATGAGAAATAGTACCGTTTTTAAGGCCCCCATTAGGAATTGAAGCGACCGTAAAGACATCCGAAGTTCATTGTAAAAGAATTACGTTTTTATTACAGCTGTTTGTGTTCTGTAGTACATAAAGTTTTCAGTAGTCGATCTACATTTTATTATATTTCCGTTTACCTATTGTATGTAACCATGGCTCTTATAGTAATTACGTAGATTCGCTGATATTCTTTACTGGTAAAAAATAATGGTTACCAAATATATATATATTATATAATATATATATATTTTTTACACGATTTTGAAACAACACGGTCCACTAAAAAGAACAAATAATATATTTTTAGCTGCCTGTGTGGCCGAGTGGTCAACGTCGTTGACTACCACTACGGAGGTCACGGGTTCGAATCCCTGTACGGGCAGTTTTAAAAATTGATTTTTCAATCGATTTATGAATTTCTGTTCAAAGGCATGGATGTGTGTGATGTCTTGAATTGCCCCCTCCCATCCTATCCTATGAGAAAAAAGAGAGGTTGAGCAACTGAGTAACAAGCAGTTCTCGTAGAAACACTTCTGTTGAGATAAACTCCATTAGGAGTCCATATGCTCTACATTGGGAGCGGACATGGTAAAAAATATATATTTTTTTAACGTATTATCTGTTCTAACAAGAAATTCAACAACACAAGCAGTAGTAACAAACAAAATGCTTATTCCTAACACATTAGACGTGTCAGATATCTTTAGCGGTGTATGTCCAGTCTCTCATAAACGTCCCCATATATAATCAAGTAGCGATGAATATTACTATTTTTTCTTAATTAAAATACATATTATAAATGATAGTTTGTGTAATTTACTTATTGGTTATTGATTGATTCTTTATTCCACAATATTGTTTTTTTTTCAAATAATACGGCTTTTTAAATTCTGGAAACCAATCTTCAGTTTGTCTATGAGTTTATCGAGAGTATTTATGGAGTGTATGATATATGATCACTTTTCACGGATCAGCCATCATTGTTAATTAAAAATAATTATGTTTATACTTGGCTTTGCCAGTGATTTGAACTAATATATTATATTAACTTTAAATTGATAATATTTATTTATCAAAAAAAAATCTACCAGTACGTCAACGATATTTCAGATCCAAGACACAATTATGAGTAATATTTTTTTACATACCTGAAGGTTTCAAATGCCCATTTTGAATTAAAAGAATATAACATCTGTAGGTATAATAATTTAATCATTTCAAAATTAACAAGGCACATATGTATATTTACGTTGTACATCCAGAGGTGTTTTGATTGGCTAGTATTTTTCTGGTCAGAGTTGAAATAACATTGGTCAGAATATATATTAAATGGTCATAATATGTGCGTTAGAGTAAATAATAATAATTCAAATGAAATTTTAAAATAATCTAACCTAACCTAACCTACTAACTAAAATTGTTATTAAATATTATAACCCTATAATATTTTTTTTCTGACCGTTCATATTTTTATTCTGACCAATAATTGATTTAAATTCTGACCATTTAAATTGTTTTTTACAAACCAACCTATGCCTGTCGAGTACGTGGTCGAGCAGTCAAAGTTATTGGCTCCGGTTATGGATAGGTCTAATATTTTATTTTTCAAACTACTAATGGATGTCTGTTCGAAAGCAAAGTAAAAGCGATTAAACAACAACTAGTAGTTATTTAGCCTTATCTTTATATCTCTATTCTATTATAAAAGAGGAAGTTTGGGCAATTCAGTAACAATCACTTATATAATCATATAAGCGTAGAAAAACTTCTTTTGAGATAAACTCTATCAGTAGTTTATATGGTCAATATTGAGAGTAGCATAGTTTAAAAAATCCAACATAATATTAAATCAGCCCCTTTATAGTGGAAAAACACACATAACACCCTATAGCACAAATAGTACAATAATAATCTTCATCAAATTTATTTTTTTGAATAATAAAATATATAAACATTAGTCAAAATTTTCCGTTCAGTATTTTTTCCCTTTGCTTAATAGAATATATTTTTGTGGTTTAAAAAACTTTATTTGTATACATTCTTTGATTTGATTGAATACGGCGCCCCTGAACGTTTTCCCCGTACGAGGGAGAAGGCACTATCAAGCCAGCGTAAAGAGTAACAGCATACGCTGCAAATAAAGGATACTGATAGTCTGCAACAAAACAGTGGGCGAAGGAAAAGTCTTGGGGGAGGGGGGCCGAGAAACGCGGGAAACTTGATTATATATAATCGTCTCTAAGTATCTAGAGATGGATGGCATTGTCAGCCGACGAACCTCGTATGTACATTTCCGCGAAACTGGCACTTACGTGGTTGTGTACAGGCGTGATTATTTATTTAAAGGGTGTTTTATCACTCACATATGTACATCGCTAATGTTCATAAGAATTTTAAAATGGATTCTTAACAATAATTTATCATCATTGAAAGCTTGATGATTGAATTAGCATTTACTTGACAAAGCCTCATTAAATAAGGTAATTAAATATTAAAGTATTTTAGTTCTATAAATAGAATAAATATTTGATACTTTTCATCTTACTCCATTAAAAGATTGAATTATTTGTTTATTTCTTTAGCCGTATTAAGCAAATCTGATTTAATATAATAAATCATCTTTTTTCAAATAAAAATCAATAATAAGAAAAAAATATTTAACCTATATATAAATCTACATTTTTTTAAAACTATAAATATTATAGATCATTGCTAAGAATTTATAGATGTGTCGTGTAATAATACAAGTTTAATAAAAAGTGTCAAATTTCTCAAATATATCTTCACATAGGAAACGAAACCGGTATTAAATTAACTAATATACAGTAAAATACTTTATTAGAGTATTTGAATTATTAATTTAGAGTATTTGAAACGAAACTCTAAATAATTTTTCACATGCGCACAAAATTTTTCGTTAATTCAGGCAATAAAAAGCTATCATACAATGGATTTATAATTTCACTGCATAGTATCAGTAAATCATTATTTCACAGATATATGTAAACTGTAGCTAACCTAACCCAACAGTACAAGAGATCTGAGAACATGGATAGAATATTTCATAACTACAAAATATTATTCAAATTACGGTTTGAAGAAGAATATAGTAATACTTATGACTGTCGGTGAAAATAATTTTTCAATTTTAGATAATATATGTTGCGGTAAAAATATGCTTGTAATTTCACTTTAAATACAAGTTTGCTGTTATATATTATACATATATGTATAAGTATATAAATATATAGTGTAAAAGGCTTTAATATTTAAAAAAGAAATACCTTGCAACAGTTACCCTGACCAAATTTCAAAACAATAAAAAGTATAAATATATCGGCCTTTGTGGTTATTTGGAAGAACTTTAACCTGACATTTAGATGGGTCTAAGCTCAAGTCTCGGCAAAGGATATTGTTTTCCAACCTAATAGTGTAGATCTTGGGTATCGATTTTTGTTGTGCCTTTTCTCTTCTATTTGACCATGAATAACTTAAAAAATACTAATCCTGTTGATCTCGAAAGATTTAAAATATATCTTCGAGTTAATATTACAATCAATTTTAAAATTGCCATTTTCAAAGTATACAATTTATTTCAAATACTTTTTTACAAACAGTATTGGTATTATGGTGTCAGTAAGAAGTGGGTGGCATTACGGATTTGTATTACGTATTTAGTATTTGTAAATATCGTTTTTTTTGTTGATATGACTATTATTTCAATTAAATAACCAAAACAAACTATTATTCAAACTAGGACTCAAATCAAGACCGCACATTTGCGAAAATTACGACAGATGACTGACAAATATTGCTATTGTGATATTATAAAATTTTAGATTTTCCTCGTTTATTTACACCGCGTATCGTATGAAATATTTTTATAAGAGTAAGCAACATCTTTTAAAAGAAAAAAAAATAGCGAAAGAAAACAAACACACGAGATTTATTCTAACGTGAACTTCTCCCGTTGGAGCGGGAAGGCTATAGTAGTTTTTTTCGGAAAATAAACGAGCTTTCAGTGGATAGACCGAGACAAATAGAGGTTTATATATTAAGAAAACTTCCCGCCGGGTATGTGTGATAAATTTTAATGTACGTTCTACGAGAAGTAATCAATCTTATCTTTTAGGTATGGTTATTTTCATTATTCTTTTCTTGCGTCATTTTTTGTATGTTATAATTCAGCGCACAGTAAATGAAATGTTTCAGATTGACTTTGGAAATAAAATAATGTGAATTTTGTCGGTGATCATGTTGAATTTTAATTTGTACAAAAGTTGCAATCCACATTTGATAAATTACAAATATTTGCAGTCACTTGGACACCTCACTCTGAGACTTTCAGAAGCTACATGTAAAATCCTGCCAATTAGACATATTCTGTGATGATGGCATTTTATGTCGTCAGTAAAATCATGAACTAAATTATCATCGAGGCGAGACAAGAATTGTGAACCTTTTTAAAACTCAACGTCTACGCTGGACTGGATGTGTTTTACGCATGAATGAAGCTTCCAAAAGGACTACAGTTCTACTCTTGAGGGGAAATGAAGAGTTACAAGCAGAAAGTGGGATGGAGGACCAAAAAAAATGGCGTAGAAAACTAAGTCTCACTCTGGACATTAGCATCATAAAAGAACAACATTTTGGATTTGCGTTTACATTCCATCACTCATCAAATTATTATGAATTGAAAATGATCAATTGCTTAGAATAATTTTATAACGGAAGTCTTGTGATTTTTGGGAATGCCAAAAGTTGTGAAGTACATTTGAACATGATTTTTTTTATATTTAGCTATAATGTTATTTGTTTTTGACAGCACTTAATATATGCTTCCTTTTTTATGTATTTCATCAGTTTTATGAAAAGATCAATCTAATTAATTATTGAATCAAACTTAGGTGTTTCTGGTTTTAATTTTTTTTTTCAATCGAAAAAATATATTCTCCAACATGTCAGACGACTCAACTGTAGTTTAAGACATTATTTAATAATGTATTGTTTTTAAAAAAAATCTTTTTATTTCTGTTTAATTTAGTAAGATTTCACTTAGTTTCATTAAACAAATAATTTAGAATCTTCAGAAAAAAATGTTTATGGTGACGAGGCAAAATTTTCAATTTTTTCAAAGCTAAAAAAAATAATTCAATGACAGTAGTCTTCTTCTTCGAATATATTGTTTACGCCTAGTTTCATGCTGATGTTGTACCTGGTGTCTAGACTGTTTGCCGAAGTTTTCAATCGATAAACAAAATCTCCACAGTATTAACTTTCAAAATTATTATACATCATGTCGGCCAACTTAAACACAACTTACATTGTCTATGGTTTCTCATAAACAACAAGTTTGTTTTTATAATTTTATACTACATAACTAAGACAGCAAAAAATGTTCGTCGCTATATTTTGAACACTTAATTCAATGTAAGTAAATCAAAAAAAAAAAGGCTGATAAATTTTTACATTTTTTTAAAAATCTTGTTATATGTACATTTTTATTCATTAAATTTAAGTTGATGATTTAATTAAACAATCTACACGCATTGAGTTAAGATTTTGAGGTAAAATAAATCATCAAATTGTTTACATAATCAATGTTTTACTGGAATTAAAAAATGCTGATATCATAGAAAAATAAAACATTGGTATTACCCTATTTTACATCATTTGCAGTATTAATAAAAAAAATGTATCCTTATTGATCAATTGATTTTAATTTGTTTCAATTTATTAAAAAAGCACTCTAGGATAAAAAAAGTAATGTATGTATTTTACAAAAGTATTAATTGAAAACCCGGCTCATTCCAAAGTTGTAGATAAAAATAAATTTTGAAAATATTTTTAGAAATCACTCTCAAAAATGGCTCGACAACATCCAAAATATCATTTCTAATGTAAGACAAAAATACTTTTAAAATTTAAATTGTTTTTCAAAATTAAATTCAAGTTTCATTTTTTAACCATTTTGGAATAAGCCGTGTTTGCAAGTATTACCCTCATATTGAAGACAACTGCCGATTTGTGTTTGTATGGCTCATCTTGAGCGAAACCTGTCCTGATAATATAAACTAAAAGTGGAACAATACAAATGTGAGTTTTATTTTTTAATTTTATAAATTAATAAGAGTTATAATACAGTAGAATTTCCATATAACGGACAAAATATCCGGTCAAATATGAAAATTGTTTAAAAAAATGTTTATTTTAAACATGTTTAAATCCAAATATCGCCGCTTGAAAGCAATGTGATGTACACGATAATCATGTCATACATCTGATATTCGAATTCAAGTGATAATAGCGTCCTGCTTGTAGAATAAACGGAGCGCAGAAGTTTGCAACGCTGGTCGCTAGTTCACACAGTTGCACAGCAATCTATGTACACGAAGTGAATTTATGCATGGATTTCTCCATTAAACGAGAAACACGACATCGTAATCGTACCCTTAAAATATGATCAAACCGTCTTTTATATAACACAATTTCGTCCTTAACAGACACCCACGAAATTACGATATGTCGAGGTTCTTCTGTATTACGTTTAGATTAGTATTAAATATAATACATTTTAAGGTTTTAGTGAATATAACATTCCTCCATAATTATTTTGAATTCATTTTTAACAGGCAAAGGTCGTCGTTATGTGTACAGTACAATATTCTGAAATTCCTAACGACATACTTCCCAAAAACCAAAATACTGAAAGACCAAATGAAGTCTTAGTATTATATATAATGCTCGATTTAACATCGTAATATAGCAACGTAATCTTGTTAATTACACTTAAGCAAAACTAATTATATTAAAAATGTCACTTGGAATTGCTTTCTTATTATGCCGACTAAAGACGTAATTGCCGTTTTATTTATGTAGTTTATATAAGGGAGATTCAATTACCTTAGAAGTAAACCGTAATCAGAGTGGTGGCTTTGATTAAAGCGCAAATTGTAAAGTTTGCGCAGAAGTAAGGGAGGCAGCCAGCCATTCGTAGAAGCGTCCTCGACACTAAAATTGTCATTCTGATTGCTGGATGCCATCAATTTAATCCCCGCTGCCCCGCCAGAGCATCTTTCTCTACAGTAATTCCACGGTAGTCTAGTACACTTAACTTTTTATGACCTCCTGGTAGGGATGCTTACGATATATCGATAGTCGTCGTCGATACTTTGTGATATTTATTAACATCTGAAAATTAAAACACCGGATAAAGATTCAATCGCACTTTACCGTAGCACAATTGAGGTATATTAAAAGTAACTATTTGAAATTTTCACATATATTATTATAAGAAGGGGTCCTTTCGGATGGTGGCTTCAGTGTCAGATCTCACGGGTTCGATACCCAGTACGAACTGCATTTTTTCGTATATATATAACAGTATTTTTATGTCTATGATTTGATGTCTATAAATTCCCAGCCTCCCTTCCGGTCCTTCAATAACTGGGTGTAGCGAGAGCGGTTAGTAAGCCACTAGTCTTGCCTTAGCTTTATTCTTCTACACTTACTACTCTTTTTGAAAAAAGAGAGGTTAAGAGGCTGAGTAACAAACATGTCTAGTAAAAAACTTTTTTTAAGATACTTCTTAAGGAGGTATTCTAGTTTAGAGGCACGAATTTCGGGTGTTTTTTCGAGCTCTGTAAAAAATAAACAAAGAAAAATTTTAGTATAGATTTTTTTACCATTTGTTTATGTTTTAAAAATACATAAAAAACTTCAAAAAACAAATAAATTCAAAACTCGAAAAGTTATCGCCTGGTTAAGGGAGGGGTCCAAAAAAATGATGGTGCCCTGGCGTACATGATTCCAAGCCTTCTGGTAATTCGAAAAAAAAATCTAACGGGTTCGTAATGAATAAAAATTTCGCTATCCCCGTACCTTGGAAAAATGGCAAGTTTTTTTTAACGGTTTAAATTTTTTTAAAAACAGTAAAAATTTTCTTTTAAATCTTCTACGGGCCATAGAAAAATGTATAGAAAAAGTTCACGCAAAATTTTAATTGAAAAAAGTAGTTTCGAGAAAAACGCGTATAAATTTTTGAGTTTCCATTTGTTCAGGTTGGACTAGCTTAGTTGCTGCGTCACTAAAATCACTGTAACTCGGTAAATAATTAAAATTTTGAAAAATCCTTTTGAGGACATACTCTCAAATGTCTAAGCTTGAGAAAAATATAAAAAATAAAGAATCGATTTTTTCAAATTTCTACACTAGAATACCCCCTTAAGTCTTTATTATAAGCATTTTTCGCACGATTTTTAATACTACACTGTTATTTTTCTTCAAATTACACTTTTTTTTAATTCAGGGAAGTAGTCTTCAATTTTCTATAAATTCTATTACTTTTTAGACAATTTTTTATACACAGATTTTTGAGGAACATATCTAATTTTTTTTTTGAAATAGTGTAATGCCTTTTTGCGTATCGTTTATCTGAATGTTACCGATTCTTCACGGCATAAAAATATTAATGTAGTAACGAAAACGTTATCAAATATCGTTATTTTCTTTCCATACCACACCCTTATCTCCCGGCACGTCTTACTCAGCGAATCCCATTGCGCGCTGCGTATAATTTCAATTATTTTTTCACTAAGTTAAGCAAACATTGACCGTAATCGCGTCACACGGCTATCAAGATCCAATTTGATTCGTAATCATTGTGCGGATGCGGCAGAGCGAGCTACCAGGGGAACATGTCACATGGGGAGATTATCAATGTACCCACTTGGGTGTGTGTGCGCAAGGGAAAGTAGGCGTCTGTGTTGCTTAGTTAACAATCTAGATTAAGTTTACTCTCTCCACTTATGTACTCCTGGTATCGGGCGTCGGGTGAAATTAGTGACACTTCGCGGAAAATTGCCGAATTTTCCAGCGTTTCTGAAAAGAAAATATTTTATTATTCATGAAATCATTCATCTTATAGATTAAGCTTTTTAAAAACAACAAAAAAACACTGTTGAACCAAATATATATTTTTTTATACAGATCAAGACTAATTATTAACTGATACAATTATAAATCAATACACGGTTTATATTTTCATTAGTTAATGCTGCTAGTGATTTGTGAAACCAGTTTTGGTTATAAAATATTGTATAAATACGAAGAAAAGTTATTTTTTCATACTATGTATTACTTGCCTATTTGAAAACTTTGGTAAAGTAAGTAAAAACTTATACATATACATACAATAACTATAGTATTTAAATATATGATACAGTGACGGATTACTTACTTGGGAGGCCCCAGGCGCAATACAATTTGGAGATCCTGTAATTCGAAAAACTTTTTAAAATAAGAATAAATATTAAAAACTGAATTAAAAATAAATTGGGTATATGATATTGTTGAGGCCCCTAAGATTTGGTGGCCTCAAGCGCGCGCCTCCTTGTATCAATCGTATTCAATTAAAATTGGTTGTAAGATATTTAAATTGTGTCTTTAATTATTTGAAATATAAATTTTTCATATACATCCATGCCGGCGAATCTCAACCGTTTGTTTTCTCTCCTTTTTTCTCTCTTGTATATAATATCGTAAAAGAGTAATATAAGTGCCATTTATTTATTAAATATTGTAAAAATATAGGAACACAAAAAAAATATATTACGCAGAAAGCATCTAGAGTTTATTCATAGCTATTATTTTTTTACGACTGATTTTTCGTGAACCATGTTTAAATGTAAGAATACACAATATAAAAAGAAAACGGCTTAACTTGAATACCACATGCATTTCGTTTATTTCAATTGATTCCTTAAAAAAACAACAGATTGAGAATCTGCTGTACGTACATAAGAATAGATCCAAAACTCGATTTTCGCGGTGGGTAGGGTCCAAAAGAATTCGAGGAATTTGATGTATACAATTCATACAAAATAGAAGAACAAGTTCCAGGATATTCTGATTTTCAAGTTCTAGAAAATACACGAAAACATTATAAATCAAAATAGATTAATAGAAAAATTGGATTTATTGTTTTTCCACATGTGACATTTAATAAAAACATTCTTCATTGTCACCCTCCAAGGACGAGCGTGACCATATGGTAACAGTAAACACCGTTGTCTATTGATCCCACTATTCATCCCTTTTCTACCTGAATATCGTTGCTTTTATTCATATTTGGTAAAGAAGGGTACAGACTTCAGTTAGTCATCAGCCTCGGGGACAGAAACGGCCACCAAAACTACAAGCGATTTTTTGAATTTCCGTTTTTTTTAATAGACTTTTTGAAACTGTTAGCTATTTTTTTTTATCAAAACATCAAATTATTTACAGTTATTTTGATAATATATTTGTATTGAAATTATGTTGATCTAAAGAGGTCAAATTGTAAATATTTTTAAAAATTTCACGTTTAGCTATATTTCAACCCCGAATGTTTGCGAGCCCATACGGTCACATTTGTCCTTACAACTGTCCGTACACAATATTACACGGTAATGAAAGGATTAGCATGACCATATAGTCATGCAAGGTTTCAATACAACGACTTTGAGTTTTTTTTTAAATTTTTGTTAGGAATAAAAGTTATCCGTGACTTCAATATGGATTAACAAATATTTTTTTTATCGAAAAAAAGCTCTCGTCTCTGGAGGGTTAATTAATACTCTCATTTTAAGTAACCGTTTCTTTCCTTTTTTATTTATTTTATGTCACTGTGCTTAATGTTTAAGGTTCATTATTTTTGGTCAATACCCACTGGTCATCATTATTATTTTCATGTTCTTATGAATGTATTCACATTGGGTATTAACAGCGTTAAGGTTAACCAGGGGTCTTGTTGTGCTTTCTGAGAGCTGATCTAAAATTATCTAGTATTATATTGAAGCATTAAATAATATTGGGACATAGAAATATAAAATAGCCATCTCAGTTTAAATGTATACGGCCGACACATGCATAATAAGAATCATACAATATATTATTATTTCTTTGAAATGTACTGTTTCAAGAATATGACGAATCCTGAGGAATTTTGATTGACCGACGTATGGATTATAGATAAAACAGGAATATACAAATTAGTTATTGTAGAGAGCGTCTGACATTCACTCATGCAAAGCACCAAACATATAAGATCAAGGGTTGACAAAATACAGCAAGCTTGCCAATTTCCACTAATCGCTTCATACAAGACTGTCTGGATGCTATGAATAGTATGAATGTTTTTTAAAATATCATGAAAAAACAGGTGCTATTATGAAACAATATTTTTTATATAAGTCATTGGAGTTATTGACGTAAGTTTTTTTACAGAAATTATCTTGAGTTAACTTCTTGACAAGCAGAGCAAAATGGTGATAAACATTAAAAAAATAAAGAATGACTTAGCTATGTTTATATAATGGCTTATAAGATAATTTTGATACACAATACATTCATTCGTGTACTCTTATATAATCATTTATATTGCATAATATAGTATTAAATTTTATTCATTAATGTAATTGTTTACCGGAACGAATAGGTAAAAAATATTCAAATAAAATTCATTTAAATTAAGTGATTATTTATAATTAATCATATTGTAATGGAGTTATAAAAAAACAACGTTTATAATATACAAGTTGTTTGTTGATTATCCCACTAACACTCGTTATGTGTAAGCAGCCGTTTTTTTCACGGCAGCCTTCAATAACGCTATACGATCAAGAAAATAAACGAATTTACACATCATATTATTGGCCGGATACAGAGCTGCACGAGATCTATTTTTTAACCATGTATATTTAAAAAAAAAATCTAAAATCAATTTCAATATCACAAATCAAAATATGGCTATAATTTAAGATTTCGACTGAAGGTGCTTGGTGGAATTTCAATATTAAATTTGGATCGTTCAAATTATGTACACTCCCACAGATTTTGTCACTAACGATCCGGGTTTCGCCTTTCGGCATCTTCAGGCGTTCAAGCGCACGGATGAACTTGAATTGACAGTCAGAACTGTCAGTTATCCGTGCGCTTGAACGCCTGAAGATGCCGAAAGGCGAAACCCGGGTCGTTAGTGACAAAATCTGTGGGAGTGTACATAATTTGAACGATTCAAATTCAAAATATGGCTGTTTATAATTTATCAGCCGAAGCCGCCTCCGTTTAATGTCATCTTATATTTCACGGCAATGATTACAGAGCAATATTTCACAATTATCTAAATTGCGACATAATCACTGACAGCTCCCTTCGACGAATATTTTTCTTAACCTCCCCCCCACCGGCATGCTTGCCCGCACCTCACCCACAGTCTCCAATAAACTTCGCCCATCCCCCCACGCAAACAGCGCAAGTTTAGGATTAATGACGCAGAAACTAGATTATTATTACCGGGGTAGGACGGCATATGGGGTAACATCGGGGTAGGTGCTGGGTATAGTGTTTAGGAATTCAGCGAACCCTGCTAAGGAGATGCATGAGATTGTCTTTGAACTACGCTAATTAAATTCGCAAACTAGTTCGCTTTATCATTAAACTTAGGTGATTTTGCACGAAACTACCTATTTAGATAATAACTTATTATAGTTTTAATCATCATTATTCATCGAGCAAACATTGTATAAAATGTAACATATATTTTTTCTGAAATATTTTTGTAATACTTTGGAACTAGCCGAATTTAAATTGCTTGGTCTAGAAAATAATCGTTTTGGTTCTATAAAAAGTTGTCATATTCTAGGGCGCAGTGGTTAGCGTTGCTGGCTTCCGTTCCATGGCATAGGCATGAGTCTTTGTGATGCCTTAATTTCCCTACCATCTTTCAATAACTGGGCGTAGCGAGTTATATAGTGTAGTTAACCACTAGTCTTGTCCTATCTTTATCTTTCTATCCTTACTACTACTTGCTTTTGAAATAGTGGTTGTGCGACTGACTAACAAACCGTTCTCATAGAAAAATTCTATTGAGATACCTCCGTTGAGAAGCCATCTGCTCCATGAGCGGAAATGTATGAACAAAATTAAAGATGATTTTTCTTATATAAATACTATAATATGTATGTAAGTTTGTACCCTATAAGTAAATTTCAGAAAATATTATTCTTAATATGTATTTTAAATAAGAAAAAAAAAATATTATTCTTTGCTACATGATTATACACGGAACTTTTATGAGGGACTAGAAATGAATCGCTTTCATTGATAGAAATGTCTGACACGTCTAATGTGTTTAGGTTTAATGAAACTATTTGTCTTTTATAACTGGTGTGTGTTGTTTTATCCGTTTATATATTTGTGTATGGGTATAGTGTTAGAATAAATATAGTAGTTGTTATTTTTAATAGACCATGTAATTTAAAAATCGTGTAAAAAAGAGTTAATTGCATGGCTCTTCTACCGTAGATTTTTTTTCTTTAGAGGCAAAAACTGAAATGAGTGGTTTTTGACACATTTATTTGAATCAAACGTTCTACGGTTCAAATAAGTTTGAACTTATGAAAACAGTTGAAAGTCGTCTAGTGTCATATCAAGTGAATAGACTGGATGCGGTAACATATAATATTTAACCTTTAACAACTCCTGGCGACTCATCGAATGTATGACGTTGTTTTGATGGAACATTCATCTTTTTATTTACCAAATCCGTCGATCTCCGTATGATTTTTATTAATGAAACCGGATATTTTTTGTGTATAGTAACTATTATGGGATACCATGTAAAATAATTATTGTTTTCAAAATTCGTGTGCAAGACGTTCATTTAACAGATTTTGTCGTTGGGGTGCGTTTGTCTATGAGAAAACAAACACACAAGACATTTATTTAATATGTACTAGTTATTATTCAAGCCGAATGAATTAATATAAATATGTTTCATTACAGTGTAAAATAAATATTGTATTTAAAAATAAAACGTAATCATACGTAAGTGTAGAATGAATTTGCATTAGTTTTAAAGATAAAATTTAAAAAAAAAACAAATGTCCGTCACATATGTATGCCTACAATAGATGTTTAGACGACTGAATGTGTTAAAAAATGAGAAATAGTAGTTAAATGGCTTAAATTATAATAAATTAAAAAGATGACTTTACTTTTCCTCTTTGACGAAAACACATACTGTAGATACGACATTACAAACGTGTTTCTTTATAATAAGTTTTGGCGGCATTCATAAGAGACAATGGAATGTCAAATTCAGTTTGAAATATCTATGATTTTAGCAATAATTACGACGAGATAGTTTGTCGTTTAGTACCTAGCTGCACCGGTTCGAAGTGACGGCGCTGGCGTCGCGTAATGTATGGGAAAACGCCGTCGTTATTTGTAACACATAACACGTTTTACATTAGGCGGCCGCTGACGGCGCTCGACGCGCTCTACAGGCCCACGTGACTAATTTGAGGATTAAACAGTTTTGCAACTCAATTTGTATTCGCTAAAGGGCCGCGGCGCGTTGCCATGGGGACGCGGGCGGGGGACATTTTTTTAAAACAAAGCCCGGGAAAACACGACGTTCTAATTTTGAACAAATATTTTTTGCCATAACCGCTCATAGACTATATTGATTATTTTGCGACGTATAAATGAACCGGCCTCAAATGACCCTCACAACAAACAGCCATTTACTTTAAAAACATTGAAAAAATATTTTTTTACTTCTATCAGTTAATAATAACATGATATATTACCGCATACACTAGTGGTGTCAGTTGCCAAACTTAGGAAGAGTGACGATATAAATACTCAACATTTTTTTAGGAATTATAGGTTTTTATAAATATCGCTTTAAGTACTTTTGAAAATTAAACTGTTAAATTGATTTAATATTTAGTTAATGTTAATTAATAAATTGTTTAGTAAGTGAATTTTTGAATGCGGAGATTTTAACTTTGGATCTTTGAACTAAAACTTAACCACTTGGTCAATGAATTGATTTTTTGATCGATATATGAATTTGTATTCAAAGGTATGATTTGTAAGCTATGTTTTAACATACTTCTTTCTTGGCTTACAACCAATCTAAAATCTCTTCCTGAACAGTCACAATTCAGAGAATTTTTTTGATTTGCTGTCAATTTGTTTTACCAAATTTACAGTAATTTTAACTGAACTCACGCTCTGTCACAGCATGAGAGCAGGGAGCGTGTATGTTTTGACATAAGTGTTAAAAGATTTTTACAAATGACTAAATTCGTAACGAACATCTCCCACACACACACTCTCTGTCTGCGCATCGTTTTCATTAAAGCAATTCCACTTATTTATATTTTTTATAAAATAAATAGTTTTAAAATATTTACGATATTTGGGATAATTATTAAAGAATTGTACATGACTGTCGCTACTGTTCAAAATTTATTTTCTTAAAAGTATATTTAGTACGAATTAAAATGTTTTACCAAAATAACTGCCTCATAATATATCTGGGCATCACAAGAAAAGAATTTCGGTTTTTTAATATTTCAATTCAGAAACGTTTTTGCTTATAAATATAATACATATTTACCGAATATGCGAACATCAAAATAAATCTTATAAATTCTATAAACCTTCTTTTTTCAAACTGAAATAAGTATTTTACTTATTTATATATTCACCAAAGTCTACACATAACCCATTCCTATTTTAAAACCCAACCGCCCTTTTTCTCTCTCGGATAATATATTATTGTATATATGTACAATGTAGATATTTATTTTATTATAAAGTTGGTATAATTTGATTTTCATTTCCACTACGCAAAGAGGGAAATAGTGTTCGAAGTTTTATTTCTCAACCAGGGTCGACAACAATGCGCAGCAAAATATATTTCAAATCGCTTTTCCGAACATACAGGCAGTCCAACAAAGAGCGCTATTTTCAGAATAGGTGATAATTCTGGCAATTCTTGATGAATATTTACAACACCATACTAAGGTATTGGTATGCAATATTTTGCATACAAATTCAAAATATTATGATTCTATTCGAAGTGAGGTCTAAACGTTTACAAAAGAATTTATTAAATTATAAATATATTAATAAATTATAAGTTTTATTATTCATTTCCGCTCCCAATGTGGATCATATAGCCTCCTAATGGAGAGATATTAACAGAATTTTTTTTCTACGAGAACCGTTTGTTATACAGTCGCTCAACCTCCCTTTTTCAAAGAGAGTAGTAATGATAGAAGAATAAGTCTAGGTTAGGAGAAGTGGTTAACTAATCGCTCTCGCTGCGACCAATTATTGAAGGATAGGAAGGGCGGGAGGGAATTTTTAGACATCACAAACACTCATGCCTTCGAACAGAAATCAATCGAAAAAATTCTGTTCGTTCTGGGACTTGAAATACGGCACGGAAGCCAACAACGCTAACCAACGCGCCAAAGAGACATTGAAAAAACGCTGTTCGTACTGGGACTCGAACCCATGAGATCCGGTCCGAGAGCCAACAACGCCAGGCCCTGTTCCATAGACCCGATTATATGGAATATAGTAATACGGGAAATAACCCAAATGTAACGAATATGGGGGTTGACGAATTAAGAGGCTTAATGCATGTGAGTATGTGATATTTCCACTACCTCTCAACCATCTGATCCAAGACACGGGGTGTAGCGATAGCAATTAGTTAACTGTAATCTTAGATTCGTACTCAGTCCGAAAAACAGAAGATAGATAACTGAATAACAATCAGCATTCGAAAAAAAGCTTATTTTAAAAAGGAGTAATGGAATCCTATATACTCGATATTAGGAACGGACATTTTTTAAAAAATGAAAAAAAGTCGCAATTTTTAAAATATTGCCTAAATCTTGCAAAAATGCATTTGATCTTGGCAGCCGCCTGTGTGGTCGAGTGGTCAACGTCGTTCGCTTCGGTTACGGATGTCACGGGTTCGAATCCCAGTACGGACAGTTTTATAAAGTGATTTTTAAATCGAATTATGAATTTCTGTTCGAAGGCATGGATGTATGTGATGTATTGAATTTTCCCCTCCCACCCATCTTATCATATAAACGGGCCGTATTGAGAGCGATTAGCTAAACACAATTCCTGTCCTAGCCCTATCCTTCTATTCCTACTCTCTTTGGAAAAAAGGGAGGTTGAGCAACTGAGTAACAAGCAGTTCTCGTAGAAACACCTCTGTTGAGATAAACTCCATTAGGAGTCGATATGCTCCACATTGGGAGCGGACATGGTAAAAAAAAATAAAAAATCTTGCAATACTTATAAAAGATTGATTTTTATTGCTATTGGTAAATTAAAGCTCAATTTTTGTATGAGTTAAGCAAATATAATCTACTTTCAGGGTGTTCACTGTTAATACTTGGTGGAAAGGCACTACATTCAAAAAATAAAATATACGTTTGTATAAATTCCTACTTTTATTTAATAAGAGCAGGACCGGCTTCTATCATTATAAACTAATGATATTCAGTTGACAATGCTCGTAAACAGCTTCCAGTGAAGAGATAGATGACGTGTCTCGGGCACGTCTTGGGAATGCCACATGAGAGTGCGACCTTCAGCATCTATCTCTGATTCACAACGGAACACTGCAACACTAAATATTTCAATTTTTAACGGAAAGAAGTCAAAAATAGTTTCATTGCACACAGTACCGGCGCGAGGATATTTGGCGCCCTAGGCAACGGTTATTGGCGCGCCCCCTTTTTAACAAACTGTGGTTTTTTTTATATGCATGTCCACTTTCTATTTGAATAACATGGCTTCCTAATGGAAGTATCTCAACAGAAGTTTTTTTACGAGAACTATTTTTTAGTCAGGCGCTCAACCTACCCTTTTCGAAGTATATATAATACGATACATTATTATAACGAACAGATACAAGTATAAACTATTATTTGTTATTAGAATATAAAAATAATTTGATAATTCAATTTATGCGCCCCTTAATAATTTGCGCCTTAGGCGATTGCCTATTTCGCCTGTATGGTAGCGCCGGCCCTGATTGCACACTATTATACTAATTAGTTGTATCTACCACTTTTCTATAGTTGATTAAGACAAATGTTTAAATTAAAATACATGCCACTTAAATTAATCCTATACCGTTTGATATGATGGTGAATTATCACAACGTAACAGTGCAAGCAATGCGAAATGTAATAATCTCGTTTTATGATTAAAATTCCGAATGTCCCTTTCGTTGGTTCTGTCCCTCTCAAGGTTCCATTGATGGTTCAAGTGATTTTGGCTCTAAGTAAATTTGGTGTTATGTTCAGGATTTGGCTGGCTCACCGCGCTGGTCATTAAGGAGCATTATCCCAGGCGTTTAATACAACTTCCATTCTTCCCAGTCTCAATTTGCATGATTGCTTTTCTTTTGTGTGCACTTACTTAGTTTTTCTTTTTCTTTCCACTTTCTTATGCGATACAAATGCGCTTCTCAACATTTTCTTCGCACATATGTTTAAAAACGTAATGTTTTTATAAATAAGTAAGTATTTGCCTAACTTTAGTCGCTGTTTTCTGAAATTTAAGATTTCGACTGAAGGTGCTTGGTGGAATTTCAATATTAAATATGAATCGTTCAAATTATGTAAATTCACACAATTTTTGTGACTATCGTCCTGGGTTTCGCCTATCGGCATCTCATTTTAAGTTCATCCGAGCACTTGAACGCCTGAAGACGTAAGTGACATTTTTTTTGTGAATGTACATAATTTTAACAATTCAAATTTAACATGCAATAAAATCGATAATAAGTTACTTATAGATGAAATCAAAGTTAAAAATATCACGATATTTTTGCAATTAAATAGATATTTAAAAAAATTAAAGTACTACGATCATACGAGATAAACTTGATGAGAATATTTTATATGTCATTCAAAATTGTATTAAGTCTAAATTTTTTAACGTAATAAATCTATATATTTGACATTGACCTTACCGGGAATCGAAACCAGACTCACCTGATCGCAGAGCAAGCTCTAACCAACAGAGGTCACAGAGGCCTACAATATCATTTATTATATCCGCGATTAAAAAGTCTTTTATCTTTTTAAAAATGACAATACGCTATAATGTAAGCTATAGAAAAGGACTTCAACTTATTTTTTCAAATTTTAACTTTAATATCTCCAGTGCCATTGGTTTTACGAAAATTAGTTAAATATCCAGAGAGATTCAACTGTTCTACCAATTGGTGAAATCAGCCATTTGAGAGAAAATTTAATACAAAATATTGATTTGCATCTCTTATGTGGTAATAATAAAAATGTTATTATTATTTCTTCAAACTTAAAATTTGAGTTTCCAGTTATATTCTGATATTGACAGATCGAGGAAAACGTATGGTTGAAATCGTAAACAAGGAGAGTGTATTTTTATGTTTTAAAAAACAGTCCTTCAAACTATTAAAAATCATTTTTTAGCGTCTTCTGAACAATTACGACTTTGAGACATGGGTAAAAAGAAAGTATTTTCGTGTTGACCACGTTATGTTTTATTTTCTACGTTTTCGAACCACTGTCTCTCAGCGTATCGCTGTTTTATTATTTTTTCATTGTCTTTTTCCCACTTATTTGTCCCGTTTGCCTCGTTTCGGATTTCTTTGTGTGTATTCATTAGCTTTTTATTTATCAATTGAATTAACGTGCGTTTCTTCCACATTTTCTTTCTCTCTTATTTTTACATTTCATCTATAACCTTTGAATAAACCAAAAAAAAAAAGGAAATCACTCCGGCTAGATTTACGTCGTTCTCATTTCGTTCAACAAATTAACCTATATAAGAATGCGATCTTTTTAAAACACTATGTATAGTCTGGTTTATATAAAACCAAAGAAAATGGTACAGGAAAAAGTTTCAAAATAATGACTTAGAATTCAGCAAATATTTTGCGTGAAAAATTCAATTTGGATCAAGTTTTGCGTATATATAAAATACATACAAATACAATACATCTTTTTGCATTATATCTTGTAATGGTTTCATGTAAAAGATAAGTATAAACTTATCCTTTATCAGGTGGTTCACTGTCAATATGTATTAGCAAAGCTTTATATTCGACAATAAAAACACTCTTTTGTACTATTCGCTATTTATTTAATATTATCAGGACAGGTTTTACTAATCACGAACATTTTCAACTGATAATAATATACGAAAGAACGGACATAACGACACGATTAAAGTGTCGAAACACGTATAAAGTGAAGAAGCGACGATGGACCTGGCTTGGACACGTGCTGCGTATACCTCAAGAAAACCTGAATCTCTTTTACCAACCGAGTGAATCTTGCCGTCGTGGAAAGCTGCTGATGACGATGGGATGACATGGTAGGAAGCAAGATGACTGGCAAGGGACAGATAATTTTGGAGGAACCATGTGGTGGCCATATGCTCCGGATAAGGAGCGAATGTGATTCAAAATAAATATTCAATAATACAGGGCTATTTATTACTCAACCCAGTAAAACTATTAAGGGTGTAAAAAACAATTAGTAATAGATATATGAAAGAATTTATAGACAGAAATAAACAAAATAATTGCATAGAAATAGACCGCGAATTGAAATCGAGGAAACGTTACCATATTGACCTATAAATCGACTTTTGAATTTGTAACCAAAAGCATTGATGTCTTTAGTGTTTTTATACTTCCATATCTACCCTTTATTCGGTCGTCAAAATAGGGCGTGAAAGTAACTACTAATCTTTGTTACTCCTTTACTCATTTCTATGTCCTCTCAGAGGTTAAACGACTGAAATACAGTATAATTTATAATAAGCAAGTCTTGTTGAAAATCGAGCATAACATTGAGAGAAAGCATAATAGAAAAAAAGCACAACAGTTTTTAAAAAAACTACCGCGTAGAAAACGTGATTATTAAATAAAACAAAAAAGCATTCAACATCAACATTTCAGAAGGCAGAGAAGAGTTTGTTGAAATATCCATATTGTATACATTTAGGGTATTATTTATATTAAAATTATTTAGAATTGTTTCCATTTCTACAATAATTTGTACATTGAAATACAGCGACGTTTCGAGCGTCATTTGACTTAATCCTTTTAGACTATAGTCTAATTGTACCATTTGAAGCAAAGGTATTAGGAATCTTGAGAATCAGAACAACATGGCGCGGCTCACAATTTATATGCAAACTCCATTTTGATCCTCCGCTAAAGCCTTTGTTAAATATTGAGTATCACAAATATATATAGTTTGAAGCACTGATATGCGAATATCGCAAATCGAAAATTTGCTAGATGTTAAAATTGTCAACGATGTGCTAGTAAAAAAACGTTCCAATGAAAACCGATGTTTTTCTGTATGATTACTTTACCATTAATAATAATTTTTCATTTTTTATACATGTCCGAATTCACGAGGAATAGTTGATTGTTGTTTTATTAGTGTTTCTTGGATGCGAACATTATAAAAAATCAAACGATGCGACCATCTTTTTTTTTTGTCTTATGCATTTCAAAACATTTATTTCATTATTATTTAATATGACATACCATTTTCCAGGTAATTTTCCATGTAGTTTTCCGTAATTTTAAATAATTCAACATAAGAAAGGCAAATGGAAGAAACTTTGTTAAATAATAGGGTAAATATCAAGGTATTTCAGTTCTACAGTTTTAACTTAAAAACTGTAGAACTGAAATACCTTGATATTTTACCCTATTAAAATGGAGTTCTACCAAGTAAATGCCAAATCATAAATAATTTGTTAAAATAGTTTTTTATCAAACTATTAAATCTATCAAAAGTACGTACGCTGCAAATGTCAAAATACATAATATCTTAATTTAGAAAATGTGACCGGAAACCTGCAGCTATAATATGAGTATTTAATAAGTATTTTTATATTTGGTAATATTATTTTCATTATTTGTATTCTTGTTAAATAAAAAAATTGTATATTTTTTAAATATTATACAAATAATAATTATTGAATCAGAACGACCGTTTTCATCTGCGGGACAAATATTTATAAAAAATCAAGAAAACTGTTAGGGATAGGAAATATTAACCGTTTACCGGTAATTGAAATTTGAAGATAAATTTCAATCCCTAGTACTGAACCATCAGAAATGTATTGTTACGTGATAATATTATACATATTTGATTGATACATATAATTCCTTGATATTTTTTTTAAATATGAGTAAAACTAATGAGAGTTCTGAGGACTCCACTTCATCTCAATGTATCCTTAATGAGAAGCAATAGATACAAGCAGAACTGTCTTAAACAGGAGAGTATGAAAGTTACTCTCAGGACGAAAGAGAAGCGTGGGGTAACTGGACCATGACATATTATTAATAAAAATAAAAACGATAAAATCGAAATTGTTGGTTGAATTGGCATTGAATAGAGGGAACTCCATTATAATAAAGTAAAAAAAATATTTTTTTTCAAACGGAGAGATATTATTTATTTTAACAAATTTTACATTATTATTTGACAATTAGGCTTAAAATACACATTGAATATTTACCATATATTTTTATTTTTTTTAAGGTTTCGGCTCCCTTGCTTATACGTACACGGATGATTTGCGCTTAAAAGCGCTTCGCCATTTATTCTCATTTTTTTTATTTTTTATGTACATATATGTTTGAATTATACAGAGCGATAGTACAAACTAAATAGTATACCATATATTATTGTTTCAAAACTACGTTACAACAAGTTTCATTTAAGGTTCGATAAAAAAATCAGTGCATCTAATTATCGTGATTGACCGTGGGTCAGATCGGCTTGAATAAAATAATTCTTCAGTCGCAATAAATTAGAACTTATTTCAATTCCAAGCTAAAATATTTTTACCGCTTTTTTCATTGTTACCCACGTTGCCCCGGCATTCTTTATCCTTGCCGATCCGCTTGCTTGTTCTCTTCCGTTGCCATTCACATAATTAACTTGCCTTATTCCACCTCTAAGGCATTAAAGGCTCTACGGCCGTACCGCGCGTTCTGCCTTACTCACACAAATATCCCACCCCCGGCGACACTAGGAGATGCTTACACGAGGCAGTCGCCTGACTAAAAAAAATATAAGTAACTTGTTCCAATTAACTCAATGCATGATTGAAATAATTTATATTAGACAATCAATTCTTATCTATACTCACAAACTATTTTGGAATAAGGAAAAATATTTTTCCCGTTTCCGCTGCCAATGTGTAACACATGAATTACCAATGGAATTATCTCAACGGAAGTTTTTCTACGATAACTGTTTATTACCCAGTTGCTCAACCTCTCTTTTTTTAAATTGAATTGTAGGGATAGAATGATAGGACTAGAACAGGGCCGATTGTTAACTGTTCGCCCTCGCTACGCTTCATTATTTTAGGATTGGAAGGGTGGAAAAAAAAATTAAAAACATCCATACTTTCAAACAGAAATAAATAAATCGATATCGTACTGGGACTTGGACCCGTAAGATTGGTCACGAAAACCAACGACGTTGATCGCTGATATATATATCAATGTCGAATATATAATTTATTTCTTTGACATTAACTTAAATTTCTTAGTAATAATAAAACTAAGAATGACTTCAAACATTACGTTAATCTCATTAAACATTTTAAATAAAATTTAAGTTACCTTATGGTTACTTTTAATGTGTTTTTTTAACTGTCAATATTTGGTAGAAAATATATAATATTTATAAAAATAAAACACATTTTTTGTACTTAGTGCACAATTGATTAAAATGATCATTAAACGATTTATTTATAAACGAAACAGAAATATAAAACTATTTGCTTAGAAAATTTAATAATAAGCAACTATTATTCAAATAAAACTTCATGTTTTCATGTATGTAATAAAACTGCTAAACCAACCATCTTTGCAATCATATATTCAGTAAATATGTATTTAAATCTATACCTATGCTATACGGATGTACTGAGAAAATGAGCAATTTTAATTGACTTTACTTAAAGTTACGTATAGAAAAATATTTTAATAAACTATAAAAGACCAAAAGTAAAATTCTAAGTCACATTTTTTACCAATTCAAAATTTTTAAGACATTCCCATATTGATATTTTTTTCTAAATTCAAGGAGCCACTGTAATTATTGGTAACTGATTACTAGCTTCAAATTTAGATAAGAAAATTATTTACAATTAGCGAAATCTTAAAGTATTTTTAAATCTACAGTCTACTCTTTAATAGTATATCAAAAGACCTTTCGTGCTGTTTCTTTACATAGTTTATTTGAAAGTGACATTTTAACGATTCTCGTGAATTTAAAATGTGTGCGACAGAGTAAAAAATAAATGTAACAGGACGCCCAAGGGGAGAGAAGGTTGTTCTACAATCAGTTTGTACAAAATTATAGAGTTTCAAAGTTGGTTGAGTTGGTAGCAAGGAAGAGCGTTGCGTACAGGACAAACTAGACGGCAGGGTGTCTTCGTCGCAAGTCGCACCGACATTTCCATTTTCCCGTTGCGGATTGTAATTGCTCGATTAAAGTAAAGGATTCAGACGCAGAACGGTAATTGGATAAAGTTTTCCCAAAACGACAAATCAATGGTTCGGACAAACGGTCGGTTGATTGTTTTTGGGCGGTTTGATGTGTGAGAACCGCAGCCAAATCGATAATGTAAATTCTGATTGATGACATACAGTAAAATGTCGATATTGTTGACATATGCGGCGTGTCTTGTGAATGCCTCAAATTCGCTGTATAAATAAACACATGTTTTTAAAAATATTTTTTTTATTTTATATTTCACATTAAAACTAGTACCAAACCGCGAAATATTAACTTGAAGACAATTGTCATCACAAGCACACGTGTCATCAATCTTAAATTTAAATTGAAAATTTGGCATTTGGCAAGAAACTACTTTTGGTGAACCTCCATTAAGAGATCATATGTTTCACATTGGGAGTGGAGAAAGATTATCATATGCCCGCCGGTATTTTTTTGCTTTTGTAAAATCACGAAGCGTCCAGCCATGCGATGTGTAATATAATGTCTGCAATTCTAAATTCACTTTCAAAATTAAAATCATATTCTTTGAAAGCCTCGCCAAGATATCGTTTATAAAAATAAAACAACCAAACTAATACTTAGCAAAATTGAAATTATATGTGTCAAATTACATGTATAAATTTTCTATAAAGATAGTAGTGTTTAGTCCCACATTTTATTTCAATTAGTTGATAGGTTTTTGGGTATCTTTCAGTAAATTAAAAATTGTAAAATAAGTAATGTTAAAACATACCAATGCTTTATGGAAATATTCAATTTTCAATAAAAATGAAATAAAGATGAATATCGTATCTAAAATAAAATAATAGTTTAGACATTATTATTAGTTTGTAAGATGTATGGTTAATTATCGAAGACGAGTAATAATGTTATTTTGTATTTTTTTTTCGTGTAATGTGTAACTTTTAATTGATTTAAGAATAAGTTTCAAAGAAATCATTGGTTACAAAAAATCAATTTAAATCTCATGCTTCTTTCTATTTATTACTTTATCTGAAAAAGGAATGTATAACGATTTACTTACAGTTACTTCTTTGTAAACGTATTCTCTTGAAATATTCTATAAGGAATACATACATTTTATAACGACAACGGAAATGATAGAAAATACAATTTATTTTTCGATTTTTTAAACCGATCATGTTTTTTTGCAAATGTAAAATTTTAAATCACTACGATCCCAGGTGCACTGAAACTGTTTTTCGTCTATAAATGTTTAGAATACGCTAGAATTATATACTACATCATCATCATCTTTCGATTCAATCACTCCCCTCTTTGCTTACCTTAAAAGGGAAAAAAACCCAAACTCCATTTTGTAATTTCATAATTATAATTTTAGAATCAATCTTGCTTCATTACTTAAGCAAATTTTGCGATAGTAAGTCTGAAGATGCCTCTGAAAGAGGCGAAACACGTGTCACAGTTAGTTACACAATACGTGGAATAATCAAAGTTATTTTTAATTTTATATATATTTTTTTTATTCCATATCCGCTCCCTATACGGAGCATATGGTCACCACGAAGTTCCTCCATGACTCTCTATCTCCAGCCAGTCTCCTTGCTTCCTCCCAGGTCATCCCAGCGTCCCGAAACTCCGCTGAGTACATCCTGAGAATGGTCATCAGTGGCCTTCCACGACGCCGGTATCCATCCGGTTGGAAGAAGAGACAGGCAGGGTTCAGGCTCTCTTGAGGCAGCCTTAACACGTGTCCAAGCCAGGACCACCGCCGCTTCTTTATTTTGGACGTAATAAGAGGCTGGTTAGTCCGCTCTCTAATCTCCGTATTCCTGACAAAGTCAGACCATTTCACTCCAAGCATACTACATTTTTTATTTATATTATATACTACATTTTTTAGTACACTTGTATTATATTTTAATAACAATCTTTTTTTGTTAAAATCTGCATTGATAGAAAAAAAAACTATTAGTTTTCCTGTATCAATGTTTGTATACGATCCATAAATATTATGAAAACACTTCGAAAATCGATCACAAACAATAATTACTTTAACTATTTTTCCACACCAGTAAAATAAATCTTATATCTGTATCCCACAAAAATGTTCTTTGGATAATATTTTATTCTGACAATTATAACGATTACATTTCATTAAAATAACATATTCTCTACTAAAATATTTCATATTCGAATAAATACTTCAAATCCAGAGATATCATTTATTAAAATAAGCCGTCGCGAATAAAAAATAAAAAATGTATTAACATTCTCATATCTCTTGCTGCACTTTTATCTGGTATTCAGCGTGTGCTGAAAGAATTGTGTGCCAGCTGCGTTCATCATCAAATCAACATTTACAGATTTGCAACAGATTCTGCGGGAAATCCCACAAAAAGCCCGCTGGAACTTCAATTGAGTCGAGAGCTTTTGCGTAATGATCCTTCAGCTTTCTGCCACACCTATAAACATCGCACCGCTCGAAGCTTTCGACTCTTACAAATTTTCTCCCCGTCCAACTTCTCAGGGAGTTTTTCTCCTGTTCGTAAATTTAGATTTTGATATCTTGTAACGGAACTCAACCAGAATGAAGCATCGCGGTTTGAGTGGAAAGATTGTAGGTGTACTCGTAGTTATGTAAAGATAGCTGATCTCTGCCCTATTTAACAATCTTTTTATCGTTTATATTAAATTTAAAATCATCATTGGGATTTGTCGTATATGCAATTGAGTCGCCTATTCCCAAATTTCATTTTCTTTTGCTTGGAAATAATCAATAAAAAACATGTATGGAATCTTTACATTTAAAATAAAACCACGTTTTCTTGAATCAAATTAAAATATAAAAGGTCATAGCCATGGCGCAGCGATTAGCGTTGTTGGCTTCCATGTCGGATCTCACGAATTCGAGCCCAGTATGAACGAATTTATCGATTTCTGTTCGAAGGCATGGGTGCTTGTGATGTCTGAAAATTCTCTCACACCCTTCAGTTCTTCAATAACTGGGCGTAGCAAAAGCGATTAGTTAACCACTAGTCCTGTCTTAGCCTTATCGTTCTATCCCTGCTACTCTTTTTCGAAAAGAGAGGTTGAGCGACTGAGTAACAAACAGTTCTCGTAGAAAAACTTCTGTTAAGATACTTCCATAAGGTGGCCATATGCTTTACATTGGAAGCATATGTATTTTTGCATTTGCAAGAGTATTTTTTTCAAATGTACTGCCTTTCCACTAATTATTGACTTGACAGTGAATACCTTAAAAGTGATTAATAAAGTACATATAGTGGGAGCGCCTAATGGAGCATCTTTACAGAATTAGTTTTAACGAGAGCTGGTCGTTATTCAGACACTCAACCTCTTTTCTTTCCAAAATAGTGAATATGTTATGATGGTGCTAGTAAAGAACAACTAGACAGTTAATTACTACGGATTAGCAAAGCTTTCAGATTCCATTTGAATCGTTCAAATTATTTACATTCACACAGATTTTGTCACATCTTTAGGCGTTCAAGTGCACGGATGAACTTGAACTGACACTTAGTAAATGAATATTTCGTGTTTATAAAAGAAATAAATGTATCATTGAGTTTAAAGCCATTGCTGGCGAAAAGGATGAGCAAATGGGAATGTCCACATATTTGAATGGTGAGTAGTTTTAAGAATTATATTTATTTTTGTTTGTCGGAAGAGGTTTTATGGTAATATTTATATAGAGTATAAAAGTTGAGAGCCAGGCATGTGTAACACTTCATTTAAAATCGGAAGACTTTAAGATTACTATAAGATACAGGTGACAAATGATGTAAAAATTACAGATATACCACTACTGAATATGATGAATACGTAGAATCTTTGACCAATTGACAAAAAGGCCACATTTATTATCACATGAATACAATGTGCGGTTGTATTAAAAATAAAAAAGTAACAGATTGTCTCTCGCGAGCGATGGTACATTTTCTTACTTCTATAATATGTTAGACGGAAACTTTTCAGGCCAGGCTTACTTTAAACTGTTTAAAAGTACTTCTTCGTACTGTGCACATATTTTAAGCTATTCCAGAGTAATAATTACTCCAAAACTAATCGTAATCAGTTTAAGGGGAAAGACTGTATAAAATATTCAGAATTAAATTTGCTTACTCCCCAGCTTATATAATAAAATGTATGTGCCAGACTCTATCTTCTTCCTTTAAATTATCTATCATTTTTTAAGCTCAGCAATACAAAACACATTTTTAGATTTCGCCAACGCCTTCTTCTAAAATAATCAAAACCAGAGGTGAGCTGCAGTGGCGGATTAAACACTTTGGAGGCCCCAGGCGCAATAAAATTTGGAGGCCCTCTTTTTCGAATAACATAAAAGTG
Organism: Himalopsyche anomala; assembly: GCA_031772345.1. NCBI lineage: Eukaryota > Metazoa > Arthropoda > Insecta > Trichoptera > Rhyacophilidae > Himalopsyche > Himalopsyche anomala. Next base: position 5,632,742 of record CM062828.1, read on the forward strand.
CTGCAAAAAGTGCTGAAATTAAAATATAATGATTTATAAAATAAATTCTATTTTTGAGGCCCCTAAGATTTGGAGGTCCCAAGCGCACGCCTCTTGCGCTTATGGGTTAATCCGCCACTGGTGAGCTGGAGGGACTCACATAAAATCAGTATCTACTTCAATAACCGACATTTTTTTACCATGTCTACTCTTAATATGGAGCATATGGACTCCCTATAAATTTTATCTCAACATAAGTGTTTTTAAGATAACTGCTTCTTACTCAGTTGCTCGACCTCTCTTTTTTCCAAAGTGAGTAGGGATAGAAGGATATCTAGGACAGGGCTAGTGGTTAGCTAGTAGCTCTGGCTGCGGATAGGATGGATGGGAGAGCGAAGTTCAAAACATCACATCTATACATGCCTTCGATAAAAAATTCATAAATCGATTGATATATCAATTTATAAAAACTTTTCGTACTGGGATTCGAACACGTGACCTCCGTAACCGAAGCCAACGACATTCACCACTCAACCACGCAGCATATATAGTTCATCCAATGTGTTAAGAAAACCTTAACCGGAGTAAATTGCGTGTTTTAATATAATATAGGTATACTATTTATTTAATATAATGTAAGTATATTCGATTGCGTTAATAATTATTGTGTTTTATTTTATAAAATTGGTAAAATAATCCAACTCTTTCCCGGAATACTGGCATTCCTCTGAGATTGCGCGAGCACCGCGCTAACGTTTTGGCAGCCCGCCGCTGATCATAACCAATGTTCTCTCTAAGACTAGAGGTAAGCTGCGTGGAAATTTCAAAGGCTGCGCGGACCGATCAAATATTAATTGAACAGTTGTCTTGTAGTGCGCGCCAACTCGGAATGAGTGCGCGGGGACTTCCCAACTACTGCGCGGCCGTGCACGCGCGAAGCTTAGAGGGAACTTTGAATTCATAACCCTTTCTTAAATTATATTACAATATTTTAAAAACGGATTTTAAATGTAGGTATATCAACAGTAAAAACCAGTTTAGTAGTAAACACCACTCAAATCCTCTTCTAGAAGTGGGATATGTATACATAAAAAATCATTTCATTGTTTACTTTTATTTACAAAATAACGAAAATTCGTTTTTATGTTGGTTAGTTTACAGGTAGATTTCTGCGGCATTCTGAAATACAAAAGTTTCCCACCCTTGTTATTTACCTATACAACTATACTCAAGTTGGGATTTATAATTTATGTCGCATAAAGCAGTGTAACAAATAAAAATAAAGCTTTTACGTGCTTTTATAAATTTGTAATGTTAGTTTAGATATACATTTCATAAGCTTCATTAAATACCACATGACCAAAAGCTTTTATATTAGTTTTAACGTCGTGATTTTCTTTTTCAGTTATAATTTAACAATACGCCTTTTGTATATTTGTAACCGTCACATCATTACGTGTACAAAATTTCGGATATTTTTTTTTTCAGAAACAAGTCTTTTGTACTAATTCCACATTTTCTTTAGCACGATTCGAACCAGTATTGCTCATTGATCATTGATCGAACCAGTATTTCTTACCAATTGATAGTCTACAAATTCAAAACCATATGCTTTACATTAGGAGCAAACATGAACTTAAAAAAATTAAGTGAATACGTTATTTCAAGACCAACTAGACAAATGATATTTGAAAATGTTTACTGATTGCATGATTTAAATCCAAATCTTAGTTGCTTTCAATTGAAGACCACAAGAAAATTAGTCCAACTATTAATGCCATCTCGTAGAAAACTTTTAAACTGTATTTTATTTATTAATATTAAAGAATATGGGAGAGAGTTCCATTAATTAAGTTTACAGAAAAGGAGGTTAATGAAAAATCACCTACTGCTTTAACTTTAAATGTTTTTATCACAAAAAATAGTAATTTGAAAAGGATTTCTTTTCAGGCATAATTTCAACAAGTATTTTTAAATGGATGTTCTATTACACAATATAATAACAAACATTTGGGTAAAAAAGGAAAAGTATGTAAATGTATAATGAATGGTTTTTTATACCAATTATTCACCGCTTGGTACTATTGTATAATAATCGATCTATTCAAAATGACAGAGATGTGACATATAATAATATTTGCTTGACGTCTACAATTGCGTTTATATACAACTAGATCATTGGTATTTTATATGAGAGGTTGATTGGAATATTATCAACCAAGCATAATAACAAAAATATAATTTATTTCACTCATTCTTAAGTAATAATTGCCTTATATTTTTTTTCCATTTTAATGCAACCAATTAATTAATGTGCCCTATTCTTTTATATCAAAACAACGTGCCTGAAAAACAGCGTGTTGGTCGGGTTCCCGAGATATATTGCTTCCCGGCAAAGCGGTGAGCATAAATTTTACGGTAGGAAAAAACAATTTTCCCCATTGTTTTTTTTCTTTCGAAGCCATTATAATATGGACGCGGCTAATGAAAAAATAAAACCATATCATATTATAGTCGGCGTCTATATAAAACATAACTTATTTAATACAAAATGAAATGAAGGTACGTATTTGAAAAATATTTTTAATTTAAAAAAGCGAATGAGTCAAAAAAAATCATCGCCTTTTGAGTTATCTTTTAAAATTATAATTACGTATATATAAATTTGAGTCTCGAATGAAAACATTTATTTTTTTGTCCGATCAAAAAAAACCAGGGTGAACTGAAAGCGAAAACAAATAGAATGCTAATAAATCATTGTATATTATTTACAAGCAGTTATTTTTATAATAGTTTATGTTGAGATCCTTCAAAGTTAGTCTTTATTTTTTCCACAGTGAAAACGGGTACTGTTGTAAATAAGATTGCACAAAATGACATGTGACAATTTGTGACATTTTTGAAAAAGTTTGATTAAAAAATTCGCTTAATTATTTTCAATTTAATATGCATAAAATATATACAAATACATATTGTACTAAACAAAAATGATCAATATATTGCCGTTGACACTAAAATAATTAGCAACAAAACATATTAAGCCAAAATATACATATAACTAAAAGCTATCGCCGTTCTATCGAAAATTTTAGTTATTTTAGATAAGATATAATAAATCTTTCGAAACCAATTTCATTGTTTTTTTTTCAAATCTTAAAATCATTTTCATCAAATTTAACGTATTATAAAAAATGTATAAGAAACTTCCATTAAAAACTAGTTTTCAGTACAATTGAATGACTGATTTTCAATTAACACTTAGTTAAACTATTTCAAACCTTTGATTTCGTGATTTAAATCAAACTAAATTGTATCAAAACATTTGACTTACGCCAAGTACTTCCACGGTCTTTGTGAATTCAGGAAGTTTTCGTATACCGCTTAGGGACAAAATGGCGCTGCATGAGGCAAGGCTTGGAGGGCGAGACGGAGGCTGCAGAGGGAGGAAACGTCTCCATGGCAACACTCACTTGCAGCCTCCTGCGCCTGCACTTCTAGGGGTGAAGAAGTACTAAGCGAATGTATGAACGAGGAGGTTTGATAAACACACCAAGGTGTACATACGTAGCTATGTATACAAATGATTTGACAGACCCATGTAATACGGGAAATGAAAAGGGGTAGTTTGAATATCTTGCGAGTGTAATTGCAAGATAAACAATGTATAATTCAAGGAAATTTTCCAGGTGAGTCTATTCTAAACTAGTGCTTTGTGTGCTTGAGAAAAAATATACAAATTATTCGTGGGAGAAATCTTAACATCACACCAGTTCCCTTCGAATCACACCTTCGAATATGATCCATAATTTTTATTTTAATTTTTTTTTTTAATCTGATATTACAGCTAACAGTCGAACCGACAAATATTTTTCAAAAACTAACAAGTGATAAAGTTCAATGATTTTTTTAAATCATACTAAATAAATAAGAAAATTCCCATGTCCAAGATTTTATATCTAAGCGGGACTTAACTCAGACCAATACCTGATAGCTAGATAGTTAAGCTTTAACCACTGGACCACGGAGTTCGGTGCTAATTTGTTCTATAATTAATATGTTATCTATTTTCACTTTTTAAAAATCTATTTTCGTTTCCAATGTAGATCATATGGTCTCCTTATGGAGGTTTCTTAACAGAAGTTTTATATGAGAATTTTTCTTAAATTGCTCACCCTTTCTATTTTCAAAGAGAGAAGGGATAGAGGGATATAAAGTAGATCGCCTGCTTTGGTTTAGTTGGTAAGAGCTTTCTCTACCGATCAGGTGAGTCCGGGTTCGATTCCCAGCAAGATCAATGTCAAATTGGATTTTTTCAATTTTAATTTGAGATCTAATACATGGGTGTTATTTTAATAAAAACACAATAATCCTTTGTACTTCATTCCACTTTATTTAATATGTCAGGACCGGTTTCGCTCATTACGAGCATCGTCAACTGATAAGAAATATAATTTAACAGTGCTATTTATTAAATTAACATATTTTGGCACAATATTACGACGAAGACATTCACGATTAAACCAAATATGTTGAGACGCTAAACACTAGGATTATTGTGTTTTTATTAATATAATGCCTTTCCACCAAGTATTGACAGTGAACACCCTAAAAGTGATCAATGAAGCTAGTACGGCTAAACTTACTGTCCTTTATAAGAAATATAAATTAAAACAGTGTTTAGCGTCTCAACATATTTGGTTTAATCGTGAATGTCTTCGTCGTAATATTGTGCCAAAATATGTTAATTTTGTATAAATAGCACTGTTAAATTATATTTCTTATCAGTTGACGATGCTCGTAATGAGCGAAACCGGTCCTGACATATTAAATAAAGTGGAATGAAGTACAAAGGATTATTGTGTTTTTATTAATATAATGCCTTTCCACCAAGTATTGACAGTGAACACCCTAAAAGTGAACATGGGTGTTAGTGAAGTCAATTCTCCTTGAGTTAATCTCATGCGACTTTCAAAAATTCTCATCGAGTATATCTCGTATGATCTTTCAACTTCAAAATATTTGACGCATTGGCGTAAGCTGTAATATCAAATATATTTTTTTTAAATGAAATAAAAAAAAATCGGGATAGTATATGGCTGTACTAGTGGTTAGCTAATCGCTCTCGCTACGCCGTTATTTTAAGATACGAATGCTGGGAGGGAATTTATAGATGACACAATTCACGAAAATCCTTACACATTTCTTGTTGTAAAAAATTTTGGCAGTCCAGGATATGTAACAATAGAGATGTAATAAAGATAAACAACTGAAAAAAAAAACATACTTAAAACAATTATTTACTTACAAATAGTCGATGTTTGAAATTGCCATAGTCAATGTCTCCACAAAGCGCATAGCATACGAAACACCTACTCGTGTTAAATGATACCAAGTTAAATCCCAAAAAATAAGTTCATATATTTTATTGTCGTATAAAAAAGCTACTCTGATAAATTTCTGAAAGCACAACATGATTTTTATTCGGCAAAGAAACAAAAAGATAAAGGTGTTTTTTTACCTTTCTTGGCACATTTGGTTGTACAAAAAAATGCTGACTACATATCAAAATTTATTCAAAGTAGTTTTTGTGGAAGAAAAAAGGTCACGGTCGCTTTTCCACATTATGCCCATAAAAAAAACCACCTGTAAGACGAATGGGCTGTATGAAAATATAATGTCTATTTGCAGGGTAGACCTTTTCAGGTGTGGCAAATCATAGTTTTGTTATTAAAATATGATATAAAACTTCAAGAATACAACAATAATTTGTAGCGCGATGAAAATATAACCAGAATCATGTTACAGGTTATACACATCCAGTGGGTATTTTTTTTACACCACCGACAAAATTTTATGTCATTTTTAACTATTCCAACCCCCCTCCTCAACCCTCTCCTTAAATCTTGTTTTGACAACGATTGTGTGGTTGCTTACTTTTTAACTGGATGGCTGAGAAATATCATCAATTTTTTCGTGCTTAACACACCGGAGACTAGTGACCTTGTCAATAACTAATAAAAATAATTATGGCCGGCGTGCTAAGTACAAACGTAGCTTTTTCTACGGCAGCCAAAAGGCTAAAACTGATTAAAAAAGGTTCGTAAATGACGTTTGTAAGGGTGGGTTCTTTCTCGTTTTACAAAACAAACACTACTCAATGTGTTTTAAAACGAGAAAAAACTCTTACCCCGATTTGTTTCAGTCACAGATTGTCTTCCGCTTTAAAGCATACAATTAAATTAACTACAAGTGAAAGCCGGCTACTGTCGAACATACGGATGACACTTAAGGTGAATTTTAACGGAATTTTCATTTAACGAAAACTGGTTCTAAATATGAATCAAACAATCTTTCTCTTCGCATAAGGTAAGGAAGATAACTAAGAGGTCAGGGAAAGACTAGTAGTTAGCAAATCAATCTTCCTATACTCCATTTTCAGATTTGTATGAAAAATGGGTGGACTATTGTTACACCACAGAATGGTCATCAATATTAGGCCCTTATAAAAAATCTGATATAGTTATCCTAAAACATTTTTTTAGTATATGTACATAATTAACGAAAACTTAGTGTGTTCAATTTTAATTTGTAACCGATATTTTTCGAAGCAATTCATCATATATTCGAAATTATCCACCAAATCCATCAGAGAAATATTAAAGTTAATATATGTATTTCAATTGAATAAAATAAATTTTAATTGAATATTTTTAGCAGCTTTCTTTTACGTAAAATGAATCCATTGTCACATGCATATAAATAAAAAATGTAAAATACGCAATGTTGACTTTCTTACTAAAAAAAGAATTTTTTGAAATTTAGTTTTAAAAAGCATTTTTTCAATATAAAATATTAAAACAAAAATTTACATGTATTTGTAATTTTTAAGTAAACTGTCACTCTACATTGTCAAGTTTAATCATGTCTGGATTTTTCGGATATTCTTTAATGACTGAATCAAACCAAAATACAAAAGATAATATAAATACATTCAAATTGTCATCATTAAAACTTAACCGACGAACGCTGAGTTAATTTATGTGTGCGTCATGTTTTACGAGTGTTTTTTTAATTATCTTATAATTGGGTAAAGCAATAAAGTAATCTTTGAAACAAGGCAAACTTTCTTTATTCATCAAAGATTGCTTACGAATACTGAGCAGAAAATATCCAAAACAACTCACTATCCAAAGTCACTAAAGATGATCGAATAGTTATTATTTCCACATCAAGAATCAATATCATAAAACACTATAAGCGCCGTAATAAGTTTCGCCGCGTTACGACCTCGATGTGGATTACGACCCGGACGCGGAACACCCTTAAACGGGCACTTCCTGGAGGTGTAGTTCTTAAAAGTCCGTCCAGAAGTGTGGCGGGGAGCTTTATGATACCATCAGGCGCAAGTACGGCCACTTTGCCACGTTACCTGGAGCTCCGGCGATAGCTTCCCAGCGGCGCGACGTGCTCCGGCAATAAAAAAGAGTTATGCGAGGGAAAAGGAAAACTCGCCGCTCTTATCCTTTGCGGGATCCACGGGAACAACGGGTAAGGGATCAGGGGATCAGCTACAAACGCCCGCGGGAAGACGTTAATCATCATTTTGCGTTGAGGAGTTCTTTAGGAATAGCGTTCGGTGAACAGGTAAACCGATATGAGTTGTGGAAGGACTCTTTATTTCTTCGTGTTTCTCTGAATCACGTGCGAAGATTCTTGTCTACCTATGTTTGTTTACGCGTGAAAATGGTTTTTATGATTTGTTTACAACGTAAAATAGAGTAAACTTTTCCTGAGGATAAAAATAGTAAATACAAGTAGATGAATTATGGATCAACTGAATTTTCAATATTGTTAAAGCTTTGAATCTTTTTATACATTTTTTAATATTGATCCTATTCTAACAAACACACTTAATGTTGTGAAAATTCAGGGGTGGGCTGGAGGGGGCTCGCATGGGCTCGCGCGAGCCCCTTGTTAATTTTTAATTAGACCGGCGAGCCCCTTGTTAAAGTAAAAAAGATATTATTCGATCAAAAGCAATTGCTGTAGATAGTTTATATGTATTTTGAAACGAAAGACTGTTGCAATTGGAAATTTCTCGTAAAATATATTTATTTCGGGTGCATACTAAAATATATTGTGAATTATTTAAATAAATAGCAGTATATTTTTTAATAATAAAAGCATGTTAAGTAACATTCGGTTGATTTCATAATTATTGTAAATCATCCTATAAGAGTGATAAAATAGTCCACTCACTATCTGGAACACCTCGAATATCTCTCATGTTAACCGAGCCCCTTGTTAACATTTTGATAGCCCACCGCTGTGAAAATTGTTAATGAAATAAAAACTCTTGACTATAAATTGTAATCTTACACATATATTTATTATTCAACAGTAAGTTATAATTTTTGCAATCCATAAACAGTACGTTGATTAGTCTCTGTTAATACTTTAATGTCTACTACATAATAACTTCAAAATCGATTGACTAGTGAATACATATTATAACGTATTTGGCCACAATTATACCATCCGTGTCTACAGTTGTTGGTAACAGTGAAAAGAAAATCGATACGATAATTACTAATTTCATATTGCAAACCTTCGATTCCCTTTGAGGAGTATTGGCGGGTATGTGCGTCCAAATGTTGTGTTGTCTTCTAACCAGTCTCGTTTTTTTTTCATTATTTCTTCCATAACCAATAGTAGGCTGGCTTGTTAAATCTGACTTAGGTCGGCGGGACTTTTGTTAAATTAAGAAAAAAACAATACTCTCATATCAAAGCAATACTTAACTGCAATTTCTGACGTATGCAATTGTATCTATCACGGTTCAAACATAACGTCTAAAAAAAGGAATTAGTGTGCAATAGTATATTTTTATATCGATCTTCAAACTATTCATTATTCTAATATGTAGTAATTAAATACATTTTTCGGCTATTGATATAATAATTATTTTACGGTATATTCCGTATTTTTAAATATAATATAAAGTATATTAAGTAACATTCGATTCCCTTAATAAGTATTGTGTATAATAATTGTAAAAAAAAAAAAAAACCTTCCCCTCCCAGAAACACCGCGAATTGCTCTGAAATTAATCGATCTCTTGTTATCGTATGAGCAGCCCACCTCTGCATATAAAAAAAACATACCTGTGATTTTTGACAGTCACATATTTTCATTATTTGTTTGAAATTAACAAAAGAGTTTTGTAAAAAGTTAATATATGAAAACAAATCTGTACCCATAAAATATTGAATCCCATTTAATTTCATTATCATTCTAGAATCAGCGTCAGTAGAGAACTACGTGTACATAGATGAAAGCTATAAAGATTTACTACCGAATCAAAAATAATAGCTTGTAGATAATTATTTTAACGAAAAATAAATATATAATTCATTTACATTGTTAACTTAAATGCGTTTTAAAATCATTAAAATATATTTACTATACATATACAATAATAATGATTATTCTTTCCAGATTGACATATAGCACGGACATTTGGTGGACACCACATCTTAATAAGACGAACCACCCAAGAGCGTTAACCCATTGGCCACAGTAGGGTTTCCCAAACTTATTTTGCAATGGAACACTTCGGAAATCTGGAAATGTTACCAGGACACAGCTTCTTTTTTAGATTGGGTAATTGATAATAGTAAAAATATTGAAAAAAAATATGTTATTAAATAACTTATTATTTATTGACTAATTATGTTTTAAAAGTTTTACAAAAAAATATGAGTAGATAAAGTTTTATGTGTTTCAAAATCTCCGTCTGTACCCAGATATTTGACGTTTTAAACATCAGTGGAGAATTACCATCACTCAATTTTTAATATGAAGTAGAAGATGCTTGGATGTTTTTCAAATTTTCGTAAAAAAAATGTAACCTCGATCATAATAAAGTTAAATCAGGGCTTCGAACCGGAGCTGAACCGAAAACCAAAAACAGTTATTTTTTCCGGAACGAAAACCGGAACCGAACTGAAAAAAAATCGGTTTTTTTTTCGGCTTAGCGCGTGTTTTAGTATTTTGGGCAAATCGGTAAATTCCTGGGTTTTTGGATTCAAGCTGAACCGAAAAGCGGAAAAACCGTTATTTTTTCCGGAACGAAAACCGAAACGAAAAAAATAATGGTTCGAAGCCCAGAGTCAAATGACAACATACAATTAGTTAAGTGTTAAAATCCTACTATATTTTGACTTACCCCCCCCCCCTCCCCCCACGCCGACCAACTCACACACACCAAAGTCATTGTAACTTGCATTCACAATTAACATCAAATCACAATAGTTGATAGTAACCTCCATAAATCAGGGGTAACCAGCATGTTTGATGTTTTAATTCTTTATACTTAGAATTTTAATATTGAAGCCTTGGTTGGCAACTCTTCACTATTCATCTTAATTGCAGTCTGGAAGTCATGGATACACAAAAATCTTTTTTTTTTACTTTGTTTATTTATATTTTTTTCAAATTAATATAGTCACATTTATTTAAAATGTATACAATATGTATTACTTTAATTACAAAGTCCTACTTTATAAGAATAAGTCGCTCGCAACTCAAAATAAGTTGGCAACCCCGGGTATAAATTGAAAAATGTAAATTATTTTATCTGATCTTTTATAATAATATTAAATTTCAAATTATTATTATTTTAATAAAATATATACAGCCCTTCTTGTAATAAATAATAATACATAGACATCTGTCATTTTATCTAGAATTTAGTTTGCAAAACTTTTGAAACAAATGTTTGGGTCAATTTTAAAGTACAGTGACATCTATACTTCTACATGGAGGTTGGTTTAATTATATTAATTAGTTAGAATTTTGCTCGCAAATAGGAGGGGGACTCTGAATATTTCGCAATGAACAGAACTTTCTATGGAACCTTCTAGATTCTAGAACAAAATATGACGTGTAGTGTATTTCAAACAAAAAAATATATTAACTATCATTTGATTATAATTATTATAAAATTGAATTGAAGGTTGAGTGAAGCGGTCTACAGCGACACCTATAATTAAGATAAATTATCAAGTGACTTAATTACAAACTTTTGTGTAATTGATAAAATATAGCCTAATAGGGTTTTCAAATCATCACAGTTGCGTTAAGCATTACCTATTATTATATTCCAATGAAATGTATTCACATGAATTAAATGAATTAAACGAACAGGGAGCTAGTGATGTGCTTCAACAGTGACCTCCTATTTTTTTTTCGATTAAAAATCGAATCTCAAACAAAACGCACGCTTTTTTTTAACGTGTGTTAGTAAAATACAAGGTATTATTTTTATGTAAAACATTTTTATTGAAAAATAAAATTAACACAACAAAAACTTTAACAAGAATTATAAAATATTATCTATGGTACAAAATAGATTATTTTTACATAACATTTATCAATAAGGAATATTGAGCAAAAAAAGTGGTTGTAAAAATTGATTGCGAGTAAATATTATTATCTCACCATGAATGTAATAATACAAATTTTGATTCTCTATTACAAATTGAAAAAAAAACAATGGATTGAAAATAATAAGCAAGTGTGTAGTGAGCAAATTTGATTAAATAATTCAGTAAAATTTTGAAAGAAATGATATAATTTGTATAATAAAAAACTGCCTCTTTGTGCAAATAAACACAAGCTGTATATTTACTAATGAGATTTTTTTGGGCATGTTATATTGCAAGCCAAAAAATTCAGTGTAAAATTGAATAATAAAACTAATGCCTCTTGTTGCATATAATGATTAAACATCAATATTAAATTATATCTACTTAAAAAGGAAGAAAATACTTGTAACGAGATAACTGGTACCCCATTGAATTTAAGATTATCATTAAATGTATTTTATGATTATCTCGCTGAAATAACAAAAGTGAAAGGTGAACCAGTATTTTAGGCAAGCCCACACTTGTAATTTAGTGAATTCTGGGCGTAATAAATTATATGTTATGCAAGACTTGACTTTTAGAAATAGATTTGTAAGTATAGCATAATTCAATCAGCATTATACAGATATCCTTTTAAGCTTGAACTAAAAATAAATAAAACAACTGAAGAAAGCTGGCTGCTAAATTATTAAGGCACACTAACAACGCTGCCAATGTCATATTATTGAAAAATACCAAAATAAAAATTGTATAAATTTCACAGTAAATGAAGTATTCTTAATTTTGTTACACTCTACACCAGTGGTTCTCACATAAAAGTTTCATAAAATATCAGCGGTCTTATAGAAATGTCTCGTGGTCGCACCATATTTTTGTTTTGAGATGTGATAAAAATAGCGTCAACTTATAAGTTTATGTTCAAAAAAAGACATTATTTTAAATATCAACAATTACTATGAAGCTGTTGGTAGCAGCAGTAAAATTATCTGGTGGGCGTACACGAGAACCACTGTTCTTCATGTTTTGACTGTGTGTTAATGTAAGTGTGTCACTTGTATTGTGTGAAACAATTCTTATAAAAAAATTGTTAACACTGAAGTCTTACTAGGACAATTTTTGTAACACTGAAAAACTTATCATCAAATAAATGTGAAATATGACATGAACAGTAATGCATTGGCTACAATAAGATTAGTAACAGGACAACTATTGTGTTGTAGGTACATAATAAATGGAGAGAAACAAACATGTTGTCAATCAGTTCTAAGCTTTCTAACAGGAATAAAAATACTAAAACCAGCCTAACAGTTAGAAAAGAAGAGTCTCAATTTATACAATTATTAGTTAATTTATAGTATAATTATAATGTACTTTTTCTTTTTTTTCAATTAAAAATGTAATTGTAAAATTTATGCGAAAGAATTATGATCCTGATATTCTCACTCTCCATTTTACTCTTTTACTTTTACTGAGTGAACTATTTTTACTAGGAAATAAGTCCATAAATTTAATGTATTTGATTGTACTTTTCATAACAAATTCTAAAAACCAATAAATCAGCTAATAATGCAAAGGATACCTGTAAAATGAAAACGCAAAAATGTGAATCTGGTGTTGATCATTCAAAAAGATAATTTTGTGTAAAATACGAGATTGGCTCATGAAAGAGATATTTCAAAATAACTGTTTCAAACAAACATAATAATACTGTCAACTAGGAATGTCAGAACAAGGCAAAAATTGTATGTGTTGCATTATGCTTAGTTGTCACATGAACCAACAGAGGGCATACATAAATGTACATTGTGCTGTCAGCATTTTTTATTCACTTTGCCCTAAATAAATGTGATATTTTGGTATGGAAGTTATAACTGTTTGCAGTATTAAATTACAAAAAACTCAAAGTGCGAAATATTAAGATACTGCCAACATAATTCAACCATACCGCATTTTTTTTATTATGAAGCTGTATTAATATATTATATTATAATCAAAGTATTAATAACTCATGATACATAATGAAAAAATATATAACCTATTAATTTCCTGTAATTTCCTAGACCATACGAGTTTATTGAGCTAATAAAAAGAACATAATACTATACAGCACCATTTAAGGCAGATTAAATATTAAATATAAATTTACCCTAGGAATGCCTGCCTATTGTGACAATTTATATTGTTAGCAGTCATACCGTCTTAAAGACATGTGATCACATTTTTACTATTAAAATACCGTAAAAAAATATCTTTATAAATACTTAAAATTAACATTGAGAGAAATAATACTGAACACTGTTCTATGATCTGATAAACTTGAAAAGAATTTCTACTGACACTCTAATATCAATGCAAATTATAAAATACAAAACACACATGAAAACATTCTTTTTGATTATGAAAGAATTGCACGCAGGATATGTTATTAAAATTAATGCATTGAATTCCATGGCCACTGTAAAAATTGCCAAAAAGAAACAGAAGAAGAATACAAAACAAGGAGGAGAATTGAACGATACATCTATAATGGTACCTCATTAAATTGCATGCCAATTTCAGAGAGGCTTATTTTTTACAATTATTTTTTTAATAGCTTCTACAGTAAGCGTTTTGCGAAGGATAGTATAATTTTGTACATATTATATTGTCACTGTTTTGGCAGAAATTGGTAAGTAATGCTACGTCACTGCGAACATGATTGGAACGTGGTTTAAAGTGAAATAAAACGAATCAAAATATCAATAGCGCAAGTAGCGCGCCACATCACACCGAGTCGCTTTGCATTCACTTTGGTTTCGTCCATGTAAGATGGTTATAGTTACAAGTTAATACAGTTACAGATTGATGATTTTGAGTAAACAAGAAATGAAATTTTTTTCTTTTAGGATAAAGCCTTTAGCATCGATATTTTATATTACATAGATAATTATGATACCAAAATATAGATGCATCAACGCCAATCTGACACAAATGAGAGTTTAAAATGAATAGACAGGGACAATTGCCGGTTTTAAGTCAGCATTAATAATAATTGCCTACAGAAATCAATGCTTTTATAAAGTGGTGTAATCAATGCACCAACTGAACTATTCGTTATTTTATCAAAGAATATCTTTGTATACTTGACTAATTTTTTACAGTTTTATTACATACAAACTTCTACCATAAAGGTGACAATATACTAAGACGTCATGCATTAATAGGCAGACAAGTCTTTCTGTTGTAATAATAATACTGAGTTAACTCGTTATCAACAATTAAACTTTGAACACTCTTAGTCTCATTATGATTTTGTTTTTGTGTTGAGCAACGAAAGTAATTGTTAATAAAATAAAGAAGTGAATTAAGATGGTGTATTATAAGTGCTTAATTTATTCATGATTTTTTCTAAGCATTCCTACGAGGGAGATCCTTCATTGATCTGTAAATATTTTTAATTGTTTAATAGTGCAAAATTATTTATACAAGTTTATTTATCATTTCACAGAGCAAAAATTCAGATCATTTATTTAAAATATTCTCATTGTGTTAGCACAGCCATGATTCATTCGATATTGGACATACATCATTCCAGAGTTATGCCAATAATAGAGAGCTAAGACAACGAACATGTGCCACCACTGGTGGGAATGTCCGATGTAGTCGAATTTACCAGAGCTCCATCTTTCTGGTATCCTTAAGATGTAGATGAAGAAGGCGATACCGCTGATTACATACATGCCGATTACGCGTGGAAACAGCAACTGAAAATAATCATTACAAATATTAGAAACGTTAAGATCAACTCACAAAAGTGAGTTAAGCCGTCAATAATTTTGAGGTTATAAAAGCAAATTTAAATCAGCATTTATTTAACTAAGACGTGTTTTTTAAGATTTCCAAAGCTATGTATGTTATCATTAACTGAGGTGAA
Source organism: Himalopsyche anomala (assembly GCA_031772345.1). Classification (NCBI taxonomy): domain Eukaryota; kingdom Metazoa; phylum Arthropoda; class Insecta; order Trichoptera; family Rhyacophilidae; genus Himalopsyche; species Himalopsyche anomala. The sequence continues at coordinate 5,648,063 of CM062828.1, forward strand.
CTCATGAAATCGGTCGTTGATTTAGAAATAAAAAATCTATTTTCCTCAAAAGACGTAGTTAAACATCTTATTAATTTTAGAAATATTAGGTCATTGACATGCTTGGGATAAACTGTAATACCTGATGACAAGTTAGCATTCATATAATAACTAACATCAGTGGTCGGTAAGTCATATCTGGCATATTCAAAGTGCATACCACTAACATTAACTTTTTAAGACTTTGACTGCTACGCCCGTGTGTGGTACAGTTTCTCAAAAGATGCTCTCATCGTATATGGTATGATAAGTTATATAATAAGTTTAATTTTAAAAAATAGCTGTAGAACTATTGTAAATCCACAAACAATATAAGCAGATCACATTGACTCAGTGCTACAACGAAATTTGTACAGTTAGGTCATTTCGGGAACGTAGGTGTGTCTCAGTGGTAAAATGGTATGATGAGATTTCGAAATTTCTTATCACAGCTTATCAATGTTGGCATATTTTAATGTGGAGTAAAAGTGTTAATATAATCCAAATATGGATTTTCTTAATAATTACTCATGTTTGAATTGACTTGCGTATTTTGATTTCAATCTAATCTACCCACATCCTTATCTACCAGATGTGATAGTTCCCATTGTAAGAGAATCTATTTTTAGGTGAACTAGATACTAAACAAAAAACAGTTATTTCCAGAATTTAAGAAATTTTATGGACATCAACGAAAATACTATTAATGAGCATAACTTTTTTTTTTCCATGTCCGCTCCCAATGTGGAACATACGGCTTTCTAATGGAGGTATCTTAACATAACTTTTTCTACAAGAACTGTTTGTTACTCAGTCGCTCAACCTCTCTTTTTTAAAGAGAGTAGTAGGGATAGAAGGAGAAGGCTAAGACAGGACTAGTGATTAACTATTCGCTCTCACTACGACCAGTTATTGAAGAATTGGATGGGTGGGAGGGAATTTTAAGACATCACAAGCACCCATGCCTACGAACATAAATCGATAAATTGATTGAAAAAATGCTGTTTGTTCTGGGACTCGAACCCGTGAGGTTGGACACAGAACCTACAATGCTGCGGCATAGGACCCAACAACTATGTTATAGTTCTACATTATTTTGTCAAGAACAATCTATGTACATTATCAACAATAGCCAGCTTTGCACACCAGTGCTTTCACTTGCGTTGGAGTAAAATGTATGCTTTGAAGCGAGAAAAATGTGTGTAAGTGTGTTAAGAATTTTTTATCGTCTTACACACCTCGTTACTTGTTACACTCCTTGTTTTTATTTTAAAGCATACACAACCCCAAATCACATATGAAAGAGCTTGTGAGGACAGCCCCCTATTAGCTTAGTTGTCAAATGCATGCTACAATGGCATCAGCCATAATGCCATATATTTTCTTTTGTTTTTACAATAAATAAATTGTAGAACCTTGAATGTTTCTAAAAACTGTTTTACTTACTTGTACCATCGGATTATCAAAACCTCCCATTGCAACGGCCCAGTGAAAGGTTGGGACAACACCATAAGCCGCCCAAGCTACAAAAATTGACATCTTGATATTGGAATGGATGTTGAAGCGAGGAAGCTGGACTGCCATTGCAATTGTGAAGATCAATGTGACGGATATCAAGTAAAACAGCTGCAGTTCCTGGAAATCACACAAACATTTCAATAACAGTGTATATTACATTTTTTTTTTTCTTTAAATTAAAGATTTTGACAGATAGAATTTCAATATCACATTTTAATTATTATTAACTAAATACTTTTCTTTGAAATAGTACATATACTATGTTTAAATAATTTACATTTAAATGAAAAAAATACATTATGTATCCAGAAATTCAATGTCAAGTAATTGTCATAAGAAATTTGTGAATTTAAGCAGCAATACATCATTGTGAATTTCTATCGAAAAAAAGGGTAGAAAACAAATCATTCATAACTATATTTCTGAGATGAAAGAAAAGGGTAGTCTGTTATGTCTTATATTCACAAACACTAAAAAACTATTGTGTTACAGTCAGTGGTGTAGGAAAAGGTCATGCCACCCGGGGCAGCCCTTGAATTTGTCACCCCCAAAAATGTGCCACCCGGGGGGGGTCCGCCCCTGCCGCACTCCCCTTGCTACGCCACTGGTTACAGTTTAAGTGAACATTTCAATATAATACATAATGAAGAAATACCTCTTTTCAAGAGTTTCTAACAATTAGTTCTGAATAGTCAATTCTTTCACTGACGTTAATAAAAAGGCAATGCCTCGGCCAAGAAAGAACTTTCGCTTCCTTTCATATACAGATTTATGCATTTTATCATCAATGGAATATGTTAACAATAGAAAATTATGTATCTAGCAATTGCTGTAGGGAAAAATATTTATATTAGCTTTGTTCAAATTAAAATTATGCTTTGATAGGGCATCTTTTATGTTATAATATTACGGTAATGCTGTGTACTTTTCTCAATTGATATTGATTATATTTACCCGATGACACCAGAATGCATAATATACTCCAGAAGTGTAAATGGCCAGAAGAGAGAGGGCGATTCCGAATAGGTCAAACATCAGGTAATGGTTGAATGTAGTTTCGGAGTGACATGAAAATGTATGGTACAGACTTGATAATATCATACACGCCTGAAAACAATAAAAATAAACAAGGTTATCCGTCTGATAGAGTAAGAGTAATGATAAAACCAAAAATTTTAGGTGTCTACAAAACAAATTGGGAAAAATGTATCATAGATGAAGCATTTCAATCAGATGTGCAACTTGAACTTGCAGCCCCACCGATCAGATTCATCCTACATAAAATAGTAATACATAGGTACATTAAAAAAGTGTTTTTTTCAACAACAAATATTTGATGCATTACTCAATTAGTAGGATATACAAAAAAACAATTCATGATCTCTTAATGCTCTTTTTTTCAATGTATTCGCAGGAACTTTGTGAAAAAATTTTTTTTAATATAAAACTAAATTTGATAACATTGTTATTCCATTTGTTGTGTTATAAAATGTGAAACGTGTTTCACCTCTTCTAGGAGACTATTACCTTATTGATATGTTTAAACATTTGAATAATGAGTGCTTACATTATAATTATATTTTCATATTAGTAATTTAATTTGTAAGCGCATAATATTTACTTATAAAAATTGAACCCTATTTTAAATTCTTATATACTGAGTTAGTCTCCTATAAAATTGACAACATATTTGGATTCTTATAAGATCTGTTATAGCAGGGACCACAATTCAATTTTAAACAGGAGGCGGGGGCAAAAGTTGCCAGCTTGTTGAATTTTTGTTTTGTCTTAATGTGCAAGCTAGTGCAGTAAGGAATAAAATTATGCATGTGTCTTCAAATCTAAGGGGTTAAAAATTATGTGTGATACTTTTGTATCAATCACCCATGAAAGATGATTTTATGTCATGATCATTCCTTTTTTAAAAACAATATTACAATATATTTTTATGGGTATATTGCCATCTATTGGTAATCAAATAATACTAATGAATGTCAAAAAGACCTAGAAATATTTTGAAAACGATCGTAAGTATTGTTAAAGTTTCTTACACAAAAGGTTTTCTGTTAAACTATTCAACATTTGACGTCTCAAATGTTTAGGTAGCAAATAACCGCAATCAGATGCTTTTTATGAACACTTGACCCAATTTTGACACCGGCAAAGAAATCGTGCTAACCCAGTTCTGCAACATCTTGGCTGCTGAGTCACCATCAGCACTAGGTACTGTTAGATTGGCATTCATTGGTGCACCAACTCGCAACATTTTGGTAATTAAAACGATTATTATACACCACCTGAAGCATCTGTGCGTAGTTTATTTTCCTTCAAATAACATCAGAATAACTTACAGAACGCAAAATGTGCATTCGCTATAAATTTATTTTCAAGCAGTATAGCAAGTCCGAAATCTACCGGGCACTATTACACTTACAGTCTTCCTTCACAAACTCATTGCAATTGAAGTAAATTAATTAACAAATAAAGTATATTACATAACTAGGAATTGTGCTGCGTCTTCCAGAGCAGCGATAAAAAAAAATGTAAATTTCGATCAGGGTCATGAAAAAGAAAGTAACATGTTAATTATTTCCAACAAATTTTAGCTCTATAAAAACCTCTTTCAATGTTATAGCGATCTCAATGTTGTATCTATAATAGGGCTGCCAAATTTCTTAACATCAAAACCGGGATATTTTTTCCGGGGTTTCACTTAGGTCAGAGGTCTGCAAACCGCGACTCTTTGCATAACCGTGTGCAACTCTTCAAACATCAACTGTTGAACCTTATATTATATATGTATGACTCTCTGATACCTTTACCTATACTGTTCCCATAACAACTTGGCTCTTCTCACTTGAAATTTTTCACAGAAGACTTAACTAATGATAAAACTAATTGATAAAAACTAATATTTAGGCAGGTTTTTAAGTAACCAATACGCTATTGTAAATGTTTTTTTTTTCAAATACATTTCTTACTTTTTGTACAACTTAGTTACTACGAGGACTCGTAATATCTAAATATTGAAATTTTATCTAAAACCGTGTTTTTTTGCTGTTTCGAAAATTCTCTTCGAGACGCCTAGACAAACTCGGAATACCGAGACGATTGGCAGCCCTAATATGTTCACAAGCTATAAAAGACGTAATACAAGATTATACATGATATAAATTAATACCGGTACAAGTAAGGCTAGAAGAGAAGACAATTTAGATATTTTATTGTATCTCGTTTGTGCGGCCCAGATAAGATGTCAAATTCCGTCCTTACTTCAATTGGTCCATCTCCTCGTTTGGCTTCTACTCAGGCAGTCGCAAAAAATTAAATACAATAAGCGTAGGTGGTCTTTGATTACGAGTAGGCACCGTTTAAATAAAAATCAAGTGTACAATATTAGTATTTATGTGTTATAGAATATGTTCGGTGTTGCTACGTAACAGCCAAATAATTCAAGAACGTATTCGTATACATTTCCGACTTGTACATTGATTAACTGACTAATTATGTGAAAATTATATCACATTATAATCATCTTTTTATTATTTTTTCTATTCAAGTCGAAGTAATTGATATGTTAATATGCACATAATACTAAATTTTTAAGAACATTCAAAAGTGAAAAGGCAATTAATATTGTTTATTTTGGCAACTGAAAAAAAGTCAAATATATTATAATATTGTATAATAAACAAAATGTTCACAACTCGCTATATAATAAGTATAATTTGACACTATAGGCATTGCCTGAAGAGAAGGAATAAGATGAATAACCAATAATAACGAATCAAATTATTTTAGTTTTGATAATTGTAGAACTAAAATATTTTGATATTTTTTTCACCAAATTAAAACGGAGCTCTACCAAATAAATGTCAATTCGATCAATAAAAGAAAAGAGCCGAAAAATTAAAATGATAAATACAATCACAATTGCAAAATCTTGTTAGTGCACAACCCATACAGATTTTTGCAATTTGTTTATGGTTCTAAAATCTGCTACAAATGAGTATTGGTAATGTATACATAATCTTAACTGATTTATTGTCAATGCCATTTTGTACGTTATTATTTTCAGTGGTGGATTAAGCACATAGGAGGCCCTGTTTTTCGGATCACATAAAAATGACAAAAAATTAAAAGTGAAATATAAATCTCAACAACAAGTTTATGGGTTATATAATATTGTCTACGCTTTTGAGGCCTCTAAAATTCGGAGGCCCTATGCGTGCGCCTCTTATGCGTATATGGTAATCCACCAGTAATTGTTTTGTTTAGAAGAATATTATGTAGTTACTAAATTGACTCATTCTATGACTTATGATGGTGTTAACTTTTCGCCAGAAAATAGTTTTCTCTTTTGATGGACTGATGGATTACAAGGCGTCGAATAAACGTTCGTTGAACGGGCCATCAAATTATTTTCTTTCGACACAAAATATTGTTAAACATTTGTCGCTAAATTGACTACCGTTTTATTCAATTTTATGAGATTTTAAACCGTGAAGCTAAATAAAAAGAAACTTAAGCATCACAAAACTAGATCATAAATTTACTACAATTTGCAGCTGTAATTTATTTTTTCAACAGAAAATTTCACCTAATTTAATACAAAAAAGTACAACATTCTTGAATGTCAATTTTCGACGCTAGTCTAAGGAAACTAACTCTATAAATAAGTAGAACGTGCTTTCATTTTTTAATAAAACAACATTATAATATAAATATAAATGTGACTGTGTAAGTTTGTACTTTCTACGTCTTGTAAAAAATATTTTAATAGTGTGAAAAGGAATTCTGATGGAATGTTTAATGTCTCGCTTTTATAATTAGACGAGATAAAATAATTAACGCACAAAACATTCTCATGTTGATAATAAATGGTTAAATATCCACACATCTTCCGTAAATGAACTAATGTGTCGAAAGTCTGTTACAGAAACAAAAAAGTATTTTCTTTCATATTATATTAGCCACTCCTGATTATATTTATAATTTAATTAATAGTTTTTGATTCGCCCATATTTCAAGGATGATGTCTTTACGAAAATGAACAAATTAAGAGCGTGTTAAAATTACTATTAAAACAGCATGGCAACCGCGCAATCATACGCAAAAAAATATATTCGAGCAGTGGCTCATGGATTTAACATTGAATATATTTTTACATTAAATCAAATCAATTGTATCTAAAATTCTGTTTCGAGACAACCCGAGAAAAAATCTCGGGAAATCAACGCTTTTCGACAGTCTCGATTTCCGGGACATTTGAAGAAAATAATCCGAGACTTACGGCTATAAAATAGCTTTTATTCATCCAATACCAACCAGTTTAACCCAATACCAATATAATTTTAGAATCAAATACCCTATAAAGCTAATCTTAATGAAATAAAATATTACCATTGTACGCGAGTGTGACAGATGCTAGTTTGCCATAATAACCATAAAATTACCGACCCAATAAATTATTTTTCGAATGTAATGATTTCACCGGCAAAATCAAACACATCATTTGTAATATGTGTAATAAAAAGCAATATAAATACTGTTCTATTTTTCAATATTTAACATAAAGGATAAGTGTACATGAGTTTTGAGTACATGTAGTTTTTTTTCATAAAATTTACCACAATACTACGGTCTCGGAGCACGAGAATTTCCCGGGACAAGACAATTTTATGTCTCGTGTCCCGGGACATAAAAAAACGAGACTTCAGAATCCATAGTTGTATCGAAGGTTTGCTGTACTATAAAATGTAATTATTCTCTGAGATATTTCATCAAATGGTACCACCGCATTGTTTTTGTAGATGTCTGTAATGTGGTTAAAATATACCGTTTATCGTGTGTACGCAATAACTGCTAATGATATTTTGCATAATAAAAAAATCGAGATCTTTTTGATACTGAAGTATTTCTTTTGTGAAGTTTATTTTACTAAACATATAACATTGAAATGGTATTTATATTTCACGTGCTTCAAATAAATTGGTTCGTTTATATATTTGATATGAAATCAACGGAACTAACCTGAAAGCATGCTAGCAAGATGGCCACAACCACTTTGTCTGTGAAGGATGCATGAATATTGAGCAGCATGAGATCGTTGATGGTGAGCCCGAGAAACAGTAACCAGCCGAAGACATGAGACCAAATGTTGATGGTTTCATTTGTCCACCAGAAGACACTGAAAATAATATACAAATCACTTTACTTATACACGTGTGTTTGATAAACTTTTGTCAAAATATATTTATTATATATTATTGTGTATTTTACACCGAAAATTGTTAATGGAATATTTTTTAATTCTATAAGTTTTTTTATATTTTACTAAGCTGATATTTTATAAAATAATAATAATGAATTTATTGCAATAATAAGACAACACGACTTTCCCTTTTTTGATAAGCATCTTCAGAACAATCAATCACATTGCCTGAAAATAATATATTTTTTTGTATTGATCAAACGAATCTTTAGAAAATTATAAAAGACATTTTTAAAAGATACATTCACATCAATAAATTATAAAATAAATCATTCAATCGGTTACTTTCTCTGACTAACATTTATTGTTATGAAAATTTAGCTTTCTGATAAACATTCACTACGCTAAGAAAAATGTTATATTTTAAAATTACTTTCGTAAAAGTTTCACGTTAACGTAAAATACGCATTATTTCCTTAAAGCAAAGCATAAAACAACAACAATGTTTATTGTCAACAATAACAAAAAATTATCATCATATTATTTTTAAAAAGTAACGTCGTTACCTATCGCGATCATCCAAATGATACTAAATTAAAAAACAATTCTATTTTATCAGTAAATTGACATGAATAGGAAAATTATTTTATGAATTTTAATGCAGCAAAAATTGTTAACAATTTCCTTTGTAAGATAATCATATTAATGCTTGCAATGACATTATTATCATATGATGTACTTTTTCACTTAAAATATGATTGATAATTCAAGAAAATTCAAGAAGTTGAATAATAAAATTAACACCCTTACCTTTCCCAGCACAAATTTCGTGGTAGATATTTTCTGTAACCTGTCCTAATGAAGGGATTGTGCTGCAGGTATGCCGGAGCCTCCTCAAATCTTAACAACTGACGTAATTTGGCATATTCTTCTTCTTCTGCGGTCAGCTCTTCTGGTTGTTGCGGTGAACGCTTCCGTTTGATACAGTGTCCATTGTTTTGGTCGGGATCCTTGCATAGTAACTTGCCGTTATCCTGAAATAAAGAAAAAAATGAATAAATTGTAAACAACATCGCATTTATCGATAATATATTTTTTAAATACATTTTGTGATAAATCTAACCAAGAAGCTAAAAAAATATATAAATATTGATTGAATAAAGTTTGGCTTATAAAAATTAGGTACTACATGAGCAATATAATAACGTGATAACTGTGCTGGGCTGAAATGCCGGTTTATCGGTACAACAGATTTCAACAATGCCCATGTACAGATAAGTTCAACGGTAAGATTACGAGCAGTGGTGGATTACCCTATAAGCAAATGAGGCGCGAGCTTGGGGCCTCTGAATCGTAGAGGCCTCAAAAATAGCTTATATAATATAACCCATATAACTTTTGTTCACATTTTCATTATTTTACTAGGAATTTTCTGACGTTGTTATGTTATTCGTAAAATAGGGCATCCAAATTGTATTGCGCCTGGGGCCTCTCTTGTGCTTAATCCAACACTGATTACGAGACAAATGGAGTAAGCGGGTACAATTTTACGATTACATCACAACTTACTCCAGGCTAGTCCCTTTCCAGCATATAAAATTTCATATTATTATCTATATAAATTCATTAATGTACGTTTATTAAGTTATTGTATATCAATACTGAAAAAAATAGAAAAATACTTTTACTTTTCCTTCAGTTTTTTGGAAGGGGTTCATAAAATTTACCGCCCGCAAAATCGATAGCAGTTTACCAACTAATAAAATTATCACAAACATTTTTTTCTATTACGTTTATTTACGCTAGCTATTTTATGTTAACATAAGTTTTGCCTTAACTATGATTACCATATTTTTAAAATTGTATAAACTAAAAATCACAGAAATGAAAAATACTAGATGTATGAAAATATGCCATGTAATACTGGTAGATTATTTGACAATTTTAATACAAGAAGGTTAAAAATCCATAATGTATCAATGAGTAGGTATACAATAATACAATACAATAGGTTAGGTAAAATGACCAATACATTCATATTAATTAAATTTTCTGCCAGGCGATAAAATACGGTAGCGATTAGGGTATCCAATCGGAGCCATTTTCCAATCCCGGGATTTCGGGATTGATTAATTTTCAATCCCGTGATTGGGATTAGCTCACCGAGGAATTTGAAATCCTGAATTCATTATACTATTCCACCAGATCGTATCAATTTTCGGGATTTGCTAAAAATTTCTCAATCCCGAAATCCCAGGATCGCAACCATGTCAATCCCGGGATTGGATGCCCTAGTAGCGATCACATGTCTGGTTCAATTTTTTTGGCGGTGAATTGCGGGTGATATATTTTCATAGACTCGTTCTAAAAATCTATTCGTATTATGAACGTCCTGGTACTAGTTACGCCTCAGACATTGACGCTGTGTAATTTAAGATTTTTTTTTATTCAATTCTGTAAAAAAGTCTATAAAATAAATTGAATTGAATAAATTATGATTTTGACCATTATTAAGAATAAAAATTTGACCTTAATTATGTACCATTTTTTCTCGTTTCTTTGTAAATACCTATTCTATTTCGGCAACAAATTTCACTGTAACCATTTGGCTTTTCTATTTTTATTGTTAGAAATCGTCCATTTATCTTTTTAGCATTGAAAACAGAACATTAAATTTAAGAGGTCTGATTAAATATAATTGAGAAATGACAATAGATAGTCACTCATTAAATTGTTGAAATAATGACCGGCTTACCTATTTGGTGTAAGGGTTTTTTAGTAACCATTGTGTACAATTTTTGATGTTATGCAACGCACGTACATTTTAACCCTTATATCGATGATCATTGAAAAACAAAACAAAAGAAAGGTTTGACGTTTACCGATATTGTTATTTGTGAAAACTAAGAACTTAACAAACATAATATTCAACTAAAGTATTTCAGACATCATGTTTTCCTTATTTAAATGTTAAAACTATTACGAATAGCATTTTAAAGTAATATTAACTAACAATATTATTCCAATTTGTTAATTCACTAACTTATATTGTATAATAAAAAAACATGCTTATAAATTCACACATTTATTAATATTCGTCATGGTATTCGTGTAAAACGAATTTAATTCAAATTACCATAAAGAAAAATTGTTTGCTTAACATTATCCTTATTTATTTATATTGTCTATTGAAAGAAATTTTTCTAACAAATCCTAAGAATTTTATAAGGAAAATAAAAAAGACTGCTTTTTATTTATTATTGGGTTTCCAAACCAAAATACTATTTACTTTCGTTTATGTTCTAATTGTATTCTACGTTTCATATAGCTGCAATCTTTTGTTGTCACTAACCTTCGTAAAATTATTATACATATTTCTTTATAAATTATTCTCATTCTTAAACTAAAAAATAAATTACCTATGTATGAATTTCTTAAAAAGGAAATTTGTTCGTGCATCTGGTAATATGCAATTTCGAAATTGGAACATTCATAATTAAATTACTTGTCGCAATTACGGAAAACAATACAATGGTAACACATTACATTCTCCTGCGCTTTCGAAACTATTCCATTTTCAAAATATTATCAGTGGCATCTTTTATGCAAAATTATAACATGAATAACTATTTTCATAACGTTATTAAAGTCGTTTATGAAACATTTTAAAAAGTGGATTCAGTCAAAGTTTGATGCACGCTTTTGAAATTTTACTTTCGATATTAAAAGAAGAACATACAATAACGGTGCCTGTTTAATAAAGGAAATCTTTATTTTAACGATCATATGGTCTGGGTCAGCCATACTCAACCTGCGACCCATTCAGATATGTGGCCCAAAACAATCATAGTCAACAGACGCTTTTTTTAAACATCTAGTATTGTTTGCAAAATTTTACGTAAAGAAATAAATATTTTGGTTACGTTTGTATTTTTGTTTAGTTGTAATTATATTTTGTCACTATATTATGCATATAAATTCAGTGCCGGCGCAAGACTATTTTGCGCCCTAGGCAACGGTTATTGGGGCGCCCCCTTTTTCACAAATTGTCCATTTTTTCGAAATAAAAAAAAACAATTCGGGATCATTAAAAATATGATTTTGATATATCCATGTCCGCTTTTAATGTGGATCATATGGTCTTCTAATGGAGTTATCTCATCAGAAGTTGTTCTACGTGAACTGTTCGTAGTCAGTTGCTCAACCGAATCATATAGAATACGATACATAATTACAACGAACAAATACAAACATCAAAATAAAATATAACGTTCCATTATTTATTATCATTAGACTATATAAAATAATTTTAATACTACATTTATGCTTCCTCCCCTCCTAGTGGGGGAACGCCCTAGGCGGTTGCCTATTTCGCTTGTATGGTAGCGCCGGCCCTGCATATAATATGTGGTATATTAGTCTTACTATTATGTTATGTAGCAAAACATGCATGCAGCACAGAAAAAAAGGTTGAATATCGCTGGTCTGGTTTAATGTAAAGTCGCGTCATGGTCAATATCAAATTAAGAGTTTTTCAATCTTAGATATTTGTGTTTTTGCTGTCGTTTCTCTTCGAGTTCAGACCGAGTGACATATTTATGATACAATTTCCAGTTTCAAAATATTGGTGAAGGTGTTTAAAAAATGGCTGTAGATTCTAGTCTTATACAACAATCGCGTTAACACAGTACTGGGAGTAGCTGTGTTGTAACACAAAATGAAAGCAAGTGTGACAAATAAATAATTTATATAATATCGAAAGATAATAACATTTTTTTGCAAATCCTAACGGTTGCATCATAAGAGTATAAAATTATTCATAACATCTATAATCGATAAGTAATAAGAGGTAAATGTCCTCGAGTGACAAAGGTGCCAAGGTCAAAGAGAATATTCGAAACGACATAACCTAACTTTGACTGACAACTTTGACTGAATATCAAATCAAACAGCTCCAATTGTCAATTGAAAATCAGGCGAAATTATTCTCTCCGCGCCTTGAGTACGGCAAACGTGATCTGATATAACAATCGGCAGTTCAGTGACTGTCAACAACTAATAGACAATGAAAACCTAGCAAGGAATGTAACCCTTTTATATTATCTAACTTTATAATGGATGTTATGAATTTTCCTACATGATTCTATTGGGACTTCTTAGACAAATCTATTGACATATATGTATGGCATATTTTTATTCATCTATATATTTTTTTAATCCATGTCAGTTTCCAATGTGGAACATATGACCGTCTAACGAAAGTGTTTAACCACTCCAAAGCTAACGACCCACCGGTGCGTCGCACACCTACTAACCACACACGCTACCCACCAGTGTGTTGTCATTATTACGACGTCAATATATTTTTTTTATAGTTTTCATCATTGAAAAAGGGTCCGACTCACAAAATGAATATTAAGTTTTCTTTCATTAGTTTTTAGAAAATTGCTATCTTACAGGACAAAAAAACGTTATTTTTTTCTAGCTATTAACGGGTTAAATATAAGTTTTTCTAAGAGAACTGCTTGTTTCTCAGTTGCTCAACCTCTCTTTTTGTTCGAAATAGTAAGATTTTTCGAAAGGATAGGTCTAGCCTTATGCCTTGTCTAGGACTAGCGGTTTGATATTCACTCTCGCTTCATCCCGTTACTTAAAAAAATCTATGGGGAGATTTTAATCACCAATATCCATGCCTACAAACAAAAATCGTGCTGAAAACCATGCGGTTCGTACTGGGATTTGAAACCGCGAGGTCCGTCATAGAAACCTACAACGTTAACCACGTCTTCATCTCGAGTATAATTACATTAACATCAAAATAGTAGCGTTATAATAATAGGTACGCTCTTAAAACATTATTGAAATCAATGTCAATAAATACATCGATAGATTATTCAAATACCTAGTTGAATGCTTTAACAGCGGTCGGCAACCTGTTTGGACTCACAGACCACTAAATGGATTAAAATGTCAAAATTTTGATCCGGCGGACTACCAAATCGACTTTTGTGTTAAATATTATATATTTAAATAAATGTGAATTAAGCGAAAAATATAAAACAAGGTGAGAGAGTGAGGCAGAACATGCATCTGCGGGCCACCAAAAATTCCTCGCGGACCACCAGTTGCCGACGGCTGATTTATAATGTGTACCAACAAAATTGATATGACATTTGTTACTCATTTTTTACAGTTAGTTAGTCAGTGCGTCTGGCAAAGCAACAATAATGAAAGGAATTCTGTGTCGAGACGTCCCGGGACAAAAGTTCCGGGACTTTTAAACAAAATTTATTGTGTATATATTATATAAAAGGGATTTGATAAAAAAAACAGATTTTTGGGATTTATAATTTCGTAGAAGTTTCAAATACCATGTATTTATATTTTGTAATACAATTGTAGCAAAACAAATTACAAAATATTAAAATTAAATGTTCATACCTGATGTTGTTTTCTGTACAGATGTTTGGGATTTATAATTTCGTAGAAGTGTCAAATAACATATTGTCATATAACTGTAGCAACAGCAAATTTCAATATATGAAAATTAAATGTTCATACCTCATGTTGTTTTATGTACAAATGTTTTTTTCATTATTATACAAAAGTACCAATGCCTCAATCGAAAAAAAAGGTCTAAAAGCTGTATTGTGAAGTTACGATCATAAATTTACTCTTGACGGCGGCCGAATTCTTTGATTGTATTTCATTACATGTACCGTTATCATCCCTTCTTAATAAAAAAAAATAACCGTAAACATTGCACATATCCATTACATAAGAAAAATAATAATTATTAAACATTGTATTAAAAACGCGATTTTTACTAGTGCGTTATTTCAAAAGGCGTATAAGGCATGTTTGTATGTACATAAATATATACATGTAAATATTTAATTTGAATAAAATTATAATTTTATTGAAGGATAAATAAAAGTCTCGAGTCCCGGGATGTCCCGGGACTTTGACTTTATCACGCATCGAGTCCCGGGACTTTGAAAACCCCGAGACTTCAGAATCCCTAATGAAAACGCTTCTTTAAAACTTTTTTTCGTTAATAATTCAGCAAAACTATGTTTTTATCTAAAACTAGGCCAAAAATAAAGTATCAATATACAAATTACATCAATTAAAAGTAGCTGTATACATATAATTCATCGTCATGATTTAGATTAACAATTCTAAACGTAAGTAAAGTGCATTATATCCCGGGTCAACAATTTTTTTCAATCATAATGCAATCATTCAATTGTTTCAATTTAATTTTAGTTACTGGGTGAATCCTGCGAGCTTTATTTAAAACGCAGCTTCCAGACATTCATTTAATTTCTTCTGTGTCTTTAAATAATATAAATAGAAAAGATGATCATAAAATTAAGCCACAAAAAAATGTTGTTTCTTTCAATAATCTGACAGCAACGTTGTAAAATAATTATTTGAATTTCGAATATATTGTAAAGCTATGACAATAGTAAGTGTAAATGTTAATTTTAAAAGTTTTTCAAGTCTTACATTACTTTGGAATGATATTTTGGATGTTGTCAAGCTATTTTTGGGGCTGATTTCTGAAAATACTTTCAAAATTTATTTGTATCTACTAAATTACATTCATGGTTCATGTTTCAACAACTTTGGATAAGCTGTGTTTGCAAGTAATACCTTCATATTATACGTTCACTTGATAAATGCAATTAACTTGATTATCAAATATTAAACATAATTTATCAAATTGTAATTACAATATGATAATTTACTAAGTAATTTCAACAATTATTAACAACGAAAGACGTGAAATTATGAAAATATCACCGGCCATCTCTAGTGTGCTTCTGTATATAAATAAACCTTTAGTGTCAGTTAAGACTACATTCGGTTATTGAATGCGCGACAATATAATTAAATACGTATGATACCGTTTTAAACGAATGTACCCAACTATTTTCTATATGGTATATGTATTTTCTGAATGGTTCGAACATGTTGTCGGGTCACAGCTAGTTGTCTTATGATTTATGATACCTAGCCCAATAATTTTATCGTAATGTAGAAAAATACTTTATGAAGACATCGTATGGCCAGAATTGGGGCACGGTTTGTTGTGTATAGGTTATATTATGTAGCATTTGCAATGATTTAAATTTATTTTACTGCAATACTAGAATGTTGTTTCAAATAATATTATATCATATATAATACCACTTTCTTTTATCATATTGCTTGTGAAATATTTAATTGTATTTGTAAATGCTGCAAATTTAATTCTAAATATTGTTTATCATTAAATTCTTCTAAATCTGGGTGTGTTACAAAATAAATTGGATGCTGCAATTCATTTAACATTATCTAACATTGTATGTATACAATTTAGAGGTCTGCACGGGCCAAATTTTTACAAAACTACCCGGTCCGAGCCCGAAAAACTCACGCCCGACCCAGCCCAGGCCCGAGTCTAATACCGCACTTGTTACCCGAACCCGACCCGAAACTCTTTATTTTAGCTCACCGAGAAATTTGAAATCCTCGATTTGCTATATTTTTCCCCAGATTATATCCAAAATTCCAAAGCCCGACTCTCAATTGCGCTTACCCACCCAAGCCCGGCCCACGGGCCGGGTCGGGTAAGAGCCCGCGGGCCAGGCCCGGGCCCGTGCAGACCTCTAATACAATTATTTAAACTGCCTTAATAAACGTTCAATTGTTCAAAATATTTTAATAGATATTTTAAAAATGGAATACATTCGAATAGATAAAGATAAATTAGAAAAATACTTTTTGAAATCAGAAAACAAATGACCGCTAATATCTTTTTAAGCAAATTACTTTCGAATCGTTCTATTTATGCGTTCTATGTTTTTGAAATTACAAATTCCAATGAAAACAAAAACAAATGAAATATTTAAAGTGCCATTTTTATCGTGTTTTTAACATTTTTTAATTATGCTTAATAATTTTATTTACATACTTTTTAAATTAGATACAGTACAAATAAGTTAGATGCAGGTTTTTATTCGTATATCATATCGTTGTTATACCGACCGGCAGAAGACAAAAAGTCAAAGAACCTTATTTTGAGATAACGAATTCGATTTTCATATTCAAAGGCGTTAAGTTATGTTTAGTTTTTTTTTTGAAAAAAAGTTTTTCTAAATCGGAATTGACTTGATTTTTTCTAAATCTATTAATCTATCTGCATTCATGACTCAAAAAACCAGTTTTTGACATAACGCTTTCTGCCAGTTTACCGACGATATGTACGGTGTCAAAATAAATTTACACTCAATTACAGATTAAACAGTGTTTTTGGTATTGAGAAAGATTAAATTTACGGTAATAAATCATTTCAATAAATGAATATTTATCAGAATATGAATAAATTCATCCGGTGATTTTGATTATATGAAAATTGTACATGCTTTGTAATAAATCCCTCAAATATAATAAGAGTAATATGGTAACTAGTAATCAGTATTTAACTTTTAAAAATTAATTAGAGACTCGGTAAAATAAGGAAAATTCTTCAAGGTAAGTATCAAATTAGATTTTTTTTATACAATAATTAAACACATTGATTTACTGTACACCCACAATCAGTATTCGTGTAGGGGCTTTTTTATTATTTAGTTCTACTTGATTAACGTGTTTCGCCAATTGACAGTGTGAAAAAAGTAATATTTTCGTATACTCACATTACAGGTGATGAGTTGTCAATAATTTACTGATGATTTTAGATTTGACTGATGAATTAAATTTCAGTATTATTTACCTAAATAAGAAAACAGTTTACTTATTGTTTATTGATCAGATATGGGTAAGTAACAAAGCATGTAAATCAATCATTCCTTAAAATTGCAGGTGTACCACAATTGCAATTTGCAATGCTATGATTTGTTTTTACGCCGCATTCACGTGAATACATTATGAGCACGTTTGTCTCAACATCACAATAATATGACGTTAGTTGAACGTTTAGACGTGATTGACGTGGGGCATAATCATTAGATGCGAAGTAACTTTCTTAATCGGGTGAATAACGTAATAAACATGTTTAACATAAATTTTATTTGACTATGTTTTAACTAACCGCATCAGATTTAATTTTGTTGCTAATGTTGTTTATAACAGCGGTCAATAAACTTTTTGGGCTCACGGACCACTAAATTCAGTATTTGAATCCAGCGGACCAATAACTAGACTTCTGTGTTTGATATGATATATGTGGTCCGCGGACCACACTTTGCCGACCATTGGTTTATAGCACAAAATTAGAAAAAAATATAAGATAAAACATCAATATAACGGACAAAACATCTGATATTAAAAAAAACAAAAAAAACAGGATTTCCTTTGTGTTTTTATCATTTTTTTTTCATTTTTTTAAAGAATATATTTCCAATGCCAGTGCGCCAAATATTTTAAAGTTGAAAGATCATTCGAGAAAAACCCGATGAGGATTTATTGTAAGTCACTCGACATCAACTCAGGGTAAATTGAAATCCACTAAACACCCACGTCTTAGATCTCAAATTTAAATTGAAAAATCTAAATTCGACATTGACCTTACTGGGAATTGAACCAAGACCCGCCTGGTCGGTAGAGTAAGCTCTTACTAACTAGGGTAGTGGTTTCCAACCTTTATGTTACTGCGCCTCCATTTGAAGAAAACATATCTTCGCGCCCCTCCATCCTTAATTTCGTACAGAAATAAACACATGTTTCAAAGAGTAAATAAATATTTTGGACTATTTGCACCACCTTTTGCAATAGTGCACGCCTCCCAGGATGGAAATCGGTAATCTAAGCCAGTGTTTCTCAACCTTTTTTGGAGCGTGGCCCCTTTTGAGTGTCTTTATTTTTCTGTGGCCCCCATACCATTCTTTTGTCTTCCCATGAAAATTATAATTTCAAAAACCCATCTTTTTTATAGCTCTTCCGAGTTTTTCGAATCTAGAATGCCAGTAATTTATTTCATTTACGGATTTACAAAAAATTGCTGCGCGACGTCCGCCATTATGCTCTTCCCTGTATCGTTTTATCAACACCCGTGGCCCCCCTAAACTGTGTTGTGGCTCTCCAAAACAAAAATAAATCTCTGTGGCCCCCTTAGAACACGCTGTGGCCCCCTGGGGGGCCACATGGCTCACCGTTGAGAAACCCTGATCTAAGCCACAACGGGCGACAAACTTAATATTCACATACTTACCATACAAATTAAGTCCATAAATTGATTTATTCAGTGATTTTCATTCGAAACAAATATACAAACATCAACCATTAAATAATTTCTGGTCGAGTTTTTGAGTCAGCACAAACTAGTATTGTCTTCTTCCGTTTTATATAACCTATTTATGCGAAGCAGGATTTTCTTATAATGTTGCAAGGAAGTCAAATGGTAACAACAGGTTCGAAGCCACACCAGATAAAAAAAAATCAACTCGCTGATATTGTGTCTGATATCAAGACGTTTTGGTGACGTAAGCAATGAGATATCTCAATACTTCAGCGTGCATGTTCATAAATGAGCATTTTTACATCACGTTTACTGAGGTTTCTTTATTTTTGAATTTACGTAGTGATAAACGGGACAAAAAATTACAGCAAACGTCGTTTTAAAATTCACGCAAGAGATCTCTTATCGGTCTACTTGTGCTGGAGTAATTTTTGATAGTCACTGCAAGTTCAGAATTATGAAAAATAAACACCACCAAAGTGTAACGCACAAAACAAGTGAATTGCCCCCGTGTGCGCTTCTAGGTCTCAGGTAATATCTATCAAAGAGAAAGCTACTTGAGTAGAATTCATTTGCAGGCAAACACAATAAACCGTTATTGATTTTTACCAAAGAAATATTAGTTAAAAATTTATCAATATTATTTTATTCGTTTATCTGTTCCAAATTTAAGTGACTTTAAGTATAATAATCGCCGTGTTATGATTGATTGTAATTATATGTTTTAAAGTTTCATCTAAATACATTAGCTTAGCTGGCTAAAGATGATCTGATGGAATACATCGACTGTGGAAAGGAAAAAGGACGTAACCCACACATAAAACAAGAGGCACAAAAAACGTGTTTTAAAGTTTTTCGGTCACATGCAAATTATGAAAAAAAACACAACCTTGAAGTGCACTGAGACTTCTAAACTGGTGTTTAATTGACATAATCTAATATTAATTTAAGAAATTGTCTATAAAAACCTTTTTTTCAGTCTTCGTTCTTGGTTTCAATTTAAACAAACCCATCTTTTTCAAACTTAAAAGCTAAATTTAGATACTAATTCGGCATTTGCAGCTTACATACTTTTGATGGTACGTGTATCGAGTTGGTTACATTGTGATTATCGAAAAAAAGTTGTATTGAAAAAACTGGGGGTTACGTCCTTTTTCTTTTCTCAGTCGATATGTACACACTAATTTGGATATAATTCCACTTAGCAATATTTTAACTTAACGCTAACTGTTAAAAAATAAAATCTTTTTGTATAATAATTCCTCCATGTTTTTAATAGAGGTCAAGACTGGTTTTACTCATCACGAACATTATCATCATTAGTTGATAATGGTTGTGATGAAAGAAACCGTTATTGATATATATTGAAAAATTAGAGTAAGTACATAAAATCTTATATTTTGCTTTCCCACAAAGAATAAAATTTACAGTGAACACCATAAAAGTGGTTAAAACTAACTCATATTATTAAAGAAATTGAATCTGAATCAAAAAAGAATATTCAAATTAACAGTCAAAAATACAGTGCATGAAAGGTGCAAAAACGTTTTTTTTCGAAACGTGTAAAAGTCACTTTTTGTGTAACGAAATGATTTTTGAATAAAATAATATTACATAATTAATTATAAGCATGTGATATTATAATTTAAAATTGATGATGTTGAAGAAATGGAGAGGTAGAGAAAGTGAAATCTAATCGAATATTTTAATGCCGTAAGATTAAAAAAAGCTGGTTATTGAAAGTGCCAAGAATTACAACTGTGTTTAGATTCATAATTAATATGTTTTAACTATTTAATTTTTAAAACAACAATGTGTTGTAAGCAGAAGACAAAAAATATATTTATACTTCAATGCTAAAGTGTAACAAGTCAAAAAAAAACTGTTTTCAATACGCAAAGATATAATTTAAGATTTCGACTGAAGGTGCTTGGTGGAATTTCAATACGATTCAAACGTAAAGATATGCTAAGAATACTGGCATCTACCAGTTTCAAAATGATACAAGGGGTGGCGTGGCAGTGGTTGATAATATTCAACATAGAAAATCCAACAAAAAAAATCTTTTATTAATATTATAAATTTAAAAAAATGTTGTCCATAACTATGAATATATGAATATTTAACCTGCATTAAATTTTGTTGCCTTAATATCACAAAACTGCTTTTTGAGTTGTTAAAATTTGGAAGAATTTAAATCTTGCCTGATTCAGATCTATTGAATGATCAAATTATTTTTCCAAGTTCTCCTTTACTTTATCCAATCAGATCGCAATATTTGAATCAGCCGACCAAAGTTTGATATTTATTGCCTGAGTTTTTCGTACTAAAGTTAAAAAGTAACAAAACAAATTTTCAGCTCTCCTAAAAAATAAACTGGAGCTAACTTGGTTGTGTTACTGATACTGGTAGCCTCAAATGCTGACAAAGACTCGATGGCCTATACATGTATCAATATATATATAATATATCTCGCATAGTAGGACGCGCAATAAATCTCCATTTTGTGACCATTTTGATTGTTATTACTAATCTTGAAGATAATAAAATATTTTTTCATAAGGTAATAATTCTTTTTATTATAGTTTGCGTGCAATCCTTGCTATTATTTATCGGTAGCATGTTTACGGAAATACATTTTAAGTAAGTATAAAATGATAGTTATTATTCTAAAACATGCTAATGCCGTAACTGGAAAACAGTAGTCACAAGAAAACATATCTCTTATTTCAGATGACAGATAAAAGGCCGTATTTTTAATATTTTTATTTTGATTATTTTTATTGAAGTTATTTATTATGCTAAAATATTTCCAACCATGTCAGTTTCCAGTGCAGATCTTGCAAAGCATCTTAGTGGAAGTCGTTTGTTTACGAGAACAGAGTGTTATTCAATTTCTCTTTTCGGATAGGTTCAGCATATGAGGATAAAGTTAAGATAAAACTAGTAGTTAGCAGGAAACAAATTCATAAATCTCTATATCAATTAAGTACAGGTCGTATTAAAAAAATCTTAAAACATCAATAAAAACATCAATGAAGGTTTTTTTTTTAAAACAATAACTTTCCTAATAAGGTGAAAAAATAACGAAGTATTTTAGTTTTGCAAATATTACCGCTGATTCTAGCTATATTGTGTATTTATTCTAAGCAAGGATATAGTCGAGTTGACGCAAGTTTAAACATAGTTCTGATGAAGGAATACGCCGAAATAGCTATCAACTATAAAATATAAAATAATATCTGTAAAAATAAAATACTTTGTTATTTTTTAATCATAATACAATTGAGTTCTACCAAGTAAACCCCAATTCAATCAATAATAATTTTCCTTATCCTAATTCGCTCGTCATTAACTATTTCAGTTACCTAGAATATTAAGTATGTATTACAGATAGTAAAACATTATTATAATGTTTCCCAACATTGACACTGCTCGTAGTTTTAGTTCAGGGCCACGCCGCGACTTCAATAAAGACAACGCAAGAACACAAAACTGGAAAAGACGCGACAATCTTTCGAAATTCGAAATTAACGGTTATTTATGCAACAACCCGTCTTCGGTTTAGTTTCGAAACAAATTTTGAAACACATAATAATATTTTTAATCGATTTCTGACTTATCATATTATATGTATATGCTTACAATTAGTGAATCCAATTCCGGAACCTTTTTGTGATCCTGGGATTGGGCACTCAACGTGAAATCGTGTATAATTTGAGAAAAGTTTTGGTGAGTCGTCTTTTTTTTAGCTCCCCGAGGAATTTGAAATCCTCAAATCCCTTTAGTTTTTCCCCAAAATAACTCCGTGACTCGTTTTTTTAGATCTTCCTAAAAATCTAAAAAAAAAATCAATACGGGATTTCAGGACTGGTATGGTCAAGATCCCGGGATTTCGGAATCGCAACATTGGACGGGATCCCGGGATTGGATACCCTACGTGCAATCAGGGCCGGCGCCACCATACAGGCGAAATAGGCAACCGCCTAGGGCGCATAATTGGAGTATTCAAACTATTTTTATATACTCTAATAATAATAAATAATAGTACTTTTTATTTTATTTTGTTCGTTATAATTATGTATCGTATTCTATATGATTCGAAAATGAGGTGTTGAGCGACTGAGTAACAGTTCACGTAGAAACACTTCTATTGAGGTACCTCCATTAGGAGGCCATGTGCTCTACATTGGGGCGGACATGGGTAATCAAAAGAAAATATTTCTAATGATATCGAATTGTTTTTTTTTCATTATTTCGACAAAAAAAAAGACGATTTGTTAAAAGGGGGCGCGCCAATATCCGTTGCCTAGGGCGCCAAATAACCTCGCTTCGGCACTGCATGAAATTAACCAAAATAGTATTTACAGTTCAACGTTCATTGTCGTTATTTCGGTTTGACTGTTTCGTGCTTTTAGCACATAAAAATAAATTGGCCCTCACGCTTCTGTAAGTTTAGCACGCCTGGATTGCTTGTTCTAGGAAGACCAACTAGGAAATTACGGTACATTGTTTTTATAGTTACAAAAACACAATACCTATATTTTAGATGAAACTATACATCTTGAATTGAGTGATTATTGCGTAAAGAAATAAAATAGTATTCTAATATAAAAGGTAGATAACTATTTACAGGACCGTCGGCAGGCGTTTTCCCGCCCTTAGCTACAAAAGTTAAGAGCTGTTTTTTTGATAAAACATTTTGTATTTGCACAGAAGAACTGCTCTTCTTAATTTAACGCTTAATGCAATGGAAAGCTGTGCCAATGCTTAGGCGATGGTACTTTATACCAAGGTTATTTGTTATTGGAATTTAAGAGAGTGAAAAGTTTGAATACTAAATCAATAGTTTACAATGGTGTTATTAGAACTTTAATAAAATATTAAATTATTGAATATCTAAAGAAATGGCGTAGATAATTATTTTACAAGCTAAGTCAATGATATCTAATTTACTTTAAAAATCTAGAAAGTGTAGTGAAAATGTGTTTAAATTTTTATAAAGAAAATATTAATGATGGAAATAAAGTACTCATGTATATTATAAAATGTTAGAAATGATTCATATGAAATAGCCTGAAGCTATCTTACAAAATAGCAAATAGCAAGCCACCGATAGTTACACAAAAATGATGAAAATTTACGTAGCAATTAATTGGTTTGAATTTTTTGTTTAAATAATTCAAGGTCATTGACCTCAATAAAAAAATATTAAATATTGAACAAATTAGCATAAGAACACATGTTTTAAATTATTTTATTATCTGGTGATTAAGAATTGCAATACTGGTTAAGATGAAATCGAGATCGCGATATATCGGTTTATTTAATATCGGAGTTAAATTGCGAAATCCCTTACAACTCCGGTGTCCAACTGAGCTCGACATTACATGTTTGGCATTTAAAATGATTTTTAAAAGATCTTTCAAATACTTTCAATATGTATAGTGCATATAATGAATTTTGTTATACCGCAAGATTAGAAATATTTTTTGTTTTTATTATACTGTAATAAATTGTTAATGACATATGTAAAAAAATATTATTATGAAATACCAATTAAGGTGTTATATGTAATATTTATTAATATCTTCGAGAAGTCAAATGAGCCAGGTACATAGTAAAATGGTAAATCTTTTCTATTCGATTTTTTAATACAATCACGTCTTTACTTGATGTTTTGGTGGATTACGTATTTTTATTTTTGGGGTGCCACTTCCCTTTTACGATACTTTAAGACACGTAGAATACTATAACGAATCTAACTCATTTTATTTAAACACCATTCAGCTCACTTTACACATCTGGGGCTCGGATTAAGGTGTGCAAAATTGTGTATATTTCGTTTAAATTATTTTATGATTAAGTGTCAAATCGTTAAATCTAAGAGAGCCATTATCATAACAGGAATTTTGTACGAAGACACGACTGAGGTAGGCAGATACTATAATATTTAAAATCATTTTTATGTTACATTTTTTTGAATACCGATATATTCGACGGTATATATTGCAATCCAAACTTAAAGGTTAAATGTGTTGTAAGGTAAGGTGCAACTATGGCAAAATAGTTATCGGTTCATCTTGTCCACTCTACTACCGTACTCATTAGTAATAAATATTATGCATGGTTGCAATACGTTCGAAGGATACAATCACAAAATTGAAACGCAGATTGGTGTGTGCAATTCTGGCGAAATCGTTTACCCTAGATCAGAACATAGCGTGTTGAGGAACGCACGCGTATCTTAAAGCCATGTACTCACAACGGCAGTGTTCCACAAATGAAGGTTCACCGTCTCTGTCAAGGGGGTGAGATGTTTGGTCAAATCATATACAACTATAATATTTTTATATAAATATTATGTAATAATAAAACAACTCTTACCAAATCCGAGTTTTTCTCTTTATTATGAGAAATGAATGTGTATTTAAACTTTATTCCCTGAAGAGCGGGGCCTCGGGTAATTTGTAATGGTCTATTTTTTATACATCTCCAAAAAAATAAATTTCGTTACAGTACTCGACAAAACTGCGATAAGCAGTTTTTTATGAGATAAGTTTTAATACATATAATTTTTATATATTTTTTATTTACAAAACTTTGATTTTTAGCAGCGGTAGCTGTCAATGCGTCAACAAGGACATCTCTTAATCTCCAAGCTCATCAATGTGCTCCGAGAAATAGTGAACTTTTTTATCACTCTCATTATCATCTACGCAATATAACATCTACAAAAAAAAAAAAAACCCAAAAGTGTTATATATCCAAAATATTTTTTTTATTTTTTTATAATAATCGTCAATAATTGAAAAGTTAGATGACTAAACAAAACCAATATAGTTTTATATATTTTACATTTAGTCTTTGATTTGTTTATTATATTATTTATTGTCTATGCAACGTAGTATTTTAAATATTATAAACACTGATAATTAATGTTACATATGTATATGACGCACTATTTTTTACCTTTAAGTAAGTACATGGTCATACAAAGTGAATTTTAATGTTGGACTTACAATATTAAAAATCATGATAACATGCTGACTGTTTTCTTTTAAAATACAACTATATATGTACGTACACATCGGCGAGCACAAAAAATATTTAATAAGCTAAATTGAATTGTTACAAACTTAATTTGATATTACAGTTGATTTCGTTTTTGACATATTGGTGAGCGAAATATGTTTATGTAAATTTACACGGATTATTTTAGGGGTAGGCTGGAGGAGGCTCGGAAGGGCCCGCGTGAGTCCCTTGTTAATTTAAGAGAAAACAATATCCTTAGATACATTAATTAGTATATAACTGTAATTTCTGACTTACATATTATCTACGACAGCATCATAATTGCACAGTAGTATATTTTTAGCCATTTAAATATATAAGTTAATGGTGAATTGCATATTTGTACAAATTATAAGTGTATTAAGTAACAATCGATTGCTTATTTAAGTATTGCATATAATTGTATGGGAGTGATTTAAAAAAATAAGCGAGCTCCTTGTTAATGTCAAATTAAGACATTACTAATATACTAATGAACAGCGAATACGTTATACATAGTTTTAATATTACTTAAATTTTAATTATTTACTAATTGATTGGTGTACAATGCATTCAAATTTATCACATTTACTCTTCATTCGTAAGTTAGAACGATGTCAATCAAATCAAACTTAATATATTTTTAATAACTTTCCCTAGTATATTGAAATACTATATGATTATATCTTTTAATAAACAGATTGCAATAATCATATTGCCAGTCTGAAATTCATTTCTTCAACAGACCGAATTACAGTAAACTCCCCTATAGCGTTCCTCCCTGTATATAAGTTTCCTACAGCGTGTGTGACAGTCCCCCGTATAGGGCCCCCCTCTATAGTGTGGTTTTCACAAAATGCTAATTCAGGTATTGGCAGCCTACCACTGATTACATCCTTATGAAAACAAGGTAAAATTGTTTTTTGCTGATACATTTTAGCCAGTATGCAAGAATGCTAAAGTGATGAAGTTCAAATTATTACTAATAATTTGACGAACCCATCTTGAAAAACGTTCACTAACTAAAGTATAAATTTGTAGCAATGATAAATGCTTCAACGAATATAGTCAGCGAACCGATTTTATTTTTGAAATCATCATCTGCTTCTTTTTAAATATAATACAATACCCAATGATTATAGGATTATTTAAAAGGTGTGCTGTCAATTAAAACTAAATAGAATATAAGTTTCTAAGCGCACGCATAAATCATTAATTACACATAGTCAAAGTGTTAAAGTTTTGACACTTAAAAAAATCCATTTGGAAATTGCAACCGGAAAAAAATTATTAGACTATGAATCCAAACTTTCTATCAGACACATAATTAATGCATTCAATAAGATTAATTTAAGTCTTTTCGTTAAAAATCATGACTAAATCTTTTTTAAAACTTCTAAAAGATTAATGAAAAAAAGTAACACTTAAATTATACTTATGCACCATTATATTTTAAAGAGTAGCATTTATTTCATTTAATTTTAAGTTGTTTTTACTTTTAGAAAAAGTTTTTTATTGAATATTTAAGTGGCATTTTAAAAGGGAAATTTATCTTTATTAGCTGTACAAAGTAATAATATTTGAAATAGGCTTGGCATAGCAGCTACGTATCATATCCACTAAGGAAAGAAAGGATAATAAATAATAAATAAAATAACAAATATTTTTTTTAAAAAGAACTCTTGTTGTTTGACAAATAAAATACAAATTTCGCTTATTTCTAATTTTGCGTAATATTTAAGCGAAAATAAAATTTTGGATTGTTGTAGTAAGGGTCTCCAATCCTGGGATCCCGCATCCCGAAATCCCGGGATTGTGATCGTGCTAATATCGGGATTTAGGAATTTTTATGGTGAATGATCACTCCCGGGATCCCGGATCCGAAAAAATGTGAATTCCAAAACCCCGGGATCATAAAAATGGCCCAGGATTGGATGCTTTAGTTACAATAAATTCATATATGACTATATAATTAATTGATGTAGCTATAGCTTCTTAAATGAAACGATGTTGCTTGCATGCAAGTAGCGATACTTTAAAATATGTATGACAAAATGTCATCATTCTAATATGTTTTTTTAACAAACGGAAAAAAAACATTATTGCCGCAATTTTTTGATAAACCAATTTTGCTAGTTTGATCCGCGACCAGACAGTGAACTATCAGATCAGCTGGAATTTCGGAGATCGTAGTACCGCCTCTGATATTGTTTTCGCATATTACTTTTACCTTGAACGTAAAGTTACGTCTTACAGGTGAAAGTTAGTCTGAGGTGATTTAAAGATGAAGAAATGTGTTGCCAGTAGATAACGAAGTGTTATAACTAGGTAAGAAACAAAAACAAACATTATAGTTTGCTCGAGATTTTTTTTACCAGCATTGAAATAATATAATATATCATAACACTGTATTCAGATATGTGCGGAAACATAAAGGTAACATCATCTAGTAACACTTAGTTGGCTATGGTTACGTTGACACTTGACAGAGATGAATAAGCAGTCCTGGTGGGTATCAAAGAAAATCCCTATTGATGAATTTTGATGTACATCATTGGTACATATAAGTCCTTAAGAAGTGAAGTGATTCAAGTGGTGTTTCAGGAAAAAATGAGTTAAATACGTTATAATATTTAGCTTATCTTAAAGTAGACATGACCAACCCACGCCCCGCGGTTATATATGACGAATAATGTTTTGTTTGAGCAACAGGTAATTCAGAATGTATAAATCACATTTAAGAAGTTAAAACCAATAGCGTTTTTTAAATTATGTGAAAAAGACGAAATGCATAGATTCTGTTGATGTGTCTGATTTTGTTGCTGGTTATAGTATTGTTTTTTTTCACAATAACGCTTATTGAATGCTTTCAGATTACCTCTGCATTCAGATTATTTATTATACTTATTAGATAAAAGTATTAATAAGTATGAAATTTGTTGTAATATATATATATATATTTTGTATAAGGTATGCATGTACAGTGGCCTTTTTAGGTGGTCAATGCGACCCGCGGTGCAATTTGGGTTGGCCAGGCCTGTGTTAAAGTATCGAGTCTACTGTCAACTATATACTGTACTGAGATGAAAGGATAACTACATCATTTTTTTGCGATGTAGTTTTGTCTTTTATAACTCTTTTTATAACTTTAAAGTGTTCAAAGGCGTTAAAAATATATATACGAGTCGAATTTCAAATACTGCACAGCAAACGTGAGAATGTATTATGCATTACTATGTAGAAACGATAACTTTTATTTAACACTCGTAGAGTTTTGTGTTATTTGAAGATCATATGTTTAAATAAAATTCACTCCACCAGCAGCACAACTCTCTCTGACAGCATCATATAATTCACAAATGACAGCTGAATTGTTAAAATGGCGTCCGCAATAAGTGGAGACATTCAATTTATTCGCAACAGCCAGCACTTGCAGAGTAGATACGGCATGTGGTTGATTATAATTTGAGAGACAGAGACGCTGTAAACTTTTTGACGACGGAAGGCAGCCATGCGGTGATCTCGGCCGCGAGAAAGGCAACTTTCTTTTGGGCCGGCCGAATAACAAAAATATTCATTTTGCTTTTTGTCTCGACTGAGCACTCCGCAACCTACACGGTCTCGTGTTGTGCAACCAATGTTCCCAATCTATGGTCCGCAGATCACGCGTCATCAATACGTTTAATATTCAAATATCAATACTGTAAATGTACTGTTTTTTGATATTACACATTGAAATTCCATTACAAAGTGGTGGCTTAACACCAATGTTGATATGCTATCATATAATAGAGACTAGATCAGCGATACTCAATCTGCAGTATATTGGCCACACACGGCCCATTGAGATTTTATATGAGGCCCAAAACCATCATAGTCATCAGATGGTTTTTTAAACATCTGGTATTGTTTGCAAAAACTTATAAAAACGAAAGAATATTTTGGAAACATTTTTATTTTTGTGAACAATTATTTATGTTATATCACTACAACATGTATAGTATGTGGTATATTAACTTTTTACGATTAATATGCTACGGCCCACGTAATGTAGCAAAAACTGGCATGTGGCCCTGAGGAAAAGAAGAGTATCGCTGGACTAGGCAGTAGACATATAATAGGGAGATTTAGGTGCAACTGAAATTGACGCGAATGAAAATTCTTATTTCAAATATCGTTCGTTATGTTGAAGAAGGAATCCCGAAATATATGTATAAAATAAAATTATATTGTAATAAGCAGAAAGCATTGAATGATCTTGATTGGTAAAGTTTTTCTATGAGACCCTAAAAATCATTTAAATATGCCCAATCATAGTCATGATACTTAGTATGAAATAAATATAATGTCAATCTTTCTAAATCAAGATATCGCAATAATCGTGTATGTTTGAGTATCCCTGTAGTATTCATGTTACGTGTTCCGTGGTAAAATAAAAAAATAACAAATTAGTTGAACACAATTTTATTATAAATTAAAACACTTTTTTTAACTATGTACGTGAAAGCTATACATATGTATGTAATTAAAAAACAACTACGCTTTCTTGCGTTTTATAAAATAGGAATATTTTAAGGAATAAGTCTAAGAAGAAGATCTCGTAACTCCACAAAACACAATATTACAAAGGAATATACCGATAAAATCAGTTTATTTGTTCTGTCTATCAGTGGCGGATCCAGAAATTGTCCCAGGAGAGGGCCATTCAATTTGAAAATAAACATGATACATAACTAATACATTAAAAATAGATTTAAAAATAATATATCGATATAAAAATAGTCAATACATAATTAAGTATGTATTCCATAAAACGTAATAAACTAAGCAATTAAAGAGCCCATTTCACAATAAAGTTTTAATTAAATAGAAAAATGGATAATAAATTCTCCTAAGAGGGGACCACGGCCCCCATGACCTCCCCCTTCAATTCGCCAATGCTGTCTATTGGGACATCTAAATCTAAGCATCTTTGTTTTCGTATTTTGATAAACGAAGCAATAAAGTATTTTTTACATAATTTATTTTAATTTAGGCAATTTTGTTTTAATTTTAGCATATTAAGAAATACATAAAAATATAATACGTTATTTATTAAATATTAGGACGGATTTTGCTCGATGCGAGATTATTATATCATATGCTCCTGATCGTTGGATTAGTACGGAAAAGTCTATTTTTTCTCTATAAAATACCTTTAAACCAATAATTAACAGTGAACACTAGCTTAAAAGTGACGTCAAGATTATTTTTTTGGTTCGTACACTGGATGTACCATAGATTGTACGATTTTGTTTTCACAGTTATCCAATGTGCGAAAACCAGATTTTAATAAATTACATGATAATATTTATACCTACTTATGTAAGTAAAAAGTCTACTTCAATGTTAGTTAAAAATTATCTGATTTATATAATAAGTTTACAAAGAGAGAAAAATACTTTCATTGTCAAGTTGACTTGTGCAGTAAAAGTTGTTTTTTGTGGTTGTCAAAATTAGTATTATCATCCCGCTACTTGCGTTTTATTTCTTACTTTCTAAAAATTAATAATTATCATTTTATTACGCCGCGTACACACTGAACGCGTTAGCTTGCGCATGTCAGAATATATCTTTATTTTCAATTGGAAAATGACCATTTGAAGCGTTATTGAATAAGATTTTCTTATTCGTGATAGCAGAGTAAAGTGAAAATTTAAATATCAAATTCTTTATATTATGTTTCACTACTACCTAACATGTCTATTCTCTACTGACCTCGTGAATTCTAAAAACCAATTTTGTAATAAAATTGATATTAGAGGACTTTTTTAATATCCAATACATATACAATCTTTTGAATGTTATGCAATACTTCATTAAGTTGAAAATTTTAAAAATGATAAATAATCAGCTGAAATCAAAATCGGATAATTTTTAATTTTCAGTTTTACCTTATTTGTCGTAAGCCGTGATTACTATGACGTCAATAATCATCATATTTTTTAACCACTCCCATAATCTAATTTGATCTCAAACGAATCTCAAATCTCAAATCGAATTTTCTTTTCACAAACTATGTATGTACTTACTTTACTGTCATTCTATAACCTTCAATCTGAAAAGATATTTTATGTTGTGCTTAAGCCTTTTGGCTGCCGTAGAATAAAAAAGTACGTGTGTACCTAACGTGAATGTTATAATTTGCAATTATGAATTAAATTAGTTATTGACGAGGTAACTCGTCTCTGGCGTGTTGAACACGAAAAAATTTACGAGATATCTCGTCTGTGATAGCCATCCAGTTAAGATGCCTACATATGATTTTTGCTTAATTTAACTCTTCCAACAATTAATCTAAATATGAAATCGAAAATAATTGAAACCGTTTTTTTTTAATTTTAAATTGAGGGCGACCAATAATATTTTTTTATAAACTGTACACGAACGGCCATATTAAAAATACAAATTAAAATGACAAAATATGAATTTAGAAATTATATTTAGTTAACGTGTGAAATTTAGGCTAGTTCACATATTTAACAAAACATCTATGTAGAAACAATTCCGCAAATTTAACATAAATAGTATTCTACATATGTATATTTGAATTTTTCATTATTTCTATCTTAGGGAAGTGTATATTAATGACCTATGACATTTATTGAAACATTAATTCAGTTGGAAGTACATATTGCGCTTTTTTTAACTAACCCATTGTTAACGGCAATGGAAAAAACAAATGGCACGTGCCTTACGGGAAACAACGGAAACAATGAACGTAAACAAATCGTAAATGTAAAAAGTAAATCTAAGGTTAGGTGAAGAATTTAACAATTTCTTAAATATTTATACAATTATAACTATTCAAAAAAATTGATAGGAAAAAAATGATCGGATATAATACCACCTTAATTTTATCAATTAATATGATATTTATTATCTTTAATCGAATATTATTTCGTTTAATGTTGTAGGCAACATTATCAGCATTGATGTTTTGAATTCAGAACTATTTTAGATTCCATAGTTGGTAATTTTTTACGCGGTTTCAATCATAATAATATGTTGTTGTTAGAAGACGATATTTTATAAAACCATAATAAAGATCTTTTAATTCTTGCTTTAGGCTACTATTAGAAAACGACAAATATGTTTACTAACTATACGTCACAGATATGCAATTTATTTACGTGCTTTAAATAAATTGTCGCAAAAAATGACGATATACGAAATAAATGTGTTTTTTTTAATTATTTTTAATTAACGCACAAATTAGAGATCTTTATTATGGTTTTATTCTACTTAACTTTGTATAATAATATCGATTAAATATTGATCGCAAAATGGTGCGAACGCAAGTTGACATTTTGCTACCCTAAAGCAGTGGTGCACAAGCTTTTTGAAAGATGGACCAATTTATCCATTTTCTAATTTTTCGCGGGCCGCAGGGGTAAAAGTTTTATAAAAATAATGATATATTATACTAGACAAAATTTTCGTCAAATTCTTTATGTTTTATTTGATAGTTTGTTTACATATCAAACACAGGATTTTTGTACACTCAATGAAACAGTACTTGTCCGTCCATTGCTCTTGAAATGTTCTATTTTCTTCACGAGTCTTTTTCGTTTTTTAATGTTTACTGCCATTCTGAATAAATGACATATTCAATGAAAAATTTGGACATGAAGTACTTGTTATTTTGGGCCGCAACAAATGCCATTATGGACCGCGGTTTGTGCATCATTGCCTTAAAGCAACAATGGGATATATCGATAATACTTGTTTCGAGATAATTGTACTTTAAGGTTTGTAATAGTTAATTATGGTTTTATTTAGTTTCTTTATGATTTACGGATAAAAGATTATAGTGTTTTTTTTTGTAAACTATTATTTGTATTTAGTTAGTCTAATAATAATCTCGCTGTTACTGTTACAGGGCAATATTAATAATTGTAAAAATAAGATTTTTCTTTTAAATAGAGCATTTTTTTAAATTGAAATATTTCAGTCTTTCATTATAAAGATTTACCTTTTAGCAATTAATTTGGATAGTTCTCTTAAAATAGTCTTATTTCATTTTATTTCACTGCCTCTTTATAGTAGAAGTTTATGAATTTTCTACGGACATTGATTATTATGATCTCTTTTTATCCAGTGGCGATTTTTTAGTCACTTAATTCTGACGAGCGAGTGACTAGTTTGAGGATGGAAAAGTTATTGTTTCTTATCGCTTGGGTGTTTTGGCTATTTTATCATTAAATAAAATTCAATTAAATTTACAAACTATTCTATAATAATATTATAAATACATTCCTGATACATTTAACTTTATAAATAAATATTAGTGTTATGAAACAGTTATCAGTCAAGAACTTGTTATATCAATACAATTAGTTATTCAACAGTAAAGATGAACATTCTGTAGATACGTTCATTATTATACCAACAAATAGTCACGAAGAGAAAGATTTCGCTTGGTTTTTGTGCAAACTTTCACTTTCTCTTTCCTTAGCCAAAGGTTTTTTATTATTATTTAATTTTTAGCCAAGTCATTAAAGTTCTTACGCTAGCAACATATTATTAGACA
Source organism: Himalopsyche anomala (assembly GCA_031772345.1). NCBI lineage: Eukaryota > Metazoa > Arthropoda > Insecta > Trichoptera > Rhyacophilidae > Himalopsyche > Himalopsyche anomala. Next base: position 5,682,665 of record CM062828.1, read on the forward strand.
AGTTGAAGTGAATGATTGCACGCTAGCTGTTGCGAGGAATGATAATTGGATAAAAAGGCATCAAACAACCGAAAGACCTAGGGCCAATGATTATTTTTTATAGTTTAAATATAGTAATAACTAATTATTCTTTATAAAACTACTTAAAGCTTATCATAGCAGATTAGAAGGGACTGCTGGCTCGAACCTCATTATATCAGGAGCCTAAATTGGGATTTAATTCTAAAGTATTAGAAGTTTTGAAGCACCCTCATCGAGAAATTTTATATATATTTACATACGTCCAAGAAAGCTTGCAAATAGCGAGTTTAAATCAGGGTTGTGGAGTAGGGTAAAAAAAGACGCCTCCGACTCCAAAGATTTGTTTACAATAATTTCATTTTAAATTATATATTATGTATACCATCAGATCATCTTTAGGCAGCCTAGCATGCAGTGGCAACACTATGGACTATTGTGGACTATAAATACACATCATCATTTTTTTTTAAATGGGTCTGAGTCGTAAGATTTTTCCGACTCCGACTCCGAACAAAACCCCTGACTTCCGACTTAAATTCCGACTGCACAACCTTGACTCAAGCGACGCTAAATACACACTTAATAAAATAGTTCAATTATATTTATAATTGATAAAGAACGTAAAGTTGACACGTAAAACATATTTTAATAAATATATATAACCACTAATCAGGCATTCATTTATTTTATTTCATATGGTTATTAGTTTTGAAGTTTTAGGGCTTCATAAAAATCATTATCCCCAGGTTTCGAATTTATAATAAGTTATATACATATCCAGGGGTGGGCTGGAGGGGGCTCTAAGGGGCTCGCGCGAGCCCCTTGTTAATTTTTTCTAAGGCCGGCGAGCCCTTTGTTAATATAAAAGAAAACAACATTCTCAGATAAAATTAGTATATATTTGCAATTTCTAACTTAGAAATTATCTAAGACAGCTTTAGTATACATAGTAGTACCTTTTTAGCCATTTACATTGATAATTTTACGATAAATTGCACATTTTTTCATATTTCAGGTGTATTAAGTAACAATCAATTGCTTATTTAAGTATTACATATAATTGAATAGGAGTGATAAAAAATTCAATTCTTCCCCAGGACACCGAGAATCGCTTTGAGAATAAGCGAGCCCTTTGTTAACGTATTGGCAGCCCACTGCTGTACATATCGCAATTACGTTCGGACAACTTAAAAACTTGAAACCTACACATCATTTCATATTTAGATTACAAACAATGAAATGTTTAATATTTATATTATAATGTTCAATATAATTTATATGGGCATTTTTTTCTTAGTAGACCCCAAACAAAACCAGGGCCTATAAATATTATATATCCATAACAACGTCGATAACAAGATGAAACCCACGGAAAATGTCACTCAAAGTACACGTTACATGACACCAATGAATTAATTTGAATGATCAGGAGATTAAGTACACAAAACACATTGTACATAAAACAGTTGGGTCGATTAATATACGTCATTATTCATATTAAATTATATATAGGTATATACTGTTTTTATTAAGAGTGCTTTTTTCCATATCACGCAGTGGAACGGTGTTCCGGCAAATTTTGTCTCGGCATTTTAAAGTTTCTAATCAATATTCGCAAAAAAAAATATTTTTATCTTGCTTCGTAAACTTTTTAGGAGGAAAAAGACGATTGAAAACATTGTTTTTAAATCATTATAACAGCAAAAAAAATCGAGCTGCATAATGTTACCTATCAAAGAAAAATCAATATGTTAATATGTTGAAAAGTGAAATAAATCTCCAAGGCCTACATGGATACTAAATAGGTCATATTCTTCATTCCACAAAGGTTCAGGTTCAGGTTCAGATTAGATTCGAAGGCGTGGGTGTTTGTGGTATCAAAATTCTCTTCCAATTCGAAAATTAATGGGGGAAAGTAAGAGTGATTAGTTAACCACTAATCTTAGCCAAGCCCTTTCTTTCTAACCTTACTCTCTTAAACATAAAGTTTGAGCAGTTGATTATCAAGCAATTCTCGTAAAAAAAACTTCTGTTAAGATATCACCATTAGGTAGCCATATGCTCTACATTGGGGACGGACACGGATTGGAAAAAAAACTTTTCGTATAAGCTTGACAAAAAATGAGAGAAAAAAAGCACTAGATTTGGTTGATGATTCTCGCGGTGAACAAAATTGGTCCTGCTAGCAGACCCTTCCTTCCAACCAGTCCACCAAGAACTGTCAGTTAAAATTATTTATTATATTAACAAATTCGATGTGACGTGTATAACCGGCGCCATATTCTCCTATAGCAAAGTCATGCAATGCATGAGGGCCTAGCGAAAAGAGGGGCCCAATTTTCTACATACTCAATATTTAAAAAATGCGTAGGGGCCTTGCGTGACGTTTGCATGAAGGCCCCAAATTTCTTACCACTCCTCTGTGTCTCGCCTTATTTACCATCCGGTAACTGGTTATTTTAACGTTTCGTTTTGTTTTTTTTTTAAATTATAAATGATTATATTTGAAAGTCAATTTCATTTTTAAATTTTCTATTTAACTTATTAATATACAATAGTTAAAATGTAATAAGTAACATTCCAAACTTACATTCTCAGCAAACAGCCCGTCAAACGGTGAAAAATCCACATCACCTTTGCATTCTTTTACATTATTTGTAACAGTCTTTGTTATTGACATCTTAACAATAATGTGTACTTTAAAACTTATGACAACTATAACAGCGCTATTTAATTATTGAGTTCACCTGAATTTTAAATACCACACATCACACAATCCACAACAAAAATTGGCTGTTTGGTAACTTTGAGAACAATCGATCATCAAATATCACAGATTATTTGTAACAGCAAATTACTAGTTTCAATAATTTAAAATAAACATAACCTCAAATATAAAGTAAAATATATTAGAAAAAAAAACGATAATGTTTTTTTTTATTATTATATATACTTCGCACAATATATTGATTTTTATGTCTTGTATTGTAGTCTCACGAAATGTTACATTCAAAAATACTCTTAAATGAACTTCTTTTCCGACTTTAAATGTGTACACAATTTGATGTATTTAATTATTTCGTTTGAATTTAGAATTGACAGGCCATTCGTGCGGAATTATGAACGTATCAGACAAACGTCACCCCACGGCGAATAGCACATGCCGACTAAATTATACGAAAACTCGTTTTGCGATGGAGATTTGCTGCGACGTTTTGATTGCTAAATCAATTCTTTGAACACTAGCCGTATAAAGTGGGGCCAACTTCACATCAAATATTATTATACGAAGTGTTCAATAAAAATTCGAATTAGGAATACATCACGTGATACATGCATTAAAGAAAGGAGAAAGACTTGACATAGCAGTCGAATTATATTCACTTTTTTCACAAAGAAATTAAGTGTGATGTATTTTTTACAACTCTGCGAATGCAGAAGAATATTTAAAACGCAAAAAATACTAAGCATTTATAGTAATATGCGTATTATATTATATTGTATACAATATATGTATACTATGTGATATCTAATATGTTATAGTTTGTTATATAATATGACTTATTTTCATATCATTTTAAAAATTATTCTCTAAATCATTTTACACACTACACATCGGGCTATGCATAGTATATTAGTATATAGAGCAACGTATTAAAAAATTGAATTTGAGAATTTGCCCGCGCTTAGCATTAACAGGACATAAATATCGTAAGGAAGAGTTACTAGAGCGCAGTAAAAGTATTCCAGATATCAGTTACTTAATTCCAGACATGATAAACTCTTTTTTATACCTATCTAAAAATAACATAAGCCAATATGATTGATTTTGTTATGAAATATTTTTTAAATAGCAGTTTCAAAGCACGTCCACTTCACATAAAATATATATTTATAAGTATAGTGAATTGTAAAAATAAACGATGCTTAATTTATTATATTAATTTTTAAAAATACAAAAAAATGTTTGCTAATGATAAAATCCACAAGTTATAAAAAAAAACATTTTTTTTCGTAATTGCAAATTAATTTAAACAAAAACAATATTATCATACATATTTTAAAAATGTGAGCTCAATGAAAATACAACAGACAAAATATACAAAATGGCGTAGTGAAATGTTTAACAATTTTACAATTAATGAAATATTTAAAGTAACTAGGTATCTATTGTAAACAATAATATTAATGATTGTATTCAACAAAAAATACTTGATTGATAAGTAAACAATTTATGTGACAATATTGCTTGAACATTTTTTTACTGTTCAATATCTTTTGTTAAATTTAATTCACTGTTTATTTTTTTTATTTTGCAAACAATACATTTGTATCTAACGTTTTTTCTTTTAATGAACATTTCACCTATGCAAAAAAACATCAAACATAATTTACAATATTTACTAATGTACTAACATAATAAATAAAGTAATACGCAAAAAACGTATGCCTCATATTCATCACGTATGCGAATATTCATCCTGTTTGTGAATAAAAATATTATAATTAAAGTTATACTACAATAATTCAAATACACGATTTATTTTAATTCCGTTTCTGGTGTGAATAAATAAAATATTTTGACGGATTTAATTAGGTTAAGGCATAAAACATATTTTTAATTTGAGATACCCATAAACATATGCGAGAAGATTCAACATATGCAAGTTGAAGTTTAAAATGTATTTTCCATGTCAAAACCTCGTGGTCTTTTAATGTGCCAAAAATATAAAGTAGAAAGCTTCAATGAGCGAACCAAAAATAGCGCTGTTGAAATATTGACGTCATTTCCACATGATATTGCATATCGTTATTCAAAAATTCCACACAACTTACAAACAAAGTATTAATAACATTTTAGATGAGTATTTATATTTAAAAACAGCATTTTTTTATATTTTCTTTGCGATTTCCTAAACATATGTTATCAAAATATTATTACTATATGAATAAATCGATATTGTAGTTGTCATGAACACACTTCAATGAATAATATGTGTCATTTTTGAACACCTTCTACCAGTCGATTATCCTGTTTGAGCTACGCAGTGGCCGCAGGAAATACGTTTCTTTTAACACGTTTAGTGATTAAATGGTTATTTATCCAGTGCGTGTTTTCATAAATAATATTATATTTTATTTATATTTCCTCAGCTAATTGCAAGGTTTGTCAGTCGGCGTGTAAATACGTGAAGAAAAGACTTTCGACTTGAGCAGTAGTTCTGCGTTTAGAAGGGAGCCATCTTGCAATCTCTAATCAAAGGTCTTCGGCTCGCGGTTTCATTGTCTGGTGTTAGGCCAGTTATTACAGTATAATATAATCAAATGGCGTTAAAACGAATTAATAAGGTACAGTACACATTGCATCCTACTTTACAGATTCCTCTGCTAATTTCCCACTTTTCGAACGCCGAAGTATACATCCATTTTACGCCCTGCTGATTGTTTTACCGATGTGAATAACATTGAAATTCCTTCTCGACAATTCCGGGTGCTAAAATTGTTCATAAATATGTCGTGGCTTGTCATGTTGTCAAATATCGCTTACAATGTTTGTTTAAATAGCGGGATTCGCATTCTCGATGACTTTTTTTGTAATTTTCAACGAAAATAATTGTCGCGAGGGGACTTGCTGCATCCTAAAATGTCGGAATTACAGTATATCGATGATTATGAATAATACTTCGTGTTTCTCGGCAATGGACGTTTTTATTAAACGTTTATGTAATTTTCACTGTCCAATACGGATGATCAATATTTGTGGAGCATCGTGCCTCGATTTGTAATATGAAATGTGGCATTTATTTTTTTACATCGGTTCTCTGATGTAATTGTCGAATTTTTAAGTACCTGTGAAAGCCTTAGTGACATCTGTACTGCGAGTTGGAGGACCCGTGCGATAATGGAAATAAATAAATAGTTATTGTGAAAAAAATCTGTCATTGTGTTATTAATAGACAGAATGAAGGCTGATTGTCAACTTGTTTGTTGTAGGAACTTCAAGACCTTGGCAGGGATCCTCCTGCACAATGTTCTGCAGGTCCCCATGGAGAAGATTGTAAGTTTATATTTTTGATTCATCATCATGACTCATTTTCATTCATTTCTTATCTGCTCCTTGAATTTTAATGTCATCATTTCTTTTTTATTTTCAACCTTGTAGTAGACAATAAATAACTGCAAAGATCGATTTCAAAGATTGTAAACAGCCTGCATTCCCATTAAGAAATCATTATCCTTTTTCAATGAATCACTTTCATTGTATTAAAGAGTTTTTATCTTGAGCAGATACGGTAATTTTTCAACTAATGTATATTCATTCCTAATGTAGGAAGAAGAATGTTGTACAAAATCAAGAACTATGTACTTTTGCATCTTATGGGAATACTTCAACTGTATAATTGCAAAAAAAACGAAAGCTTCTAGAAAGAACCAATGAAGGTTATATTTTTGACATTTTCTGTCTGTCTAACTATCATTTGAATTTATCAATAGTTGTGTGAAATATTTCCACTAAATAATATTTGACATTTTGTTGTTATAATACTCCACCAGTGTGAAGTTAATTGAGATTGCCTACTGCACATGCTCAGTCTGTTGAAATTTTCTGCATACTATGATTGCATAGTACATACAGATTTACGGTAGAATTTCGGTTTTGTGTCGTATTTTCCTTAATGATTGATCGTGTCATATGATATTTTGTTGTTAATCCCATCACATAGTACATGGTTAAAATATTTGGTTTTTTTTTTTTTTCAGTATTCCACTGGCAGGCCACAATAATGGGACCTGTAAGTATATTTTTCTCTTGCAATGTTGAAGGAAACGTGTGGAATCTGTGGTTTTATGAATCATCACCGTTTTATTGATTACCTCTTTACCTCATTACCTCATGTTATGTTGTTTTATCATATTTTGTTTAAGAATATTGTTGACTAATAACATATTTTGCCATTCTTCTGTAGATGTTATCGTTTTGGTGAAATATTTTGTTTTGACGAGATAATTTAGACAAGCCTGACGTAGATATCACATTGCGCTTAAAATAAGTCATGTAATTGGTTACTGATAATTTTTATAATACATCCAACCAATGAAATTAGTTTTTTCATTTTTTTTGTCAATTCATTTTGGTATATTTGTATAATTCTAACCCAATTCAAGCATATGACATATATGACATACTTAATAGTGTTTCTCAATGTTCCCGCTAAGGTGTGCGCGCGCACACCTCCCAAAATGTACCCGCACACATTTTTCCATCCCTACACAAGGCCGCTCACAGAAATATTGTTAAAATAAGTTTGTTTCGCCAAATTTTTATATTTGCGCACACTTTTTATTTTGCTGAAAATTTACTGCTCACAGAAGTTGATGGCCGCACACCCAATAGAAAAATTAGAGGGAACGTTGGTGTTTCTATATTTTAATGGAAGTCAAAAATGAATCTGTTCTGGTACAGTTTTCAAACAATAATCACAAAACTTTCATTATTAATGAATAATTGATTTGAGTCATCTCTATGAAACATGTTTACACTTGTGCGTTTCATTGTATGTGTTCCATACTATGTAACGATTTTGTTACTTCTAATTTTACTTGTCATAATTATCATACACTTGTATTCTCCTTGCTTTTCCTGTTATAATTAACAATACTTGATAATACAAATATTGTGATTGAGCTATTTGAACTATCTAACCTAATTCTCAGGTAAATATGTAAGCGATTTTTGTGAATGTACACTAATAATCGTTAAAAACCTTACCCATACCATTGTATGATTAACTTTCGCAGTGATCAACTTTAGAAAGATTAAGTATCATTAACTTAATTTTTTTTTATGTCACTAATTCATGTACACACAGTTGTCAGTAATAATACTGACAACTGAACTAAATGTACATTTAGGTATAACCATTTTATTCAACATTTTGACAGGGTTTTAGTGGTAATTAATTGATCTGGCTTAAAATAAATATGCATTCATTTTATTTTAAATATCTGTAATATTTTTAACCATTCATTGTCTGAATTGTACCTTAATCCATAAATTAGTATACGTGAATTATAAACATTACGAAAAGTCCATCAGCCCAATTACGGATTTTAAAAAGATGTTTCGGTAAATTTGTCATACTTCACCACACGGACTATTGCGGTGAAAAACTTCACAAACTAAGCTTAAAACAATGCCACGATTTAAAATATTTATTGAAGCATTGATAAATCGCGTTAAAATCACATTATTATGAAGAACACTGATAAATAAATTATATAAATTGCATGAAATATTTTCAATATACATCGACATATTAATAAAAACACAATAATCCTTTGTACTTCATTCCACTTTATTTAATATGTCGGGACCGGTTTCGCTCATTACGAGCATCGTCAACTGATGATGATGATGATGATGAGCTCGTAATGAGCGAAACCGGTCCTGACATATTAAATAAAGTGGAATGAAGTACAAAGGATTATTGTGTTTTTATTAATATAATGCCTTTCCACCAAGTATTGACAGTGAACACCCTAAAAGTACATCGACATACTTTGTGCCGTAAGGTGTTACTCAGAGCAGAAAAGTTCAGAGCATTATTAGTGCAGTGCTACCAACTTTATTGAGAGTTGCTGCCTACTTCAGTCATATTTTTTTATATAGGTATCAATAGTAGATCATTCATTTTCAATATTATCAAAATCTTTAATATATAAGCAATAAAAAATGGTAGATATGAGCAATCACTTTTAGGGTGTTCACTGTCAATACTTAATAGAAGGCATTATATTAATAAAAACACAATATTCCTTTGTACTGATTTTGAATTCCTGCTGTACATTGTGCTAAAATATGCACTACTTATTCGAAATCAAATCAAACAAAAAAATATATACTCGCGGAAATTGAGGAAATTTTCGAATTTCTTGTCCATACATTGAATTAAAAAAAATATTCACAAAAGAAATTAAAAGATATTTAGCATGTTATATATTGATACTATGAAAAGAATAAAAAAATTCACTTGTAAAAATGAGGAAAGACAGCTTATGTTATTGATAATACGTTTTGGATTTGAATGGGATAGTAAGTAAAGCGATGCAGGGTTATTGATGAAATCTGTAAGGAAGAGTATCGAATAGTTGCTTATTTTCTTACTAAGTTAAGCTCTACGTCGAAAGTCAGCACACGCCAGTGGAACATACATATTTTTTGTTCACTTTGTTTTAAAATAGGTATTTTATTAAATGATTATTTTTTGAATTTGAGCTATTCCGATTTTTGTTGTAGATGCATTTAACTGAAGTATATTCTTTCAAGCCATTATGATTCTTCGAGTTTACTTTTAGTACATTATCATTATTCTCATTTTAAAGACACTTGTGTTACTTCATTAAATTCACTTAAAGATCTACCAAAATTCCATGTCCATTAAAAAAACACAACTGTGATCATTTTACACCCATCGACCAAATAACAGATCCTGTAATAATATTTTGACATGCCTAATCTTGTATCATTTATAGAGTTGATGTGTTTAATTCTGTTTTCTTTTTTAATAGGTTGACAGTCCATACCAAGGAGGGGTGTTTTTCCTCACCATACATTTCCCGACAGATTACCCATTCAAGCCACCAAAAGTAGCTTTCACAACACGGATCTATCATCCGAATATCAACAGCAATGGCTCAATCTGCCTTGACATACTGCGATCTCAGTGGTCACCTGCACTCACTATTTCTAAAGGTACTACTATTTTCTCGTTTATTAGTACAGATTACACAATAATACCGGCTTATTTTTGACTATGGCCTCATAATTATGATCTATTTAACCAATCATCGTCAGTTTTTTGTTTTGGTGTCTCATCTGAATGTAAATATTGTGTGGGTTATTAATTAGAGCTTCCGATGTGTCCATTTAGTCAATAATTACAGATATCTAGAATTAATTAAATCTTGTCATTTCTTGCATTTTTTCATTTGTTTTATAAATTATCTAAAATCAAACTTTTAATTTCACTAGATAGACTTATAAAGTCGCACGCTTAACCTGTTCTGCTCAGTTGATTGACATTTTAAAAATACTGACTGATAAATAAATTTATGTTCTCTATCTAAGTATAAATCAACTTTCATTATGTTTCGTATTACATCAATTTGATTTTGGAATTTTGCCTCAGATACCTTAAAAACAAAATATTGATCTCTAACTGATTTTCTAATTTTGATATTTTTATAATTTCAGTATTGCTGTCAATCTGCTCGCTGTTGTGTGATCCCAACCCCGATGACCCCTTGGTGCCGGAAATCGCTAGGATATATAAAACGGACCGTGAAAAATATAATGAATTAGCTCGAGAGTGGACGAGGAAATATGCCATGTGATGAGCTGGCACCCGCCTGTCGCACTTTCCCTTCACATCCCCCCGCTCCCTCCCGTCCTCTCCTCTTCCTCTGCCCCCCGTCCTCCCATTCCCGCCTCCCACTTATATTTTGTTAAACTAATTCATTGTTGCGAGAACGTTTGAGCGGTAAAACGAGCATTAAGGAAAATTAAACATCGGTCGTGGAAACGATGTCCGAGTGAACCACTCGTTTTAATTCATTTTCAATCGTCTACGTGTATGTGGCGAAAGAAGCGTCGGCCGGGCGCCGACTCTTCATATACAATTTTTTCTATTTATGATAACGAAAAGAAAAGGACGGCCCTCTCCGACCTCTGCGCCCTTTCACCCACAATATGCTTTCGACAGGCTAAATTGCTACGCGCATACCGCTCCCCTTTACCTTATGTATAAGTATGAAATAGCTTTTTTCATTACGGCATCCTTATTATTTTATTTAATATATTGTGGTTGCGAGGAGACGTGAGTATCGATTTCCCCGTCCCCCGTCGATCCCCGCCCTCCGTCCCCGCGTTCTTCCTGTCCGTGCGAACGAGAAGATCAAGGCGAAGCGGACATCGACGGCCGAACCGAAGCGAGCGGGAGGCGGACGCAAGGTCATCCGCGGAGACGGCTGCCTCGCGTGGAAATGTGTTCTTTGAAAGCCGGCGCGGTCCCCTGCTCGAGCGGGCCGCGTCCCCGTTTGATTTTATGCCCATCATATCGCATTCGGAGATGGCGGAAGCCTCCGGGTCGACGAATTCTATCTCCGCCTCGGACGGCGGTTTGAAAAGCGCATGTACATATTTATTGTTATAATTTGATTTATTTTTATACTAGTGCTGGTTTATGACGAGTGCGAGTCTCCCGGTGTCACCGTAGTGGACAGTTATTTGGCTAGTCGTTATACACTCGTAGACCGATTTGACCGTTTGAATGATATGTGCGTCCCGTGGAAAACGTGTAGACTACCGTTTCCAAAATGCCGTCTCTCGTATCCGAGGGGCTCCCGTTGTATTTTAATGTAGAGAATAAGATTTTTCTATGTGTAAAACGAAATAGTTTAACTTCCGATTCAAATTTAGTCTCGCTGTTATTTTTAAATCAAGAACATCGCTGATGTGATCCCAAATTTGAGTTATTTTTTATTTTTTGATCGCTCATGAAAATTCATCCTGTTTGTGATACTACTTCTATGTTGAATGAAATTATTTTACCGAACTTTTAAGAGTTACTCGAATACATTACGGTTTTATTTTTTATTCAGTTGGTTATATGTAATATTTATAAAATATGCATATGTCTGTCTTTGCTGATCAGTGGGCATAAAATATTTATGTAAGGAACATTAAAATAAAAAAAATGCAAAATAAATTTTGCTTGACTTTTTGTGATTTCTTATTCTCAACCTGTGGTTTAAAAATTCATATACAAATATCATCACTGTGATTTTACAAAAGTGTCTCCTCAAGTCTAGTGTCACGCGATTGTGGAATACCAAAAATATTTATATCTTTTACTCTGATTTTGTATGGAGTGGTAAATATCATCTATCGACAGTTTTAAAATAAATAAATACCTCGTTTAAGTATTGATTTGCTGCTTTTTTCCTAATTTTGATAATTTCTGAGAAAAATCGTAAAGGGCTCAACACAATATTTAACATTATGTTTTAGTACTTACATTGTATCAGTGGTCGATCAATTTACCTGTGTGCGGGGGATGATCCAAAAAAAACTATTATCGATAAAATGTTATTATAATTCAAACTCTGTTAGATTAATTAATTTTGGTTATTTTAAGGAATAGGGAATGATTTGAAGAGCCTTCGGCATTTCTGTTGTGTGTGTGATTCCTGCCGATGATCTCATTTTCTAAAAACTCACCGTAGACTTCAATTTGTGATCAAACTCGAGAGCATTTCAAATTAACTTAGCCTGCTGAATATAGTATGAGATTGAGGACTCGATAAACTCCGATTCAATGTCAAATGCATCCCATATTCAAATGAAGCAACATAATAAAATTTTTGTAAACTAATTTAACAATAAATAATACATAACTAAAAGAACATGTTTGTAATTTACACATTTATTTAATAATTTTCTTTATTACAACTCTGTTGTTTCAAGATTTTTGGTGTTATTGATTTGTTCTATTTGCTGGTATACATTATATTTGGATTGATTTCTCTGCGGATCACTGCTGAGGGAATTGTCCGGCGAGAGGAAAGGTTCCGTGTTGATGAAGTAAGGCTTTCCGTTGGCTAAATTGTTTTCCCCGACTACATTTTCATCGAGAGAGTCCCTTTCCGACTGGCTGACTTGATCTTCGTCGTTTTTGTACCAATCATTTTCGTAGGCCCGCAACCAAATGGGATTGCTTCCCTGAGTGCTGTGTTTGTTTGTATTTGGCACTCTGCCACCTGTGCTTCGTATCGTCATGTCCGACTCACCGGGTGCTGTTGATTCTGCAAGATAAACTATTTTTATAAGATGTCTCAAAAAATTTCCATAACAATTTTTATTGCACGAAGTGTGCGTTATTGACCGATAAATTTCATTACAACATAGAATCATAGTTACCATAAGCTGTCGCAGTCGCAGCTTTTAGTCTTCTTACGTAATTAGCTCTCTGCGTGAGGCATAGCATTAAGCACAATATAAGCAAAACACCGAGGAAAAGAGATATAGAGACCAGCCAAAAGACTGTTTGATTTGCTGTGACGATGTCTGCAGAGAGGGGCTGGTATTCGGCAGGTTGAGTATCCAAAACGTTGAATTCCTGTACAGTAAAAAGATGGGAGTATGAGGTAATGATGCAAAGCTCAAGTCCTTAAGAAGTTTGTTTTTGGCATGGTAATACAGTCCTACCCCTGTACTACAAATGAGGTGTAAAAGCAAAGACAGCAATCTACCACTGAAGTCATTTTGAGAATAACGTAAAAAACTGGGAAAGGGCATTACTTGTTAGTTTAATTTATAGTTGCTATACACATACTACAGTAGAATATTGTGATTCACAATGAATTCGTAAAATGTGCTGAGGAAACATTTTGTCATGTGACTTGTATTCGAAGAAACATCAGTGGTTCTTAACCTGGGTGTGGGAGAAGTTTCTTATCTTGACATAAATAAAAAAATATATATTAACTCATTCGCATCGGGGCATGATTACCTGAAAACAGCTGGTTACGGGGCATTTTTGTGAAATTGTGCAAAAAACTAGGTACTTTCGTAAAAAAAGTATAACTTTAAAACTGTATGACATTTTAAAAAATAATTTGGACACCAGTTGTACAACACTTTGTTGCATAATAATTTATATATTTTAGCCTGCTTTTATTAGTGATACTCAACCTTTTGTATTTTTTAAGATAGAAAATCGGTTATTTGATATAGAATTATATATTTTATCGGAAAAGTAATAAATAACAAGCCAAATATAGATGTGCTCATTTTTATTTTATTTCACAAAATTAGAAAACATAAAATTTTATTTTTAACCTACAATTGCTTATATTTTGGTGGCCTATTTTTTTAAGTTATATTTTAACTGCTGATTTTTCATCGCCGAAATCACCGAATAAAAAAAATATTTGTGCATATATTTTAATATTTTATTTTTTAAATGATGCATCAAACATTTTTTACGCCATCTATGTAGGGAATCGAAAACATTTGTCGCATTGGATGTATATATTTCATCGCGTCAGTCAGACCGGTGAAAAGACTCGTATACGAGTCATCCATAATTTTAGAAGGTAACTCAAAAGACTTATACGAGTCATCCGATGCTAATGAGTTAAAATAAATGTATTACAAATACGTAAATAAATTTCATAAGGGGGTGTGAACAATGTTCCCGCTAAGGTGTGCGCGCACACACTTTTTCATCCCCGCACAAGACCGCACACAAAAATATTGTAAAAATAAGTTTGTTTCACCAAATTTTTATACTTGCGCACACTTTTTATTTTGCTGAAAATTTACTGCTCACAGAAGTTGATGGTCCGCAGCAAACACAATAGAAAAATTAGAGGGAACGTTGGGTGTGAGAATATATTTTCAGACTCAAGATAATGCAGGTCACTAAAAAGGTTAAGATCCACTGATTTAGGGAAAAGCTGAATTTGTTTCTAAAGCAAATTTAAAAATAACATTTTTCATGAAGTCAGATTTGTTACTGAAATGTCAGCTTACAAGCTGAAGAATTTTTAGCTCTGATTCACAGTTCATAGATTGAAAATTATTTTTTTTAAGATTGCTTACCTTTGCTTTAACCCAGGCACGGGTAAACTGAGGCCCGCCGCGTTTTTTTCTGCAGCCCGTGAGCAATATAATATTTTTGAAAAAGATTCATGTTCTTATCTTTTAACGCCTTTTCAAAAAAAGGTTGAAAATAAATCTAATAATCGCTATTTTTGGATCAATCTACATATGTGATCAAACATTTTCAATCATGAACCTCAATAAAAACTTACGATTACACATCACCGATGAACATTTACATGAACTATAAAATTAGCACCCGAATTTAAATAAATGTTAAAACACGTAAATCAGTTCCATTCCTCTCATTAGATTGTTTTTTTTTTCATGATAACAAATAGTGTACATACAAAAATGGTATTTTACTTGCGGCCCGCCGCTCATTTCAAATTCTAGAATTTGGCCCTCCATCCGAAAAGTTTGCCCCCCCCTGCTCTAACCCCCTCAAATATGGAATGTATTATAATAACAATCGTTTTATGTTTTCAAGTGGTTTTAAAGTAATATATAATATACAGGAAAACTAAATCAGTGTTTCAGAACTGAACAATTATGAGTAGGTTACAATAGATAAAGCAGATAATATGGATTTCTTTGAATTGGTAATTCTTGAATGCCTGTTTTGTAGATTGATCGAGAAACAGGAGGTTTTTTTAATACTCTATGAATTTCTAGCATTGCACTTGTAAGTCTTACTTATTTCATAAGATAGACATTTTTATCCTGGCCATGGAAAGAAGATTTTCAAATTGAAAGAATCAGTAAACCCTAAATTTTCCTGTTGCGACCTTTATCTATGATGAATTATTCTTTTTTAAAACTATTTTGACAAGTGTATGCATTAAATATGTCTTGACATTAATTTATTGCAATGCTATTTAGAGTAAAAAATTCAAAACCACAAACTGGATCATGTTCAATGCCCTCTTCTGAGAAGAATTATCCAGATGAAGTTCTTTAATTCTCCATGTTCGTACGTCCATTGACGCAAAAGAATTTTGTAAGGCTTTTTCCCTACAGGTGATGGCTATTCAAGTTTTGAATATTGTGTAGAGATTTGAAAGTTCTATTGCAGTTATAAGAGCATTTATTTGAAAATATAGCTTGAGCTATAGGAATTTTTGTCTTTCAAAATATTGATGACATTCTATTCCAATCTTTATATAAAGTAGTAAAAAAATTGAGGTGGTTACTAATCATGAATAATCCTGAAATGAAATATCTGTCTTGTAATATTACTAACTGAAATATTTTATACCTTGAAGAGCGAGTCTAATTGTTCAATATTTTTGTCAACTAATGTGAGGACTTCGTTTACTTCAAGCACCGAATGGTCTTTCCCATCGACTAGGTGCATATAGAGATCAGTTTTCGTGCCATCGACAGAGCCGTCTTTGTTTTCATGAACTCTGAAGTCATCCACATTGACAATAGTTCCGGTCACATTAGCAAGGCTTTCTCTGAACGGAATCACTCTATCTCTAACTTCAGACGGGTGTTGCCTCAACACGAATCTTACTCTTTGGTCCTCGCGCAGTAAGTATATGAATACTCTCGCCACATCTTGTAGCCCTCCGGTGTCATTGGCTAAAACCTAAAATTTTAAAATAATATTATTTCCTCTTGATGCTATCGCAAAAATCTATTTTAGTAATGTAAATAACACAAAATATTTAGTAGAGAATCAAGTGTATTTATAATTATAGAAGAGTTTATAAAAATAGAGAATCGAGCACCATAAAATCAAAATATCCTTTCATTCCCTTTTGTGGGTCAAAATTCAACTGAACAGCTCCAGTGCTTTTATCGACAAGAAATGGTGGACCTTGTAAATTATCTAATCCTTCTGATAAAGTCTTTTGGATTTCTCCTATTTGGTAATAAGAAACCTGCGCATTTTCCCCATCATCTGGATCCAGAGCCTGAAAAAACATTATATTTATAACAACAATTCCTATGAAATCTCTTAACCCGTTACCTGCCATGATCCCCATTTGGGGTACGCGACTATTATTGCTCTGCAGTTGGTAGTACTTGCTGGAATATTTTTACTAGTAACACAGTTACGTTCAGAAGAGTCTGTAGCACCATTTTCACAAAACATAATTTGCAATAGCATTATAAGATAAGAGTTATAAGTGCTAAAAGTTAAAATTTAAAGGTAAATCGTAAAAAGGTAAAACGTAACTTTTGTATAATATATTTTTTGTATTGTTTCTTTAAATTTTAAGTTGTTATTTCGCTCATGGCTAATATATAGGTTATAGTAAATGTTAATGCTTAGCTATAAATAAATAAAAAATCGCAGTCAATTTTATAACTGTTTTATCGCATGTTCCCATTTGGGGATCATGGCGGATGCTGTGTAAAATATTTGATACATGTGCTTTATTTTATTTTTTACTAATTTGTAGATATGCGTACGAGAAAATTTTATTCGCTTTCTGAATTGGAATAAATAGTCAATGATCCAAATTTTATGGATGACGAAGAATCAGATCCTGAGATAGACCTTGTTGAACATCCACCCTATACCGTCGGTCAGATATAGGAGAAATTGGTGATAATATTTCAGAAGACATTTAGCCAAAAGATGTTCCAGGCAGAGTCAAAATTCATTCAAGCTTTCTACCAATAGAAGCTTCCACTTTGGGAAAAAATAATGAAAGTATATATAAATTCAGAAGATTTCCCTATCTAAATCTAAAATTAAAAAATCTTAATCGCTTTGGAAAAATATAAGACCAGAATTTTCAAAAAAAAATGAGACAAGATGATGAAATTTTAAGCAATATGAAAAATATAGTACAAATTCTAAAAGAAAAATCTCCTGTGGAAGTATTTGAGACATTATTTGATGAAAATATAATGGAACATATAGTAAAACAAAGTACATTGTATGCTTCCCAAAATAACCGCCATGATTTCAATTTTTGCTAAAATGGGTTTTATTGCTAAATGGATACCATTCTTTACTCCAGGAACAAATGTACCGGAGGAGGGTTTATCTATTCAATGTGTAAGGAAATGTTTGTCACAAAACCGATATTTGGAAATAAAAAGAAATTTACACTTCAATGACAATGCCGAATTAATCAATAAGCAATGTACAGACTTTTTTTAAATTGGTACTTGATATGATGAACAAACTGTTTCTGAAATTTGAAGTTTTTTCTACAAATATTATTATCGATGAACAAATGATTCGATATTATGGCTATCATTATTTCAAACAATTTATAAGACGAAAACCTATACGTTTTGGATTCAAGCAATGTGTAATGTGTTTTAGCGAAACTGGATATTGCTACAATGCTGAATTATAACAAGGAATACAAGAGGGAGATTACCAAGAAATGGGACTAGGCACGTCAGTCATAATGATAAATATTTCTAAAATCGATAATCCATCCAACCATTTTTTTTTTCGATAACTTTTTATCAGTTTTGAGTTAATGACACTGTTAAGTGATACAAATATTACTGCTACGGGCACAGTACGATATAGTTGAATGAATAACTGTCCAATAAAAGATGACAAAATTATGAAAAAAGAAATTTGACTATTCAATATGTATATGTTTTTTTACACGCCATATGCCATGATCCCCATTTGGGAACATTTATAAAAACTTACTTTTTATGGGGGTAAAGTGTTTTTTTCGTTAAAATATTTTACCAAACCTATTTTTCAGTAAAAAAGAACACATATATCGCAAAAAAAGCGGGAAAAAAAATCTGGCAGGTAATGGGTTAATACTAAAAATCTCGTGTAAGTGATTTTAAATTTCAGTTGATCCAGGAACACAAGTCAAACTATGATCTAAGATTTAAAGTTTTAGTAACACATAATAATGGACCATATTTATGTTAGGTTATGGATTATCCTAACAGTGGAATTTTGATTTGCAATTTTTTAGGAAACCATCAAAATAAAATGATAAATGCAGGAAAATTATGAATGTAAGAAAGTGCCCAATGTTTATAATTATTTTATTTAAGCATCAGATTTTTTTACATTGAAGAATTTGCCTAAGATCGCTCAAGCTAGACTTGAAAACTAGAGTTTTGCTGATTGAAAATTCTTTTATTTTTATTTAAATTCTTGAAATATGTTCATTCTCTCCACTAGAGTTCTAACTTCCTTCATGTGAGGTATTTTATTTGAAAGTTAAACTATTTCACGATGCTAGACATGTGACCAGTCAGCAGTGGTTTCAGTGATTAGTGATTCTGTCATGAAAACATGCAGGCATCACAACAATATGATAGTTCTTGCAGACTTGTAGTCTCTGCTATTAGGATAGCTATATTGTACATACTTCTGAGTAGAATGACAAAAATGATCAATTGAGGTAAAATTTGTAACAAGATCATTATATGTAAACAATAGATTGAGGAAAAAAAAGAGAGGAGTGAAGAATGGAAGATTTTTTAACATCTCTCATAGGTGCTAGGCCAAAAAAAAAACAGTAAATGCTGGAAAACGAATGCGAGAACAATAAATCAGGGTTCCACTGTGTAAAAATAAATGTAAGAAGGAGAGAACTCCGCATCATTACAGATCAATCAATGTATTTTAAGTATAATTATTCCAAACCTTGACATTCATGAATAAAGTTCCAAAGTCAGCTGCTGTTGTGACACCTCCTGTAAAAATTTCACTAACAAATTTGGGTGGATTGTCATTTATATCTGTGACATTAATCAGTATTGATATTATAGTATCTTCAAATAATTCCAAGTCTTGAGATTCAACATATTTTGGTATGATAATGCAGTCCTCGGTTGCCTGAACTACAAGAGCGTGCCCTGCTTCTATTTCTCTGTCGATTTCTTTAGCTAATGACAATCTGCAAGAAAATAGTAAATTAAACTGACAACTTAAAGTAAAGCATTATAATTGTATCTAACAATTATATAAAATTTCAACTGCTTTTTACACCCAGCAGTTATATCAAAAGCTTTAACGGCTTTAATATTGCTTCGAATGTCGACATATTCCATGTAGACGTGGGTGAGTTCCGACGAATACTATTCTTTATGTATTAAAGTAGAGTTCGTCGGAGCTTACTCAGTTGACTTCTTTGCCATTTTTTTTCTACTGATTTTAATATTAAATTGTACTATTTTTTTCTCCATTGTAAAAGTTTTAAATTTATAATTTGTCAACCTTGTGCAATGTTAATTAAATAAATAAATAAAAAAAAAAAAAATATTGTTAATCCCCAATCATATCAAGCGTCAGTTTCTTTTGGAAATTGAGCTGCTTATAGATCTATTTTATTATTTATATATTGACACATTGTGCTAAATGTTAAATATATGTAATAGAAAATTTATATAAATGAAAATTTTAGATGAAAAATACCACTGTTTTGGCGATCACTGTTTTAAAGTAATTAATAAAATAGTAGTATCACTTCTCTTACCTATGTGTGTTTTGATCTAATTCAAAAAGTTCCTTATGATTACCGCTTACAATGAAATAGCACACTGGGACTGTCGGGTCATCCAAAATATCTACCTCATCTCTCTCTATGACAGGCGGTAAAGTCACCCACTCGTCACCAGGCGAGGAGTGCTCGGTAAAGTTCACCAACATTTTTGATTGGACGAACCTCGGCTTGTAATGATTAACATTGCGCACATATATTGTGAGATCGAGATCTGAACTGAGAGGTGTCGGAAGGCCCAAGTCGTAAGCTTCCACTCTGAGCTGTGAGCGAATGAAAGTTTCTTTATTATTATCGCGTGAATTTGTATTTCGAGTTTACAATATGGATTCAAATTTCTTTCTGCGGCTGAGTATGAAATACCACGGAGTTTTATAAGATAACAATATTTTTAAACTTAGTTCATAGACATTTGAAATGATAATTAAACAAATACTTCAATGCTGTCAAATGCTTAATAACATACATCATAAATTTTCTGCTTTTCTCTATCCAATGAATGCTTGAGGTGTATCAATCCTGACGTAGAATCAATAGTAAATGTTCTCCAGTTACCCATGACATCCTGTTTTAATCTATACCTCACCGCACCATTTGGTCCAATATCGCCATCAATAGCATGAACTTCAACAACAGAACTTCCAATAGTAGCATTCTGAGAAAAAACATAGGAGTTAATTTATTGTAGTCATATCCCAACATATTTTCGATGGATTCGTCGGTAACTTTGTGGGTGTTTTTTTTAAATATAATATTCTAATATTGTTTGATTATACTGTAATGCGATACACAGAGAAAATTGATGATTCATATTTTCTTGAATCAATTTAATTTTCGAAATATGTTGCATATCAATACAGGTTGCGATGTCTTTCTTTATGACATCATTATTGGCATGTGAAATATGATATATCTAATTATCATATTACTTTTCATTGTGATTGACACCAGATAACATAACAAACTATAATCATTATTTAAATGAAACTGATAAAGCATAAATATAATATTAATCTTATCGATTGTGATTGATATTGTGGCTGTAATAATTCATTTATTATCTTATTGAATGTTTTATGTATATATTTTAGATCTAAAATAAATAATGTGGAATTAGTAAAAAAGTGTTTCATTTTTAAAATTATATTGTAATGCCTTTCAATCAAGAACTGGCAGTGAACACCTTGAACACCAGTGTTTTATGAGAAGTAAAAATGACATGAACCTCTGGTATCCTTATTGTAACATTCTGGGGTGGGCTCACAAACAGCGGTGCGTGATCATTGTAATCAGTTACACATATCGCCATTTCTCCTTTAACTTTATTGGATGGTTCTCCGAGATCACTCGCCTCAATAATAAGAGTGTAATTTCCATATCTGTCTTTCAATACCCGCCCAGCAGTTATTTGAGCAGTGGAGAAGTCATTCGGCAATTGATTCACTCTGAACAATTCTAAAAAGCAAAATATTCATTTTTTTAACATGATTTAGTGTCTTTTCTTTTTATGTAGTCAATCAGATTC
Source organism: Himalopsyche anomala (assembly GCA_031772345.1). Classification (NCBI taxonomy): domain Eukaryota; kingdom Metazoa; phylum Arthropoda; class Insecta; order Trichoptera; family Rhyacophilidae; genus Himalopsyche; species Himalopsyche anomala. The sequence continues at coordinate 5,704,332 of CM062828.1, forward strand.
ACAAATGTATGGAAAAATTTAGATATTGGCTTAAAATACTTACCATATCCAGTGCCTCCAACAATATTAAATTTGATCTGTCCATTTCCTGTTTCTGGATCATCAGCATCTGTTGCGTGAATTGCCGCAATTGGGTCACGAATGGAGTGAAATTCAGTTACTGTCGAGCATTCTTTTGGCAATGTTAGTACTGGTGTATTATCATTCACATCTTCTACTTGAATGCTAACAGAAAAAAAAATACCATATTTTGGTTAAATTTCTAATGCTATGTGGCAAGAATTTATAATTATTTAGGTTCACTACCAAATAAGATGATTAACATAGATACAGAAAAGAATGAATAATACAGATTAAAATTAGATCAATCAGTGTTTATGAATTTAGAATAAATGTTATCAGATATTTTACAGACACTTAGCACATATTAGCAAATATTTTGAAATTTAATGATCATACGAGATATACTCAATGAGATTTCATCCAACACCCATCTCAGAGATTTCAAATTTACATTTTAAAAATACCAATCTGCCTAATCACTAGGACAGTACTCTTACCAACTAGACCACAGCTATTGACGTATTAGAGTGATCAGTTTGAAACGGATTTATAGAAAATCACTGATTTGATTATCAAGAATGTAGAAATAGCAACCATACTTTGACTGTTATATTTTTAAAATAAATCAATTAAAACTCCTAAAAATGTATAAATGACTTTTGGCAATACAGAAGCTGTCATACTTTTGCATAGTATTGTTTATCAAGCAAAAATGTAGTCATAATATCTTGAATTACTTACACAATTTGTTTGAAAGCATTTCTACTTTCCCCGCTAAGGTATCCAAATTGATAATTATCCCATGCTTCAATCACTAAAGTATAGGATGAACGTGTTTCTCTATCCAACCAATCTCCGACAGTTAGTGTCCCATTGTCAGCATTTATTATAAATTTTCCCTGCAAATATTCATAAGAATCGAAACATATTATTTGCAATAAAATATATAGGTACATTGTGCTATATAAAGGTTTAAGGAACTACAAGTATACCTAAGTTATATGTAAATTAGTTGTAAAAATAAGTAGAAGGCATATCAAACCAAAAAACAATAGTTTTAAAACTGGATTGCTCATTATCATTGCTATAGGTTAAACAGTATAACTGTTAAGATTTTATTGTTATTGAACTACACAGTAAAGTATCGCTTAATCTTTTTTTGTTGATATTTGCACTTAGAAATAGTTCTTGATTTGCTGAATTGCTTACTTTTATTTCAGATATAAATATTTGCAAAAAAATATTAACCAAATTATATTCTAAATATTATTGAGGTTGATCGATACAATAGATAAGATTACATTTTTTTATCACACAAATATCTTACCTGTGTCGCTATGCGATCCATTAGGTATGTGATTTTTCCAAATTCTCCTGAATCTGAGTCACGAGCTGCTATTACGGCTAATGGAGTCCCCGGTGAAGTGTCTTCTAAAACACTTATACTTCCAGACTCAAATATAAAGTATGGATTATTGTCGTTTTCATCGAGCACCTAAATATATCATGGATTAATAAAGATTGCATTTGAATTGCTATAATTTTAGCAGTCTGATTTTGAATATCAGCAGTTTCATGATTAGTTATATAGTATACTATTAAATCATATATCTAGACACAGACACAGTGTGTTGTAAGTGTAAGGGGTTTTAAAGAAGTAATGGAATTCAGCAATGTTTTTTAATTTTTGGTAATAATCACTGTTTCTGGAATTAATTCTAAAACTAGTCTTTGGCTAAGTTTAACATGACCAGTGCCAGTGTGGTTTTACCTTGCAAGGATACAAACATATTCATAGTTACTTTTTAAGATTATATAACAATAACTTATTTATTATGACTGTAATTTGCTAGTAGATATATTTTTAATCACAAAAAGTATTGTAACAATATTATAATAATATTTCTCACTGTTACCGCTATGCATATTAATTTATGTCATCAAGATTGATATTTATTATGTATAGGTTATGGCTTTCTAAATGATTTGATTTTTTTTTAACTGAAAACACTGATATTCATTACTGAAAGATAACTTTCAACCATATTCATTCATTCTTACTTTATCAACCAAAACATCAAAATATCTTTGAGAATTCTTTGAACTTTTTGTATACCACAGACCTTAGAAAAAGCTGGTTATCATGGAACATATGGAATATACATGTATAGTACATACGCCTTCTTAAATATAATATGATATATTTTTTATATGTATTTTTTACCTGTATAAAGAGATCAACTAAAGATGATCTTCGTGGTACACCTGAATCAGTAGCACGAACTGTCAAATTGAGCCAGGGGTAGATTTCATGATCAATTTTATTAGCAACTAAAACTTCTCCCGAATCCGGCTCTAAATGAACTAATTTTGTCATTTCTCTTGGACCTAAAAAAACAATAATACTCAGAGATAAATGAAGTTGATTTCCATAATATATTAAACATACATATTGAGTGAGCGATATAAAATTTATACCTTCCAGTGAATATGTTATTGATTTATTTTTGTCAACATCATCTGCTACGATATTTGCAATAGTGGCACCGTTCTTTGTATTTTCAGTAATAGATTTCCTGTAGAAAGGTTTCCGAAATCGAGGGTTATTGTCATTTTCATCCTCTATATTTATTGTGAGAGTAGCTGCAAAAAAATCAGTTGTGAAATAAATTAAAATATATTGCTATATTTTTGTACATATTGATTTTAAATGCAAGCCTTCGAAAACAAATTCAATTCACAAATTTATTGAAAAATCACTTTACGAAAGTGTTGAGATTTGAGTCAGTGGATAATGCAATTGAAAAGGGTGGAGATGTCATCTAGTTTGTTGATTTACATCAAGATGACTCTATATATGTGGCATTATGCCTACATTTCTTAACATCAAAAACAGTTAATATATTTCTGTATCAGAATTTCATAAATTTTAGAAGATATCTTACCCGAAGCCGTTTGTTTATCGCCTCCTGAAACAGCTGCAATATCTTCAACAATTAAGCCCAATCGTATAGTTTCCACTTTTTCCCTATCTAACAGTCGTATAATTCTTAACTTTCCGTCCAATGGGTTCAAATCCCAAGGCGCTATATAATCATACTCTGAGATTTTTACAATGGTACCTTCTTCGTTTTTACCGATACTATTTTCAGGATCTATATGATATCGAAGAACTGGCATGTCATCAGGATCATTGGCGATTACTCTAAATGCGTAAGTTCCTACCTAAAAATTGCACAAAGAGACGGGATGAATAAAAAAAATGTTTTATGATATTATAGGCATAGAAGTCAACATATCAGTTTATTAAAGTTAAATTATTATTTAGTTAAGTAGTTAGTTTATAAATTTGCTGGTTTTATTAAAGTAATTAAAAGGAATAATCATAAACACAAATATTACCATTATGACTTTGATGTAAATAAGTTTTAGCTATATTTTGTAAGATTTTTAAAGGTTTTTACACTACTTTGCAAGAAAAAAGAGTAAAAAAAAACACATAAATATAATATGTTGTTTGGTTCATAGCTATTAACATTTTAATACTTAACCCCTTCTACTGAAACCACGAGTGACACTCGTGGTCGGGTTTCTTGGGCGTATCCGGCAACCACGAGCTACGCTCGTTGTGAATTTCGATGCGCGATATTTTTATAGGTTATTTTTATTTTTATTTATTTTTTACGAAAAATGAACGATCAAACATTATACTACGGATACTGGGAAAAAAAGGAGATTGAAAGGCGGAGGAATTGAGAAAAATAATAAAGAAGTGAGACAACATGGGAGTGTAAAAAATGTCTCGTCGCATTACATTTACCAAATTGCTTTGAAATATACCATACCCAACAAAATTATTAATATTTTCAATACATTATGTATGCTTTAAGAGAATAAAAGAATTTTTCAGTCAAAAAAGTATTGTTTAATTTTTTCACATTTGTCTACCAAAAAAAAAACCCACAATTTTTTTTTCGTATTTTTTTTAAATTTTAAGTTTAAAGTTGTAATAGTTTTCCATAAATTTCATTTCCAACTTTATTTCGTTGTTCAACATATAATCTTCCAAATACAAAAAAAATTATCGAAATATACCAAACAGATATTGAGAAATAATTATTTTACTGAAACACTATATTATTAAAAAAATTAAATAGTGTCATAAAAAAATTAATTAAAAAATTTAATCGCAGTAGAAAGGGTTAATCATTCTTTCTTGCAACTAAAATAAATTTAATGCATTTTGCCGAGTTAATACAGAAATTTAGGTACAAGGAATTATAAGAGTGCCATTTATTACTCTAAACACTTTCGTTTGTGGCAAAAAGTTGGAGTTGGGTGAACTCCCATTTCATTTATAAGAAGTCGCTTAGAGAGTGCTTCTGGGTCAGTAAGATTCCTGAAATTTGTTCTTCTGGATGATTATTCCTTATAAATTCCTTATTAAAAAACTGATAGCTTTACAATATTGCTAGAAACATGTTTAAACTGTTTCTAATGATAGATTGATTGTGATATGTCATTTATATATTTATACAAGCATTAAAAACACAAACAAATCAGTAACACTGGATTACAATCCTTATTCATTTGTAAAAAGTTCACTTATAATATACCTGCGTGTTTTCTTTCACTGTTATTGTTCCAGGATCAATAAAAACTGGCGGCTTATTGTTGACATCAACAATGGTAATGTTTACTAAAACTGCAGCATTTAATTGCTGATCTCCAATCCCCCCGTCCAATGCAACCTTGAAGCAAACATAATTTATAAACACAGTATTGTGAACTAGTACAGTGACATATATAACAATTATATACATTGCATTTCTTAATTTTCAAGCTTACCACAGTCAATGTGTATTTATTACTTTTTGGATCAGTTCTGTCTGGATCTAAGTCAGAGCCTGGTGCTACAGAAATAATTCCACTTTCTGCTCCTATTACAAATTTATCCCCAGCGCCTTTTTGTATTCTGTACACAACTTGATTGTTTGGAGCTGAACCATCACTGTCGAAGGCTTTAACCTTGATAAATAAAATTAATTTGATTAATATTATCACACCATCTAGATTCTAGATTCATTTCTCATTGCTTCTATAAGCTTAATATTATGATATATTGAAGTCACAATAAATATATATTTGTCCTGATTTATTGGTCTGTCTGTCACGTGAAATGCAACACAGCACTGGCACACTCACACTCTCTCCGTGAATTATTAGCATCAAGAAAATAGAGTGCATTGAGTCAATATTCTAAGGCACTTCCATCTGGTTAATTGGAAAGAAATATAAATTGTTGGCATGCACTAAGTAGTACAATATATTTACTTTACTATACTAGGTTATGCGCAGTGGCGAATTAAGCACACGAGAGGCCCCAGGCGCAATAAAATTTAGAGGTCCTGTTTTTCACATAATATAAAAATGTCAGCAAATTCTATGTAAAATAGTAAAAATATATATATCAATCTGAGCAAAAAGTATATGGGTTATATTATATAAACTATTTTTAAAGCCCCTAAAATTCGGAGACCACAAGTGAGTGCTTCAATTGCTTATAGGATAATCTGCCACTGGTTATGCGCAAAAATGGAAGTAATTATAGTTGAAAAATGAGCTTGACTTGGTTTCTTTAATTTATAGTATACGCTATCTCTAGAATGTAAAATAATATAAAAGAATATTTTAAAAAATGCTAGAATCTAATAGTCAAGTTTCATATCTGCTGAAAAAAGATGTTGTCATACTGCAAAAAAAAAGTTTAGCAAGTAAGTCACTTTCGTTAACTGAGAATCTGTCTTTTCACTACTCTGCTTGTAATATGAACCAATGTAATATTGTATTGTAATACACTACCTGTGGTATTTATTCGATAATCTTATATTACGAAGAAATAACAGATATGAACATTATGTTGAGCGGTATGAATAAAGAAATTAATTACCTCTAAAACAGGAGTTCCTCCTGGCATATCTTCAGGTATAGATCTTTTATATATCATCTGTTGAAAGAGTGGTGCATAATCATTGACATCCTGAACATATATAGTGACAGGTACATCAGCTGAAAGCGGAGGGATACCAAAGTCTCTTGCTCGTACCTAAAATTAAGTTAGAAAAACATACATTTTATAAGATGTATAAAATAAATCCTACATTTACCTTTCAAGTCCAGTTGAAGTACTGTGCACACATATCAAAATACATTCCCAAGGATGGAGCGTGCTCTACATGCGAAAATAATACCCATTTTTATCGTCCATTATAAGATCAACAGTAAACCGATTTCGTTTAAATAACTTGATTACTATAAAGTATATAATTAGGTTCAAATTTGAGTGATTATTTTTCAATGTATTTGACTTGATTCGAAAAAGTTATCAACTGATAGATTCAACGTTTTTTTTGAGCGCCTGTGAGTCGGCGGCTGGAGTTTTTTAAAGGTTAGGTGGTCTGAGTGATATTTTGAAATAGAAAAAAACTTGAAAATCACTGGGCGCATTATGTTATTCATAGGAACCGACAAAACGAAATGCTAGTTACTCTCAAAGTGTTAATCGAATAAATATGTATTATAAAATGTCATATTAATATCAATTTTACTGCTGTCTCCATAAAAATATGTTACGTCTATGGGACTGAAAATCGATTTCTGGTTGTTAAGCCTGAAGAGTTAATGTAATATATTAGTTACCGTCAACTGTATAGGTCTGACATTTCCATTATCTCCTGGTAATTGTTCAAAATCCATAAATCCTACTGGTTTTAGCACTCCTGTGAGTTGATCTACGGTAAAGTTATCCTTGTATTCGCCACTTACAATCGAATATTCAACTCGACTATTCCTTGTGCCTGAAAAATACATCATTGAATAATGTTATTTTTAAATGTTTAAATCCTACTTTCTAACACAACCGTTATTTATCAATGCATATTGTCTTAGTAGTATTAGTAAAATATGTTTAAAGTCAAAGATTTAATGGAAAAAAAACTACAATGAAATAATGCATATGCTCCTATTTATGACGAAAGCAAGTGTCTGTTTATTATTTTATACTAACCATTCAAATCAGCATCTCTGGCTTCTAATACGAGTGGCAATTCAAATTCAGTCTCCTCTTCCAAAAGCCTTGCCTCATATTTATTCAAAAGAAAAACCGGTGGATTGTCATTGACATCATCGATGTTTACTACCAACTGGACTGTATTTCTGTTGCCTTGTCCCAAGTCGTCCCTGGCTTCGACAGTTAAGAAATGTCGGGAGATTAATTCTCTATCAAAGCTGTCACCCCCAGGTAGTTTCACTGTTATGATCCCTGATACAGCATTTAGACTTAATCTGAAATATATTCATTATTATGAACTGTTCTTTCAATAAAAGATGGATGTCAACCAAAACAATCATACCAAACATGCCTTAACGAAGCATATAATGTTGTGTAAAAAAACAAATGAGATGAATGACTTATAACAGTCACAATTTAATATAATCTGTTTTGTAATACCATGGTCAGCATCAATTTGCTGACTAAAAAAGAAGTGACGTCAAATATTATATTAACATAATTCATGGCATAGATGTTTGTGCCTGTCATTCTCTTTTAAATACTCCAGATAATGCTCATTTTGAAAATTAGTTAACAATGAAATTCTGTATATAAGTTTCTATATACTTACAAATGGGCGATTCCCCCTCCTAAGTTGGTATACCGAATGCCTCTTGTCCCATAGTTTCCAGAGTCATCATCGAGGGCCTGAACCCAAGCCACAGTTGTTCCAACTCCGCAATTTTCTGGGATCGAAACATCATACATCGGTTCTGTGAACTCGGGGAAGTTGTCGTTTCCATCCCTAATGTGAACAGTTATCGGGACGATACTGAAGAAAAAGATTATTCTATTACAATTTAAGCCAATAAGATTTAATGAAGTGTCACTGTGGTAGCATGCTTGTAAACATATAAAATATAAAATGGATGCCCATGTCTCATGGCTTGGCACATTCGGACGTTATGAATTCCAGACATAAAATGTTGCCCAATCCTTACATACAAGAATATTAATGTAATCTGACAGTTTTATGATGTTATAGAGCAGCCATGACCACCGCTTTTTCTATGTGATCAAATTTTGAATCAAACTCCTTATTCTAATCAAATAAAAAAAAACATTTTGTATTTAACAATACATTCATTGAAAATAATTCTATAACAACATTCATTTATTGAAGGGTTAAATGAGGAGAAAAAGAAGCACTAAATAATATATTGTGCCTTGTAAGATTGTATTTGTGTTTGTTTTCAAATTTCAGCTCAAGAATTAATTAGGATAATACGTAGTCACCAGAAATAGTGCATCTCTTGCATGCCACAACAGTCAGATTTTCAGATCTATTTTTTTGACATTTCATTTTAACTTCCAGTAGTTCACTGTCACTTGCATGTATTATGTTCATACTTATTATAAAAAGTCCTAAAATTTGTTTTTATGACAAAACAGTAATTTTATTGTTTTCAAAATGTTGTCAAAACTAAAAACCTTTTAAATTGTAGAAATAACTTGATTTACATGAAGCAGTTTTGCAAACTACCTCTGTTGTATAAGTGAAATAAGTACAAACCTCATTTTAGGTGCCAAGAGAACAGTTTCCTTTGCTATAAGTGAAAAATTCATTACAGTCACTTGCTCATAGTCGAGAAACGATGAATCGCTGACTCTGATTAGAAATGAAGCCTCATTGACTCCTCGTGATGGAGTCACTTCGAATACACCTTCATCACCTTCTAAATACAGCTCAAATGTTCCATTTTTTCCCTGTGTAAAACGATTAATTATATCATTTATTTTAATATTTATAATTAAATTAATTATTTACAGAATGTGTTATGAAAGAGCAACTACAAATGTCGTTATGTGACTTAATGTGAAAAATGTTATGAATCTGATATGATTTACATTCTACCGCACTAGAATTATACTAATTCATCATAGTAAAACAAAATGAATCATTTAAAAACTGTAAATCAATGTTTTATTGATATTTTTTAATGTAAGTTATTTACCTACTTTTCTGATTATAAATCAAATATTGCTTACAATGTAAAAAAACACATTTACTCGTAATAGAGAAATGAAATATATGTAAAATATATTTTCGGGTTACTGGGTGTAAATATTTTTCATTTTAGAATGTGAGAACTGGATAGCAACATTAACTAATTAGGAACCTTCAAATTTATTTCAAAGATGTCATTAGTATGCATAGAAATACAAAATATACTATAAAATTTATCGTCATAAATTATATTATTATTATTTTTAAAGTGATATAAACTGCATTATTTACCTGATCATAATCATAAACCTCTGGTATAGCATCTTGTAGAAATGTAAGTGGAGTATTTTGTTGAGCGTTTTCCACAACTTCACAAATATACCTTTTACTTCTAAACTGAGGTGTCTCGTCATTGACATCTGTAAGGATTATTGTAACTTCGGTTGATGCACTTGGCTGAGGGGTGAACACTTGAGAATCTTCCGTTGCCTGAAATAATCATAGGTTTGCGAATCGGTTGGAGATCTATCATTGCCGAGTTCTTCTTTGACGAATAATGATTAAAAAAAATCATAGGTGAACTTAAAAAAATAAATAGTCTTGACAGACAATTCTAAGACTTGAAAAGGTAGGAAGTTGAGTCTTTTTTTAGGTAGATCAGCAGAAAGTGGCATGAAAAATGATTTCATATATAGCAATATCGAAATAGATAAACCTTGACAATAAAACAATGTGTTTTGAAACAATTTAAGCTCATGCTTTGGACCAATATAATATCTTTATGAATCACTATCGAAACACTATGGCAAAATCATATCATAAAAACACGTAGAAAACAATCATAATACATACACAAAATATTACTGTAATGCTAATTTTCTTCTCGTACGCAAATACAAGAAATTATCTAACTTTTCTCAACAAAAATAAATTTGTGAACTTACGAGAATTTCTAATATGTATGCACCATTGTTATTGTCAGGTTCTTCTCGGTCCAAAGCGTTTATGGTATAAATAATTCCTGTGCTTCCATCAATGTCAAATTGGTCGTCTCCGCCTGATATGATGCTGTAGGATATTTTGTTGTTGACTCCTCGATCTCCATCGATTGCGTGCACTAGAGATGCATGGTAAAAAACAATTTATCTTGTTCATTGTTATTTTCTCATTTCCTTTTTATTTTATCTAATATGTTAATAGCTGGACTCATGAGTGAAAGGGGCATTGGCGCCGGGCGACGGGGGATGTATTACAGTGGAGGAGTCTAAAGCCAACTCTTAGTTATCATGTCAGCGATGATGATAATATATATTTACATATATTCTTTTCAGCTTATGTAATAAGTATTAGGTAAATAAATTGAAGGCTTACAAATGTAATATTAGAGTCGGCAACAAAAAAAAATTTAAAAAAAATTTGGGCAATGGCGGGGTACGAAGAGAAAGGGTATGGAGACCAAGACTGTTTACATATTTTTAAATATTTTTCATAAAGTAATACTAATATTATACAGTTTTAAGGTGTTAACTGGATGGCTGCCACAGACGAGATATCTCATAAAATTGTTTGTACTCAACGTGTCAGAGACGAGTTATCTCGTGAATAAATAATTAAATTAATAATTGAAAATTATAGCCAGCGTGCTAGATACACACGTATTTTTTTTCCATGGTAGCCAAAAGGTTAACTATCATTTTTTGGTAGAAAGGCATTATACTTCAATCTGTAAATGATAATAATCAGTTAATGTTGTTTGTGATGAGCAAAACTGGCAATGATCTTTATTACAAAATGTAGTTTTAGTACCAAAAGAGTGTTTTATTTTTTAAGCTAACATTATTATAGCTATAAATATTATACACCAGATGGCAGTGTTGTATGTAAAATTCACCAAGCACATGCAAACACACTCTGTCTGGGTATCACTCAACATGCATCATGTGCAATGGCGGATTACCCTATTAAGCGAATGAAGTCTGTGCTTGGAGCCTCCGAATCTTAGGGGCCTCAAAAATGGCTAGTATTATCTAACCGAAATCCTTTTTGTTCAGATTTTTCTACATTTTTATCATTTTTCATGGACGTTTTTATTTTATCAAAAAAACAGAACCTCCAAATTTTATTGCACCTGGGGCCTTCCATGTGCTTAATCTGCCACTAATTGTGTGCAAACGTAGTGTTTTGCTAAATTTTACAGAAATATAGGAGTAATTAAGATTTATGTTGCATAAATTATTGTGATTGATTCTCATTTCAAATTGTTTAATTCATGGCAAGAGATTGTAAACATTAATATGTGTTATAATGCGCTCTATGTAGGTGGTCTTATATAATGTGATGATTTTTATGATAAAGATTTTTAAAATTCTAATATTTAAAGATTTAAAGATGCTGAGTCGCCAATTTCCTAAAATAAATCTATCTGTATATTTTGTATTATAACATATAAAGACCGTATGGACATAAATATACTGTTTTATTTTACCTATAGGCCGGTAGTGTAGGTCATAACAAATTTAGTGGATCACAAAGAGAAATATTAAAATAACCAGGTTGTGGGAAAAAAAGTTTGGAAAACGCTGGTGTAAATCATTCGACTAATCAATTATTTATTTTCATACAACTTTAAAGATATCCATTACGAAGATTCAATATGTCTGTGTTATGAAAACAAAAATACCTTGTAATACGGATGTTCCTGCTGGTGAATCCTCACTGATTCTCGTGACTGGTGTGACAGCGACAAACTCTGGAGGCTGGTCCTCAACATCCTGGACTTTAACAAGAATGGCTGCGGTTCCAGTGTTCACTCTGCCCTGGTTGGCTCTGTCGATGGCTAATATTCTCAATTGATACAGTGACTTCTTTTCATAATCTAGTGAACCAACAAGACGAATAATTCCCTTTCCGTTGAGCGTTTGAATGGAAAATGCGTCTGAATCACCTTCCAGTTCTTGTAAATTGTACACCACCTGTAATAAAGCAGTATTTATGAGTTGACTTTCATTTTTATGATTTGGATGAAATATCATGGTAACGCTACTACATGTTATTGTAATCAGTTAATCAATGTGTATATTTCAGGGCTGTGGAGTTGGGTAAAAAAGACGACTCCGAAGTATTATCTTATATTGAAGGTATATATTATTTATAGACACGGCTCATTCCATGGTTAAAAATTGAAACATGAATTTCATTTTAAAAAAATGTACATTTTAAAAGTATTTTTGGTTTTACATTACTTTGGAATGATATTTTGTATGTTGTGAAGCCATGTTTGAGACTGATTTCTAAAAATACTTTCAAAACTTATTATTATCTACTAAATTATATTCATGGTTCATGTTTCAACAATTTTGGAATGAGCCGGGTTTGGAAATCGCTACCCTACAGCAACAGTGGGATAAGTCGAAAATACTAGTTTCGAGATAATTGAATTTTAAGGTTTGTGTTGTACTTTTTAAATAGCAAATTACAGTTTTATTTAGGTTCTTTTACGGTTTATGATAAGCGATATAGTTGGTTTTTTTGTACACTGTTTTATACTATGAAAGATTCTTCTTGTAAATGGAGCATTTTATTTTTAAATTAAAGTATTTCAGTGTTTCATTGCAAAGGTTTATCTTTCAGCAATCGATTCGTACACTTATCTAAACATCGACTTTTTTCACTTTATCTCACTGTTGCTTTATGGTAGTGAAATAATAGCCTCAATATAATTTGTATACCACCAGATTATCTTTAGTCAGCCTAGCATGCATTGGCAACACTATGGACTATTGTGGCTTGAATACATCATTAAATATATATATATATATTTAATTTTCGACTCCCGACTTCGACTCCACAGATCTGGTTTATTTATGGAGAAAAGACAGATGGGCCGACGATCAGGAATCGCAAAATTAAAATAAAAGAACTATTTTTTCATTATTATCTCATTAAGTTTTACTCTCTGAATTATGACTTTTTGTTTAAATACATATTTGGTATAACGGCTAATAATGGCCATGGTGTCAAATATTTTTGAAATTTTAAATCATATAAAATTATTTTTGGTGGCTCAAGATCAGTTTGAAGACCAACGAAAACACCCATGTCCATAATGTATTTTTTTCTCGGTACTTTAGTTGGACTTTGGGCTAAGCTCTTACTTTTAAACTTAATTAAAGAGGCCGGCAAGCTTAGAACCGTCTATTGTCCAGATCAAATGTGGCTATCTCCGTTGAATTTCAATTTAAAGTAATCAATTGGGTATAAAAACTACATCTTATTAATGACAGATTATCGACGCCATATTGTAGCTTGATCAAAATGGATTTGTGTTTTAATACGGAGAAAGCAGGGTTTGAAAGTTTGACTTATCAAGAAACTATTTTGAGCAGAGACTTGTTTTATATAAAAACATTATTTTTCAGAGATGGCCATGTTTGACCTTCATAAACTCATTTGTTAGAAATGTATTGCTTAAAGACTATTTGGTAGATCAATTAAGATAAAAAAAACCCAAGAATAGAGTTTCTATGTTTCAAGCATTCAAGGTATTATTGCGATTTTGGAATGAAATTGGAGGAAGCCATATGCAAATTTATCTTAATTCAGATAATTTCCGCGTAATTTCGATTGTTCGCTAGGTATTTCATCAGATATAAAGATTCTAAAAAGATACAGTATGTAATCTAAATACAATAATAAAATTAATCATTCTTTTGTTTCGAAATAATTGATGTTGAAATTTGAATGTGCTAAAAAAAAATGTTAATTTGAAATTTGAAATTATGACGATTCGAAACAAGACAGTTGAAAATCGGATTTTGCGATTTCCAATATTGCATTCGTTGCAATGCAATCGAATTTGAGACGAATGACAAATGTAATTATCAATTGATAAGAAGGTTTGGCTAAAAAATATATAATTAACATTTAAATAAGCCATATAATACCATGACTGCCGTGTAAAAAATAGGTAAAGAGATAAGTTAAAAAACAATAGACAAATAAATAAATAAAACCTTTCAGGCTATACTATAACAGCAACGCGTTAAATATTTAGAATTGATGTAACAATATGCAATTTATCGTAAACTTGTCAATATAAATGGCTAAAAACGTTCTACTGTGTACTGTCGTAGATAATATATGTCATAAATTGTAGTTATATACTAATTTGATATGAGAATATTTTATCTAAATTTAACAAGGGGCTCGCCGGCCTTAGTAAAATTTAGTGCGTAAAATATTCTCGCGCGAGCCTCCCGAGCCCCCTCCAGCCCACCCCTGAGTAAAAAACTCTCTAAATTCACATATGTAATTTTGATAAAATTAACAATAACGCGGTTTTAGATTTCACTTAAATTAATCATTTAAAAGGTGTTCACCGTCAATGGTGGAAATACATTATTATGCCATCATAAATTAAGTTTAAAAATATACATGGTGTCGCAAAAAGTTGTATCCGCAAGTTAAACTTATTCGTTGATATTTTTTTGCGACACTATTTATTGTCCGTCGATTCCTGACATGAAATAATTATGCTACTTTTATAACGTGTCAGACAGAGCAAAGCAATCAGCGTTGAAAAATAATTTTCTCGTATTCTTTGAGCGTGTTTTTGTAAAATAAAATAAAACATCCGTGTAAAAAGAGAAGCCGGTGTAATTATTTTAAGGTGATTTACCTGACCGTAGGCACCCTCGTCCAAGTCGGTAGCTTCTATCGATGTGAGGATTCCTGGTGCGGAGTCTTCCTTAACACTAAGTGCAGTGGGGTATGGCTTGAACACGGGTTCGTTGTCATTGACGTCTTCCACCAAGAGTAGGAAGCTCTGCGTGATAAAGTTCCCATCACCAAGATGGCCGTCGGTCAGAGTAAGCACCAGGGCGTACTCGTCGCGTTGCTGCAACAAAAACCAAACAATGATTCAGCTACCCTATCATCACCATCGGCAGCCATTGTATTTTATCAGGGTTGTAGGTGCCAACTGTTAAGACCTCGCGGACTAGTAAACTCACAATTTTCAACTCCGCGAACCAATAACATTAAAACATAATATATACATATTATGCAGTGGCGGTTCGTGACCTAAAATCTTGGAAAAGAAAAAAAAATCATCAACGAAATTGTGCATGTTTCCATTTCACCTTACACATTAATCTACAAGCAAATTAACAAATATTATGACACTACTGCAAAGCATAAATTATTAAATAATAAAAATCAAAGCTAATGTAAGTATGTAATAATATAATTGCTGTTCATTTTTATTCAGCCATCATAAGTTTTTTTTTTTACACATTTTGGGTGAAAAATCCAGGTCGGGATAAGCCCACCTAGCCCAGTACTTAGAACCGCCACTGATATTATGTAACAATAATGCCATACTTTCAAAAAATAGCTCATACCTCATATAAAATAAATCACTTTTTTAAGTTACAAAGTTGATTTATTATAAAATTAAGTAGTATGTATTATCACACTAATATTTTTCTCTAACTCTAGTTTCGGAAAGGATAAGAATAGAAGGATAGGCTAGGACAGTGCTTCCCAAATTGGGGGCCGCGGATTATTTGTTTTCAGATTTAGGGGGTCGTGGAATGGAATTTTTCGGGAAGCACTAGACCAGGAGACAGCGGCGTAACCACCTCTTAGCAGTGTCATGCAATGCATACAGTGGCGTAGAAACAGGGGTGCGATAAAGGCGGATTTTTGGGGGCAGCATTAAAAAAAATAAATACAATATTTTTCGAAAAATTACATTTATACATAAAAAAAAATAAGCCACCTGTAGTAAAAACTCCTAGTTCATAGATAAAAAAAAATAGCAGAAGTGACCTAAAAACAAAATTAGAGGAAATATTGGGGGCGGCAAATTCAAGGACTGCCCAGGGCGGCAGGACCCTTTCCTATACCAGTGAATACATGAGGGCCCATCGAAAAGCGGGGGAAAAATTCCACATTGTGAATATAACACATTTTATCGGGGACGTTTACACAAGGGCCCAAAATTTACGACTACAAAATTACGTCACGGCTAGGAGAGCTCTTGTGGTTAGCCATCCACTCTCTGGGCAGCTAATTTTTAGAATAGAGTAAGAAGGAGAGTGGAAACTTCACAAAAGCCCCCCCCCACGGAATTTGTTATATTGAGTTTGTGGAAATTCGGGTCCTTCCTTTCGCTGGGCCCTTATGCATTTCATGACTTTGATATGAGGTGGCTACGCCGCTGGGGAGGGATAGAAACGCAAACATCTATAATAACATATCGATCAAAGAATCAAATTATTATTATATATATGTATGTCCCCTTTTGGGGCTTTGAGTCGATGGTTAACAAAGCTGAAACGCAGTTAACCTTTCACCTAAATAAAAAGTATAGTAAATATTTTACAACGAATCTAACCCTTTAAATGAAGTCATTGTATTAAACCTCCGGTGCCTTAGAAAGTGATGTCATATATAAAAGGTCATTGGGAGTTGGGCGCGATAAAAAAATATCGTTAACACCTTTTTATAAAAGATTATCGTAAAGTATTTTTTAATCAAAGACAACAAATAACAAAAGAGCGAGGAAAAAATTAACAGCATAGATAAAAACATTAAAACACTCTGATTCATTGTGATAAAGCTGTTTCCTGTAATACCATATCGATGAGAAACATCGATAATTTCTGACCCATTCTTTGGTTAATCTAATTATCTATGCCCCGGCTAATCCGACAGTAAATCTAATTCCATGTTGTCTATGCTCTCTTGTACTAATCTTTTGCAAGCTGTCGCGGGAAAAACGTGGTCGCCAGTTCCGCAATCAGTAAATAATTAGCCTCGGACCGTCTGGCCGATATAGAATGCACATTTTTGCTTATTAAAATTATCATTATCGGTAAAAATGATATTTTTTTATACTGATGTTGAAAGCGAAGATGTAATGCATGGATGATTTTAGTTTTTTTTTATTTGGAATAAGTATTATATGCAAGTCGGAGCTGAAGCTAAATATTCTAAGAATGTTCTTCGGGGTTTCGCATATTTGTTTGCGTTCAGTTTTGGCCAATTCCAATGTATGGATTAGTGCTCATGGAAATAATGTTTACAAAATTTTCATATACCCTCTCACTTATCCAGGGTTTCCAGACGTCCTTAGGATCCGGCATTATTGAAAAATAAGTACCTATTAATGTTTATAATCAGGGGTAGGTTGGAGTTGGTTCAGAAGGTCTCGCGCGACCCCTTTGTTAAATTTGACTGAGGTTGGAGAGTCCCTTAATAAATTAAGAAAAAAAAAACAATATATTCAGATCAACTGCAGTTTCTTTATGCGTTTTAAATGTAAACTAAAACAAAATACTTATAGGGATCAAAATTTCGGTATTACTGAAACCGGGATACCAGTTTTGAAAATGCAAAATTCCAGTATTTTAACCGAAACCATTGAATGAAAATAAATCATCTTATATTTTAATACAATTGTTCACGATGAATTGAAGAGTTATATAAAAATTGATAGGTTTCAGAATTGATGACCCTTTTCAATGGTTTATTATAGTTTTCAAAAATCCATTATGTATAATTTTTACTAAAGGTACTCGCCCGCTGTCTAGTTTGTTAGAGCTTGCTCTACCGATCAGGTGGGTCTGGGTTCGATTCCCGGTAAGGTCAATGTCAAAATTGGATTTTTTTCATTTTTAATTTGAGATCTAAGACATGGGTGTTTGTGAAGTCAATTCTCCTTGAGTTAATCTCATGTGACTTTCAAAAATTCTCATCGAGCATATCTCGTATGATCTTTCAACTTCAAAATATTTGACGCATTGGCGTAAGCTGTAATGTCAAATATTTTTAAAAATAAAAAAATAAAAAATCAAAATACCGATTTTGAGGTCCCAATTGGTCGTATTAATATATTCGTCCAGTATTGCAATCTTTGATCTATTCTGACGTTTCACTGTAGTTCTTCAACAGTAAATCTCGATGGCGTTTATTTTCCGTTAGTCAAAAAATATTGAATAATGAAACAGGGTAAAAAATATAATATCTGTTTTATTTTCCGGAAGTGCTATCATTGCATCGACTCGTGACCCGTAAACCGGTAAAGGCATTCATGCGGTGAAAATGAATGCTCACTCTATGAAACGTCGTTTATTTTTTGCGTGCATTACTAATTATTGTACATTTTTGGATCATCAGTCATCACCTGCAGATTTTTATCAACGAGTGTTGATTTTTGGAATAATATTATTATTTATTGCACTCGGCTGAATTAAGTGTAACTGCAATGTTGAAGTATCTCCGGTAGAGATATATGTTAATTAGAAACATTGAATTGAACATATTCGAGTAATCTAACTTGCTAAAGTTTTGAAAACGACAAAGTTGGTTTAGTTATAAAATAAATTAAATACTATTCTACTAACTGTTTCAAGGTTGTTAAAGAGTAGATTAAAAATATAACTTATTGAAGGGTATTTCCAAAGTGAACTTATTCCACTACTTGACGAAAATTAATTATGACTTTTGAATGCCAAATTTTAAAGGAAAAAATATTGAACAAATATTTTTTACTCTATACATACAAGAATCTCAAAGCATACAGTCCAGTAGAAAAATTAATTTCAAAATCGTTGTTATTACATTTTTTTTTATTCCTAATCAACCAATCGGAAAAGTGAAGTCGTATAAACCATAGTTTCTCAACCTTTTTGGGCCCGTGACCCCTTTTAAGCCTCATATTTTTTCGTAGCCCCCATACGTAAGCTTATTGGTTTACCGTCATATATTTATAATGCAATAAAATGGATTTTCTTTATGAATTTACGGTAAATTCTCGTATCCTAATTTAGAAGTTTCTTTTTTAAATATTAAATTGCTATTGTATAATGTAAAATACCATTGTAAATAATAAATATCAGCGATTTATTATTTATGAAAACCCTGGCATAAAAAATATAATTACGTTCAGTAAATGTTGATTGTTAATGAAACGGCTTTGTTTTGAGTGTTTATTATTTTTTTTATATAGCCATGCTACTTTGGAGAATTTTAAACAAAAGAACAAGGTAATTAATTAATTTACGTTTTTAATTTAATTACAATAGTGCTTAACTTGAGTATTTTTTTCATATCAATACAACGTTACATAATTCTATTCACAAGAGAATATGATGTTCTTTATTACCGTGGTATTTTGTGATATGTGATATGATATGAATGAATGCTTTGAAATCCTTGAAAATTAAACTTGCATCGGTTTTTAATCGTTGATTAATTACTAGCAACCAAAAGAAGCTGTTATCATGAACAATATTTGTATATAAAATACCGTAAAACCATTTAAAACATAAATTGAAAATTCAGTATGAAAATATAGAGTATGGTCGATAAAGCAACTTGTCATATTTATCCATGACTAGTTGAGTCATCGGCGTAGTGGTTAACGTCGTTGGGTTCCGTGACGAATATAACGGGTTCAAGTTCCAATACGGGTAGCATTTTTCCAACCCATATTTAATTTCTGTTCAAAGGCATGTTTATTTGTGATTTTAAAAAATCCCTTCTCACCCTTCAAAACCTAAAATAATGAAGCGCAGCGAGAGCGAGTTAGTTAACCACTAGTCCTGTCCTAGTACTATCATTCTAAAAAGATAAAGAAATAGAGTAACAAACTCTCGTAGAAAAAAAGTTCTTTTGAAATATCTCATATTATACTGATAATATTTAATAAGCAATAATTATATATTTGAATAGAATTTTTGGTAAACTAAAGGAAAAGATAAACAGAGAGAAAGAATTTGTGAATGTTCATGTCATGTTTCCGCATCGCGTCTATAGATTTTTTTTACTACAACATTAATTAATTTTCTATATGTATGATATTTACCTCTCGATCCAGCTCCTTGGCTAGGAAAACGTTTGCTTCGTTGGACGATATTGATTCTATTCTAAGGATGTCGCTGCCTTGTTGATCTCGTATTCCAAATACCAGAGAATCTCCATCAGGATCAACTCCTCGTAGTCGGTAGATCAGATTACCTAAAACAAAAAAAATAATCTTCAATACACGTACAATGAATACAGTTGCCAAATACTAGCAACATATCAGCCGCATCCTAGAACACCTCCTTTGTGTCCTTTTCGCATTTTTATATCTTGTACATACACCATCGATATAAAGCAGAATCACTGTTAATTGTTTTTAACCCGTTAACAGCTAGAAAAAATAACGTTTTGTCTCCTGTAAGCTAGCAATTTTCTAAAAACTAATAAAGGAAAACTTAATATTCATTTTGCGAGTCCTTAAGAGATGTCGGACCCTTTTTCAATGATGCAAACTCTAAAAAATATTTATTGACGTCGTAATAATGACAACACACTGATGGATAGCGTGTGTGGTTAGTAGGTATGCGACACACCGGTGGGTCGTTAGCTTTAGAGTGGTTAAAGGTCCGCAAAAAACGTCAAACGCTGGGAAACGATGATGTTCTGATAAATAGTGTTTAGCCGACAGCAAAAAAAGATAGTAGCACGCTTTAGGCAAAATATTTGTTGCTTCTTATTAATATGTCGGTCTACTCAACGGTGGGCTGCCAATACGTTAACAAGGGGCTCGCTTAATCTCAAAGCAATTATCGGCGTTTTGGGGAAGCAGTGATTTTTTTTATCACTCCTATGCAATTATATGCAATACTTTAGTAAGCAATCAATTGTTACTTAATACATTTATACTATGTAACAATATGCAATTTACCGTAAACTTAGCAATTTAAATGGCTTAAAATATACTACTGTGTATACTGAAGCTGTCGTAGATAATATATAAGTCAGAAATCGCAGTTATATACTAATTTGATTTCAGAATACTGTTTTCTTTTAAATTAACAAGGGGCTCGCCAGCCTTAGTCAAATTTAACAA
Organism: Himalopsyche anomala; assembly: GCA_031772345.1. Taxonomy (NCBI): domain Eukaryota; kingdom Metazoa; phylum Arthropoda; class Insecta; order Trichoptera; family Rhyacophilidae; genus Himalopsyche; species Himalopsyche anomala. The sequence continues at coordinate 5,725,359 of CM062828.1, forward strand.
GAGGATCGCGCGAGCCCCTCCGAACCCCTTCTGGCCCAACCCTGCGTCTACTAATTGTGGCGTTTTTTTATTGATATGCCAAGTATGTACATCTATTATTGTACCACATTAGACATAATTAAATCGTCAAATCTTAATCAAAGATATTAATAATCAAACTTACGATCGATGTTTAATCCATTTCATCTCATTTCTAAAAGAGGACGGATGTAATAATAGTGTTACTTTATTTTATTATTCAAGACCAAGATCAAGAAACACTCTACATTTGTAGTTTACTTCAAATGAATTGAGCGATGAAATAATACGCAAAAAAAAATATTATGGTTTCGGAACGCAAGTAAAATAAAATTTAAAGTACGATCAATCTTCCTTTTACACAGGGATACGTTTGTTGAAAAACCGCTGTGTGAATAGATGTAAAAGAAAAGTAGTTTCCACTATATTCAGTCGTGTTATTTTGAACCCGTGCAAAAATGTTTTTATCGTGTAATATTTCGGAATATAAATTGTATTTATAATTCAAATATTACTTAAAACTTTTGTCTGTAAGCTTTGAGCTTATTCATTCTTTAAAAATGGGCATACAGTCTGTAGTAAAATCAGTAAGCTTATTTCTAGGAACCAATTTATTTTACATCGTCAACGAAAAAAAAATCCCAAATTTTAATTATGTTTGTAATTAATTTCAATCCCCATTCTAAATATATTAATCTGAGATGACTTTTTAATTATATGTTAGATATGTTAAACATTTTAATTTTGTGTTATTTTAGAATCACTTTTAATGTAATTGGTAATTTCTTTTCAATGCCAATTGTTGTTTATAACTGTTCATTTTTGTTTAAATATCATTGTTAAATTATATTTCTTATCAGTTGACAATGCTCGTAATGAGCGAAACCGGTCCTGACATATTAAATAAAGTGGAATGAAGTACAAAGGAATACTGTGTTTTTACTAATTTTTGTTGTTATTTAAAAACTTAAAATACAGTAATGGTATCATCTTTTGCATTTTATTCGATAACAGAATTCTTGCGACGAAGGTATTTAGTACAAATCATCGATTACATATCGAGAATTATACTTTTTAAAGTGTTTTTTACTATATCTTTCTGAGTTGACATGTTGCAAAGGAAATACATGTGAGTTTCCTGAACCCATATTACTCAGATATGTCGTACAGCAGGAAGAGCATTCGACAAAGGGCACAAGTACAAAAACCTGTCTCGCAACAATTACGACTCCGTAAAACAGTGTTCAAAATGCTCCACTGTAATGCTACTAGCTAAGTGTCATTGACTAACGGAAAAATTACAATGTTAATATGTGGATATTAAGAATGGTCTTCACTCCCACTGGTCAGAGGCGAAGAGTGCGTGTTGGATGGTAGAAATCGGTAGATAAAAGAAAAATGATGATACATGCAATAAAACAAGTTGTTGATTTTTAAAACTAACCGCTCCTGTTGTCAGAAGGCAACGCACAAATGTTGACTTCCTGCTTGTTTGCGAAATCGAATGCTATTTTTTTGAATGGAAGTTTCATATTTTCGTTTGTTTTTTCAATTGAGTGTTGTATTTTTGTGCAATCGTATGGATGTCTAAATGTTTTCATATCTTCCTACTATCTATCATTACCGGAGCGCAGCGATTAGCTACCTGATAGTTGTTTTCTAAAGACCACCATTATTTTACTAAACCTTCTCTAAGGAGAGGTTGAGCGACTGAATTATAATTGTTTTTCGTTCAACACATTCTATTGAAATGATCCATTTATCTACTGAAAATCCATATGATGATTATCACTAAAAATTAAAACCGCTATTAAGAATATTTGGATATTGAATAATTGTAATCTGATCTGGGTTTTCATTAACTTTTTACAGTAAACAACACTTATATTTTCATTTCAATATTTCTGGAACATGAACACAGTCAATGATAAGTAATTCAGTTAGACAAGAAAATGGGAATCTTATTATGCCAGAAGGCATCCATTTTTATGTTATCCAAAATGGCCACGATCAAGAAATTGAAGTATATTGATTTGTTAATGAATCAATACTATGGCATGGAACAAATCAAGAGCTTAACATTACAGGAGCATAACAAAAACAATAAGTGTTTTGGCAATGTCATAATCATATACTTCAGTAAAAGAAAATTATATCGTGTACATATAATCGTTAACAACAAGAGTGTCCAACCTTTTTTGCCCTGGGATCGACTTTTCAATCTTAATTTTTCTCGCGATCGACTTCCAACATGATTCTTATTAATATTAAGAAATTTTATTTAGGGTGGTTTTTTCCCTTCTTTAAACTTAGAAATGTTTATTTTAAATTTGAAATAAATACCATTAGAAAGGTATGTGCTTACAAAATAATTCAATTTTTGTATATTTTGTATTTAAATTTTATATTTTTCGAAATTCACGGAAACTTTCGGGATCGACCGGTCGATCGCGATCTACCGGTTGGACACCCATGGTTTACAAGATACGGTTGGGTATATTTTAAAATGAAATTATTATATTAGAAGCACAAAGATAAATCACCAGTTGTACTTTAGTGAAATAAGAACATTTTTTTTGTAGATAGGCTATTATATTCCGGAGGCGGAATTGAGAATCTAGAAGCCCGCAGATACACTAATTCTGGATTAGATATTTGAACTTATAGTATAAACAATAAAAACAATCACTTCAAATATAATATATACTTTCTTCAGCATTAAGGAAAGGTTGTACGGTACTATATGCACTTTTTATACACTTCATTTAAAGAAAAAATCTGTAAGATGGTGAGGAATCAATCATATTGGTTACTGCAATCGCAATTCACAATCATTGTTCAACGTAATCGAAATAACTGTGATTTTTAAACTGATGACAGGAAAAATGACAGAGAATCTGACCGGTGTAACAGGAAGGACAATTTGATATAAAGTGAAGCGTAAGACACCTGCCCATAATGAATCAGGATGAACTTGGTAATGTGAAAAAGTTGAACAAGTCACAAGAGCGCGTATTTTTTTTGTTTCAGTGGTTGATTCATTCACGTTTACATTACCGGAGCGAGGCTCTTTAGCTCCCTAGGCAACAGTTATTGGCGCGCCCCTTTTTTAACAAAACGTCCCATTATTTTTTCGAAATAATGAAAAAAACAATTCAGAATCATTAGAAATATTTTTTTTTAATATATCCATGACCGCTCACATTGTGAAATATGTGGTCACCAAATGGAAGTATCTTAACAGATGTTTTTCTACGTGAACTGTTTGTTACTCAGTCACTCAACCTCTCTTTTCAATCATATAGAAAAAGATACACAATTACAACGAATAAATACAAACATCAAAATTAAATAAAATTTACTACTATTTATTATTATTATTAGAGTATATAAAAATAATTTAAATACTCCATTTATGCGCCCCCAATGGTTTGCGCCCTAGGCGGTTGCCTATTTCGCCTGTATGATGGCGCCGGCCCTGCACGTTTATGGCGCAATGCTTTCATTAAACATTGAAGTTACTTTACCAAGTACACCGTGACTCTTCGGCCGGAAAAAATGCGTGTTGTACGAAATTTATTATGTCTACTTTGCCCAAGAAATGGTTGATTGTCAAGATACCTTTCTTTGCTGGTAATATTTTTAAAAGTATTATGTAATAATATCAAAGCAAATGATAACACAAGGAAGCATATGTTTCCGCTCGGAATGAAAAATCACGATTCATTATTTCGAATTTATTGTGAATTAAATTTAATGGAAAAGAAAAATTATATCTATTCAAATCTAATGTTTGATCAATATTATTGAAGTGTGGAAAACATGGACTACTATCGATGAATCAGGTTAAGTTCTTCAAAGGGAGGCGCAGTAACATAAAGGTTGGAAGCCACTGGGTTAAGGGATTGCCAGTATGCCAGTTTTTTTTTATAATTATCGTATATATTTCATATTAAATACAGATATTTCAAATACAGCATAACGATATTGCCGTTGTGATCGCAATACTGGACGTATTAATGCAAATTGGTATTTGATATTATTTAATATAAATTAATAATTTCACTAACAATATATCACTTTCATAAATGGGGGGCTTTTTAAAACAACTTTACGCCTCTGAAAGGCTCGTCAAATATATAATATATAAATAAAAATCATCGAAATATAGACAGTAAAAAATTGTTGATGTTTTTATGATAAAAGTGATAGCCAGTGACCCCCCTATTTTTTTTTATTACAAAATCGTATTTCAACCAAAACTCACTGTTTATCTGTGTTTTTCAAAATTTTATAAAACTTTAACAAAATCAAATTACATTAATAATAACAATATTTTTTATTTTTGTGAAAAAATGAGTAGGTCTGGTTTATAGAGCAACTATTTAACGAGAAGAGCTTATGCTCTAAGCCAGGGATGCCCAACTGAAATCACTTGATGGGCCACACATAAATATTTTAAACCTCAATAATACTATGATATTTTTATATTAATAATAAACAACCATCTCACAATTAAAATAATTTTATTATTTTTTATAACCTTTAACCATTTATTTTTATTATGATGTTTTTTAAAATGTATTTTACTAATAAAAAAATGTAGAATGTATATAAACTTGAAAACCTCGGAAAAGCCACATGAAACCTTCAATAGTCCCACATGTTTGGGCATGAATGCTGTAAACAGACTTTACTTTAATCAACGATCATTTCACATACACTGCAAAGTTCATCATATTTTGATTGACACTTACGTCGAAACATAAAACGACATGATGATAAAGATTGGTTTTATTAACATTTTCCGTGAAGATTGTTATCGATTGATGGTAAATTCTGCAATTAAAATGACCAGTCGGTAACTTCAAAACGTTTTTAATTGTGGCGGAAGTGTTAACACTTTGAGGAGGTGTTCGTAAATGAGAGCTAAGAATCTTGCCAGTTCGTAAGAATTTAATTTATAGATCCGTTCTAATTCCGAGAACAATTCATGGCAGACGATTCAGAATAGATCATATGAAAAAAAAACACACTCACAGTAAATTTGTTATGTCCGTAAGCGAACTGTAATTTTAAGAAAATATTTTTCAATACTTTTACGCATCTTATTAATGATACTATTATTATTGTACTTTGAATATAATTAAAGATTATTCTTCCAACCGTTCACATTTCAGTGTATTTTTTTTATCCATATCCGCTCCCAATGTGGAGCATATGGCCTACTAATGGAAGTATCTCAATATAAGTTTTTTCTACGAGAACTGTTTGGTACTCAGTCGCTCAACCTTAGTAGGGAAGGAAGGATAAGGCTATAACAGGGCTAGTGGTTGACTAATGACGCTACCGCTAAACCCAGTTATTAAAGGATCAAAAGGATGGGAGAAGAGGAAATAATGTGAATTGACATCACAAACATCCAGTCTTCGATCACAACTTTTAATTGAATAATTCTTAAATTCACTGTGATCTGACCGGGAATCGAACCCAGACCTGGGTGACCGGTAGAGCTAACCAACTTGACCACAGCAGGCGACAGTGTATGCCGTGAATATATTGATAGGTCAGGATTAGATACTTGATTATCGCTTTTTGCAATAAATGCGACATGGAAGCAATATATACGATATATGCGAAATTGTCAAAATAAGCGAATAGATGCAAAATTGTATTAAATAGATGTATTTTTATTTAATCTGAAAAGAATTTCAAAAGTGGAGTAAAAGCTGATATTCAGACATGAGCTTAAGAATAAAATGAAAATTGATTAAAACTTTACATATAAAATGTTACAATAGATGAGTATTTTAGCCAAATACGACGATCTGCTTAAATCATATTATAGGTGCTAAAGAAACGTTCTGCATCTACACTATTTGTAGGACAGAAAATGGATTGAATGGCAATATTGCCGAATTCTAAATTTTACATTTTTGTAGCAAGTAATAGCAGAAGAGTATTTGCTTTTACCATACATTGGAATTCATTTAAGATGAAATAAGAAGAAAATCGAATTTAATAAAATTTTACATCTATGTATTCGCTTATTTTTAAATTTCGCAAATATTTCGCATGTATCGTATATATCGCTTCTATAATATTGAATTCATAAAGTAATTTAATGTTGGTTGGATATATTCATGTTATATGATAAGGTTCTGTTGAAGCATTCATTATTGTAATATTTTAAAAAAAACTGTTGAAATACCTTCATTAGAAGAAAAAAATGCTCCAAATTTGAAGCGTACATGAATTTATTATCCGAAATTTAAACATCAAACAAATAGAAGCAAGCTATGCCAAGAAAATTGTAAAATTAAATCTCAACATAATAAAATGCTATAAATACTTCTCGTATTTAAGAGGTTTATCTATTTAATTTATGGAACGTATTTATGCAGGTCATTTTTCTTAATTAGTGTCAAAAACTGTCATCTAATGAAATATACAAGTCACAAAATCCGTATAAAGGTCATCGTCATAAAACTGTGATATATATTTTCCCAACACTGTGGGAAATGTTACGAATTCCAAACAAAAACGCATTTCTATTCGACTTTTATTGTCTTTTTAACAATGCAACACATATTGTATGTGATTTAAATGCTTTCAGTACAAATGGTATCGGGCTGAGTATTTTTTATATCGATAGAATTTGGAAAATGTAAAATTTTAGAGTACGGAAAAATCTAACCGATACGACAGGAAAGTCCGTAAGTATCTTTGATAAAAGGTTAGTTAAGCGGTTTACAGGAGGGTTTAACAATCTTATTCGCTTCATAACTATTGTTCAGAATATAATTCCTCCCTTACCGAATATAGTTTAACTCAAAAGTTAAATTCAATATCATATAGATATACCTAGTTTTGAATCTATTTTTTAATATGAAGGTATTGATGTAAATGATATTATAAATTTATTAGGATGATTTTTTACTAACTAATTACTGGAGCGTATTTCAACAAGCAAACACTTCAGTAGAATTACAGGGTATTCAAAAATATCTTCAATGTTCATGTGAAGTGATTTTATGAAAAATAATTGATGAATATGTATGCCATGTTATATTTAAAATTATACTTTCGAAGAACTTTATAAAAATAAAAAAATCGAGAGATTTAACGATTCCCCCCTGGAACTCTTAAATTACTCCTCAGGGAGGACATCCCTACCGCTTGTTAACCCTTGGCTTACAGCATGGGTGTCCAACCGGTAGATCGCGATCGACCGGTCGAACCCAAAGCAAAAATTGGTCGATTCCGAAAGCTTCCGAGAATTTCGAAAAAATATATAATTTAAATATAAAATATACAAAAATACTAACATACCTATCTAATGATATGTATTTCGCATTTGAAATAAACATTTCTAAGTTTGAAGAAGGGAGAAAACCCTAAATAAATAAATTTCTTATAAGAATCATGTCAGAAGTCGATCGCGAGAAAACTTAAGATTGAAAAGTCGATCCCAGGGCAAAAAAGGTTGGACGCCCTTGGTTTACTGTATATAATGTACAGGGTGCCGGTGGCTTAAGCATCAACCTCTTATTTTCTAACAATAAATTGACTCATATTAATAAAAAATCTTTCTTTTGCTATCGCATGCGTAATTAACTCTTTAGTTTTATTGCTCATTTTTCTAATAGGTTTTGCTGTAGATTAAAAGAGCAGGTATTTTTAATAATGACAAGTGATTATGTAGGGAGGTGCGTCCCCGTTGCGTAATTGTGCATCTTAAAACATTGCATTGAAATCATTTGCATCTTCTAACAGAGACATTAGCCTAATTATAAATGAGATACATTGCATAGGTTGAGCGATAACTTTTGTTCTATTTGTTATGCCCACCACTTAAGAGACTGTAAAGAATTAAAGATTAGCAGTAGATACATCGCTATCTTTATATTGCATTTTCAGGATCGGATAAAATGTGGTTAGTAAGAAATATTGAAAATATAGTAATATTGAAGACAGCATTGATCGAATTTTTATACACTCTAAAATTACACTCTTAGACTAATATTTTGTTTATTTTTATTTTTACTAAGGCTGTGGAGTCGGAGTCTTTGGGGTTGTGGTATTTTTAATGAGGTCGGAGTAAAAAAAAACGAGCGTTTCAGATTATTTTTTTGTTGATTCAATTACAATTCAAACAGTAATACATTTTAGTAGATATTGTATTTTTTTTTATATAAAATTGACATATTTAACTGAATGTGGAGTCAGAGTCGGACAATGTGCGACTTCAAAAGTTGGAGTCATGGTGTTTTTTTAAGACTCCATAGCCCTGGTTTTTACAGTCGAAATATCATTCGGTAAATTACATTTTTCATATTCTTCTATATTGTATAAATAGTTTTTTTTATGTGGAAACTGTTTTCTAGTTATTAACTCAACTTTCATATAAAAAAAATATTAACTGAATCGAACTCAAACTTTACACTTTGCTTAGCAGTGAGAAATTAATAGTAAAAAAATCAAAAATCATTTTACAATTAAAAAATGACACAACCATATATATGTACAATCACGCGTATAAATATCCATTATTTGAATACTAAGATGGAAATTGGTATTAATTAAAGTATAATTTCTTATTCAAACCATATCTTATCTATACTATTCATTAATCACAAATTATGATCTTCACAAGGAATATTTATTTTGTATGAGAATTGATTGAAGTTAGTTTCCCGAAACACAGAGAGGTGTCGTGGTATGAATACATCACATATATAATATGAGTCGTCTAGTATCAAAAGCAGAACTATCCCATATATGTCGAAATTAAACTTATGCTGTCACATTATTCTGTTGGTTATAGTGTATGGCTAGAAATTAAAAAAATATTTAAAAATCAAATAAATGTGGTACAAAAACGCAAAAGAAAATGATGCTTGGTATCAAAAGCAGAACTGTCCACGACGTTGGAGTTTAAATCAGGATTTCGACCAATCACAGAGTTACTTTAAGTGATGTCCCATACAAATTTTATTTTGCCCTCGTTGATGAGCTATGTTTAAAATTAAGTTTAAATTGATAAAACTCAAAAAACCAACAATACGTTTTTCGTGTTTTTCTCGCAACTTCGAAAAATGGATAGTTCTACTTTTGATACTATACGACTCATATGGTATATACCCATACATCAGATTTGGACTCTTAAATACAAATTAAATGTAATAGCATGAATATATTTATAGTTCATCTCCGGCAAATTATACCTATTTAAAATCTCCCTGGGCACCCAAGCATCACTTTGGTGACCTAAAAGTCTATCGTGTTAAATCGGTGAGTAGGTGAAATATTATATCTTCCATAGATCTGCACTTATTGCCTAGAACAAACTAGGCAACTATTTACCTTCTGCGAAAATAAAACCATGCAAATACTTGGCTTATCAAGATTCAACATAATGACACCTAATCCGAAAATCTACACTACAAAATGAAGTCTTCCACTATATCAAATTCAAATTTTGCAAAGTCAATTTTATTGTTCCAGAATAACAATACTATGATAGTGGCCTGTATTTATTAAGTCAATATATTAATGCATGAATTCAATATATGAATTAGTTATAATGGATAGCGGTGTCTACGAGCTCAAACCCTCGAACGAGCACTTTTATATTTTCATTTTTCAGTTTATTTTTGAATCTCTGTTCAAATGCATGAATTCTTGTGATAATTACATTTACTCTCACTTATTTGGCGACAAAAAAGGAAATGCAGGGACAGATATCAAGTAACTGCAAAAACATATTTATAATGCATGTATATATGACATGAGAGACGTCGCGTAAGCATGGTTACCCCAAAAGACAGCGGTAAAAACGGGGAGCCGGTAAATTGCTCGAATGGAAATTGCTCGAATTACAAATTATTCGAATTGCTTGGTTATTTAAACGATTTTTCACGACTTTTTCTACGTATTTCATTTTTATCTTGTGCGACACTTGTTTAGAGAGTGAAATATAAAAATAATTCTCGTCAGTATTTATTTTAACCGTGTTCGCTCCAAATGCGGAACATATGATCCTTTAATGGAGTTTATCTCAACAGAAGTGTTTCTACGAGAACTGCTTATTAATTAGTTACTCAAACTGTTTCTATATATTTCCAGAACACATAGAAAACTAGGGCTAAGACAGAAGAAACGGACAGAACAAACAGAAACAGATTGATTATCTTGTTATTCGAGCAATTTCCATTCGAGCAATTTACCGGGAACCGTAAAAACGTTTGTGAGAAAGTTGCAGGACATACAGGTTGTAAAACATAATATCAGAAACGCAACAGTTAATTACTTTTTCAAAGGTTTATTGGTTTGTTTACTGATAACGTAGGTGTATAGTTCGTGCGATAATTAATTTTCAGTAATTATTATAATTAATGTTGAGGTAAAAAATTGTTATCCTTACGAATATTGACTGTGAACGTTCAATAAATAAAAATATTTCTTTTAACTGTTAATTTTTGTGTTAAGTATTACATATTGAAATAAAAATGATCAAATGCACCAGTTCATAAAATAATGTCAGATTTCTCTGCGTATAACCAAAATTTTCTCACGGACCACACTTTGCCGATCGCTGGTTTAGCTAATAAGATCTTGCTCTACCGATCAGACGGGTCTGGGTTTGATTCCTGGTAAAGTCAATGTCAAATTTAGATTTTTTCAGTTAAGGTTTGGGAGTTAAGATGTAGGTGCTTGTGATGTCAATTCTCCTCGAGTAAGTCAACTCAAGTAGACTTTACTTACAAATAATTCTCAAAGAGTTTATCGCGTGTGATTTTTAAACTTAAACATATTTGGTGTCTGCTTCAATGCTGAGGGAATGATTATTTTTCAAAACCAATAAATCGACTGACGTTGTTAGTTAAGTCGAGTCTGAGAAAACAGTAAAAAAATATCTTTAAATTATGCTAATCTTTCAATTCTCTCCTCCGATTCACGATTGCGATAGATATTCAACGATTTAGAATCGAAAAACATTACGAACAAAAATATATACAGCTATACTTTTTGTTTTACTGATGATATCTGAATCATGTAAGATGAATAGCTTGCAAATGATATCTACCATGATTTTATCCGTTGCCAAACAGATGGTTTTTGTTTGCTTGTGAACATCTCGTTTAAGATCTCATTGTTTTGCATATAATTATTTCTAAATTTCGTACTATTTTGAATATGAAAGTGGGCACTCGCGATTATCGAAAGGCATCATTTTGTTGTGTTTTAACGATGTATTCTGAGAAAAATTGAAGGTAATCACTTTCTTTACTTAATCAAACGAAGAGTTATTCAATAGTGGGTGTATTCTTTTAAAACGATCTATGCTAGCTAGCTAGCAACGTAGAGAATATTTACTCAACATTGACTGTTTCAACAACGATTGAAAATTTCAATGAGAGCTAAACAAGAGACGGAATATAGTACACGCAATCTTTGAAAAATTGATTTGGTTGATTTCTGTTTGCCGTTTTGTTTTATGCATGTGGTATATAGGTAGTAGAGCTATATATAATATTATAGAACAATTGATTAAAAATTATTTATCTAGAGAAGCACCGGATGGTTTTAACAACATTCATGGATTATATCAAGATTTTTGTCCGCTCTCAATTTGGACCACATGCCATCCAAATGGAAGTATCTAAACAAATGTTTTTGTTGCTCAGTTGCTCAACCACTCTTTCTTTCAAACAGAGTATAGATGAGGTTATATAGGAGTATAGTTATGCGTTGTTCAGTTTTGTGCTAGGATTGTCTGGGGAACAATTAACCAAGATATGGCGGCTTGCACTTAAGTGTATGAAAAATTGCTTAATATTGCTAGTATGTACATGAGTTGTGGCTAATCACTCTCGCTACGCGCCGTTATTTTGAGATTAGTGGGAGGGATTATTTAGACATCACAAACATCCAAGTCTTTGAACAGAAATCGATTGAAAAAATGCTGTTCGTACTGGGATTCGAATCATTTGCTTTGCTTCACATTGATTTTGCTGTTTATACATAATATTAATTAAAGTTAATATTCTACTCTGTATGAACGTCATGGAATAATTTTTCCTGACGACCGAGACTTTATAATGACGCTGTTATTAAAAATAATACATTTTCTATCCTTTACACATTCTGATTTTCTAGTCTTAATGTTAGTTTTATTTTAGATTTGAATTATTTTCCTTCTGTACACTTTCATACAATTGTTTGTCGATAACGACCCGGGTTTCGCCTTTTGGCATCTTCTGATACTATCCAGTGTACGAATGCACTCGAACTTATGTTCTAACATTAAAATTCCACCAAGCACCACAGTCTAAATTATAAATTACTTTGATTTGTTTCTTCAAAACTACATACTCAATTTTGTCATTTTTTTAATAGTGGGATCATGAACATTGCTGGTTTCAGTGCGTAAATGATTTTCAGTTAAAGATATGACAATTTTTGCAACACATATTGTAATGTGTATTGTATCATTAAGCTACATCAATAGAATTGTTTCCCTTTTAAGCCATTGTTGACAATAAGGAAATTCGTGTGAATGACGCCATTTTTCATTGAAGCATCACGACTTTTACTAGTTAAAAAGACATAATATTATAGAATAATACAATGCGAATACGTTTGTCGTAAACACATTGTGCGTAACCAGCGTAATATTAATCATCATGACAACTGACAACATGCGTAACCAGGGTTGCTAGATGTATGTAATATGTATGGGTTTTGGCGTGAATGTCTCGATTAGAATAGAGAAATCTCGACTCTGCAATCCAAGTCTCTCGCTCAGGTTTTGTTTTATGGAACATAAAGATACTGTTTTAATGTAGGTTATAAAGAAATACTTTCGTTAATGAAATTTCTATTGTTGTAATATTTTTATTATTTTGATGACGATAATTTGTAAAGACATGACTTTGAATCTAGTCAATTTTGTTAACTGACGCCTTCTTTCAGTAAACATTAAAGTATTGACAGAGAAACAAGTAAACTGATTCACACCAATTAAAGTAAAGAGATAAAATGTTTTTTTTACTTAAATAGAAAATTTATTAAGAATTATCTTAAAAATGCTATTAAGATATATGAAATTGACTGTGAAGATTTTTTTAAAGGCCCAATTATAAAAAAATATTTTGAAATTAGACATATTATATTGTATTCGTTGCAATGTTTCTTTTGCTTAGATTGTTGTCAACAAATGATTTACCTGAGTTATAGTAGAATTGCTATTTTTGAGTAATTAATTATAATTGTTGATAATTCTACCGTAATGAAAAAAATAAACATTCAATACTTTCTACATTTCTAAAAATAATTGTTCCATTCACAGAGTAAAGAATAACCAATGTTAGCTGTGCATTTTAAATAGACATATATATTTGTTTCAAAGGAAAATAATAATTGTTTGTGGATGAATTGTTAAATATCAAAACAAAATTCAAAATACTGAAGTACTTTTGGTTTAAATCAAATCTCTTTTTTTAATTTATTGTTTTGAAGAGGTAAACTAATATTATATTCATATAATTGTTTTGTGGACATTTTGAGCGACGAGTTTTCAACTTGGATCTGTAACAATTTAATTCTGGTAATATAATATTTGTTTTTTTCTATGACTTGTTATTAAGATTTTTAAATTTATTTTATTGTAATCAGTGGTGGATTAAAAACATGAGAGGCCCCAGGCGCAATTAAATTTTGACGCCGTTTTTTTCGAATAAAATAAAAACGTTAGAAAATTCCATGAAAAAAATAATAAAAATTAATTAAAAACTGAACAAAAATGGGTTATATAATATAAATTATTTTTTAGGCTCCTAAAATTTGAAGACCCCAAGCGCTCGTCTCATTCGCTTATAGGGTAATCCGCCACTGATTGTAATGCGTATGTTTGAAATGTTTACCTAGCATTAATTGGAACGATAACTTTGAAATTGATTAAAATTTTGACTATAGATTTTGTATTTTTTTATAGAGCATTGTCGTGTTGTATTTTGTAATGCAATTGAATATGGTATATTCGCTATTGGTTCACCTTTGGCCTAATCCATATATGGCCAAACAAAACTTGTGTTCATAACGCATATATGAGTTGTTTTTTTCGCTACATCAGTTAAAATGTGTAAACCTATGCATTTCAAGTATTACTGAAAAGCAGATTGATTCAATGTTGTAATATTTATAGCACGTAAATTATTTGCAATTCATTTTTAAGAATTTAATTTAATTTCATTTGAGTTTAGTGTTGGACAATTGAAAAATGGCATATTTCGATAAAAGATTACGTGAACATTTTATTGTTGCGGACATTTTGTGATTCAATAAAAAATTCTCATAATTATATCCTTCGACATAAACTATTTCAACTTATATTGTTAATCAAGAATAAAATATTGAAAATAAAATGTGGTTTCATGTCTGTACGGTCTGACATAATACACTAATTGTTGTTAATATTAATAATAACTATTTCAAATAGTATTCGAAACTGATCAGAATGATTCAAAATTATCCAGAAAATCTATTTTATCAAGAATTTTTCAAATTGTTGAATTTGAAAAGTGCTCTTAAACTACAAGAATGTAAAGAGAAAAAATATTATAAAATGTATGAAACACTTAAAAGAATATTGCGCTTTACAATTTTTGTACAGTCTGTTAAAATGGTTCTGAAATAAAGTGATGAATGAAAAAGCAATACACGTTAATATTGTTTCTGAAAATATACAATAAATACGTTTCGGAGGTATGGCAACTAAAGATATAATTAATTTATATCTGACCAACAATTTTATTTAAGTATATTCGGGGAAATATGATACATAAAAAGCTTACCTATAGGCGTTTCCGGTCCCTCTTTCAGCCGTATAACGATTTCCGTTTGTCCATCAATCAGAAACCGTGGCGGTCTATTGGCAGCACTTCCGGAAATGACGTTAGACGCAACACTTATTAACAATAAAAGCACAAAAATATTACACCTAACTAACTTACACATACACGTCACTTTTTTAAAAGCAAAACTCTCCTTATCGTTAACTAAATTATTTAAACAAGATCCTTCCATTTCAATCTTATTTGAGTCTGTTTCTAAATTATTATTATCTTCCGTTAGAAATAAATTATTTATTCTTTGGTGTTCTGTTTTTGATTTTAATCTGACTTTTGCAATCGATCGCGACTTTGGTAAAAACGTAACACGTTCGAACACACTCATTTTGACATTTCATCTCAGCTACTGCAGTGTCTTTTCAGCGTTTCTCTTCTGGCTGAGCATTGTTTCAATAATTTTCGCCATATTAGTATTATCACGCGATTGAAGCATCTACCCTTTGGAGGTAATTCAATTTCCCATGATTAATTGGCGGGGACGTAGACAATGTGGAAAGTTATGTGTCAGACGTTTGGTAATTGGCATATGTCATGGCCGCTTCTGAAAGACAATCGAGATGAAAGTTCTTCGAACGCGTTGACGATAATGTTCTCTTGATCAGACGAAACTGTGACGAGAAGCTATAATATACTCCACGGTATGAGACCTGCAACAATGAACAAAATGATGGATCAGTTTCTTTTTAATGACGATAATTGCGTATTGAAGTTTCATATGGGAATTAAGTTAATGCAATTATTATATTATAAAGTGGAATACATAGGCATGTTGGTATTTATTTGAATGCCAAATGAAACAATTTTTTAGTAGATAATATATGATGAATTACAACTCATTCTTTTGTTTTAGGACTTTCAACTCTTTCCCACTAAAAAATATGATCATTAACGATACTTTGTCATAACAAACTTCTGCAAATTTTTGAATATACTATGTGCTGTTGTACTATCATTGTTTTAATTTTAGCATGTCAAAATGTATTTTTTGCTGTAATATTTATTTCTTTGGGACGTAAAAAAATAAAAATACTTATGATAGACCAGTGGCGGCCGATCAATGTGGCATTGGATCAATGCACCCCTTGTATATGCAGCGGCGGTTATATTTCATGAAATAATATTCAAACATAACATTTATACCATTCACTCATTTTAAACTATTCATGTATTTATTGTCTATAATAAATATTTTAGAACATTTTGTTTTATTTTATTTTAGACAATAAATACATGAAGAATTTAAAATGAGTGAATGGTATAAATGTTATGTTTGAATATTATTTCATGAAATATAACCGCCCCTGCATATACAAAGGGTGCATTGATCCAATGCCACATTGACCGGCCGCCACTGTGATAGAAAGATTTAGTTTTTATTTACTGTATTGTGATGGCCGGGCCTTTTTATTTTTACTTTTACACGACCCTCCCGAAGTAATTAAAAAAAAACAACAACAACCTGATATAAGTTAGTTCAGTGTCTGCCAAACTGTGTGCCGCGACACACTACTGTGCCGCAAGAAGTCTCAAGTGTGCCGCGGTGGAAGAAGTCTTAAAAATGTTAATTTCAAATAATGCCTATTCATTTAATTTTTTTTAAATTTTAAATAAATTCAACATCTACACATTTAAACAAATATTTGTCACGTTCGTACATCGTGGTCAACGCGACACATTTTCTTTTTTAAAGGTACATTTCCTTATTTAAAACATTTTTACTTGATGTGCCGCGGTACTAGTCCCATTCATCAGTGTGCCGTAAAGTAAAAAAGTTTGGTAGACACTGAGTTAGTTGGACACAATAGTTCAATATGGATATCTTAAAAGTCAAAAGACTCTAAGACTTCCATTGAAATGGAGAAAAGAGCTATTTGCAGTCATACACAATTCTTGGGTTTAAACAGAAGGAAAAAAATATAAAGAACCTTTCAGTGTAAGGTATATATGTTTATGATATTTGACCAAAAATATCGCTTAAAAGAGAATATTACAAGGTTTCACTATTTGTTAAGTGTACAACGGCCGTGAGATTTACGTGGTAGAAAATGTTAAGCCATTTAATATTCCATGGAGAGATGCGGGCTTGAAGCTGTCGTAGATTGTTCACAGCCATAAATCTATATAAAAACCTACATTAGAATTTATTTATCGATTTTAAAGTAATATTAATCACGTGCAATGTAAGCATGTCAGACTCGTTGTACAGCGTGGGTCAAATTAGATATTAAAAAAGATTTCATAAATTGGGTACAAGACAAACGTACAAGATTTTACACAATATAAACTTGCATATACACAAGACAATTGGGAATATGAAACCACACGTTAATTGATGGATAATAAAGTGAAAAAATATGGCCAGCTGAGATCTCAATATCGAACGAATAAATGAAATCGGCATTTCGATGTTTTAGATAAAATGTCTTTATTAAAAAAATGTATCGTAATCACAAACGGGTGATTCTAATAAATAACTAATGGTTTATTAAAATAATAATACATCATTGTAAGATATTCTAGAACTTGCCAATATTAAGACAACTCTTAGCAAATTTCAAGTATTTTAACTAACTAAAAGCAAATTTAATAAAATATATGATGATTTCCATGCATACTAAATTCAATATTGGTTAATTTTTAATTAATCACGAAACAATGGTCTATTTGAATTTTCAAACCCGGTATTTCTGTATTGAAAAAAAACTTCATGAATACCGGAATACTGATTTCGATATTACCGGTATAGCAATCCTTACTTTTAATATGAAAAAATAATAATATGTGACAGATAACTGAAAATAATTACGATTATTATTGTATAATTGCACTGAATTTTTTATAAAGATATGTCAAGTACGATATAGCATTTTTTTGTCTGCGCATCGTTCGCAACAACCTCAATGAGCCACAGCTAACTAGTATATTAAAGTACAACATATTTGAAATTTTAATAAGTATTCCAATTTTACTATTGAATACTGGAAATAAAATAAGCACAAGTGCAAAAAAAATAGTAAAAAGTGAGTATGCAGTAATTTTATGTGTGTCACACAGACCAGTGCCTCCCAACCTGGGGTCCACGAACATTTTCATTCTTTCAAAATTCTTTGTGATAACGTATGATTTTTTTCGGGGTCCGCAGATTATTGTTTTCAGATTTAGGGGTCCGTGGCATGAAAAAGTTTGGGAAGCACTGACATAGACCATTTATGCATTCTTATTTTTTCATTTTTCTTTTTGTACTTGGTGCATATTTTATTTCCTTATTTCAACTTATTGACATGCGCGTTAAAATTTGGTATTTTCGTTATTATTATTCTAATCTGAATATTTAATATTTTTTAAACTAATTAATCATACAATAAATCTCAATAGCAATTGGCTAGCTTATAACTGTTATAAAATATGTTTATTATAAAATTTGAGTAATATTTATGCGTGGCAAAAAATTAAATTGATGTAAATGTTAGCCAGATCGCTATCATAAATTTTACAGTAAACTTATGAATAAAATCATGATAGATGCTATGTTTTGACCAGTAACAATATGTGATTGGAATTATTATAAAACTCATTTGTAAGACGTGAGGTAATTAGCTCAATATATGCAGTCATACACCGTAAAAATGATAATATTTCTACTGTTTTAAAGCATCTGATACCGCTGATAGCTCACTGTTGTGGGTATACAAATTAACTAGTAACTGTTCTCAACGATCCGGGTGTACATTACAACTGGAGCGTGATAAAGCTGTTTTAATTGTCCAAGGGGTATTTACGTTTATTTATATGTAACTGGGCACTAGTTTAATTAATATAATGTGGCTACCTTTGTTGCGGTCACTTGAGAATGTGAACAAGATTGGAATTTGTTTTTAACTGTAATATAACCGTTTTGGGTCTGCGTGAAAAATTTATTTAAATGTCAAAATTACGACTTAAATTCTTAAAATTAAACTATAAATTCAGTCATAAATGTACTTATTTTTATACGCAAAATATAGCACAGGATATTAATTGGAAACAAATTTAACAACGCTTTAAATTTCTCTCCACCGATGAAAACAAATAATTTACGAGTCATAGTTTAAAAATACATTGAAGAGTAGTTACTTTCATGAAAATAAATGTTGACCTTTTTGGAGGTTGGTAAGTAAAAAAAACTGACTACAATGAGGTAGCAAAAGGATTCTTTTGTGTAATTCTTTATCTGGAACTACACAGTTGGTGCATTTATTATACCAGTTTGTCAAAAAAAAACATTTATTGTATGGCCAATTATTGCCGCATGTGTGGTCGAGTGGTCAACGTCGTTGGCTACCGCTAAGGAGGTCACGGGTTCGAATCCCAGTACGGGAAATTTTATAAATTGATTTTTCAATCGATTTATGAATTTCTGTTCAAAGGCATGGATGTATGTGATGTCTTGAATTCCCCCCTCCCACCCATCCTATCATGTGAACGGGACGTATCGAGAGCGATTAGCTAACCACTAGTCCTGTCCTAGCCCTTTCCTTCCATTCCTACTCTCTTTGTAAAAAGAGAGGCTGAGCAACTGAGTAACAAGCAGTTCTCGTAGAAACACTTCTGTTGAGATAAACTCCATTCGGAGTCCATATGCTCCCCATTGGGAGCGGACATGGTAAAAAAAAAAATACTATTGATGCTAGTTTAAAGGCAAGCAAATTTATCTGCCCATTAATTTAAAAACTATATTTGTGTCACATCAGCATTCTATACTGTGATGTTATATTTATCAATTTAGCATAAAATATCGATGCTATATGCTTTATCATAGAAGCTGCAATTTTCTGTTTATTCAGAACTATCAATCCGTTACTTACCAACTTCTGCCAGAACAATGAAGAAATATGGGCCATCATATGTGGCCGATATGGTGCTCATCCAATTCGATCTACAATTTTAAGTACATTTTTTTGAAAGCAATTTATGATATTGTGTTCAAAAGTTTTTCTTTTATCTAATCGAATAAAACATACAAGATCCAGTCACAGTATCAATTTGCCCCACTAAGGAAACGGATATGGTCAGAAAACTATTATCTTCGCGTATGCAGTGTCTTTTAATGGATAATCAATTGAAACGATTATGATCTAAATAATGCCAGGTAATCGAATACGGTGGTGAGATTATTATGAAGTAATTTGACCACGTAATACCATCATGTGCTTTATTTTTGTTGCTCCATTTGCGGTTGTGACTGTTATGTTTCAAAAGTTATACTTAGCTGTCGTTATTGTGCCACAGAATCAGGCTATTCTTCGACCGACATTGTTGTTGAAGACCTGACAGTAATGACATACAAGAAAGTACTCGTTATAAAATTCTTCCTTGGTTTTATTTGGCACGCCCCTACTGAGTTATTTACACTTTTGCGCGTGAAATCATAGTTCAGGAAACGTTAGACATTGCCAACTGTAATCATAATATATTGTTATTCGATATTAGTAATGGTAAAATTAAGAGTTACTAAAAATACGAATAAGATGAAATGACATCAGTGTAAGTTGGGTTAGGTCACGCCATGTGCGAAATGTTGTCTGAAGGGTCGCATGTTTTTTTTTTAATGAACAACAAGCCAAGTTGTCAAGAGTATATTTTTTCAATAATAGCTCCTGAAAATGCGTTAAATATTTAGACATTTGTACATCACTTTAAATCAACCCAAGATGAAGATACGTCACAAACACCAATACTCTAGATCTCAAATTTTAATTGAATACATCTAAATTCGATACTGACTCTGATATAACATAGGGCGAAAATTTAGTATCATGGTAAACATAATTCAAAAGATGTGACTTAAGTCAGTGTTTCTCGATAAACTTTTTATCATTTGTTATAATACTATTCATAAATTTAGGGTAAGCTAGAATTTCTAAAACAGATTATAAATGTTCATAGGTGATGAAAAATATTTTGATCGTCAGTTACTTCTAACGAACAACTTTTGAGTTTGCTCGAATCAAGAGAATTATTAATTCAACTGATTCATTCACATCAAAATAATTAATTACTTTATTTTTATTAGAAGTCTTACGTCAGAAAAATAATCTCTCTCAATATATATAATTATCAACTGTAGTTTGCTCAAAAGCGGGTATTTTTCGCTGTCAAATACTATTATAATTCGAGCACAGTTACACACTAGATACTCATTGATTTTAAAATTGGGTGAGTAATACAATTATAATATCATTTATCAGCATTATAGTTAAGTGAACGAGTAGCTACTTTGATTGCTTCTTTATTAAAAATATTAAAAAGAAATATAGGAAGACGACACGATAATATATCATTTGAACGATGTAGTTAAAAGTACATTATTGTGAATTAAACTGTTCTTAATGAAGCGGAATGTTTTTTTACATCCTACATTCCTAAACAATGATAGTTTGTACGATAAAGGTAAGTTGATATATGAAAGTAATATGATTTTTTTTGACATGAACACGATATGATGTCCGCATGTTATGTGTAGATTCTTTAACGAAATTAAACAGAATGTACTTTCTTGAAACGGAAACTCTTACAAGTGGGTAGACATATAATTGCGAGAATATAAAAGGACTAGTGCAGACGTGGGAAACATGCGGCCTTCTTCCCAATTATCTAATTCTGTAAATTTTTATAATTTCGTAAATTATTGGAATCCAAAAAAAAAGGTCCCACGCTGATAATTTTGGGAAATCCGAAAATTTCTGGGCTTTAAAAATTAACATGAAATTGTTTCCGGTCAAAAATTCCCTAGTAAATGTTTACTGCGGCATTCGTGTCGAATCAGAAAAATGAATGAATGTGTCGTGACTTAATTTGTTTTCTTGATAATTGTCTTATCGAAAGCAGTTGTGAATTAGTGGTAGTAAAAACACAAAAGAGAGTGGTTGAACAACCATCTTGTAAATTAACTAAGGGTATAAAAACCTTACATATTAGAATGAGTTTTTTTAAATTATTTCAATCGTGGTACTGGGACCGTAATACCGGCGTAGGTATATAGGTACGTTACCGTACATTTACGGGGTCTACAGCCCGTCGCGGGCGTGCTCGGTCAGAGCGGTCAGAAGCCGCCCATCCATGACGCTGAGCCTCCAACTGCTAGCTTGTTTAGTGGGCGGCAGTGTCTCTGCCACAGTAAAATACTATATTTTTTTCTTAGTAGGAAGGATGGATACTCCGAGAAATTAATGAAGGAAGTCTGGCAGTGAAGGCATTGTTAAAATGGACGATATGTTTAACAATGAAAAAGTGTGTAGAAATTATTGTACTTTGTCCAATTTAAATTGATAAATGACACTGTAGTCTAGTAGAAGCACTTTAATAATTCTCCTAGTTTGACTGTCACACGGGCTTGAATCATATTGTACATATACTGATTTTTACTAATTGATGTGTGTAGAAACAAAACTATTTCAATTTTCTGATTATAAAATAACACATTTATTTTTCGCACAGTAAAATTGAATAGTACTTTTTCTTTTTTTGTTTATATGAAAAAAACTCTTCCAATAAAACAATATTTTTCATTCTTCTCTTACATATCTTAGTTGAGTAAAACAAATGTTTTCTAACACATTTAACCTTATGAAAACGAAACACGAAGGCGTAGTATGTCTTTACCTTCATCCATCAGAGAGATTGAAAAACTGACTCCCAACCAATTCTGTTGGGATGATCTATACGATATCATATACTTCAACAAAACGAGCTTAAATAATTCAATTAAACCAACAAACGCTATAAAGTAAAAGACATCCCGCCTTTATACTCTATACCAGGGCTGGGGAACCTTTTATTGTATAAAGACCGCATTCATTTTTCCGATTCGACATAAGGCTTGATTAGGGAATCTTTGGCCGGAAACAGGAATTTACGGTCAGAATATGTCAGGAATTTACAAAATTTACAGAATTGGCCAGAATGCCGCACCAGAGTAACCAAAAGGCCGCAGGCTGCCCACGCCTGCTCTATACTGTACTGAATATGACAAGATGACATAAGAATATTAACTTATATACGACAATCTCAATAATTTAATTCTACAAACACTTCGAGTAGTATTTAACTTGGCATGAAATATGTACGTTATAAGGGTAGATTACGTAAGGATAGAAATTGATATAATATTTTTATACAATAAAAGATTGATTTTAAATTATTGCAGTTTCTATATAAGAACGCGTTGTCCGCCTTGCACCGTTTCTTGACCCGTCATGCTAACGATTTTAAGCAAAATAAACGTAAGAATTATTTGCATAGTAATACTGTTTTGAATAATCATGAAGAAAAAGTGGAAACGATTACACGAATCCAAACAATCGTTATTAGAGATGTAGCGGAGTAACTGTTTACGTAAGTAAAAATATTGTAATTATGTATTGATAATTTATGCGTCATCATCAACTGCTAGCCGTATGAATAAAACATATAGCTTAAAAAATGTATCGTTAATTCTATATGATACTAGATTAACTTAATCGAATTTTTTCTTTCTCTACTTATAACACGAAATGGCTGCTACGGTAGTCACAATCAGGGATGGGCTGGAGGGGGCTCGGGGGGAGCTCGCGCGAGCCCGTTGTTAAATTTCGACGCGGTCTGTGATGGAATGCGTATAAGATTGAGTTTCGAAAAATACAAATAGATCAGTATAAGTATTGTGAAAATTCACAAAATAATGGTTATTCAGTCCAATAAATATTGCAATATCGTTCGAATAAAGAAAAAATAAATATGAATATAAGATGAGAGTCGCAAACCCAACTTAAAAGATAATAGTTACAACTTGACGCGTGACTTAAAGTAAGGAATAAAAATGGTTGCTAGATCAAATTAAATATTTAATGTTACATCAATAGTCAATTACATATCGACTGTGGAAAGGAAAAAGGACGTAACCCACAGTTTTCTCAAAACATGTTATTTTCGATAATCATAATGTATACAATTTGACACACGTTCTATCAAAAGGATGGAAGCTGAAAATGCCGAATTGGTATAGAATTTAGCTTTTAAGTTTGAAAAAGGTGACATTGTAAAAAGTTAAAACCAAGAAAAAAGACTGAAATAAAGGTTTAACCTGGACAATTTTTTAAATTAATATTAAGTTATGTCAATTAAATACCAGTTTAGAAGTCTTCGTGCACTTCAAGGTTGTGTATAATTCATAATTTGCATATGGCCCAAAATCATCAAAACATGTTTTTTGCGCCTCCTGTAAAATTTTATATGTGTGAGTTACGTCCTTTTTCCTTTCAACTGTCGATATATAAACATTTTGATGTTGTTTATTTTCACGTTTTGAAATAAGAGTAGTTTCTTTTTTAAAACCTTTTAAATACTGGGATCCTGGTTTCCCGGTATTGAAATACTCTATTGGTAGCAAACAATATTAAGAAAATCATTCAACTTTAACCGGCATTTTTTTTTACCGCGACAAACCTCATCGCAATTTCAATACTGTTATATGTATAAGATATAAAAAAATAAAGTGAAATTTTCCTATGGTAAGTATGTTAAGGCAGAAGTTGTTTTGATGATAGCAGTGATTAGCAAAGACCTAGAGCTCTGCGACACCTTATTAAAATGCGATTAGCTTTTTTTTGATGGCCCTTAAACAGAACTTTAATTCATGAAAAAATCAAGGTTATTTCAAATGAAAAGTAAAAATATTTGAATTGTGTTTTCTTTTGTTTCAATTCCGCACATATGACTTAGCCTTATAAAACATCTTGAATTTTCTGGAAAATTAGATTCACCAGAAAAGCCGTATTTCAAGTTGTTTATATTTATGAAAATTATCCTATTCAAACCAACATCATCTGGCACAACAATTATATACAGAAGTGTTTCTAAAAATATCTAGTATTAAAAAAAAAATACAAATGCAAAAATTCACGGAAACAAATGATTTTTATAAATTATAATTAAATTCATATGATTGATTAGCATAAGATCTATATTTTACCAATATGTTGTGTGTGGGCGTATAACGTTATTTGCCACAAATATAACGATGTGTATACTGGTGTTATATCTTTTCTTTGAAATACTATTATTTCTTATTCAAAATATTAGGACCGGTATCAATAAACTATTTATAATTTTGGACTTGTGTAGAAAACTATTTCACGTTGAATTCAGCGTATTATTTTATTATTATACCTGATTTACGTAAGTTATTGCAATGTATGATAGCTTGTGCGCTACGACTCGGATACGGTGATTATATATTAATTGTAATCAATCTATTCATAATCACCAATCGATAAAGTCGCGTCGCTTGCCCGAGATAGGTAATTTTCAATATTAAAAAAAAACTTTCAATAACAAAAATGATTACTTACAAATTGGCCGAATGGAACCATAATAATGCAGCATTTTCGTATATTGAAGAAACAGATAATCATCTTTACGACCGGGTAAAAATAAAAAACAATAAAAATGTCTCAAACCGGCGTCTCTAATTGAATCATGATGTATAAGATACATTTTTGTTCGTGCAACAAGTTGGGCGTAGAGTTAGCTCAACCTGAGAGCGCGTGTCTGTTCTCTTTTACGTTGTTGTGGTTTACTTTGGAAGAATAGTAGTACTAACACCCAGTGATCCACTTATCTACACGGCAAATTCTCAGGGTAATAGATAATAGGATTCTATGTACTTAAACAATTATCACAAAATTGATATTTGACTGGGAACCTAAACGGAATTCATAGAAGATATATTTTTAAACGAGTTTCATTTATGGATGTAGGGCATTTTCTTTTTACTAAGGTCATAAAGATTTACACAAAGAAATATCTTGATACAAGATTTTCTTCAACCTATTTATGTATCAAATGGAATTTTTTACTTAACTGTTATTATATTATTTATTTTGTTATTTATTTTATTATTTTGTCGACTCTGCGGCGCAGTGGTCAACTTTGTTGGCTTACATCAGTGGCGGAATAGCCACATGGGAGGCCTCAGGCGCAATAAAATTTGGAAGCTTTGTTTTTCAGATGACATAAAATTCAAAGTAAAATATTAAACATATATACAAATTTGAACTAAAAGTATATGAGTAGTATTATATAAGGTATTTTTGTGGCCCCAAGCGCGCGTCTCATATGTATATAAAATAATCTGCTATTATAACTTTTATGACATGTCTAACAAGACAGTACGAACAAAGTTCCTCAACCTTCCTTTATTTAAATAGTAGGGATTAGGACAGTACTAGTGATTAAAAAATAATGTCGAATAAAAGAGGTAGAGCGACTGAGTAACAAACAGTTCTCGTAGATAAACTTCAGTTGAGATACTTCCACTAGGAAACCATATGCTTCACATTGGGAGCGGACATGGATATAAAAAAAGTCTCTCAATTTCTGACTTTTTCCCAGTGATCGATCTCGGAATCTCGAAAACTTACATCCCAAAATTCTCAAAGAATTTATGGTGAATGATCAATCCCGGGATTTGAAAAACCGTGAATCCCGAAATCTCGAGATCACAAAAAGGATCCGGGATTGAATGCCCTAGTCTGTGATGTATTAATATTATCCAAACTAGCCAATCTGCCCGTGTAAAACGAACAGGGTAAGCGATGAGGTTACTACTAGTAATTTCCTAGTCATATCTTTCTATCCGTAACTTCACTGAAAGACTGACTAGCCACAAATTACCATTCTGTTAAATTGCATAATAAAAAAACTATTTTCTCTATAAATTAGATGAATCCTTAAATAAAAAAATTTAACAATCTTCATTCAGCGAGCTAGTTTTTAAATCATAATAACAGCCTATTTTTTTGTAAGTACTTTTTTGCTACATTACTTTGTCATGTCCATAATTATTTTTTTGTTGTAGTTGATTTTAAATAAAATTTATATTACTTTGGTTAGCTGTTTTTTGCGAAGGTCAAAGCGCCTTGGAACCTAACAATGCGGCACCTGGTGGATGATGACAATTTTCATTGAAGGTCAATGAACTTAATGTGTATAAATAATATACTAATTATCCAAAATGACGGAACAAATTGAAGGAAGTCCTGCCGAGTGGTAAGATTTACATGGTTACTAATGACAGCCTATTAAAATATGATATTATCATTATTTTAGCTATGTTAGTATAGCACAGGAGTTGTAAAATACAATGAAAAACTTTAAATGGATTGTTATTATTCAACGAATTTTATTTTAAAAATGTAGTATGTAAAACTTTGTAATCAACTTATAATTAGATTTTGATTTGTTGAAAATGTATACATCCCAATTTTAGCAGCTTAACGACCGCTGGACGCGTATTTAAGTCTTTGAAAAAAAAAGTTGCTGGCCGGCGGACTCATATATGCGTATAGGCGAAGTATCTGGAAGCCAAGAAAATTAAATTTGTTAAAGATATCTCAATTGGTTTACAAATTATAGTGAATTTAGTAAAATTACAATTCGCGTGAAATTCTATCAAAAAAACGTGCGGTCGTTAATATGACATCGTTGGTATGCTGCCACAAAACGTTAAATCAAAAATTTGGGTCGTTTGACTTATGAATGCAGATCGATAGATTCAAACACACTTTATGTATAAAAAACAAGCTAACTCGTATTACATTTATTTGTTTCGATATTTAAACAAGTGATACGGGCTACGTATATTATCTCGGCAGTTATTACTAGCAGAAACCTATATATGATTTAACGCTTTTTAGCTGTACAGATTTCTTATTTTTACAGATACCCAAAGATGATAAAAACCCAGTACGTAGGTACATTTAAAAAAAACGTGTTTTTTTTACTTGGTTCTTTAAAGGCTAGCAAAATATCAGAAGTATTTTTTAGCATCGTAGGGGAAGTGTTAAAAATATGTTTGAGGGTATTTCCACGTTTCCACGAAACTGATACACTGCACACATTGATTGAATAACATAACAAATACTTCAAAGTGGTTTGTCGTAGCAAAATTTTCTATCAATTTTTTAACCCAGAACTAGTTTTCACAGTTGAAATACTACATCAGTGATTCCCAAACTTATTATGTTCACGGACCCTTTCATGGAGAAAAATTTGACCATGGACCCAAAGTGAAATAACTCCCCAGGGAAATAACACCCCCAAATTAATTTTGAACGGCCACGGACCCCTGAACGGTCTCAGGGACCCCTGGGCAGTACGGGCGTGAGGTTTTTCAACGCCCTAGGCAACGGTTATTGGCGCGCCCCCTATTTAACAAACTGTGGAATATTTTTTTATATGCATGTCCGCTCTCAATGTGGATCATATAGCCTTCTAATGGAGGTATCTCAACAAAAGTTTTTTACGAGAACTGTTTGTTACTCAATCGCGCAACCTCTCTTTTTCGAAGTATAAGATAAGAAGATTTCGAAGTATAAGAATAAGATACATAATTATAACGAACAGATACAAGCATTAAAAACCCTACTATTATTTGTTATTAGATTATAAAAAAATAATTTGATTACTCAATTTATGCGCCTCTTACTGATTTTCGCCCTAAGCGATTGCCTATTTCGCCTGTATGGTAGCGCCGGCCCTGCCCCTGGGGGTCTGTAGGAACCACTTTGGGAACCACTGTACTACATGAACTAAGCGGATAAAATTTAGTCGATCGGTATAAAAATCAAAATAAGACATTAAGATTTTACAAAAAAAAAATATTCATGTTCATACATGGGCCCTATTTGATATCGTTTTTGTCATCAAACGATTCCGACGCGACCTAGCCAATAGCGGTAGGCAGCTGCCATTTAAGCACTTCAAATTAAAACGAACCGATAAAATAATTATCTAACAAAATTTAACGTGCTGCAAAATGTTATCCGTCACGGCATTCGATTCCGACCGGATATGACTGCCCTTCAGGTGTTTCTCACAGGATATGACGTCACCGAATAATTTCCCCTAGCTGATACGTCATGACACTTTCCTCGGCGCCAGGGAACCAGGACAAGGAGAGAGGGGAGTCCCGTAAAACCTTGGAAACAGTTACACAACAAAGGGATAAATCGATATTTTTGTCTACGACGTGGAAGCCATAGGAATATATACATATATTGATTATAATGTGTGCACGTGTATATTAGAAAATAAGTCGAGAAATAAAAGAAACGTAAGACAGTTTTCTTATGAGTATTTCAAGGATGTGGGGTCGTTTCAAACAATCATATTCAGAGTTGGGCTATTTTTTTTTTAAATAAATGATACGTTCTCCTTTTCTATTAGCAATCCTTTCACCAACCAGCTTTAAACTGCCGTCATACATACCATTATTTAAGTCATGTATTGATGGATAAGGATTCTATCAGTGTTCATAAAAAAGTATTAATTTCATATTTCTGACGACTACGACAATGCCTAAATACCATAAATCATGGATACAATTTTAGAATCCAGGTTTTTAATATTTTTTTCATAGTTTGTGTATTTTTAAAAGTTTGAGTTAATATTATAACTGTAATTCCATTGCTTTGAAAGTGGAATTATTTAAAAAAAAATACTATTCTGAACATGGAAAATATGCACAACCAATATTGCAACATTAGTGGGGTTATTCTTGTGTTTATAAAGATCTAAACACTTATTTTGGACCGTCTGAAACACTATTGTATTAGGTTTTCAAGGTTGGTATAACACAAATGAATTAACTAAGGCTATGTTCATTGCTGTCTTTATATAGTGTGCTAGGTTGATTTAGACTTGGTAGATATATAAAACGCATATGATGTTGTAATCTATTGTAAGAAAAACTTTTTTTATTATTATTTAAAGTTTTTAATGTAAAACGTAAATCAGTGAATGACCACTTTTCACGACATTGTTTGTGCTTAACAGATCAACTATAAGTAAAAAAGTAATTTCTATGATGACTTCAGTAAAGCGTTTGACAGATGAAATATGACAGCGGTGAACACAGACACAATTGTGTAATACCAACTGTCAAGAAGCGTCTAGAATAGATCCTTATGCATATGCATGAGAATAGCCCCCGCAAGTTTTGTATCTTACGGTAGAAACTCATAAAGACCCCCACAGTACTAAAAAGATTATGTTTTATACTACCAATTTATTTTTAAATTCTCAGGCCAAAAATCAACAACGTATATTGTGAAAACAATTAACGATTTAAAAATGTCCACGTAATGAATTCTTTTGTTTTGTTTTTTCAGATAGTAATCGTTTTATGTACATCATTGTGTTATACAACATTTTTCATTTGATTTGATCCAGCTGTTCTATTAAATATGGAATTGGCACATCTATAATTTGATGTTTGACGATTGACTGTTGGTTATTTTATGTGGGCCGTTGCTCCACTTTTGTAAATGCACGCTAGTGAATAAGTTGTCGTTTTTTAATTTTAGGATATTTTGGTTTTATGGTATCAATAAACCGTATAATGATCTCTTAAGTATCAAAAAACATTAATAAAAATAGAAATTTGAGTCATAACTATAACAAGGTGGTTTATCACAGGGCCGGCGGTAGGCGAATGAATATTATATACAACTTATTTGACAAAGAAGATGAGATAGTATAATACTTCATTTGAAAGAAAATCACAAAGACTAAAATATCTCCCAAGTGTATATTATATATACTTGTACATATTTTTGTCGTTGGATGTCAAAAATTTGTGCTTCCGTTTTTTTAAATCCATATCCGCTCCCAATGTGGACCTCATAATGAGGTAATCTCAACAGTTTTTTTTATACCAAAACTGTTATTCAGTTGCCTCTTTTACAATTGAAGTAGGGATAGAATGATAGAGCTGGGACAGGACTAGTGGTTGACTAATCGCTGTCGTGGCGCCTCGTTATTTTCGTATTGGAAGTGTGGGGGGTAATTTATAGATATCACAAACACTCATGCCTTCGCATAGAAATCGATAAATCGATTGAAAAAACTGTTCGTACTAGAACTCGATCCCATTGGATCCGTCACGGAAGAAAACGACGCTGACCGCATGGATCCAAAAACTGTGCTTCCGTTTAGAATCAAGAATAGGATTTTAGAGTCGATTGGCTTACGATTGACTTATGATTAGCCTTGAAACTATCCTGAATCACACCGACATGAAAATTAAAGAAAATTAAGGAATTGAACGCGAAAAGAAAAAAAGACGTAACGCACATTTAACAAATTCTACCGGAGACACTAAAAATGTTTTTTGATGATTTTAAGCCAAAGCCAAATTATATAATATAAACAACCCTGTAGTGCACGGATACTGATAAACTGATTCTTAATTGACTTTCTCTAATATTAATTTAATTAATTTAAATAGTCTTTTTAATAATAGCAATTATCGCATGTCCTTATTTTTTTTTTAAACTTAAAAGGTAAATTTACATACTAATTCGGCATTTTCAGCATACATCCTTTTCATATAATATAATGTGTATAAAGTTATATTCATTCAGATTATCGAAAAAACTGTTTTGAGAAAAGTGTGGATAACGTCCTTTTTCTTTTTCACATTGGATATGACTCTTAATATTTTTTTCAAGACTCGATAAAAATAAACTGAACGCTATTCAACCAACAAAAACGATCTCTTATGTCTGAACGGAAAGCGAAACAAAAAAAGAATGCTGTTTTGTGGTTAAGCGAAGATTGTATACGCGCCCCAGGAATAACACCAAGATGGCTACCACATGATTATTATCCTCCATTATGATGAGTGTATAAAATTATTAAAAATGGTAAAAAATGCTGATTTAAGATGTTTAGTGGTTCGTGACAAAACGATTATTTGTCCTTTCACTTGTGATATATGGGCGAGCACTCGTCTCTATATTATTTCCCTTCACATTCTTCCTCACGAAGAATGAAAGAAACCAATAATATTATCACACTCTAACGCTGCCATTTGTATTTCAGCCTAATTAGCTTCAGGAAGCTATTTCATACAAATATTTCAAATGTAAGATATGTAATGATCATGCTATCTTTCAGACTTTCGTTAAAAATTGTACTTCGCACATGGAAAGAGTAGTCGTTTTTTCTATCATCCTACATACAAAAATATGGACGTAATCAGCAATAACTAGGGCTTACAATACCAGGATTGTCTTAATATCGATTCCGGGATTAAGGTATTCAATATAACTGGGATGGCGAACCTTTTTGGGTCCGCGTGCCAAAAATCCTCAAATATTATTTATTGATTGTGTGGCGTGCCCAAGCAGTAAAAAACAAAAAAAAGAAAAAAAAAGTTCTAAATTTTATTTACAGGCTTAAAAATCACAATTACAACAACAATTGAAAATTAATAAAACGGAATAAATTAATAATTCAAAGATAATTTATTATTATAATTTTTTTTTTTCAAACCTAAATTTTATTTTTTTTGAACTTGGAAATCCGTTCGCGTGCCATTCAAATACTCTAACGTGCCACCTCGGGCACGCGTGCCATATGTTCACCATCCCTGCACTATAACATGTAAAAAAAATATACTTTACAATTCACTACTATATTTAATTATAAAATAATTCCCGACAGTCTACTTCAGTTTGCTTATGAACATATTTTTTTAAGATGTCGACTGAAGATGCTTGGTGGAATTTCAATATTAAAATTGAGTCGTTCAAATTATGCAAATTCACACAAGTTTGTCACTAACGACCCGGGTTTCACCTTTCGGCATCTTCAGGCGTCCATGTGCAAGGATGAACTTGAAGGTCAGTTCTCATAGCTGACGCTAACCTGATTCATTCATTTGATAAATATAACATTGAAGGTTTTAAATGGTTTGGCTCTTAGAAAATTTACCAATAATTGATTGCGCCTAAGTTCATCTCTGATACTTTTAATTTTTAATTACTTCAACGTTTTAAAATTATTTCATCCGAATTGATGAATGATACTGAGAGATTAAGCAGAGTAAACAAAACATTCATTAGGTAAGATCATCCGGAAGTTAAATATGACTTAATCGAAAAAAATGCAACTCTGCTTTTATTTGCAATTATTTGGAAGCCGTGAGAATTCTACTTTCATTTTTTTTTCACAAATCAGTCAACAAATGGAGCGACAGTTATTCTTACAAAAAGAAACATATTTTTTAAGATCGAAAATCTTCACGTACTAACTAGCTGAAATCTAATTTTCGCGATTTTAAAATGATGACATAAATATTATCAAATTGTTTTATATCGTTATTGTAAATTTATTTGACTGATTGCTAAACAGATTTTTTGCAACAACAGAGATATTGTTTTATGAAGTGTTAAAATTTACAATAAACTATTGTCAAATATCTTTTGTAGATTTTATTACTATACTTTCGATTTAAAAGAATTATTAAAATTAATGTTATAGTAGAAACCACGTTTATCCAAACATAATATTTCGAGTACCAGAATTGTAAATATAAAAATAAAATTCATAGCATTGTTACTTTACAAGCTGTGACACGTGTTTCGCCTCTTTCACAAGCATCTTCAGGTATACTTTCATGAATTTATTCTTTATTACTTTTAAATTCTTTCACTTTTAATGTGTCATGTGGAAAGGCAGTATTTAAAAAAAATGTAACACTCTTTCGTGTTCATTCCACATTTGTTTAATATGATTAGGATCGGTTTCGTTCATGACGAGCATTTTCAACTCAAAATTAAAATAATCAGTAGAAAATGTTTGTCATGAGCGAAAGCGGTCCTGATCATATTAAATAAAGATGGAATTAGTTAAAAAGAGTGTTTTATTTTTTAAATTATATTTTTATAAATTGATTACAAAATGAAGGTTATGGTCGTGTCACAGATTCGAAAATGAACTTCCACAAAGATGCCGCCGAATCCATCAAAATACCAACGTTGTTCTTATAACGATAAAACATTACGTAATACATGCTTTAAGAACAACGTTAGCCTTTTAATCCTAAATCCTTAATCCTTTTCTTGGGGCAGATATGAGTTTTATTAATAAAATAATCTAGACGAAATAGTTGAAAAATAAAATGCTTGATGATGTTTGAAATCCAATTGAAATTTGTTAGGTATACGACTTTCAAAAAGGAATTATAGCGATTTGAAATACGCAGAATCGATTGGTTTCGCTAAATTTCTTTAATGAAATCTACAGATCATGAAAGTGAATTTCATTAAGAATGGTTAAAACTATTCAAGAGAAATCCGATAAAAGTATTTGAAGTTGCCTACGTTATGAATTTAGTCTTCTTTTTATAATATCGTTTACACAAGGTAGTTTATTATTATACCTAAAATGAATTGAACTAAGAATCCAGCTAAGAAAACAAATCAAGACATTGAAAAAAAAAACAAAGAGAAAAACAAGTTGACATATAGCAAAAAGAGTTATCTTTCGAAAAAAAGTACGCGGGTTTGAAGAGTCTCTGTAAAATTAAGGTGCCAAACTGCAAATAAGCAAATGTTTTGGTATTATTTGAAAATTTCCCGCATTGTTTGTTTGCTTATTATGGTTCCTAGAAAAATGTAGAATCATGGTTTCACTGTAATATATTTCCGATCGCTTTCAGCGGAATAGTATCGATACCTGTTTTAATAATAATTTATGTTAATTTTTCATTATCCTTCTTTGTTTTTGGTGTGTATTTATTATTCTTTTCAACACAGTTAAGTGCATAGTAATAATTTTTTTTAGTAATAAATTACCCCTGAAACTTTAGCAATCGTTATTTTTTTCAAAACACGCTTAGACAACGTCGAATACGCATTGTAATACGCAGGTCTGTGGAGTCGGAGTTGGGAGTCGTGGAGTCGGAAAAACCGAAGAAAAATAATTTAAATATGTATATTGAAAAGTTCATAGTTTACGAGCTGTGAGCCCGTCGCCTTCAACGGGGGGGATTTTTGTTGCATTTTGAAATAGTCGGAAAATTTAAACATACAATATGTATGCTGTTTTTCAAATAAAAAATAAATGATTCCAATTTCAAACTAAATTTAATATAAATAATCCATTTTTATCGCCTCTAATAATTATGACATTAGCTCAGTTGACAAAGAGCTTGGCTGGTAATCCAAATTTCTGTGTTCGAACCTAAGGCGCGGATTTTTTTTGTATGAGAATTCAAATTTTCAGCGATTTTCCACGATACAAAATTTGTTTCTTCAAATAACAGTGTATTGAAAAAATATGTCTGTAGTATGAATAAAATAATGGTGACAGAGGGGCTGGGGAGGGGGAGGGGACCGTCTTTCTTGACGTCATCGAAAAGGTGAAATCGGGGACCAACAGACAGACGGACATTATCGACTATTAATATATAGACTAGCTGTAAGCCCGTTGACCTCAACGGAGAGATTTTTGTTGCATTTTTAAGTAGTCAGAAAAGTTACTGGCGTGAAAAAAAAATTACTAACCTATTTATTGAATAATCCAGAAATTCTGATAGTAAAAGAAATATCTCGGGGCGTATATCGACAGCCCTGCCCTGCAGTATTTAAATTGTAAATTATTTATTTTTGGAATAATGTTCTAGTTTGCTAACAACTATTTTTCGTAATAGCAGAAATTTTGTAAATTATTTAATTTTTGGAATAATGTTTATGTTTGCTAACAACCATTTTTCTTAGAAGCAGAAATTTCGTTAATTATTTTATTTTTGGTATAATTTTTAAGTTTGCTAACAATTATTTTTCATAGTAGCAAAAATAGTCCTTGTAAATTACTTAATTTTTGGAATAATGTTTAAGTTTGCTAACAATTATTTTTTCTATTAGCAGAAATAGACCTCGTAAATTATTTAATTTTTGGAATAATGTTTAAATTTGCTAACAACCATTTTTCATAGTAGCAAAAATAGTCCTTGTAAATTACTTAATTTTTGGAATAATGTTTAAGTTTGCTAACAATTATTTTTCCTATTAGCAGAAATAGACCTCGTAAATTATTTAATTTTTGGAATAATGTTTAAATTTGCTAACAACCATTTTTCATAGTAGCAAAAATAGTCCTTGTAAATTACTTAATTTTTGGAATAATGTTTAAGTTTGCTAACAATTATTTTTCCTATTAGCAGAAATAGACCTCGTAAATTATTTAATATTTGGAATAATGTTTAAGTTTGCTAACAACCATTTTTCTTAGAAGCAGAAATTTCGTTAGTTATTTTGTTTTTGGTATAATTTTTAAGTTTGCTAACAATTATTTTTCATAGTAGCAAAAATAGTCCTTGTAAATTACTTAATTTTTGGAATAATGTTTAAGTTTGCTAACAATTATTTTTCCTATTAGCAGAAATAGACCTCGTAAATTATTTAATTTTTGGAATAATGTTTATGTTTGCTAACAACCATTTTTCTTAGAAGCAGAAATTTCGTTAATTATTTTATTTTTGGTATAATTTTTAAGTTTGCTAACAATTATTTTTCATAGTAGCAAAAATAGTCCTTGTAAATTACTTAATTTTTGGAATAATGTTTAAGTTTGCTAACAATTATTTTTTCTATTAGCAGAAATAGACCTCGTAAATTATTTAATTTTTGGAATAATGTTTAAATTTGCTAACAACCATTTTTCTTAGAAGCAGAAATTTCGTTAATTATTTTATTTTTGGTATAATTTTTAAGTTTGCTAACAATTATTTTTCATAGTAGCAAAAATAGTCCTTGTAAATTACTTAATTTTTGGAATAATGTTTAAGTTTGCTAACAATTATTTTTTCTATTAGCAGAAATAGACCTCGTAAATTATTTAATTTTTGGAATAATGTTTAAATTTGCTAACAACCATTTTTCATAGTAGCAAAAATAGTCCTTGTAAATTACTTAATTTTTGGAATAATGTTTAAGTTTGCTAACAATTATTTTTCCTATTAGCAGAAATAGACCTCGTAAATTATTTAATATTTGGAATAATGTTTAAGTTTGCTAACAACCATTTTTCTTAGAAGCAGAAATTTCGTTAATTATTTTGTTTTTGGTATAATTTTTAAGTTTGCTAACAATTATTTTTCATAGTAGCAAAAATAGTCCTTGTAAATTACTTAATTTTTGGAATAATGTTTAAGTTTGCTAACAATTATTTTTCCTATTAGCAGAAATAGACCTCGTAAATTATTTAATTTTTGGAATAATGTTTAAGTTTGCTAACAACCATTTTTCATAGTAGCAAAAATAGTCCTTGTAAATTACTTAATTTTTGGAACAATGTTTAAGTTTGCTAACAACCATTTTTCTTAGAAGCAGAAATTTCGTAAATTAATTTATTTTTGGTATAATTTTTAAGTTTGCTAACAATTATTTTTCATAGTAGCAAAAATAGTCCTTGTAAATTACTTCATTTTTGGAATAATGTTTAAGTTTGCTAACAATTATTTTTCCTATTAGCAGAAATAGACCTCGTAAATTATTTAATTTTTGGAATAATGTTTAAGTTTGCTAACAACCATTTTTCGTATATATATAAATACATAGTTAATTAAATTATTATATATAATTGAGCAGCCCTATATAGCCGTTCACAACCCTGCAGGTGGAAATCTTGGAATTCAATATCGTTTAGTGCAAGATTTCACCCACAGATGTCATTATTAGTTCACTTAAAACGCGTTCTTATTTTTTGCTTTGTATTATTTAAATTATATAAAGTTTTTATATCGCTTTGCTCAAGTGGATTCGTAGATCAGTGTGTAAGCCGTCCGAACGACGCGCATGAAAATTGGGGCATGGTATCGAATCCCACAGCTGGAGAGAATATTTTTTGAAAATTAATTGTTTTTACACATAATAAAATAAAAATGTCATGATTTCAAAAATTCACTCATGACGTCAGAGAAAAATGAAGAAATGAATTAATGACGACAGCGGGGCAGGATGGGGGGGAGGGGGACCGTCTTTCTTGACGTCATCGAAAAGGCGAAATCGCGACCATAATATACAAACGAAAAAAGTATCTCTTTAGTATGAATAAAAAAATGTTGACAGCGTGGCTGGGGCGGAGGAGGGGAAGGGGAAATCGGGGACAATTTACAGACGGACGGACGGACGGACATTAACGACTATTAATATATAGATTCATCATATTGATTGGTGAAATCTACTAGAATCTATTCTAGTAACAAGAATGATCTGATAGTATACGAAAATATTTGAAAAAACCAAATCCAAGTCGTTTTTTTTACCCGGCTCCACAGCCCTGGTAAAAAGTTTGGTAAGCATAGCCGGCTGCGTGGTCAAGTGGTCGACATCATTGGCTTCTGCTACGTATTCAGTACGGACAGTTTTTATTAAAAAAAAAAATCGATTTATGATTTTCTGTTCGAAGGCTTATTTTACCCCACTTTATCCTAAACACGGGGTGTAGCTTGAGCGATTAGCTAATTACTAGTCCTGTCCTAGCCTTATTCCTTTAATCCTGAGTAACAAGCAGTTTTAGAAACACTTCTGTTGAGTTAACTTCATTAGGGGAACGACTCAAACGACATCATTATTCTCAAGAGAGATATTAACGTGGAAATCTATGTAATGAATAAAATTGCATTATCCACACTTTTTCATTGAATCAACTAAAACTGATCAGACTCATAAACCTTTAGGCTTATTATATTACTTAAACAATGTTTCAATAAGTATTATCGAATAGTAGAATAACAAAAACTCTTTTTTACATTTTTATTCACGACAGAATGGCTTTTTTATAAAACTGCCAACCGTAATTTACATTTTCTTTTGGTATAAAATGTTATAATATTACCTTTCTCATCCGGATGATTTATAATTATTTAACGAAAATAGTATTAAAATATAGGACAGTGTGATGATGTTTTTTGGAAAATTGTGACGGCGGTTTTGCGGTCAATTGTATAACAATTTTCCAGATTCGTTTGACTAAGTATTTATGAAAAAGTAAAAAGTAAAAAATATGTAAATAACACTACAAGAATATTAAAAAAAAGTAATGTTCTATCATAATGATCACAAGACAGATCACTTGGCATGGGGAAGCGATCATAACTTTTTTCTACTGTGTCTACTCGCAACTTAGACCACATGGACGTCTAAAAGAGTTTATCTCAACAGAAGTGTTTCATCGAGAACTACTTTTACTCAGTTGCTCAACCCCTCGATTTTCAGAGAGAGTAAGAATAGGTGGACAAAACTAAGACATGACTTGTAGTTATCTAATCGTTTTCGCCACACCCATTTTTACGATACGATGATTAGGAAGAAATTTACGACATCGTATACATTCATACTAGAGGTCTGCACGGGCCAAAATTTTACAAAACTACCCGGTCCGAGCCCGAAAAACTCACACCTGACCCGGCCCGGGCCCGAGTCTACTACCGCACTTGTTACCCGAACCCGACCCGAAACATCGAGAAATTTGAAATCCTCGATTTGCTATACTTTTTTCCAAGATTATATCCCTAATTCCAAGGCCCGGCCCGGCCCGAGCCCGACTCTCAATTACGCTTACCCGCCCGAGCCCGGCCCACGGGCCGGGTCGGGTAACAGCCCGTGGGCCAGGCCCGGGCCCGTGCAGACCTCTAATTCATACCTTCGGATAGAAATCCACAAATCAATATAAAAACAGGTCGTACTGGGATTCTAACCCGTGACCTCAGTATTCGATGCTAACAAAGTTGGCTAATTAATTCATCACTGAGAGTAAGCAAAGTGTTATTTTTAAACATAATACAAACCGCATTGTCAAAAACTTTAATGTGTATATTTGAATGGCTCATACCAACAATAAAGTAACTGAAGATTTCGACTGAAGGTGCTTGGTGAAATTTCAATATTGAATTTGGTTCGTTTACATTTTGTACATTCACACATGTTTTATTTTTTTGGGAGTAACGAGTCGGTTTTTACCTTTCGTCACTTTTACTTGAACGCCTGAAGATGCCTAAAGGCAAAGCCCGGGTTATTAGTGATAAAACATCTGAAAATGTAAAAAAATTGAATGATTCAAATTTAATAAAATAAAGATTACATCAATCTTTGAAAATAATTAAAATTATTCATCCCTTAAGAACATACACGTTTTCAAATACAGCGAAAACCCTTGAGTGGGGTAATATTTAAAAAAAATCACATGCAGTCATTACATTAATTGTCACTGGTGGATTTAATTATTGCATGCGTGCATGGTGGGGGCAAAAGAGTTCAAACGCGGAGCTATATTGTTTTAGGATTCGGCACAAAAACTCGGCTTATTTCCTGTGGGGTTACAGTGTGTTCTTGTGTGTACATGTCTCCAATCGTATAATAATAACTGTAGATAATCAAACATGTTTCGAATCTTTAATAATTTCTACAATTCTCATATAAAGTGGTCAATTGTAATATGTATAGTACAATTTTCAAGAAATCCATTAAACATTTGTTGATTTATAACCAATCTAAAATCCCTCGTACTCCTCATATTCACTTTTCTGTTATGTTGGACATTTTTTTCACATAACTACAATATTATATTCGTAAAACGTAAATAGTTAATTTTCGAGAAAAATGCACTTTGTTGCTTTCTCTTATATTTTGAAAATGTATAAATAAATAAAAGTCTGCTATAAATTGTTAAAATGATGATAGAAGATTTATTTTATTTTATTTGGACACGGAAAAATCGTCGCCTTAAATTAGTAATGATTTAATTAAAATTATCTAAATATAGTGAAAGGACTTTTGTATCACAGAAATTTATAACATAAATTAAACTAAGCATCGACAATCACAACAATTAAAAAATTAACTTATGGTCATTCTGCAAGTGAGAAAACAAAGGGTTGAAAATTTTTATAATACAAATCAATAGCTTACGATCGTTAGACATTAAACCTTCA
The DNA here is from genome assembly GCA_031772345.1 of Himalopsyche anomala. Lineage (NCBI taxonomy): Eukaryota > Metazoa > Arthropoda > Insecta > Trichoptera > Rhyacophilidae > Himalopsyche > Himalopsyche anomala. Next base: position 5,766,093 of record CM062828.1, read on the forward strand.
TATGTTAGGGTTGAAAGTATTGTTGAATACAATTTCAATTTCCTTTTTAATCTCATCACCAAGAGTCTTAATTTGAGCTTTCAGAAGATGCGACTGACTTTGATGTTTATTTTTTTTAATAAAACATGCTTTAGTTTTTTTTTTTTAATAACAACGCACCAATATATTGTTAATTTTAAATTTCAATTATAATTTTACAATGACTGTAACGCTGCCAGTAATTAATTACTTATACTACTCGTCATAACATCGGCATGGCGTTTTAGTTATTCTTTATAAGCTCTCTCAATAGACAGCATATAACAATTGTGGTAGGGATTAAAAAAATAATATAAGCTCAACACACATATTATATAAGATGCCTAACACAAGATTTTGTCCAATTTATCCAAACTAATATGTATTATTTTATGTTAACCTTCTAGCCAGGATTAACAGCGTACTTACACTAAAAAAACACTTTAATCATATAATAACATGTGATTAGTTTTATTCTTTTACTTAAAAGAGGTTTGTTTGTATTTTGGCAATGATCTAAACCTAAACGTTGGCAGAAAACAATGAACATATACAATTTTGATTAGTCTGTAGAAGCTACGTCATTAGTCCAATGCCATCCGTATGTGTGAAAGTAGACAATTGTTTTTAGTCCGAGTGTGACTGCTTGAATATACCATAATTCGTGAAATAGGAATGGTGAACACAAGATTTTCAAACAACCTAATTTAAACTTTTTTAAAAGGTGATTATAAAAATATAATTTTCAATTCTTTACATTATTTCAAAAGTAAATATTTTTTTTACAAATTGATTGAATTAAATAGAACATTTTACACCTGACAATCTTTCTCATCCAAAGTCAGTTGTACGAAGAATATATTATATTTTATTACATTTATAAAATCTGATTATATGTGTAGGTATTATAGACCAGCGTTTCTCAACTTTTTTGGGCCCGTGGCCCCCTTTGAGTGTCTTTACTTTTCTGTGGCCCCGTTACCATTGTTTTGTCTTCTCATTTACAAATGAATTTTAAAAACCCAGGAATTTGGATTTCTCTACGATCTTTTTTAAACTGAACAGTTAATAGGTACTTAAGTATTCTTACTAACATAGCAACATAATATAGCTCAACTTCGCGGGAAGCGGGTATTATACAGGTAACCCTCGTTCATATATTTCACCTGTGACTTGATATATTGTCGGTTCGTGGCTTTAGGGCTGTACCAAAACAATATATGTACATTAAAAAAATCAAACAAATAAACACTTTAACTTTACGTGAAGTTAGTGAAAAATAGTTTAATATTTCTAATTTAATTTCTAATTTTTTTTTGATGAATCGTGATGAATTTAGATTCGAAAAAAATGTATTAAATTGATTGGGTTACGGAAAAAGAGTGAAGCCAAGCCGTGTAATAATTCATGGCACACAAGTGACACAAGTTCAATTTTAGGTGTCTGTTTTCCATACTGTGGCGTCAAAAGTCCCGTACTTTTTCCAAAAGCCAACTTACATTTAACGACCCTTTGTAAACATAATATTGATGATCATTTCAAAAATTCTTTCGCGTGAAATTAAGCAGGTTCAGATTTTAGTAAAAGGATGTAGTGTATTATTATATTTCGTTAACTTTGAACTTTTTGGTTTAACGTTATATGAATGAAGATAGTATAAGATCGGTAGTTTTATAATATTTTTGTTATCCGTTTAAAACAGTGAAAATATTGGTTGATAGCTTATTCATAGTAATTTAGGATACGTTTTATCAAATAATACCTAATAATAATAGTCACCCTACGTTTTCTAGTTTGAAATAGAAAAAAATAAGATTTTTAAAATTTAAATTTGAATCTTAGTTTAGTATAGATGTTTGTAATATCCTTTGACTGAGTTGACCGAGAGTGATTTTTCAATTAAAAAATATTTGACTCATAGGAATAAGCTACACTGCCAAATTTCTTTAATAAAAAATGTACTTATTTATTTTATTTAAATAATATTAAAAAATCAGCATTGCTTCAAAGAATATATTATTGTATTTTTGATATGGTAATTTCTATTCGAGACAGCCCTGTTTGGGTGGGCACCCATCCGCGAAAGCTCAAGGGCGAAAACTCTTTACAATAAAAAAATGCCACAACGAGACCGCACAGTCTGTACAAGTTAAAATTTATTTTGTAGTCCTATATTGATTGTCATTATAAAAAATATTAGATACCAACGTATTACAAGTTTTTCAAATGATTTTCATTTATTCATTTCCGATGTTTTCTATTGAACAATTGGGAAGCATTACTTTCAAAAGGTCTTTAGTCTATTGATGTTTTTAAGTAAGAAAAGCTTCTTTGTATAAACAAGAATAATCATTACAACAATCGATGTGTGTTTTCAAATTAATAATAGTTGTATATCACTTTTCCTATCACAGATATTAATAGAAAAAATCAATTCGAAGATGACTGGTTTGAAAATGTAAACCTCTTTGTTCTATTTTCAGTAAAGGCTAGAAATAATTAAATACATAGTATAAATTCGAAAATATATTGACAAATTTATCACTTTTTAGGTGTTCACTAACTAAATAGGTGAAAGAGCATAAAATTAAAAACAATACTTTTATTTAAAAAAATCCATATTATGATAGACCAGTACTGGTTTCATCCATCGATAGAATTATCAAAAGATGACATATAAAACGATTTGTATTTATTAAAAATAATAAATTGTTTGTGACACCCTGTTATTAGTTTAAATTAATTTGTATTATTTAAATATCTTTGTATCGTTATAAAGCTTAAGAACGCTCGGGATTAGCAAAACCGGTACTGATATATGATATAATAAATAACGTGGAATTCGCTTTTAAAACAAATGGATGTATTGAATAAAAAAATCAAGAACTTGGATAATTGTAACAGAAAGGATTGGTAGTCGGCAATGTTTATCAAATAGACTATTTATTTTACAATACAATTCATATGTAAAAAAATATATTTTACATCACGTTACTAACTTCAAACCTTAGAAATATAATATTACAAGGCACCGCTATTCTTACATCATATAACATAATACGCAAGTCGCATGAAAAATTTCAATTTCACGAGGATTATTCGTAGATCGTTAAAACCGATATGGCTTACCTACTAAGAAGTTTATTTTCAGCTCGGTCTTTGAACTTTCAGGAAAGTCAAATATTTATGGCTTCGTTATAGCTATAATCTGTAATTTTAATTTGTGAATGGAAATATATCCGCCAATAGTTAGTGTAAATACATTAATATTAAAAAAATGTTACCGATCTGAAATCCCTGCAGGCGATTGGTTGTAACACGGTTATCCAATCCCAGAGCCTATTTCCAATACCGGGATTGATTAATTTTCAATCCCGGGATCCCGGGATTGTGATTAGCTCACTGAGGAATTTGAAATATTCAATTTGCTATACTTTTTCCCCAGATTGTCTCAAAACTAGTTTTTTTTTTAAACTCTCCAAAGAATTTGAAATCCTCAATTTGGTATTTTCGTATAAATTTTCGGATTTGCTAAAAAATTCTCAATCAGAAATCAGAAAATCGAACAAGATCCCGGGATTGGATGCCCTAGTTGTAACCGTTCGTCGTTCTATTCATGTTCTATCTCCATTACAGATAGTCTTATACATTGATTGTTAAAGTTAAATTAATTTTTGGATATGTGTAAATGCATGGATGTCTTTTAGTTTTACATTCCCTCCGCCAATGCAGTTATAAAACATGGTGAAGCGAGAATACTATTATATGTAGTCCAAACCATTTATGCTTACCTTCTCGAAAAATAAGGTTCAGGGACTGAATAACAAGCAGTTTTCGTATTACCACTTCTCATCAAATGCCTTTATATACAAGATATATACTTCAAAATGCGTTTTACCAGTGTATCACACGATCTCCCAACCAGTACCGAATTGAAAAAAACTAAGAACTCCGTACCAATTTTGCATATATTGTAGAAATATATTTCTTTTATGGGTTTAAAAAAAGATCATTTCCAGAATATAATCCAAAGCTTTTGAAATTTTGTATAGTTTTCGCGATAACTAAGTGGGATACAAGACCTAGAAATAAAGATATTGTGAGACAAAGCCTTCCTCAACTCTTCCCATCTTGACACACCTTAAAATCTACTTTGGTGGCGCTCTGGCAAATGATTTTATACTATCATATAAGATTTTTTTTTTACCATTTCCGCTCCCAATATGGAGCATATGGACTCCTAATGGAGTTTATCTCAACATAAATGTTTCTACGAGAACTGCTTGTTACTCAGTTGCTCAACCTCTCTTTTTCCAAAGAGAGTAGGAATAGAAGGAAAGGGCTAGGACATGACTAGTGGTTAGCTAATCGCTCTCGATACGCCCCGGTCATAGGATAGGATGGGTGGGTGGGGGAAATTCAAGAAATCACATACATCCATGTCTTTGAACAGAAATTCATAAATCGATTGAAAAATCAATTTATAAAAAAATGCCCGTACTGGGATTCAAACCCTTGACCTCCGTAGCAGTAGCCAACGACGTTGACCACTCGACCACACAGGCGGCTATAAGATTTATGAAGATTATATAAGATTTACTTACTTAAAAAAACACAATTTTGCATTTCTCTTTATAATTCACGAGTCAAATTAGAATTAAAAAATATACCTACATATATGACGGGCAACAAGTAAACTGTTTTCAATTGTTATACTCTGAGAAAAGAGCATATATGAAGCGTGCAGTTTGTTTTTCATGTCGCAACATTTTGTAAATATTAATTTCACCATCTAAAATGGAAAACAAATGAGGAGCAAACATTCAAAAAGTGTTTTGTCACACAAATGCTGAACTTGGGAAATGATGAAAAACGTGTCATTTGATAACGTAGCCTAAGTTCTTAAAAAAATGTTATTAAAATTAAACTGTTTATGTAATGAATTTCAATCTACGTATTTTGTATAATCTAGAAATCTTGGATTAGCTAATTTTTTGGTTTGAAATTTGGACAAAACACTTTTTGCATGAAACTTGTGGACAAAACACTATTTGAATGAAAATTAAGAGTTTTTAGTTATATCGTTATTAATATTATTATATTTTATTAATATTATAGAGCACGGGCACGAATGCACTCGAACTGACAGGTAGCGGAAGTTTTGTATTGTCTATATACATAATGAAAATAGTTATAATCTAAAATTACCTTGTTAAAAAAAATACCCTTTTCAATTGCATCGGGGCCGCGGGTCACATGGCTTTTATAAAAAGGGGTCTCAACCCACAAAAGGTTGGGAATACAATTATATACATATTATCAATGCTTTTTTTTCCATATGATGCGGTGGAACGGCGTTCCGGCACCTTTTTTCTCGATATTTTTAATGTTTCCAATCAATTTTTATTTTCCTTTGAAAACTTTTTAATTTTTCTATCGAAAGACGTTTGAAAATATTTCTTTTAATCGTAATCTCCCAAAAAACGTAAAAATGGTAAACAAAGAATTATTATAACTCAGATAAGACATAAAAGATCGATTTTCTCGAAGGTGTTGGTATTTGTGATATCTATACCTCTCACTCTACCAATCCTAAAATTAATAAGGTAAAGCGAGAGCGATTAGTTAACCATTATTCCGGTTCTATCCCCATCTTTCTATCCGCACTCTTTTTAAAAGGGAAGGTTGAGCAACTGACTAACAAGCAGTTATCGTAAAAAAAATCTTGAGATACCTTTATTAGGAAACCATTTAGTTCAAATTGAGAACGGAGATGAATTATAAAAAAAAGCTTCACAAAAATTGAGTTCCGGCAGTTTTTTTTTAAGAAGAGCACTGCATATTGTTATATAGTTTAAAGTTATGGCTCCATCATCACATAGGATATTTTCTTATATACTGTATTTTTGTACCACGCTACAAGTCCTCTATTTTCATGTTCCTGCCAATCGTCAAACATTATTTTTAGCAATTTACTGGCATATTTTTTTCTTTTTTGTGATATTAAATGAGATAATAGCAGCTTGTTTGGTTGGAATCATTACAAATGGGAATACAATATACCTTTTTTTACTTAGCAACTGTATTTTTCTGCGTTATCGGAAATATAATGATCTTTTTTATTTCCTCTGAACAATACACATTTTTGCCGAGTAGTGTTATTTATATTTTCATGATTTTCGTTTTACATCACTTAAGAATTAGAAGTCCATATATAATTTATTCAGGGACTTAGTATCCATTATTTCCCAATCTTCGCCCATCAAATCGACCTGGCCAATTTGCTTATAAACTTCTTGATATTCTTCCGGAATCAAAATGGGTTGTTTTTCACATCGCACTCTATCTGCTGAGCTAAAAACATGGACTGCTAGTAAATAGCTATGACAGTGTACAGGGGAAAACAGTTCGACTTTTTATTATTGTTTCAGCCGTGAATATGCATTATTGTTTGGGCAATAATATCTTTTATATTTTGTGAAACACATCTATCACACAACAGTCGGAGATTGTTTTTCCTTGTACACTTTTTAAATGGTGTAGCAAGGATGATCCTTTTTTTTGGCTTCCTTTCTCAGCTTTTTCTTCTGTCCAGTTATAGAGACATGGTTTTGTGGCATCAGGAACAACAATGCAGAAATTATTAAAAAATGGGTTGTCTTTATAGGCACTGTTTGTATTGCGGAAGCAATGGTAGTATATTGTCTCAGTTTGACAGGCTGGGAATATATTATAATAAGGTGTAAAAACGTTGCATCCACTAAATGTAAAACATATTTTCTTTTTGGGTTCAGATCGTTTGCCGCACGGAAATTTTTCTTTTCTAGAGCCAATATTGGCTTGTCCAATTTACTCTTCACTATCTTCTTGCATCGTATATATTTTAATAATAAATTTGGTATTTAAAAAAACTCGTAGAAAACACAACTTCCGTTAACAAATACAGTCAGTAAAGAAAGTATACTAGTTCCAATTTTCATGCAAAATGTGTTTTGTCCAAATCCAATATGACGGCTTCTACGCTGTGATTGGTTGAGAGGACAAAACATCTTTTGATTGAATCTGGGTGTTGGAGAAAACACGTTTTGCATGAACGTGTCAACTTAATGATTTATTTTTTATAGGAAAATACTTTTTTTGAACGTTAATTTTAATTTCCATTCATAGATTTCATTATTGACTATCAGAACTGATATTAAACAGCATTTTTTTAAATTTGTGACAAAACACTTTTTGAATGTTTGCTCCTCATTAATATGAAACGTATAAGTCGATATTAGTATCGTAGTATAAGAAGTTAAAACAAAATCTTCTTTTACAAAATACGTATGATCAAAATAATTTTGCGTATACCAAGTTACGTTTATTTAAAAAAACTATTTTGTCGGTATTCTCTGTTGCTTTGCTGTGTCTTTACGAAACACTAAGTTACTCTTAGTACACACCAGTGAGTGTTTCAGAAGAAAATATTTGAGAAAGACTGCTCGATGAAATGTTCTAAATGCTAGTATGTTATTTTTTACCTTTGATATATTTATTTTTGCTTCGGGTAAATTGTGGGAAACAGTTATTCATTGTGATTTATTTTCAATAAAAATATTGTAAAGCAATGGCAACGGTAATTTAATTGTAATATTAAAAAGCCTATGAACATACTGAAACAAGAATATATTACTGAATGAGTCTACATAATTATTTCATATATTTTTTTGTTGCATATATCAAAGTTTAACATTAACGGTGTAGTAAATAATTGTGTTAAATAACTTAAATAAATTAACTATGTATAATTAATTGAAAATTAACATCTCAGTATTTATCGCCCATTTCCCTTTCACTTAGAAACTAACGGTAAAATCTACATACTTATTCACTGTTAATTTACGTGAAATATTAATTTGTAATAACAACCACAATAATAAATTGTTTTCACCATACCTTAATATCGTATATAAATTACTATAGTTACAAAGAAATCATCGTGTCCTTATTACTTCAACATTTTCATACTTCTCAATTTTTTGTCTGGCATTGTTTAAATAATAATTATAATGTTATATTTTGCGGAAAAAATCCACTTAAATTGAATCAAATGACATAGTGACAAGTACTCTCAAATTATAGTAATGTTATATATTGAATAAAATAATTGGTGTGGCCGTAATCTCTTAGCATTGGAAATTCCAGAAAATGATTTTAAAGGAATCTAGCAAGAAAGAGAATGGCGTTCTTTATATTTACTATCAAGTATCGCTATCACAAGCTGAAATCTGTTTTAGATTTCTTGTTATTATCAAATTTATAACGGTCTTTTTATCTTAAAACATCATCTGTAAACATCCCCACGTCACCACTACGTAAAATATAATCTACTAAAAATATTGTAGTCGATTGGTCAACGTTCTTGGTCAATCGCTCTATTCAGTTGCTAAAACTTAAGTACAGGCGTACTTCCACTTTCGCACACAATTGGTTCCTGAAAATGTGTGCGAATGTTGAATGTTAAAAAGTAGAAGGATGTAAAAAAAAACACCAAAAATTGTCCTTTATTCATCAAAATTTACTTTTGTATATGATAAAAATTATAATTTTTAATAAACTTGTCAAGAGTTAGTTTTATTTACTCTTTTTTTTCTTTTCTTTATAAAGAGTTCTGTAACATGCAGTGCTTTTATAGATCGCCCTACGCACTTGAGATATACGTTCTCCATTGGGATCAAATTCTGCCATAATATTTAAAAGTGTATCGAGATGAATAAAAGCTTCGTTCATATTTTTTATTGTTAATGTCTTGATGATTTTTTCTGGTTCTTCTTCCTCACTTTTCATTTGTGCGAAATAGCGAATTGTGCGAAAGTAGAGGTCCGCCTGTATATCAAAACAGTAGTATCAATATTTATTGGATCAGAATTGATGACCAGAATTTTGATTGTTGTATAATTATAATTACTTTAAGAAACTGATAGTAAAATCACAAATTAATATAAAATACCGGTATTGTTTTTTTCTTCCGGTATTGAAATTCCTACTCCCACCCATCTAATCCTAAAAAACAAGGCAAAGCTAATGTATTAAAATTATGACCACTAGTAACTGCCTCAGTCTAATCATTATATCCATTGCTCTGGGTGGTTAAAAAAATGTATAGATAGAAATAAATAGATATTTTGTATGATATTATATAAAAAGGGGTGCAACGGGGCTTTTATCTTTGCCCTCACTAAAATAGGGAAGTTGAATGACTAAATATTAATCATTTCTCCTAACAACAATTTCTTCTATTCAGATGATTCATTAGGGATGTGCGTGTTCCATTTGAATTGAAATTCAGTTATATTTGATGAATATAACTGAATATAAGTCAAAACAAGACTACTAAATGGTTTTTTTTTTAAATATTAACGAGTCGAATTTTTATTTTTATACATCTTACCAAATGCCGTCATTCACTTCAATTATTGATACTTTCTAAGAACGAAACATAAAGACGAAATAAAAACAGATTTCAAATCAAAACGTCAAACTCGTTTTGTGACGAGATCTTGCTTGATGCATACAAAAAATATTATTCGTGGGTAAATAATAGTTTTCGTTTCAAAGTTTTCATGCAACTATTTACAAAAATATATCTCTCTATCTATTGATACATTGTATATGATTGTAAAAGTTGAGATGTATTTTATATTCCGTTAAATAAAATATAAAAAATCTTTTTATTTATAGTTATTTTAACGTTATGCTTACATCATTATATTACATATTATCATATGAAAAAAGAATGGTGCTGGAACTCAAAATGTGTTAATCTTTTTTTCTAATTCTTGTCCGTTCTCACTGTGGAGGATATAACTTCCTAATGGAGGTATCTCAACAGATATTTCTTACGAGAACTGATTGTTAGTCAGTTGCTCAACCTCTTTTTTAAAGAGAGTAAAGATAGAAAGATAAGGCTGGTACAGGACTTGTGGTTAACTAATCGCTCATGCTTTGCTCTGTTCATTTTAGGATTTAAGAGTGAGAGAGTAGATATCATAAAAAATGATCTTTTATATTTTATTGTTATTCCTTTTTCGGGAGATAATGATTTAAAAAAAATATTTTCAAGGAAAACATTGATTAGAAACATTAAAAATGTTGAGAAAAAATGTGCCGGAACGCGCTTCCACCGTACGACATGAGAATAAAAGCACTTCATAATATATTATGTTTTAGGCTATTTCTGAGTAAGTGTAATATTGTCTGTTCTTTCTTTAGACGTCTTTTTATATAAGGTTGAGTTCTTTACCAATTTATTAAAAGTATGATAATAAAAAACATATTTTTAATAATAAAAAAAAAAATTGCGATGTCCAATTTGTGACACTTATTTCAAAGAAATGCTGCAGTTTAAAATATAATATAGCAATTATGTTTGAAGAACTGTCGATAATGTGATTTGAAAATGAAAATATATTTTGTCTTTCCATTACTGTACAATCAGTGTATCATTGAATGGAGTGTTGCAAACATTGTAAATAAATAAAAATAGTAGAACTTCATCGCTTTTAATAGTCCCTCAAAAAAAGATGAATGCTAGAAAGACTGAAAACCGACAAATGCGGGAAAACAATGAATGTAGAACTTTATTTATCTTATAATTGGTAAATATTTTTGACATGCTAAGAAAGACATTTTTTAAAGATGCTGTATATTATTATTTTAACTGAACGAAAAACGAGAATCATGTTATATTTAACAGTTTCTAGAGAATTTGAATAGTTCGTGGTTAAATAAATGAGGGCAGTCTTGTTAAAAAATATTCTTTGAAAGCAGTAAGCAATTATCATTCAATACAAAAATACATATATGCAAAAGACATTCTAAACATAATAATATATATTATAATGACAAGGAAAAACGCAATTAAAAACGCACAATCGCAATTATTATAATTAAAAAATACGTTTCATTGTGCTATTGTTATTTAAAAAAAGCACAAGGAAGTAAACATTGAAAAAACAAAAACAAATAAGCATTCATATTATCAACAGTCGTAAGTCGTAACATGGAGCAATAGTTCCCCACTTTGTCGTCTTAATAATTGACTTTCGCACCTGCTGTCCTAAATTTTAATATCTCTTAATTTTCATATCGTCGATATACTGGCAGGAGGCGTTAAGTCAAAAACCGGCTGTTTAAAAGGGGTTATTTTTAACTTAGCCTGTCGCTGTTTATCAGTGAAATGGATTCCACTTGAGAATTCAGGGTTCTAATCCTCGCATAGAGCTTAGTAATTACAATATGGAAATGGAAAATACACTCAGATACAATGTCTCGCTTCTTTCAAATCATAAATATATTAATGTCTAATATGAATTGATAAATTCATGATAATTCAATTTTTAAAAATATATTAAATGCGTGACTGTGATATTCTAAGCCAGTGGTAGGGAACCAGCGGTCTTTTGGATATTCTGGTGGGGCATTTTGACTTGATCGGCCAATTCTGTTATTTTTTATAAATTTGTAAATTCCTGAGTTTTGGATTCGAAAATTTTTGGAAGAGCTAAAAAAAACAATCCCGCGCCGGTAATTTGGGAAAATCCGTAAATGGATTGCAAAATTCTTGTAAGACCTAAAAAAAAGGTCTTGAGTGGAATCGAATCGAGTGGTTTTCTTTACTGGGGCCTTATGATGAATCAGATAAATGAATGTGGCCTTTAGAAAAGAAAAGGTTCCCCACCCTTGTTATAAGCCTTACTCACCTTTCTCATTTCTGGTACAGTATTTTTAACTAGCCATTAGTTCTCTTTAAATTGAATTTAATTATTACCATTTCAGAGTGGGGAGGTTCATCGCTCGTTCAAGTCTCTACTAATGAATTTTGGATTAACATGGCTTAATATTTTTTTTGGAAATCATTATTTGGCTTATAGGCCGTATCGATTTGAAATGTCATATGAATATGTTTAAAATTAAGTATTAAATAAAAATAGCACAGTAGTTACCTTTGTATATCGTTGCCGTATAAGACTATCATTCGATGAAAATTTAAATTTTAACACCCTTATAAAATTAAAAAAAAAAACAAAATACACTCAACCACGTACAGTTAAAAGTTTGAATAAAGAATGATAAACTTTAAACAATAATTTAAAAATATTTCAATAATTGTTTCACTTCACGTTCTTTATTTTGAATTTGGAATTCATATGAGATCAAAAAACTTATCATTTGTATCCATTGAAAGATCGATGTAATTGTTCCAAAAGCCGGTATCACACGATTGAACTCGCCACCGACTCACGATTCGACGGTCTTGTATCAACTGAACATTTCGAGTTCACTCGCGGAGTGCCCCCTCATTATTCTGACAGTTGGTTGGTTCTAGGCACGTTGCCACAATTGTGAAAGAGAGGGCAGGCACTCTCCAGTTTGAATTATATGTTTGAATCAATTTTATCGGAACGATCAATGGTATCAAAGTTAAATCTTAAGCTGTAACTTGATTGTTAAAAAATAAAGCAGACGAAATTATAAGTTATTGAAATTCAATAAAAAATATACACTACAAGAATGTGTTATATGGCCGCGGTCGGCAAACATTTTAGGCTCACGGACCACTAAATTCACAATATTAATCCAGCGGACCACTATTTGGAATTTTGTGTTAAATATTACATATTGAAATAAAAGTAATCAAATGCGTCCAAAAATGCACCAAGTTCATAAAATAATGTCAAATTTCTCTGCGGGCCACCAAAATTTTCTCGTGGACCACACTTTGCCGACCGCTGTTTTCGTTTCGATATAAATACATTGCAGTTTTATCTACTAAGCTGGTTAATATCTCAATGATAATTTAACTATCGATTGAAATAAAATTTACTTGGTAGAACTCCATTTTATTAAATTATTTTTTTCCACAAGAATTATATTCATTATTTGATAGCTATTTCGGTATCACACCATCGTTAGTATTATTCTATATAGATATCAAACAACTAATACAATTCTTGTGGAGCTAAACAGTTTGAAATTTAGACTTTACTTAAGTTAAATCAATCCAGTTTATACTACTGCCTTTTTGAAATAATGGTTTATCAATTAAAAATATGTTACGTCATAATTGTCCGACTGACATTTAAATAAGAAACGTATTTTTTTAAATATTAGAGTGTGGTAAGGAGGATTCTTGATTTATTTACTGGCGAGTTTTTCTATGACAGGCAAGAATTTATGTAAAAATACAAAAACTTATTAGTTTAAAAAAAGCTTAAATTACAAATTTTAGATAATAGTAGTTTAGTTGTTCTAACCAGGGCAGTGTTATATGCATTTATATTTACCAATATACCTTATCAAGGGGGAAACAACAGTACGTATATTAATTATGTTCAAACGTGTTAATAAAAAAAGCAACGGCAGAAGCGCTTTACATTTGTATAGTTTGTGGGGTAAAATAATGAATTTTAAATAGTAATTAATTCCTGTTTTTTTAATAGCTCATAATTATCTTCATTTTAAATATGAATGAATTTTTATATTTAAAAGCTAGTGCCGAAGTCCTGAGATTACGACATTGAATAATTGCTCGGGATCTCGGGATTGGAGGCCCTGATGTTGATGAATTGTATGTACTCAGTATTAAGAGTAAATGATTTCTCATGTGATCTCAATAATGTGATCACAGCATTGTTAAGAGCTGTGTTAAGAAAGTAAAACTCCCTTATCTCTATTTACCTACATAGACTCTATCGAGCCTGCAACGTGAGCTCTCAGTGTCCTGGTACGCTTGGAATTTAGATTTTTCTGCTGTAGTGAGTACTTAAGTCTTTGTATCTCTTTAGCAAATATTTAGCCATTTCAAAAAAATCACAACGTATTCAATTGACTTTGATATTAATCTGTTACGTAGTATATAGTACATATATTGATATTAAATACCGGTATTGTAAATATCGATGTCGGGTCCATGGCGCAGTGGTTAACGTTGTTGGTTTTCATACAGGTCTTCACGGGTTCGAATCACAGTACGAACAGCATTTTTACAACCCATTTAACGATTTGCTTTTCCAAGGCATGGATATTTGTAATTTTTAAAAATTTCCCTCCACCACTCCAATCCTTAAGTAACAGGGCTTAGGTCATAAGTCAGCCGCTAGTCTCGTCCCATCCTTTCCTTTCTAAAAATCCTTTACTCTTCGAAAAAAAGAGAGGTTAAGTAACTGTTTAAAAAATGATTTTCGTTAACATTTATGTTTATACACCTCCATTAAAAGGCCATATGCTACCCATTGGGAGCGGACATTGATAAAAATACATATAAATACTAGCTATCTTAATTAAAATAACAAACGGTTTCTTAAAATCTCAAAAGATTTTATGAAAAAATGTAATGGTTTCTATACATTCAATGTTAGTTTGTATTGTTTATTTTCAATACCTTTTTATTCTTACATTAAAAAACCGGTATTATGGTAATGAACAAAACATGAATACCGGGATCCCGGTTCCGGTAATACCGATATTTCAATCGGTATCCTCAACTGTCACAAATAATATTAACGGAACGTAACTAAAATGCGTCGTTATTCGTGCGACTTCTTTTCCAAAACTGATGTTTTTTCATTCATAGTGAATTATGAAATTCAAATATGTGGAATGTATAAATACAAAGATAACAATGTTTATGCTCCGATTGTCAAGGAACCGGTTGTTATACGATTCGACTGTACATGAAAACGATATTCAGTGAAATCCAATATCATAATATTATGTCCGGGAGATATGTATATATTATATAATTGAGTGGTATAAGGGTATTCTGTCCATATGCTTCTGAAACTTGGAGTTAAATGTTTGATACAACATTTGCCAGATATTCTCCTGTAATAACTAACTTTCGTAGATGCTATCGTTCATCGCCATGCCTTCTGCCGTAGTCCGCGCCTGTTGTATTTCACATTGGTCGTAAACTATTTTCAACTGCATTCGAGCTACCAACCAGCTCACCATAATATTATCTCTTAACTTTTTTTTCTATTAAAAATTCTGATGAGTAAAACCACTTATTGAATAAAATTATAGAATTAGTTCAACAGTTTTGAATATTTGTGTTACTAAACTTAAAGACTTCTTTGTACCAGTGGCGGTTCTAGGTACTGGGCTAGGTGGGCTAAGCCCGACCTGCATTTTTCACCCAAAACTTTAGATGGCTGAATAAAAATGAACAGCAATTCGGCCGCTGAACAAAATAAATACATTTATAAGCGTAACTAACCTTTCCCAAATGAATATACTTAATATCTTTGTTTTAATTATCCTCTGTCAATATAAGACAATGTTACGTCTACCTACAATCATATTCCCGATTGTGTTTTGTATTACAATTTTAAACTGAGCCGGCACAATAACCCTATAAATACTTCACAGGGAAAAGGCAACGTCACTCTGGCAACACCACTCAGGGGCTGTAATGTGATTAGACCGTAACCACAGACAATATCATGAAATTTTTCTTTACACTGGGGCGCAATCAAGCACGATTAGATTTTTTTTATATTTGTATGTACGGAAACGTCATCAAACACAAAGGATTGTGTTTTAATCTGTCAAACTTCTGTTGATCGTTGGGGGCTGAACTGATTCAGCCCATTACACATACTTATGCATTGAAACACAAAACCAATATCGTTGTATTGTATGAAAGTGACAGGTATTGACTTTCAGTGTGACAGTTCTGTATTGCTTTTAGTAGGTACTTGTTATTTCACTTTGAAAGAGACGAATTAAAGGATTCCGTGTTATTATTCTATTATTTCTTAGTTACATTAGCATTGATTTTATTATATAATAATTTATGCATTGCAGTAGTATCGTAGTATTTGTTAATTTGCTTGTAGATTAATGTATAAGGTGAAGTAGAAATATGCTTTTCTCTAGCCCACCCAAGATTTTAGGTCAGGAACCGCCACTGCTTTGTACTTATCCCACATTATTTGTTAAGATCAGTACTAATCTTACCTATTGCAAGCATTATCAGCAGATAATAAACCTGTACCAATTTATAATTTTATCAGTTTTATTCGCTAGTTTCGAGAACGATTGAATATTTTTTATTTCACTAACTGAGCTGACTTCAATTTTACGATACTTGACGTGTAGAATATTATAATGCATCTCACTCAGTTTTTTCTAAAATACCACTTGGCTCACTTCACCTCTAACGGGCTCAAATGAAATGCTGTGTTAATTTATTATATAATAATATATTCTCGCTTATATGATATCGTTTAAGAACCTATGACACTTAGCTCACTTCACCTCTCATGGGCTCAATTAAAATGCACACGTAAACTTTTTACAGGGGCTTCAAAATAAACCTTACCTTTGATCAGAAGTATAACACAAAACAAAGACATTCGCTTATTATCTAAACGATAAAAAAATCTCTCTTCATATAAATCTAACTTGAAATTGAGTAAAAACCATATTAGTGATCTTTGAAATTGAGCGTTTCAAATATAAAGTAATAATTAATAACAGGCACGCTTACGATACTGTATTGACCACTGCTATGTATTCACCAGAGCTGAACGCGTTCCCCTTTACTACCTTGCAAGTGAACTAATAATGCTGGCCTAGCAAAATACGAAGTGAGTTATTTACCATACTGCTGGAGTGATCTGTAGTGAATATTTTGATAGGAGACAAGGCGCTGTTTACCTTTCCTTCTTGGCAGATCTTATTTGATCATAACTGTAATCAAACTGCAAAGGGGTTACGTATACAATTTGGTTGTTGATTGTCCTACCACCACCTGTCATCTGTATGCAGGCGCTTTTTCACGCCCGCCTTCTATAACGCAATATCGACCAAGAAAAGAAACGAATTTACTACTCATATAAACGACCCGATACAGAATTGCTCGACATCTAATATTTTAACCAAGTACTATTTGGGATATTTATAACTGGTATTAGTGCTAATGCTCAACCAAACACATACACCAGTTTTGTTATGTGTAGCCGAGTGATCAGCGTTCGTGGACGTTCGTGGTAGTCACCACCGGTTCGAGTCCCGGTACCGACAATCTAATTTTTTGATTTTTCAATCGATTTATGGATGTCATACGTTTTATTTAATTATATTTTATACCCGACTTTTTTACTTCCAAAAATTTATGTGTTCAATATTTAAAAAATAGTTTTGTAAATTTATGACAGGCTTGCATTTTTCTTAACATTTCTATTCCAGCAAAAAAATAATAATTTTATAAACATTGGAAGCATTACAATCTGTTAAACTATCATTGATGACGTTGGTACACGAGAAAACAGAAAGATACAATTGATATGTATCGAAAGAGTTTTATATAAACAACCAGTTAATAATATGTATTAAGCTATGTTAGTATGCGTGATGTCTTTATATACATTATCTACGTTTTCCCTAAAAAAATGACTCCCCAAAAACAGGGTCTTTCAAAAAAAATGTGATTACGAACGGTCATAACGAAGAATCTTCTTCAAATAAAAACTTCATATATACAAAGAGTAAAGCAAACTAAACAGTAATTTAAATGTTTTTAAAAATTGGGGTTTTTTTCAAAAAAAAATTTCAGGGGGCCATGAAATTTAAATCTTACTCTGAGCACATCATGCATTCTCGATGACAATACGTCATTCAAGTATCCATTTGCGTGTAGAGTAGTTAGTGCATAATATCTGGATATATGTTATGATTTTTTTCATGTATACTTTTCCCCTACCCCTACTTTTCAATCTGCACGCACGCCAATACAATATGTATTAAATATAATTAATTTACTGCAGTCGTATACAAGACATAATGATAAATAATTATATTTTTAGTGGATAGATAACTAGTTAATCAGTAAAATAGTGAGCAGAAATAAAACAATAGTTAAAAGTAGAGGTATTTCAATATGGTTATGAAAATCCAATAGTGTATATCCTACGCTTCAAAAATCCACAATCTGTAGAATATCTGAAAACAGAGTAAATAAAAAATGTCTAAAAGTAAATATTCTGAACAGTACATTAACCGTATTCGAGGCATATACACAGCGGTGGGCTGCCAATATTTTAACAAGGGGCTCGCTTAATCTCGGCCATAATACCTTTACATCAGGAATGATGCAAATCCCGTCACATGCGACCCGCTTGTTTTTTTGTGGCCTACGGATGTTTCAATTTTTAATCAAAATATAGTACATATTTTTAAAGTAATTAATTTGATTTATATATATGTATTATACAATAGAGTTCTGCACGGGCCGAAATTTAACAAAATTATCCGGTCCGAGCCCGAAAGACTCAGGCCCGACCTGGCCAGGGCCCGAGTCTAATACCACACTTGTTACCCGAACCCGACCCGAAGCCCAGATTTATACTCCTCAGCCCGAAAAAAACCGATTTTTACAAATTTACAACAATTTACAATTCTCTATAGAAATGGTTATAATTTAAATTATCATGGTTCACTTACGACACGAACATAGTCTGAAATAAATTCCTTACCCGGGCCCGGCCCGAACCCGAATCTCAATTGCTCCTAAGGGCTCGGGCCCGTGCAGACCTCTAATATATAATACATACATATGTGAGCAAGCTTTTTGGTTGACAATGCAAAATCGGTTCATAGAAATACGTTAATTAAGATAGAAATAGGCTATTACTGATTTTGCGGATTCTAAATAATTAGTTAAGATTTTACAAAGCCAAGGTCGCATCAATTTTTTAATAAAGAATACAACACGCATTGCTTAATATGTACACCGAATCCTCTTTTGCACGGTTTCAAAATAGCACGGCCGAATGTAATAGAAACTATCTTTCACGTATTTATATCAGTGGTGCACAAGGTTTTTGAAAGAAGGACCAATTTATTAATTTTCTATTTTTTCACGGGCCGCAGAGGATAAAAGTGTTGAAAAATAATTATATATTACACTAGACGAGAGATACATTCTGTGACTCATTGTAAAAATATGAATTTCGGTCACGAATCTATGCCCGTGAAAATAATATCATAATGTTAAATAATAAAAAATAGGATAATGTTTTCTATCGGTGATAATCCAGATTATATTCCTTTGCTTCTGCATAATTTGTTCATACATCAAACACAGATTTTTATAGTATTCACTAAAAATATTGGTAGAAGAGCTTGTTATTTTGGGCTACAAAAAATGTTATTTTAAGCCGCATGCGGCCCGCGGCTTGTGCATCACTTAACTACATACATGGCTATTTTACATGAAACGTGTAAAAAGAGCGTACTTTAAATTTAATTTTTACTTGCAAACCTAAGCTATCATAATTTGTTTTTTTGCTGTCTGTTCGATAAAAAAGGTTGTGCATGCCTGCTTTTACACTACGGATTGACAGTGAACACCTTAAATTTTATTTTAATCATCATTAAACATAACACATGCATGATTTAAAGTTTGCTTTTTTAATCGTAATTATTTTCTTCACAAACGTTATACCTCGTTCCAAGTTCCAAGAAGAAGATCATAAAAAATCTTAAAAGAAATGTTAGGACTCTGTCCTTGCAAAAGCAAAAAAGTGCAGAATAACGATTACGGCGAAGGTCGTGAAATGAAAAAAATGTACACGTGTTAAGTAAATTAGAAAGTAGCTTCATAAAAATGTGACGCCTGGACATCTGAGCAATAAAATATCAAACATCGGCATTGTTAGACAATAGTCAAAAAACCGGCTCAAAAAAAAGGGTCCCTTTTATTATGCAAGTGAAATAAATGTATGTTACGAACAAATTGAAGGGCCAACAGAATCTTATGTTTTATAATGCAATTTAACCGTCTACAGAAATAACATTTAGGTACTGATGTTATCTGAGAAGATAGATTTTTTCAACTTAACAAGGGGCTCGCCGGCCGGTCCAAAATTTAACAAGGGGCTCGCGCGAGCCCCCCCGAGCCCCCCCGAGCCCCCCCGAGCCCCCTCCAGCCCATCCCTGCATATACATAGTCTGAGACATATGGATCCTGGGTATTACTTGTTTGGATAAAGATTGAATGCCAGAAACACTACATATATCTAAATCATTAATTAATTAATTAATTGAAGAATTTTTCACGTAATTATGGCTAACATTTGTAATCAACTTAATAATGGTGTAAGAAATAATAAACTATTTTTATATTTGCGATAAAACTTTATTAAAAACACATACAAAAAAGAATATTTTAACAAAAGTAAATATGTTAAATTAGTAAAAATATTCACAAAACATTAGAATATAAACATGAACAAAGACAATTCATGGGTAAAGATATTATATAAAATAGGCGAGTATCGTTTATTGATATGAAATATTTAGAAACTCTTGTGAGTTTCTAATGAAATAAAAAAACAAAATATGTGTAAAAACGATGCATATACATATATAGAATCTTGAAAATACAAAACGAAAGATTTAAAAAAGAGTAGTTGATGAAAAGTGCATTCTATTGTTGACGCTGTTGTTGCGCTGTTGCAACTGGTTGGGCTCCAGCAATTGGTTGCGCTCCGGCAATTGGTTGCGCTCCTGCTACCGGTAATTGCTGTCTGACAACAGTGCGATCAGTATAAGTAATTGTCACCGGCTGTACCCGCATATTGGGAGTCAAAAATTGAGCCAATGTTGTAACTCCAGCTCTCGCAACTCTATCGAATGGATATCCCATTGATCGACGATCAGGGTATAGTCGATCCCTAATTCCACAGAACGTATCAGCATCGTTGCACAATCCATTTATATCTTGGTCAATCCTATCGTCAGCGTAGTTGGAAACCATCGCGAATAGATCAAACGCAAGTCCTTGTTCAGTTCCCTTCGGGATTAGCATGTGCTGTGGCCAACCACACCCGCAGAAGTTGAACCGCTCTAACCCTGCTCCAGCAGCCGGGCGGCTTGCATCCAAGTTACGGAATGTTCTTTCGTATGGAATTGTGACTGAAGATTCATCAGATCGACGGACAATCAAATTTTGTCCTAGGCGGAGATTCACTCTGAATCTGTCTAATTCTATCATCATCTGCCTCTGCTCATCGAAAGGCATAGCGACGCCTCGCTCGTCGTTTCTTGGCGCCATAAAGATTCGGACGGTTCCAAGAACTTGTTGAGGTGACTGGTTGTTCACTTGAATTCGATAGGTAAATGGTGCATGCTGTAAGTGAGTGAATCGAGCAAATACTGAGCCACGCGGAGCAAAATCAAGTCCTCGAGACAAGTCAGTGTCGCTCTGTTGCCAGTATGTTTGCAATCGATTAGCTTGACCTCCTTGCACGTCAACTTGAAGTCCTGTGACAGTTATTCCTGGATAATTAAGTTTGTTTACTGTATAACGTGGTAGTTTTACTTTGTGAAGTTGGAAAAGATCGTCGATATAAGAGTGCCAACGGTAGAAAACAGGATCTCTCATAGCAGTAGCTGCATCTCCCATAACGGAAAATCCTTCTAAAAATCGACCATCTGGATCATGGCAATAAGCGATGCAAATATGCCCCATGTTATGTAAGTCACCATAGAATTCTCTATTTGGTGTCAGAATTGAAGCTTCCATCATGTTGCCCAAAATATCAATTCCACCTTGTTCAGTCAAAGGTATTTGTTGTCCTTCAGGGTTTAAAATGAATCCTTGTTCGATTGCGCCACGGAATCGATCTCTCCATTGTTCCAGTGTAGCAAGATTTTGAGTCAATCGATCAGCAGGTCTATTGATATCGCTTAATGAAGCGTTGACAAATCTAGGAGGCCAGTTACGACTTGAAACTTGAGAATCCAGTTTGGGGAAGTAGCCTTCAGGAATTGGGGCTCTCACGTTGTTAAATCTATTAACGCGACTGAGACGATTGCTGAATCGCTCAGCGTTGTATCTGCAGACGATTTGTTGATGCATATAATAGAAAAGTTCTCCTCGTCTATCTTTGGCTACCAAAGTACGATCAGTGGCCTCGAACGGGTACACTAAATGCCAATGCCAATGATGAAGATTGACGCCTATATCTTCCCTGAAGTAGGCAACACGGTGTTCAGGGTCAAGATCAGTTGCGGTGAAGTCTCTTGATATAATAACAGGAGTGCGACTTCCTTCAGGAACAACTGACAATTCTTCTCGTGCTCTTGAAAATGCACCGCCATCCAAAAACTTTTCAGGGAACGATTCCATAAAGTTAGGAATCTGGAATGCTCTAGTGTCTGGCCGATGAAGCATGGCCACTGACAAAGCATAATTGAACATAAAAGGATTGATCCGATCGCGGCAATATACAGCAGCAGATTGGAAGTCATCCAATGTAGTCATTCCCATTAATACGTCAATGAGTCTTGCTGCCATCAAGCGATGTCTTGGAATAAAAAGAGAGAAGTTTTCTCGTCTTCCCAATTCTAGAGCGATGTCAATATTGGGAGTCGTTATCTTTTTCACAGCCAGCTTTTGCGTTGCGTCATCACCGAATCGGTTGGAAAGAGCAGTTCCGAGTGGCCTGTAATGGTCAGCTAAATATTCTTCAGGAACTTCAAATACTGTCGAATTTGCGCCCTTTTCCATGAAGACAGGCTCCGTTGGACGCTCGAACAACAAGCTAATACTTGCTTGGTTTGCCATTGTGATTGAAAGATTGTCACACAATTTACTATAGATAGAACTTTGGACTTGATTGTCTGATGAGATGAATGCAGACTGTGCCCTTCCAGACTTTGAATGAGCTATTTAAACTTACTGAAATTATGTGGTGATGAGTGCAATTTCATATTTAAGTTCTATGTACATAAAAAACACAACTTAGATAACAGTAAATTGAAAGCTTACTGATACTACCCCAGCTATTGCGGTTTCTGTTATTCCATGGAGTTTATCCAAAATATTGTGACAAACTTCCGTGAGAAATGTTATATTTTTGCAGTGTCGTCCAAAAAACATAATTAAATGAAAAGTTTCATTTTAAGTACGAAGACAAAATTGCATTTTTTTTGTTTATTCCACATCAATAAAATTTCGTTCGTAATATAGTAAAACTTACTATATTAGATTACAATATTATTAGCGATTTCAATTTTATTGTGTTATGTTAATAAAACATTTTCTACTTCTTCTTTTGAGATAAAATGGCGGCCATGCTCACTTGGAGCAAATATAGTAAAAGAAATGGCTTCATTCTATCATTACTCACTCTGAGAAGTTAGGCGAGTGAAAAACAAGCAGTTCACATAGATTTTTTTATTGAGATAAGCTTGAGATAAGCTCCATTAGTAGTCAGCCTATGTTTTCAAGATGGGTAAGGATGAGAAGTTACTTATAAACTATCACATACTTCTATACATATGCAGCATATTCACATTAAATAGTGATTCAAACAACCACAACTTCAAAATTGTTTTTACGTGAGATGAGAAATTCATAAAATACAGTGTTAGTAAAGTTCGGTGGTTCAGTTGGTTCGGTGATTCTTCCGAACATGATTCTCCCTAACACGAACACTCCGAACAAGAATTATTGTTGGTAAGTTAATGGCAGAAATTACTGATATACTATTTGTCGATAATGGAGGCATATAATATCATTCAAAGCAGCGGTGGGCTGCCAATCTCTTAACAAGGGGCTCGGTAAATGTTTTCCATTTTTTTATCCATGTCCACTCCTAATGTCAAGCATATGGCCTCCTAATGAAGGCATCTTAATAAAAGTTATTTTTCTACGAGAACTGCTTGTTACTTAGTCGCTCAACCTCTCTTTTCCAAAGAGAGTAGTAGGGATAGAATGATAAAGATAAGACAGCACTAGTGATTAACTAATAGTAGCACCCAGTTGAATTGAAGGATTGGAAGAGTGGAAGGCAATCTTAAGACGCCATAAACACCCATGCCTTCGAACAGAAAATAGATAAATCGATTGAAAAAATGCTGTTTCGTACTAATTTTAAAATTTAACCATCTACAGAAATTGCAGTTATGCGATGATTTGATCTAAGACGAATGATTTTATCATATTAACAAGGGGCTCGCCGGCCGCGCCAAAATTTAACAAGGGGCTCGCGCGAGCCCCCCCCCGAGCCCCCCCCGAGCCCCCTCCAGCCCATCCCTGATTCAAAGCCATTGAACATTACACAGAAGTGATTATCTTTTCTTGATAATAAGACCTTTACTAACAATGTATTTTATGAATTTCTCATCTCACGTAAAAACAATTTTGAAGTTGTGGTAAACGGTCGGAGAAAATGTAAACAGTGTTAAGAAATTAAATTAACAGAAACATACATTGTATTATTGTTGATCTAGTCAATAACGTTTATAAAACAATCAGGTTTAAAAACTCTGCAGTAAAATAATAGTTCTCATGCGCAGGTGTTGATTGCATGGAATTTATAATGAAAGGGCTAGAATTTTAATTTCAACTCTTGAATCGATTCTGTTTGTAATATTTTGAGCGATTTGTTTTCACACGAATGGAAAAAGAGTGGTCAACATTTTCTGTCAAATAACTGGAATAATAACTGCCTTAACTACATTAGGGGACAAAATGTCGCGGGACATGTCATTCGACATTTATGTCGATGTATTGGGAACTGCATCCCAAAAATGTTTACATTACCGTCAAGTTAAATTATAATATTAACAAGGTATCTACAATAAAAAATATATACTCACTCATACATCCACGATGATTCTTTATAAACGAAGCCATTGTGTAATATAATTTACATAGAACTATATTTTTGATAAGTCACGTCATAATAATGATATGTTAGCATAAAAGATGAAAGTTGTTGAAAATTGTGTAAAATGCTCACTAAAATGCTAAGAAGATTTTTAATTGTTTAAATAATACGTGGGCGTAATTCTTCGCTTTTTAAAATAAAAAAATATACTTAGTTAACAATATTGATTTTCTATACTTGTGGTTTCGTAATGGGTACAAATTCTTTTTAGCTTTTTCAAATAGATTTAAAAAAAATATAATGAAAATAATACACCAGCTGTTAACTATAAAATTGCTTTATTAGAGAATATTATATAAATTGCGGAAATCCAACAATTTTCAAATTAATATTGGTTGTTATAAAATTATGAAAGAATTTTACATTCTCTGGAATAAATTTCAATTACTATAAAATATAAATTTTGCAATGAAATATCAGCTCTATTTCCGCTGGTTCGTTACTGCTGCTATGACTATTTTCAATATTATTTAATATTTTTATGAAAGCTATCTGTCTATTTATCTTTTCAATTCAAACTGATTTGTTTGCAAGAACAACAACTTTAACCATAATTCGTAAACCTAGAAATTCGTAGTTAAAAAAATAGCAACTAATTGCCGTGTCGGATGTTTTTGTTATTGATTACAACTTATCACCAGAGAAGATTATTTCTACCGTAAACGAGAAGCAAATATTTCATTACCTACCCTGAATTTAAATGACATATTTAAAGAATATTTACGACTGTCAAATAAGATAAAAATAAACGATTCTACAGAGAAAAGATTAATGATTTGAACTGACAATTACATACGTTATTAGATAAAGAAAGATAATAATTTTGAACGTTCATGTCTAGAATGATTTAGAATGATGGACAGTGAATAATCAGTATTAGATAAGTCCTGATATATCATTCATTATAAATGCCTTGAAATTTATAAACAAATAGAGTTTCATGTTTCGTTCTATTCTTTCAGAGATAACAATGAATCTTCGTGTCATTTATATTATATTATGAGACTTATTTACATGTGGTACATAGCATTAGTATGTTTTTTACAACCGTGTGATCTTTTTAATTACTTTGAATCTTTTCGCAATCCATCTGGTACGCGGCATATTAAGAAATTTTTATTAAGTGTTTTGAACCGGTGGGATAATTTCAATATTATTCTGTTTGTAAAATGCAACGATACTATTTTTACGCAATCGCAAGAAAGACTGTCACACCTTCTTATTACGATCCTGGATAACAAGTGTACTTTTTATATTTCTACTATAGTAGACGATAAAAGTTTTATACAACCATCAAATTACAGCGTTAATATAATACTCATCGATGAAATTGACATCCAAAAGTTGTATGAAATTTCATCTGTCATTGGATCCATGGCTATCATTATCTCAATACATTATAACTGTGACAATATTGATACATCCAAACAGATTTACTGGAAATATTATAACAATACTATCAATAAACATAACGTTTTCTTTTTTCGCTATTGTCAGAACAAAACAAGCGGAGTTTTTAAAGATGTTATCCGATTTAATCCGTTTATAGAATGTAACGGAACGTATGGAAAACCTGAAATTTCTGAATTAAGCAACGTTAAAGAAATGATTTGGCCGAAAGATTTTAATTTAAAAGGCGCAGTTATCAATATTGGAATTTGGGACCCATTAACAGTTTCGATTGTTAGAAAATATAAAGAGGATAAGCATTATTTCGGTATAGGTAAAACAATGGTTGATGTATTAGAAGAAAGAACGAATTTTACAGCGAATTATAACATGGTTCCAATGTCAAAAAATGATTTAACTCATAATAATTTAGAGCAAAGTGAAATTGATACTTTTGTTTATTCACAAGACATACGCCATTTTAAAACAAGTAAAGCTATTGATGTTACATTGCCAATGCATAGTAATAATTTATGTGTAATAGAATTCATTTCCAAAAGGGAGCCATTTTATTTGACCTGGTTTCAAAGTGGCAAAGTATGGTTATGCTTAATATCCATGACAGTTCTCTCCGTGAT
The DNA here is from genome assembly GCA_031772345.1 of Himalopsyche anomala. Classification (NCBI taxonomy): domain Eukaryota; kingdom Metazoa; phylum Arthropoda; class Insecta; order Trichoptera; family Rhyacophilidae; genus Himalopsyche; species Himalopsyche anomala. The sequence goes on from CM062828.1 coordinate 5,792,869, forward strand.
TTTTACTAAAACTTTTCACGATATAGAAAATGGATTTGGTATTTATGATGCTGTGCCTAATTATAAGTCATGGAATAGTGTCATTATTGCGATGTTGAGAATTTTTACAGGCCAATTTTTGCGCTTGGTGTCATTAAGTAATTCGCAAACGTGGTTGATTGGAGGTCTATTAATATGGAGTACCGCTGTTCTTTTTGGAATCAAGGTATGCAATAGCAATAGTAAAAAAAATCAATTCTTCGATTAACACGATGTGGGTTAACATGGCGAGATTACATAATGATTAAGACGAAATTATATATAATTTTGAAACAATCAGCGGTAAATATTCTTAATAACATGCTACACTTTTTACCGTCGCAAAATTACTAAATCACACACAAATTTAATTGCAGATAAGAAAATATCAAAAAATCAACGATTGGAATCTAAAAAACTTATGATTTATGCGAATAATGAAAATTTGTCGCCATAGTAGTTAAAATTGATGCATTTGATTTTGTCAACGCTTAATATTTTTTTCAAAAATAAATAGTGTTTTGGTTGGGATACGGATAAAAATATTGAAAAAAAAATGATGGTTACTGTTTAAGCTCGCCACTGGCTCCCTGTTCATTTTTTACAGATTCATTTTATTTGAATATAATAATAATGAACGCTTAACTGAACTAAGATGCTTTGAAAATCCTATTAAACCATAGTTTGTCAATTAAAGGAATGTTTGTAAAAAAGCCATTTAATAATTTGTCTTAATTATAGGTGTCGCTGTAGACCGCTAAATTCAATGTGGTAAAACAAAAAAAAGCTTATGATTAAATTATATTAAAAATGAATTTATATCTATTTTTTAAAGAGGGTTGAACATTGTGGTAAAGAAAAAAATACTTTATCAATTATTTAATCAAATTTAAGTAAATATAAATTTGGGTTAAAAAAAGCGGGTGATAAATAATTGAAAAAAAAAATAGTTGTCTGATATTATTTATAAACATTCACAGTCAAAAAGTTGGGCATGTTAGATTAAATTATTAAGTTTGCGTAAAAATTATGTCTACCTTAGAATTTTTTGTAAGTAAATTTACTAGATGAAATTGAAGAAAAAATGAGTTAGTAATAAAATTGTTGTTACACAATAAACAATCAAAGTTATGCAATAAAATAAAGTAATTTATTATCTTTTGATACAAACAGTATTTATTGTCATTTAATTTATCATATTTATAGATTTACAGTCAGATTAAAAAATAACTAAATATTATTATTTTTTAAATTTGCAGGGTTCGCTTTTGGATATATATACATTAGAATCTTACAATAAAAACGCAGAAGGGTTTGTAAGGTGTGTGTCAATGTTGATATCTGATGATGGGTCTTTCAGTAATTTTACAAGTGAGCCTTGTATGAATGGAGAAAATTCAATTTATACTAAAGTGCGCTTCAATTCAAACAGGTATTTATGCATCATTAACTTTGCTTGTAAATAATTAATTTGTTGTATAATAGCACAGTGATGGTATAGTAGAATCTGCAGTAAGGTAATCATTTGATTTATAACATATTGCGACCGGAGTACTACAAGATTATATGTGTAAATTTTTGACGAAACAAAGATAACAAAGAATACCAGTAATGGTACTTGGAAGACTGCTGCATTGTTACTTCAGTTTCACTAAAAAATTACATTTAAAACCTTGTAGTACTCGGGTCGCGATATTACCAGTAATTTTCATATTATTTTAAGGAAAAAACTGTTGCCAAACAAATTTAATAAAAAAATATTAAAAAAGATATTGCATTTATACACATAGTGAACATGTATCATTCGCAAAGGAATGGATTCTTATGACCTAATCTTTGGAATACATCAGTCATTATTGCACCCTTAGAGTCATTTTGAATACTAGCACAGCTTTGTCTATAGTCAGTCGAATGAGAAAATAAATGATTCGTTGAGAATGTAATTGAATTTAAACCTCATGTAATGATACAACTCAAATGAACGAATCAGTAAGAGGTAATCGGGGACAGCAATAAACTTGATGTATTCGATTTACGCAAAATTGACTGTTTTCCCATGCCCAATACATATCACAGCAAACAGCGGCAAGTTTAAATTAAAAAATTTAAAAGCCTGTTGAGCCCAGCAGTCCAATTTTACAAAACACTTTACAAAGTCCATGGAAACAATGATTGCACTTATTTGCATTCATTATTAGGAAAAATAAAATGTAATTTTGCATTTGAGTAATTTTTACACGTGGCTGGTATTTTATTTTGTGGTTTTGAATATATTATGGATAAAATCGAACAACATAATATGATGAATGTATTGATTTTACAATAAGCTGAATAAGTATCATTATAAGAATATTTTCTGAAGTAATCATCAGTACTTACATATTTAGTATATTTATTATATAATTGGAAATAATATATTTTTTTGTCTACAGTATCTTTGATGAGCAAACGAAATCCGTTATACAGATCCAGGAATGCAAAGGACCTAACTATTTCTCTTACATATTTCCAAAAAACTCGTTGTTTTATTATTCAGTCCACAGGAAAGTGCAGAACATTTTAAGTGCTGGGTTGCTTAACAAATGGTACCGTGATATGAGATTTAACTTCACAAGTATCTACTATAAAAATAATCTACCAAAAATGATAAGAAGAAGAAAAATTAGTTTGGCAGATTTGAGAATAGCTTTTTATGTATTGTACATTGGATTGTTTTTAAGTTTTTTTATGTTTATAGTAGAAATAATTTATAATAAAACTCAATAGAATATCAATATAATATATTTTGGTCTGTGTGTTCACGAGCAATTGGGAGAATCTTTTTAGTTTTCAATAATGAATAATACTGATTATTAATCAATTATCACTTTATAATATAAAGCATAAAATACCACTTCTTACACGAGGGTACACGATAATTCCAAAGAAACTTGGAAATAAATCAGAAGAATGGATAAGCATTCTGAGGTATTGATAAGAACCCTGCTTTGTGATCAATAGGCTTTCGTTTGATCTACGAATAACCAAATCTTCAATGATGGTTTGTTCTTATTCAACGCTTGTTTTTAAAATCCAGGTTATGGATGCACATGATCTTTCTCTTCTTTAGTTCTCACCCAGCTTAAAACCATATATACTCTAAAACTATTTATGCACAACAAAAATATGAAATCCAAAGGTTTTCTTGCGATATTTCAAGCATGCCTTTGAATTTATTTATGGATTGCGCTTACTGTCTACAATCTACTGAGATTTTGACTAAATTATGAGAAGGTCTTTGACAGTCCACACTGCACATTCAATTTGAGAGATACTGTACACATATATAATCCTTCTCGAGAGCAAGAGGGTAGTGAGTGCTATGTCAGAAAAGGTGACACTGTCACTGTCACATCCCAAAGATGCTATTCGTTAGATAACTCAATGACTATGAATGAGAAGACCAAATAATCTGAAATAAGAAACTTAAATTGAATACTTAAACAAAGTATTCAATGCATCCATAGCAGAAGAATTGTACTGTTTCTTCTATGACAGACATTTTGTAAAAATATTATGCTATGGTTTTATAGGTTTCAGATGTGACTTATTGTTACTGTGATTTCAATTATCCTTGGATTGTTATTGAAGACATATTATTTTTGTAGCAATGCTTTTATGACTAACCTATTGTGTGTTGGCAGTTTAGGTCCAAGGACCAATAAATATGACTCACTTATTAACTTATTTTGTCAGCTCTCTACTGTACTTTGAATATTTAATAATTTACCCCCAGAAATTTTTCCAGGAAAAATTAAAAATTCATTATAATCGCTATTAGAATTGATAGTCTTTTGACAAGAAGCCAATACATAGACATTTATAGTTGAATATGTAAGTAAGGTTAACCAGATGAACTAGTCTGAGATGTAAAGATAATAATTAGTTCGGTCATATGTATAGTATATGCCGGCTATGTGGCCGAGTGTCAACGTCGTTAATTTGAACACGGAGATCACTGGTTCGAATCCCAGTACTGACAGTTTTTATACATTGATTTTTGGATTTCTGTATGAAGGCATGGATGTATGTGATGTATTTATTTCCCTCCCACTCATCCTATACTAAAAAATTGCGTAGCGAGAGAGATTAGCTAGCCACTAACCTGTCCTTAGTTCTATCCTTTAATCCCTACACTCTTTGAAAAAAAGATGTTGAGCAACTGTGTAACTGTGTTCTCGTAGAAAAAATCTGTTGAGATACCGCCATTCAAAGGACATATTCTCCACATAGGGTGCGGACATGGATAAAAAATATGTATTGATATTATTTTTTGTGGTGAAGAAATTTTAAATGTTGGAAATGTTAATTAAAAGGCCATGTAAACATAACATTTATCATAATTTATTACAACAATTAAATAAAACACTAAAACGTTTCTTACACAAAATGGTAATTAACCGAAATCAGTTTAAACGGTACATATGAAACATTTTTTAAAATTTCACGACATTATACAATGTTAATGTTTATACTTTCTCGAAATAACACAGTTTCAAACTAATAGTCGATAATAAAAAATATACTTTACATGTCAATCAACTGGGAACTTAGTGAGATCTAAATTGTATTTAAACAAATTTTTCAAAATAATTTATATACATTAAGGTTTATTAATAATTCAGTACAATATGACTATATCCATGGATCGAATATCAAGTATTACAATATAATTAGTTTTAATAAATTAACTTTATAGCTATATAATTTAATTTGTCAACGACACGTTAATTTAGAATATATTTTGTTTGAGTTAATTGTTTTAAAAAATATAATAATTACACAATAACTACATTAATAGCGTTTTGTCAAAAATAATATCATTATAAATTATCTACCGTATCATGAAATTTCAACTTACTGTACATGCTAAAAAATGTAAGTAAAATTTATACAAAAATTATAAGGAAAAAGTACATTTTTATATAACAGTATTCAAGGCATGACAATTTACATTTTATAAAGCAATGACTAATGATGTTTTACAGAAACACTTCTAAGATTATTTTATTCCACTGTATATAATGTATTATATTATTTACATTAAATATGCACCAAATTAATGAAGATATGGAAAATATTGAATATTAATAGTAAATGAAATCATCACAAAATGGCCTGTAATTATTTAAAATGGAATATTTTCTTTTTGCTATGACAGTTTTAATGTAAATACCAGGGCTGTGGAGTCAGAGTCAGAGTCGTGAAAAATGAGCGGCTCGAATTTTTTTGAAAAATATTTTTAATGAAGTGTATTCAAACAAAATAGTTCAAAGTGTTGACATTTCATGCTTGACTGACTACAGATGATCTGATGGTATAACATATATATATAAGTTAAAATGAACAATTTCATCGGAGTCAGAGTCGTCTTTTTTACACAACTCCACAAGCCTAGTAAATACTTTGTAATAAGATAAATAAAAGACTAGCGTTTATAATTGGAATACTAAAATTTCTTTTGCTATTGGTGGATAGAATTTCGAAACAGATGATGGGCAACAACATAGTAATGATTTATTTTGAATTCAGAGATTCTAAGCATAGACTAATATATTTTTATTAAGCCATTTATAATCAAGATATGTCATGCAACATAAGTTTCCCTAAAGTATATTACTTTATGAGTTTCCCATAAATGCTAATAATACCAATGAGCTATGAATAATGAAAAAGTCTTCTTTCCCTGACAATTTTCAATTTGACACAACTGTTAGATGACATTACAGCCATTTGTAATTTGTTATAATTGGATTATAGTGTATGCTGGCATTTCATTATTCTTGATTGTAAATTACATACAGCAAAGATATTTAGTTGAGCTTCATTGAGTTAATTGTTTTCCAAATTCCAATATTGTAAAACGTTGTAAAAGACTCATTTATTTCTTGAAGGCAGATATTTTTAAAGCTTACCCAATTTTCTATACTGTGATAATATCATCATTGATCTGGCAAAGAACGCAATAGAAAATATGTACTAGTTTTGAGTTCATATGTGATGAATTTGTGTTATTAATAATTTTTAGTTTTAAGATTCAAATTCAAAATGTTTTCAGTAAAAAATGTGTTATTTTAGAATTTTCTTATGTTTTGCTGTAATTATTTAAATGTTCTTGATTCCTAATAAATTTGTGTGCTTTGCCAAATAAATACCTCACAACACAACTTTTTCGACACCACATTTCTTTCTACAACGCGGACAATATTTACAATTTAGACAAATCGTTGTCAATACAATCTATTATTAATTGATCCAAATCTCATTGAGCACCTTATAATTTCTTATTTGCACGATTTGTCTACACCTTAAGTCCTCAACGCAAGAAAAGTAGTGCTATATATATATCACCAATCAATGTCAAGCGTTTAAAAAATAAAACACACAATTAAACGTTGGCAATACACAGTGGCGGATTATCCTATAAGCGCATGAGGCGCGCGCTTGGGGCCTCCGAATCTTAGGGGCCTCAAAAATGGGTTAAATAATAAAACCAACATACTCTTTTACTTGAAATTTGTTGACGTTCTTATGTTATTAGAAAAACAGGGTCTCCGAATTTGATTGCGCCTGAGGCCTTTCGTATGCTTAATCCGCCACTGGCAATACATATAATATTAAGATACAGTTACAGTTGATGTTCCAGGCAGTTCGTGCAAGCATTGATCTATGAATAATATTAAAAAGTAAAAAAAGGATGAAGAAAACGATGAATAAGTAAAAAAAAGTTACATTATAATTTAATCATTATAATAAATTGATAATTAGCTAATACAGAACGCAATAGTAAAAAGATAACTGCTTGTAAATAAGTAAAGTTTAAGCACTCAATAAATTAATAATTTATCCATTATACAGCACAATGGTTTCAGACCAAATTTATGTAAATTATGAATCTAAATAAATATTTATATTACATTTACATACAAATTATTGCTTTATAATATTCAATTTAACTAATCAATTAGATATATTCAACCTTATTTAATTTATTTACAAACTGTATTATAGTTTTATAACATGTATTAATGTATTTGATAAACAAGTAAATACTATATTAATTGATAATTATTTTTATTGAAATATTATCAGTACAAACAATAGTATGTTATGTGATGAAATAATTTCTTGATACTACATTGAGTGATTTTATTAAATTATGAATCAATAAAACAATATGCAAGAAAGACTAGCAGGATTTGAATAATACTTATACATATATCTATGGCCGGGGCGAACAACCACATATAACAAAAAACTACAATTTACAGAAGTGTTACTGACAACGTTAGTCACTTCTGTACGCATAGGCATAATTACGTTAGTGAGACTGATGTGTAATTTTATTCGGTTTTTATGAGCATAATAACTTATGTGATGATTTTTATTTTTATTTGTAGCAGTCATGGCTATGCTTAGCAATGTGTTAAATCAAGTTTACTAAAATAATTAGTAGTAAAATGAAAAACGGAAGTTCTTGACATATGTAGTTATTCACCTCGGGTACAAAATTAATAATAGACTGATTTATTCAGAGTGTTATGTAGGTTATAATTATTTATTTTTGATAATTTCTTGTTCATTTCTGATGGACTAAATATACATAAATAGATGATTTAAAACGTGTGTCAACTGTCGAATATCAGCTTCCTTAAGATGTTTGGTTGTTCACAGGAAAATGTTTTATTTATTTTCAATTAATGCATCAAGTACCGTTATAGAAGTTTGAAGGAAATACAAATAGTTTCATAAATTGATTTATCTGTTTAAATTAAAATTGTCTCTTCCACCAAACAGATCCTTAAAATGAGGCATAGCAGGAGTGATTAGCTGACCACTGGATCCTGCCCTAACCTTATCCTTACTATCTTTCACATAAGAAAGGTTGATAAAAATTAACTCCAAGTGGTGATAATTTCAAAATAAGAAATCTTTGAAAGTAAACGTTGTTTCCGATAAAAATAAAATAACTGTATGAAAAATAATGTAACAATTTGTCGGTGTTAGATTATTTTTTAATGTCAACTAATTTTATTTTGTAAACCTGCAATATTTTTTTTAACAATTATTGGAAAGTAATTAAAAGTTAATTATTGTATTAGATAGAAGATTTTCTGATTTAAATGAAAATTCCTGCTTGAGAAAGAAGTCCACTGCTATATTTATGATAATGCATTCTTATTATTTTTCAAATGGTGAATTTATGATAGCAAATTGCTGTAAATTTTGTTTAAAACACTGTCACATCCGTCTCGTTTCAGTAAGCATTATATGAAGTGAGCTAACTAGTAAAATGGTAAAACTTTTTTCTTGGACTTCTAATCACGTCTTTACTTGGTGTTTTGGTGGATTGCATATTTTAATTTTACGGATAAAACACTATTGCTATGTGTTTCAACTGAGGTTACTTCACTTTGACGATACTTTAAGATGTGTAGAATATTGCAACGCATCTAAACTATTTTTTTCTAAAATACCACTTTGCTCACTTCACCACTAATGGGCCCAATGGCCTATTTTGAATTTTAAATACAATAATGAAACTTACAAAGTCACTTGTAAAAATAGCAATTCATATTATGTATCAGTAAACGGTCTTCTGCATAGTAAAATTATAAAGTATTTTTTATATAGCTCCCATAATTAACAAAAACGTAGAATCATTAAGTTATACTTATACATACCTGACACATTTCATGTTTTGTAAAATTTGAAATAATGTCAGTTGGTAAAAAAACTTCTATTAACTGAAATATTGTTCATATAAAGCAAATCATTCTACTAACAATTTAATTGTAGTGATAAAAATCATAGATACCAAAAAAGAGATGCAACGTAATGAGTGAAAGATAAATAATAAATTCTACATAGAAATAAAAGAAACTTTTCTAAATAAACACGGACAATTATCACAAAGATTTTTCACAATCAGACTGTATAGTCATTGAGTTAAGTGAATGCCTAAAAACTTGGATGATGAAATTTTGTGTAGAATAGTGTTTTTTAAATGATTTTATGTAAAAAAATAATGGAAACGTGTTGTGGTAATTGCTTTTCAATATTGAAATTGCATCGACAATTTTACTGTCGAATAAGATGCAACCTTTGAAATATACTTTTTATGTATCAGATGAATACTTACTTTCTAACGAGTCATATCCATGAATACCTAGCTGTAATTAGATTCATCAACTGTAATTTATATTGTTAATAAATTAAGAGAAAAAAGAATATGGTTACAGAAAAGGAGCATAAGTTATATATGATAATATGTTAATTTTGAAATAAATAAAATAATTAATGATAGAAAGATGAACGGTGGTATAAGGTGAAACAATTTTACAATCACCATTTTTATAAGTGAGTAAGTATGACGTAAATAGTTTTTCTGCAACGTGTAAGCCTTGTAAATCCTCCCGTATTCAAATATTCTAAGACAGTAAACTGTTCTATTAAACATTGATTTGGTGTAATGTTATTACTATTTGTAATTGTAAAATATACAAGACGTTTTTGGAGTTTTCTGGTTTACCTGTTGCAGTGACATACAATATTATAAGAATTATTATTAATGTTAGATTACTAATATGTAATTTGTTATATGATTATTCTAGATTATACATATTTACAGTTATTTATCACAGATAAACTGCAAGGAACACAGTTTTCTGGATTATATTTCAATACCTTCTACATATCAATTCCATTCATCCATTGAGTTCCACTAAAATATACCGTAAACCGGTTTTAGATGGAAAGGAAATAACTAATTTAATTATTTATACATTTGAGGGTTTTATCCCACCGTAATGAAGAAGCAAGACACGGTTTTTAAATAAAATTTTATTAACTACTAATTACATGGAGTACAACACAATATTATCAGTATATATTTAATAATTTGAAGCCTTTCTATTTTATAATACAATTATCAACTTGTAAAACCAAGCTGATTTAAAACCTAATAATTATGAAAATTTACAACATACAATGGTTTTTTAGATTTTATACAATTTTTATAATGAGGCATCGTCAGTAATAGATTATATTATTTTTTTTGGTTGATATATTATTAATTAAAAATTCTTTAATAATTTATTATTCATGAAAATATGTTTTTAAAGTAGACAACCTGAAAATTTCGCTAGTGGCTATTTACAGACAACTGAATATTTGATAATTTATAAACTGTAACTAATTGATAATGGTTGTTTTTCATGTAGATTACTCTACAAAGCTGTCCTTACCTGATTTTTTGGAAGTTGGAAGTGGGAAAAAAGAAAGATTGTAAGCTGTTCCTTTTGGTGTTTTTTAAACATGTATATAAATTGGAACAGTGTATTTATGCTGGTATTGCTTAAAAAGTCATCTAAACCAGCGGTCGGCAAACTTTAGAACCTCCATTAAGATGTTTTAGAAGTATACATAAAAAAATGTTATCACAGAGCATATAAATGCACCCAGTTAATAAAATAATGTAAAAACAGAAAAATTAAAGATAGTTCCACATTTCTCTGCGGACAGCCGGAATTTTCTCACAGAAAAATATTTTGCCGACTGCTGGTCCAAGACAATATTACAGCAAACAGTCTTACAAAGATTTCTTCGACTGTGTAAATGACATGGTATTTATACAACTTTCTACCAGAAGTGTGAATCTATTTATTATTGTTATTAAAAGCAAATTAATATATATATATATGTAACAATGGCATGCATGTCAAAAAGTGATATGTGAACTTTTTTGATGATGCTATTGTAGAAATTCAAAGTTTAGATTCAAGCTAAAATTAATGATGTTATATTTTATCAGAAAGGGTATTATCTAAGTTAATTAAGACTACTAATAATAATATTTTTAAGGATTGTTAAAGAACTTTTGCCATCGCTGACTGGAATCAATGTAATATGTAAAAATAACCATGAGTACCACTTATGAATTTAATATATGTTGTTATTTTAAAGAATAGAAGTTTTAATGAGTTTTTTAAACTTCTTTATTTTGTTGTATGCAAATAGACACTATCAAAAATATGGATACATAACATATGAATAAATTTATATTTGTAACATAATTATTTTAATCTATACAGAAAATTAATGGAAAATAAATAAACTGTATGAATAAATTATTGTTAGTAGGAACATATTTTGACAATTATTAAGTTTCGACTATTTTCAATATTATTTACTGCAAGTTAACAAAATATGATTATAATATGAGAAGATATTAAATAAAATTGAATAGCTTATTTATACTTGACTAACCTACTGACATTACGTTGGACTTGATTGAAATGTCCTATTCCAATACCTGCTAACTCCATACTTTACCGAATTAATGATTTGTGATATTGATATCAACAAAAAAAGCTGGACATTCAAATTTACTACTCAGAATTTCATTTTGTAAGGCGGCAGTCTCTTTCTTTTTTGATTGCGTACCTCTAATATATTATATTATAGTATACCTACACATAAATACGCAGAGCTATAGGGTAGTAAGTTTATTTTCGAAGTATTGTTGAGAAAATTAAGTCATGAATGTCATATGCTGATATGAATCTAAAGACAATTTACTCAAAATTAAAAATGACCAGTATTTTTATAAGATTGTCTTTTCTAGAATACAAAAGAATTTAATATTTGCTATTCCTTCAATAATGATATAAACCCCTCTTTTCATTTGATATATTTAACCCAAGGTGCCCCACTTAAGAGAACACTGTTGTAAGGAGTTACCAGTTTTTGGAAATAGAATATAAATATATTTCAATTTGAGGTGAACAAGAAGGCATATATTATATAAATAAATGTTTTACGATACTATTTATTTCTAATGTCTGATCAATTGTTAAAATCACTAGTAATGACTATAAGTTAGACATACATATATATATCACAATTTTTCTAAGGATTGCATAATTTTTATTCCACTAAACACTAAAATTAAATCAGTGTCCGTATGTATCCTATCTACGCTTGGAAAAGAGCACACCATACTTCATTATTTGTTTATACACATTTGGTAAAGTTGATAAAAATGTTATTGGAATAATAATTGATGATACTTTCACAGTGAGCTCTCGTGAACTCTGAGATATAACAAATACTGCAAAATAACCCGAAATGAGATCACAGCTCCACCGCTATTATTATTTTCGCTACTGTCTTAGGATCGTTATGCATATCGAACCTCTTAGAATGCGGAGTAAGTCTATCACTTGTGGAGTGGTCATCGATGTGATATTTTCATCATTGACCTGAAACAGAAAAAATGTTTGATTTATTAAACTTCCTTTACAAACTTCACCCATTCCTCTTATCCTGCAATAAGAGCGATCAAGGAGTCAGGTTTTGGATTAAGTCTTCTTTCTATTGCAAGGCTTTATAAAGAGAAACTTTCACTCTTGGATGTGAGTGGAGAAGAAATAATGTTGTTGATCAGTGTTGCAGTGGTCAATGCCGTGATGGATCTCACGGGCTCAAATCCCAGACGAACTGCATTATTTTCAATTTATTTATCAATTTCTGTTTGAAAAGATTGTTATTTGTGATATCTGAAAATTACTTCCCACACTTTCAATTCTAAAATAATGGAGTGTACAAATTAAAAAAAATGAGAGATTGAGCAACTGAGTAATAAGCAGTTGTCATAAAAAAAATTGTTGAGATAGGAGGCCATATGATCCAAATTGGAAGCAGACATATTACAAAGATACAATTAAAAATTATCGAATATGATGAATGTTGTGAAGGGTTTCTTAGATCATTTATAAATAATATTATTTTTAACTATGTACGATCACAATGTGGAGCATATAGAATCCGCACGGAACCCCACAATTGAAGTTGTTTAATGAGATCTGGTTATTATCCAAAATCTTAACATTTATTTTTTTGAAGAGAACAAATACCGAAGGATTAGGCCGAGAAAAGACAAGCAGCTAGCTAATTGCGGATACAAATCTATAAATCAAGTTATGAAATCGTTCATTCAGGGACTGGCACCTGTTGACTCTGTCACAGAATTAGACATACAGCCAAGTGCTTTGACCAGTCGTAGGACCATACTTTAATCTTTTTTTGATTTGAATCTAATGAACAAAATAATTTTCATTTACAAAAATTTACGCTGATGAAAGTGACAAATAAACCATAACTTTTTGATCAATAGATTCAAATTAAAATTATAAGTTATTTATCATATCAATGTAAATAACTTGAGCAAAATTTGATGCAAGTTGATTAATTAAATTATAAGAACAGATGACAGTGGTTGTTTAAATCAAAATCGAAATATGACTCACCTGTAGAATAATGTCGCCTTGCCTGAGTCTTCCATCTTTGGCAGCCACACTGTCACCATATATTGCCGATATAAAGCTTTGGCCGGAATCCGGATGACATTGGACGCTAAATCCGAGTCTGCTATTCCATCCTCTATTCAGTTCAACGGTAAGTATCTATTGAAAATATCATGGTATATTTAGTAAAAATATAACAAACAAAATTCGAAAAAAGCATGAATTGTTGAAAAGTATTTTAGTTGGTCAGGGTTATGTCAAATATATTGTTTCGAAGTAGAACTATTTTTGTGTTATTTGTTAAATGCTGGTTTTAGAAAGTTGATTAAGAACAATAAAAATGCAATTTGTTTTTCAAAGGAAATAGGCAAGGCAGGACATCGTTTAGGAAATGTAAAAATGGGTTGTTGTTAATGTAACTGAAATGTGAATTCTAGTATAACACGTAATTTTTAAATAAAAATGTGCTAAATTACAGGAAAAAGTTGTGACATGTGAGATTAGTAAACAAGCATTAAAACAATCATGTATTAAATTATTACTACTAGGGGTATACTCCCTATTAAACTCAGCTCCCTCCATTGTCACACTTGGAGAAACAATGTTTTGCCAACTCCCTGTATTATTAGGTCCCATTTTTCTAAGCCCCCTTGCATTCCACTATATTATATTAGTCCACTAAGTATAAAAACAGCCCTTTGTAATTGTTTCATTGTGACAGTTATGAAAATCCTTTCTTATTTACATTTATAATAGAAGGAAGCCAAGGTGCCTTCAATAAAATATCCCAAATCAGAGAGCTTCTATTGATTCAAATTATGTACATACTTGTGTGTCAGATTCGTATGAACAATAAAAATGTAGATAAATGATAAATCATTTTTAATTTGTGAAAAAATCTAACTGTTTTAAAGAAGTTTTATTTTCACTGTGTTAGATAAAAGCAGAAAATTTTATATTTTGGTTATGTGAGACAAAATAAAAAAAAACCTGCATTGTATTTGAAGGGTTGTCTACAAAGCGAGTTATCACTATTGATGGTTAAAATTATACACAAGATTAACCTTAACTTCTTGTTTATTTGAATACACATTAAAAATAAGTATAAGTAAGTATTTACATGATAAAAGAAAAGAAATCAAAATAACAAATATGTTTAATCATAAATAAATAATTAAGGAATGGGTAGGAAGTAAAGTTGTCCACAAAAAATAAACAAGTGCTTCGTATTGGACTTGTCCGTTTCTTGAAAACAAACTGAGATATTTTTTTTAAATAACAATTTGCATTTAACATAAAACACTAAACTATTATTAATACTTAACCTTACCAGGGATAAAATGTAACTTTATTGCTATATTAATATTACGATTAACATTATTGTCTATATTATAATAAAAAGATATTTGCTTATTTTAAGTTAATCTTCACTGGAAAATAATTCATTTAGAATATTTACAACGTAATAACAGTTCGAGTGCAGAAATAAACATTGAGTGATAATTATTATGATGGTAAATTAACCCTTGGTTCACTGGTTCCTGGTTCTTTTTTCTCGTCAGGATAATGAATAATTTTTGGCTTCTCTGGTTCTTCTTTAACAGGATTTTTTTCAATTTTGGACTTCCGCTCATTTTCTGGTGATAGTGTCACACACTTCCATCTCGTCATACCTAGTTTAAGCAGAAAATAATATGATATATAGAGGTTTGACATGGTTGACAGCTTCATCTACCTTAGATTTCTGGTGAATAGATTAGGTCTAAGAAAAAGTCAACAAAAAATGACTCCAGCAAAGAAGTGCCGCATTGCACTCATAAAACAATTTAAGTCCCACCTACCCTTAGAGAGCTAAGTGTCTAATAAGCAATAAAAATTGTCCGCCACTTTGATAAATCTGGGACACCAAAGATCGAAATAGCGATACAAAGCAGACGTCTCGTTTGTACAACAATTTTAGATAAGATTGATCAATAAAGATTAGGTGATCATGTACACTGTTTCGACTATTGGCATGTAAAGAAAGTAATGTTCAGCAATGCAATGAGGTGAAAGAAGAGAGGCAGGTCAAGATTTTGCTAGCTGTATGTACTGTTCGATTTAAACTGACATACATAGACTTGCCCGATCAGAAGAGACTGAACGAAGTACTGGCTCTACTACACAAAGCCATAGCACAAGCTAAACTACTCATCGCCAAACAACACCATTAACTCTCATCAGCACCAGTATAACTAACATTAACATAAAATTCAGAGAAATCAAAACAGAAGAAAACACTTGTTTTATAATCGAGGAAATCTGGTAATTAACCGGTTCTTCACCACGGACGTGTTAACACGCCATACAATTTCGTGCTTGTAGGGCGGCCATACAAAATGTGCGTGTTTACGCAGTACTTGAGACGCAGTTTAAAGGCTACAAGAAACGTATTTAATAATTTAAAAATATCATGCATATAAATAGTAACATCTCTTGGAATTAAAGTGTGATACTTAAACTTTAAAGATATTGTTTTGTAATCTATAAAACATCGATTTTAAAAAGAGCTTTTTCGTTGTGTTAAAATGTGTCGCTAGCAGGGCTATAATTACTTGGCGGTAATCTCATAAGCCCTGTTAACCTTACCAATGCGGCAGACATTGACAGGGCGGTTAACGATCTAACGAACTCGATACGCATCGCGACGGAGTCCGCTACGATCAGCGTTCCCGCGAACGAATATAGACCTGACATCCCAACAAGGATTAAAAACCTTATAAGGGATAAAAACCGTGCGACAAAGGAATGGCGACACCACGCCAACCCGATAGCGAGAACGCACAAAAATCGACTCATCGCGGAGATAAAAATTGCATTGAAGGAACATCGTACGTCTTCACTCAATGCATATCTCACTGGGTTAGAAAAAGGAGGACAACCTTATTGGACTCTTAATAAAATACTCAGATCCCAAAAATGTACAATTCAACCGCTTAACGGTCCGAACGGCCCGGTGTATACAGCCGTGGAAAAAGCTGAGACTTTTGCAAACTCACTCGAGAAACAATTCTCGCCGAACGATTTCGATCCAAACGATCAAGCGATTAAGACCCGCATAGAAAACATATCCGCTAAATACATTCAAATCACTAACGAGATACAACTATCTCCACCCGCGACACCTATCAAACCTGCTACCACGGGTGAAATAGAGACTAGAATCAAACGCTTATTAAATCGTAAAGCTGCAGGCAACGATAAAATAAAGCATAACACGCTCAAACACCTTCCCGGGAATGGTGTTGAAGCGCTTACATCGATAATAAACGCCTGCCTTAACGTCCACCACTTTCCGACCGCCTGGAAAGCAGCGGATGTCATACTTATACCGAAACCAGGTAAATCACCGGCGATCCCCGAAAACCATAGACCCATAAGCTTGCTCCCGTCGATGGGTAAGCTTCTGGAACGCGTAATTAAATCTCGATTGGAGGAATTTGCTCTGGAAAAAAAGCTCATACCGGATGAGCAACACGGCTTCAGAAGCAAACATTCCACCAACCATCAACTACTTAGAGTAGTGGAATTCATCACGGAAAGTTTTAACCGCCGATGTTTCACTACCGGCCTGTTCCTAGATATAGCCAAAGCCTTTGATAAGGTTTGGTACGAAGGTATGATAGTTAAACTTTCCGAGGCCGGCCTCGAAAATCCGATGCTTGGACTAATAAATTCATTCATTTCAAACAGAACGTTCCGCGTAAAATTCAATGGCGTAAAATCGACGACGCGCACGCCAACAGCAGGTGTACCACAGGGATCCGCCTTATCGCCCTTATTGTACAACCTTTACACTCACGATATTCCGTTACCAGACTACATACCCGGAAGCAACGAAACAATCATTGCACAATATGCCGACGACACAGCCATCCTAGCCAGATCGCTAAACAGGAACAGAGCCACCGCGCTTGTACAAAAAGCAAGCACGGACATATCCACCTGGTGCTCCGACTGGAGGATCCAAATCCACCCGGAGAAAAGCACTGCGATAACTTTCAGTCGTAGACCTAACAGACACAATAAGGACATTAAAGGCATCCGGATGCATAACACCCACATTCCGTGGGCCCACACGGTTAAATACCTTGGGCTCACGCTAGACTCACGATTAACCTTCTGCAAACATATTGCTGAGAAAAAACGCCAGGTGTCGCAAATCACTGGTCGACTCTATCCGATGATTGGCCACAAGAGTAAACTTGCCGTAAAAAGCAAATTACTATTGTACACCGCGATTACAAGACCGATCATGACCTACGCGTGCCAAGTATGGGCACACGCGGGCATGAATCGTATACGGACACTACAGACAATACAAAACAAAGCACTTCGCATGGTCACGGGAGCACCCTGGTTCGTGCGAAGTTCCACGTTACACAAAGACATGAACCTAGACCCGATCCTTGATCACGTCATAAAACTGTCGAAGAAGTTCTATAGTGACATGGCGGATCATCCTAACCAATCTATCAAAAATTTACTTAACGACTACATTGATTACCCTCACACAAACATAGCGCGACCGCGGAGAGTCCTCCTACTGAAACCTCCTTAGCCCCCCCCCCGATCCCCCACATTCACATGTTTGGATATCAACATCTGCTAAAACCCCGATCTCCAAAACCTGAACGACTGCCACAAAAACAAAACAAAAACCAAAGACCACGCACCCGCCTACGCCCAGGTAAATCCTGGACGCTATGCGGGAAAAGCAACATCAAAATACACCAGATGAAAGGGAAATTGGAGCTCGGCTCCACCAGCCCCATAATTTGATGTATAGATATCAATCAAAAAAAATCCGTTTTTAAAAAGTTTTTGGATAAATGATAGTGGAAATGACCCGTCGTGTATTAATATGGTAAGTGTTTGTGATATACTATTAATATATGTCCAAAAAGTACATATTTATTAGGTTTTATTTTTTGAAAGAAAATTACGGCACTCAATGCACGGCCATATAAATCCCACACAGCACAGATCAGGTTAAGAAAAAGAGACACTAAGAAGAAGTTAGAGTGGAAGGAGAAAAGTTAACTCCACATCCTTGATTGTTACAACCCTGACTAATGATGAAAATATATTATGCTTGTATGATGAGGTCATAGTTAAAAAAGGTATAATGTATTGAAATGTCTTACCATCATCCCTATTTTCTAAGATAACATGGTTTGAGTGAGGTGTACTCGACGGATGAATAACAGCACTCTGGTATGCAGGGTTCTTGTAACTGAACCTCGCATTGTCTCCATCGATTGTTGCATTTAACTCTATGGGCATTGAAATCGGTTCATTTGACATCTCTGAATTGACAGGCAGGCTTTGATTTGCAGACAAATAAGCTGATCCGCCATTTTGAGAGATATCTTGGTAAATATTTGGTGCATCCAAAACATTATTATCCAAGTTGTTTAATTCATATCCGTGGGCTGCTACTGCAATGCAACAAATCGCCATCAAAAGAGAATTCCCAAAAGGTAGTTATTCATTTTACTTATTAAATGATTAGCTCAAACAATAAATTTAGTAATTTATTCAATTTCAGTTTGAAAAATAACCTTAATTAATTATAAAGATACAACGGTTTTCATAATTTACTGATATTGATTAAATCAGATAATGAATTTTTATTCAGCAGAACCATTGATAAATATAGCTGTCGAATTAGACGATCGCTAAATGCCATCTAGTGGACAAAAGTGTAAGCTATCACGAATGAGTAACAATAATATTATTAAATTGAAATAAATTATTGATTTGTAAACAAATTTTTCCTGAACATAGATTTATTTGGAATTTAATGTAAGTTTTATATGTATAAAAAATAATATTTAAAATAAATTTTGAAATGTGTTGCAGTATGTCATTTTGATTATTTATAAAAGATATTGACATTTAATTGAATATATTGCACAAAATATGAGTTTAAGTAACATTCGGAATGAGATAATTATGTTATTGAAAAAGAATAGCATATCAAATTAAATCAGTTGGGTATTTAAAAAAAAACAATAGTTTACAATTTTGGTGAATAAATATTTAGTAGTAAACGTCTTATATAAAAATGAAGGGATACTTCCCAACTGAATAAAAAAACAATTGTAACATTAAAAAGTTCATTCTGAATTCAAAAGATTTTCAAAAATAAAAGAAGGAGCCCTAAAAGTAAGTAGGTATTACAGATATTTTTTGAAAATCGATTTGAGATAAAACTAGCATGTAAGAAAAGTATTTTACATCTAAAATTAACCGTGCAGGTATTGTGCAGAGGTAGAATGGCGCTAACATGAATAACTGCAAGACAACATAGTAATTAATTATTTCATAAGATCCAAGCAGACATAACAAAACATTCATGAGTGCAATAGTTTTTAAAACAATTATTATATTAAAATGATCTTAATTCAGCGATCCACTTTTAGAGTTTGTTCTTATAAATGATTCATGCACATTAAACTAATAAATAATCAACAGGATTTATGGAAAATTTTACAATGACGCAGAGGTAACACCTGTTAAACTATTATTATGAACTATTCTTCTGTATAAGCAAACATTGTCTGTGAATTAAAATATATTGGTAATTCAGTAACCGAATTAAGAATTGGAAAACATTATTGTAAAATTAATTATTTGTGCTCTTAATGAATATTAGAAGAAAATAATGAAATTTTACACAAGAGTCATCTCAGCAAACGATATTTGTGATATGAAATAGAAATGTTTGATTCTCCAATAAGGCAAATTTTTTAAAACAATTCTGCATGGGGAAAGAAAATGGTGTTAAATGTCAAGAATCGAGAAATTAGTTGAATATGTTAAAATACCTACAACGGATATTTACATAAAAAGGAAAAGGAACGGTCTAATTATAATTAGTAAATATCACAATTTTTTTAAATGTTCAAAAAGCATATTTCGTTGGTTTTATGCAAGAAGTCATTTAGTGTATTTCATAAGAATAACATAAGCTTGTTTTATGATGTTTTCTTATTTCGGTATGTGCATGAAATACTATTTATTAATTTTAAATGTATGTTAATGTTAGACACTAAGTGACTTTTTCAGTTTACGTAAATGAGAAAAAAATGACTTTGTTTGACTTAACTCAATTTTGACCAAATTTCCAATTAATGACTTCTTGCAGCAAACTGACGTTATATCTTGTTTTGGCTCACTAAATGTAACGATATTACAGTTAACCCTGTTTTCTTTTCACAGACAGAACTTTTATCTATGTTGAATTTATTTTGCGATTTGATTGATTTTCACAGTAATGGTCATTTATATAGATGAACGTTTAGCAAAAGTTTGAAGACATCGATGAAAAATGAGTAATAGTTTCGGACAGATGATACCTGGTCGTCGAAATGTCATTCATTTTACTGGTATTAAAGACTCTACCTGAAAAATGCAGCCTCTGTTTTCTATTAATAACAGGCGTTGGCGGTCCGCCCAAATCCAAGAAATCAGGTCTAGCGGGTTTAGAACTGTCAAACGCTTGCCCGTTAAAACAAGTGGGCCTAATGGGTCTACTGTCCGGAACAACGGAATAGGTGGTATCAGCGGTGTCGGTCGATTGGTACGACAACGTTTGACTCAGCTCATTGTCTGAGTTTTCTGCCGTTGTGCTTGGGCAGTTAACAGAGTAGGGGTGCATGGTATCTGTAAAAATGTACCATTACTTGGTGTTGCGAATGTGTGAGGCTTCAAATATATAACGGTGGATTTTGTATGATGATAATCCAATTGTGCGTGTGCATTAATCTTGCCCATTTTTATAATAAATAGCAAGTATTTCATTGATATTCTTCAAACACACAAAAATATAAAATAAATATGCTTTATTACATGCTATTCTTTTTCTAGCTAAGAAATTACTTAATACTACTAAAAACAATGCAGTTCAGTTGTTTATTTGATTACAAATACGAAAATGATAAATTATCGTACACAGGAATCAGGTAAACCGACAATTTACGCAAAATATAATTATAATATCAGTATGAAATGAACATACAATATCAAATGAAACTCTTTAGAACAAACCATAGAGCAAAATTTAAATAATTTGTCAAATTTTCGTAAAAATCTTTTGTAATTCGCATAATTTATTGATTTCCTTGATTCCATCATAAGGTTTTTTTATATTTCTATATCTGCAATTAAGCTTTCTAGAGAAATGCATTGTTTTCTGCAGGATTTAGTTAATTTTCGGGGAGAAAAAGAGTAGCATGTTGTAAAGCAAATTTAACAAAATTAATAAATCATAATAATGTCCTATTGCTGTGGTAAAACATTACAAGTCATCTATAATTGAATTATAAATCCATTTATCCTGAGTAATCAAAACATTTTGGGATTTACTATAAGATAATTATATTTAACTCAAATAACCAACATTTAATATAAATATTACCATCTCTACCCCTTGTGCTAAACAATTTCTATAAACTGACAGCTGTCAAAATTTGAGAAAATAAATAAATGGCACAATTGTATAATAACTATGCCTTTCATCTTTGAATACTAAGCTACACCTACATAAAAAATGTTTGTTTTAGTAAATTATGAGGGTTTCTTTGTGAAAATTATTAAAATTTTACTTTGTATTTTTAATGAAATGTGGAGTTACGGATTAATCACTCCATAATTGATGACAGTTTGAAATTATAAGCGATATTAGTAAATCAAAATGATGAGTTTTCAAATCTGTCAACTATAAACTGTAAACAATTTTGCAAACTTATCAATTAACTTTTCGAAGCATGTTTTGCCATAACACTCAGGAGCATCATCAATGAAAATGAGCAAGTAAATTATTACTTTAATATTCAGTAAAATACGGACGTCACAATGTGCTGTCGTTGATGACAAATTAAAATATAAATGATAAAGCGTTGTTGCTATTTGAAAGTAATAATTCATTATTATTATCAATATTTGTCTAATTATTCTTCTCACATTCCACCAATCAATTATCACATGTTTTATACAGTAGTGCACAATTGGAGAACCTAGGTCATGCATGATTAAGTTGGCACATTCAAAAAAAATCCTGACACGAGCAATTCACAAATTTAATGTTTTAAGATTTTTTTTTCCTAAAGGATTTTCTGCAATTATTTATTTTATAATAAGCTACTAACTTTTTAAAGATGAAATAACTCACTGTATTAAATGCGGTAAACTTATTTTTTACTCGGTACGTTGCGAAGTTGCTAAATAATATTTAGGATTTTTGGCACATGCATGAAAGGTTCGCCACCACTGCAATAGTGTAACTATGGGGTACACTTTTCTGTGCCTGAGGGGTTTTTGATACTATGTTAATATTTTTTTGATATATGTTTTAGGGATTTTTATAAAGCTAGACATCAAAGAAGGACGGTCAACATGGAGTCTACTGGAAATTAGCAGGAGACATCAAAAGGTAAGTTACGCCACTGCTTCTATTTTGTAAATTTATGGTTGAATAATATTATGCAGTAGTGAAATATAAAGAGTAAAAACTGTAAAACCCTGAAATTACATTTGTCAAAAGACTCAGAGAAGATGTGTACTTTTAACCAAGTTTGTCAATTTGTTGGTTGCTTTCACAGTGAGATTCCCGAATAAATATTAATATTTAAGGACATTATGTTTTGCGCAGAGAAAAAATAGAATTGTTGACAGGCTTTGGCTTTGTAATGCACATGTTCAACTATTCACATTGATTAAATTTAGTAACATGAATTAATTTCTGTATAAGAAGTAGAATCAAAAGAAAAACTGAATGTAGAGTTTAGTAAATTAAAACAGGACTGTAGTGGAGGAAATAATAAAAAAGAGGATGTAATTTTAGAGTTATACAGTGAATATAAAAGTAAATTTATTTTATTCAATCCAGGTTGGCATGGAAAAGCGAATGAAACTGATTTCATAAAATATATGTTTGTATAATGGCCGAAACAAAGGATTGTGTGTTGATGTGTTGTGGGTAAAATGGAATCAGGAATATTAACGATAACATATTAAGGTGATTCAATGAAAATTCAATAACAGACCTGATTTCTGAGAAAGAAAGAAAAATTACTGAAAAGATTATGACAATACACAATTCTAAAATTAACTTGTAAAAATAATGCTAATGAAGTTCTAAATGTATGTTGACAGATAAAGCGGTAACATTGATGATTCAAAGAGGGCAGTTAGAAGCTATCAAACGACCCCAGTCTACTTACCGCTATTTTGTGAATACCCAGTACTGTTTCTTGTTAACTTTTTGAATCTCCTCGGTGATATGCATGGCGAGTGAGAACCGTTGCCATCATCGGGAGTTAGTTTCCTAGCTGCAATATCGCACAGCATGTTCACGGCTTCTTGCCTGTCAGATTCATGTATATAGGGACAATAGATATAAACATCATTATAAGGATAATACATATAAAAACTATAAAGAAAATATAAAAGCTGCCAACATTCAACTATTTATATATGCTCCCCAGCTCCGGAGTCTCCCAACCTAATTGTGGTCGTGGGCATTTACGGAAAACAACTTTTTAAATGCAATTGTGGTTTTTTATTAAAAAATAGTCGGGTCGGTGATCGAGAGGTCAATGTTGTTGGCTTTGATCACTGCGCTCATTTGTTCAAATCCCAGAACTGGCAGTTTCATTTGATCAGTGGATTTTCGTAGGCATAAATTTTTGTGAAAAAATGCCCTCCCTGCCACCCGATCTCAAAAAACGGGCTGTAGCAAGAGCAGTTAGCTTATCACTAATTCTGTCTTAGCCCTATCCTTACTATTCCTACTAACTTTCAAAAAGAGACGTCGAGCAACTGAGTAACAAGTAGATCTCGTAGAAAAACTTTTTTGAGATATACTACATTGGGAATCCATATGCTCCAGATAAAAAAATAATAAAAAAAATACACGCAAGCAAATAGCTCTGTGGGGGAATGGCACAAGGTTTGGAAAGTACTGTTCCATAAAATAGCCAAGTAATAATAGTTTTGCCAACGTTTTTAAAGTGTTGTCACCTGGATTATGATAAAAAATTGCATTTGAAGTAATCCTCTATAGCAGTGTTTCTAAACCTTTTTGGGAGCGTGGCCCCCTTTGAGTGTCTTTATTTTTCTGTGGCCCCCATACCATTGTTTTGTCTTCCCATGAAAATTATAATTTCAAAAACCCACCTTTTTTTAGAGCCGAGATTTTCGAATCTAGAATGCCAGTAATTTATTTTATTTACGGATTTACAAAAAAAAGCTGCGCGACGTCCACCATTATGCTCTTCCCTGTATCGTTTTATAAATGCCCGTGACCCCCCTAAGCTGTGTTGTTGCTCCCCAAAACAAAATTAAATCTCTGTGGCCCCCTTAGAACATGCTGTGGCTCCCTGGGGGGCCACATGGCCCACCGTTGAGAAACCCTGCTCTATAGGAATGGGAGCCAATATTTTATACCTCACGGACCACTGAGTTCAAAATTTTTAATGCAGCGACTCACTACCACAATTTTTTCAAGAAACAAACATAAAGAACATTGTAATAAAAGTAAAATTATATTAAATGGCTATTTATAACACCTGTATAATGTGATGATGAAAAATGATGTGATATTTATTGTTGTTTGAAATAAGTAAGTAATTCTTAGCTCTAAAGACCAACAATTGGTGACTGTTGTCTTAGAGTTGTGGCTTATGTTAAAACTGCTAAAATTGACCATGTGGGACATATTGTACGACAAAAAATAATTTATTTCTTTATATTACCGTAAGGGAGGTTTAGGTCTTGTGATTAGATTGGTATCAGATTCAGTCGTAGGCGATGCGGCGGAAGGTGACGGTGGAGTTCCACAGTGGTCTCGATAAAGCCTCAAACGAGCCATTGGTCCACATCGTCGCAGGAATGATACAGCTTCTCCGTGAGATAGTGTTGACATCGGGACGTCGTTAACCTTGATAAAAATATTCAAAAATTGACTTATATAAACAATAAGTAAACTCTTGATGTTTAATATTACGTTACGAACAGTTGGAATTGCAAAAACACAGTAACTGACAAAAATGAGAAATTGCTTTTATTGTGGATTTTTGTTTATTAAGGGTAACACCATCATTATCTTAAAAGCAGTTTCAGTGTGAATATGCAACCCAATTTTATTAAAACAAAGTATTGTCAGTTCCGAAACACCATACATGAAGTATGTAATTAAAAAGAATAGTCACACAGTTTTTTATCCTTCCTGACAAAGTTGCATTGTGTCAGTTATAGGGTTTTATTTTTAAATAACAATGAATGTTTGAATAATGAGAAAAAATGACATCAAATCGATTAGAAAAGAGTTTTACTACAAACAGCCATAGGTCGAATATCAAATAAAATGTTTAATTGACAAAATAAAAATATTCACCACAGATTCAATCTGAAACTGTTGGTTTTTTACTATTATACTAGAGAAGCCAAAACTATATAATCAGAGACTGTTAAAGTATATTAGTTCAAATAAAGTAGTGAGGACAAACTCTTACAGCGACAATCCTATCTCCAGGTTGTATCCTTCCATCACTGAGGGCTGGCTCTCTGACTAGTGCCCTAACGTAGTGACCGAGGGCACTGTGGTCCTCTTTTCTCAGCGTAAATCCAAGTGAACCATTCACCTTAGTCATCACAATGTCAAACTCCTGAAAATGATAATAAGATGCATTGAATAAGACATTATAATATTTTTTGGGTAGATGCTTGACTTAGCTACATATGGTCAATGTTAACAAACAAAATAATTTATGAATGATAGTATATTTAATGACATTGATTTTTAGCAAACGACATTTAAACATGTTGTCTGCTCCTTTACTCTAATTTGCTTAGATTTGTGTTATTTAATTCAGTGCTTCCCAGATTGGTGGCCGCGGAATTTCTCCGAGGGCCGCCGCAGAACATGTTTTGTATTGAGGAGGGCCGCAAATTATTTTTTTTCAGATTTAGGGGGCCGTGAAATGAAAAAGGTTGGGAAGCACTGATTTAATTGACAACTATATGTAAAATATATAGATTTTCAATAAAAATATTGTTTTTGAAGAACTGTCGGCAAATAGTCATTATTTTGGTCAGTTAAAAATGTATTTTTTGCACAAATCTGATTTAAACAAACATATTTACCTACAGGAAAAACGAAATCAGATATTCAATTTTTCTTTCATTATTCGGGAAAAAATAATTATTGAGAACATATAGAATCAATAAAAAACAATTTTCTATAACTTAGATTGCCAAATGGTGGGTTAAGGACACCTCAAGGTCAGCACGAAAACGTGTGTTTGGTAATCTTAAATTTTGCTTTTATAACTAGATAAAAAAAAAACTTAAAAAATATATTATACAAAATATATAAGTGCAACCTTTATATGATGCAATATCTAAATTGCAAGAGATGAAATTATATTTATGTTTTATTTTAAGGGTACCGGTTTAGAAATCACGTATCTAAGTATCGCGCCTTGAGAAAGGTTTGGGGCTAGTGATCTGTGAAGTAATTGTAAGAAAAGACGTCATTGAATATATTTCATAAAAAAAACTGTAAAAGAAAAAGCCTGGGGAAAACAGAACATTTTCAATTTATTGATCAAAAGCAAAAAAAGATGAATGAGATAAGCAAACTCTCGAATGAATTTTCAGAGCAAACCTGCATCTTACGACTCTACAAGTAAACAGAATGAAATTGAACGACAGCTTATCATACAGTTATGAAATAATGTGAACCGACTATTTTCGCAATCGACAGAGTCAAACTGACGTTAAAAAATGAGCTTGGTTTTTATGGCGCTTTTTTTATTGAGGTTTTCGCTTTTGTCCATAAAAGCTTTTCTTTTAAACATTTCAGAACGCGTGCTGGATAAAGGTTCATTTTTTTATCACGTACATTTTGTCATTCTTAAAATATTTTTATAATACCGAGTATTTCTCTTAGTATACTTAAATTTTGTACATTTTCATTTCATTGCGTCTTTTAAAATGTATCTGAGTTCGGATTCGATCGGAACGTGCACGGTGTCGTAATAAAATCGAAATTTCCGTTCCAGTTCGTAAAGCATCAAAAAATACTTGTGAATAGTGAATATACTAAAAAGAATATTCACTCATAAATTTTGTCGAAGAAATGTAAATTCGTTTGGTAAAACTAATAATGCTCGTTCTTGGTATGAAGTTTTCATACTTAATATTATATAATATTGAATGTGGTCTTAAAAAAATCAAATCAATCGAGGTTAAATGTGACAAACGTGAATATATTATGGTGAAAAAAAAGTTTAAAAAATATATATCGCGTGCTTAATAACATACGGGCGTATTTAAATATTCCCAGATTCGAGATATGACAGTTTTACGCATTTTTTCACATATGAAAATAAAGTAAAATTGTGAAAAGTTCACTTCATTTTCAACAATTCTTGTCTCCAAAGATGTATATTTCAGTAAAACTGAGATATCGACTGTGGAAAGGAAAAATGACGTAACCCACAGTTTTTTCAAAACAGGTTTTTTTCGATAATCACAATGTATCAAACCTAATACACGTTCTATAAAAAGGATGCAAGCTGCAAATGCCGAATTAGTATCTAAATTTAGCTTTTAAGTTTGAAAAAGATGACCTTGTAAAAAATTAAAATTAAGAAAAAAGACTGAAATAAGGGTTTTTCCTAGACAAGTTCTTTAATTAATATTAGATTATGTCAATTAAACATCAGTTTAGAAGTCTCCGTGCACTTCAAGGTTGTGTAATTTGCATATGGCCCAAATTCATCCAAACACGTTTTTTGCGTCTCCTGTAAAATTTAATATGTGTTGGTTACGTCCTTATTCCTTTCCAAAGTCGATATGTATATCATAAATGCGAAAAACTAGATACGCCCTTATGTTATTAATCATGTAAATAAAAACATTGTTGTTCTATCAAATATGAAATCTACAAAAATATGCGATGTCGATAAAAATGAAATTTAAAAAAAGATTTGATTCGCTCTAATATTCTACCAATTTAAATTTAATTTAAAACATGTAATATATTTTGATATATTATTCATTTAACCATGTAAATTATTTGAAAAATAGTTTGAGTTTACATAGATGAATAAATTTGATTGCCTTAATTAAATTTATTAATTTTAATATCATACAAAAGTCTACTAAATATTGTTTTTCTTTTTGATGAAAAGGTTTAAGAAATACGGTTATATATCCAATTGGTGCCTGCCAAAACCAAGAGTGTAACTCAAATATAGAAAAGTAAACCTTACCACTGATCCGTCGTCCTGTGGAATGCCAGGGAATGAAGGAGAAGAGAGTGAACACAACTGTAGTATTGTAATGGCATGAATGATACAAAGGAAGCCCTAATCCTATAATCTCTTTTGAGAGTTTCTCCAGCTTTCGAGAAATTCATTTCGTCTAAAGCGTCTGGAATATTATCCGGGAAAGCTGATTGCACGTTGACGCTGAATATTTCAATTGGTTGGTATACACTATTAAGACAAAATTTAGTTTCGTTTAAACCAGGTATAAACAACATTTTTCTTTTAATACACCGCATAAAGAATTAAGCGGGTTCGGACTGCAAGGAAAAATGAAATTTAAAGTACGGAAAATGATTTTATTAATAGCACAAAAATTAATGCGAGCTTTGTAAGTTTTTAAGACTTCTAATCATATCTTATCGATCATTTCTAATCATAGCAGGAGCTCTACAATACTAACAAGTTCAAGAGTTCTTTATTATCCTTTTTAAAAAGATCATTCTTCTAGAAAAATAAAGAAACGACTTGACCTCGAACAATAAAGATATTCCTTATTATTTCATCAGAACTTTATAGAGGAAAATCGTTCAGTAATATTTTTCAAAGGTAAAACGTTTGGTTGATTAGATCGATTAGAAATATCAATGAAGTCCATCTTCTCGGATATAAATTTATGTGTTTACTAAAATAACAACAGGTATTTATAAATTTCCACCTGGAGATTAGAAGTTAAGAATGTAATAAACAAAAGCAATCTATAAAATGCATTTTCTGTATATATTTTTTTGAAATGAAAATTTAACAATCAAAAACGAAAGTTAGAAAGTTAGTTAGTTACTAATTGACTATATTTCCGTCAAACTTTTCTTAAAAATAAAAAAGATCGCTCAACTTTCGAAATGTATCGTACAAGGCTTTATGTATTTTGGTTTATGAAAATATCAAATTTGTTGCGGGAGCACAGATAACGTTTCAATGTTATAATTAGAGACTTTTTACGAAGATGGATATATCCACAAAATAAACATAATAATATCACGAAATACTGAGAAATATTAAACTGTTTCGAAGAATGAACTCAAGATAATATTTTGAATTTTGCTAGAATAATAAATAGTCAACACTTTCGGTGGGAAAAATAATAAAATAAAAAATTCGTAGCCATTATTGTTAAGCTTTCAAATAATTCAGTCATACATTAAAATACTAACTGTCGAGTGGAGTATAATTGATATTTATTATATTATTTGTTTGAAAAATCTTACCCCAAATTTAACATCATAAATAGGCAGCGGTTCCTCGTATTCAGGTTGATGTTGGTGCTGATGCGAAGGCTCCTGTGGAGGCAACGGTGGCGGAGGTGGAGGAGGGGCTGAAGCTCTCGCTCTCGGAGCATGAAGGTTGAGAGGATCCGGAGGTGGCTGACGCAATGGAGGTTCTGGTGGACCACCACCAGGTGGCGTCAGCCGTCCTAAGACTTCAGCCTCTGGTCTGCATACGAGAAGTTCTACTATTGGGGGCGTTGTTCGCAGAACTTCTAAGGCTTCCTACAAAAATAGTGACACGTGTATAGAAAAATTTGTATGGAGGCACTAGTCAATAAATACATAAGTTGACAGCATTAAAAAAGTACGATATGATTATATTTTTTCTTGATGTAAGTATTTAAAATGAAATATAACTATAAACAATTTTGTCTTTCATTACTCGTATATTTTCTTATAAATTATAAATCAATGAAAAAGTTTACATATAAGATTTAGTCCAAAATAAGTGATAAAACCATATTGTATAATGATCATATATATATCGACTGTGGAAAGGAAAAAAGACTGAACCCACAGCTTTTTTTCGATAATCACAATGTATACTTGATACACGTTTTATTAAAAGGATAAAAGCTGAAAATGCCAAATTAGTATCTAAATTAATCTTTTAAGTTTGAAAAAAGATGAGCTTGTGAAAATTGAAACCAAGAGAAAAGACTGAAAAAAGGTTTTTCCTACCTTAAAATTAATATTAGATTATTTCAACACCAGTTTAGAAGCCTTTGTGCACTTCCAGGCTGTGTATATTTCATTATTTGCATATTGCCCAAAATCATTAAAACACGTTTTTTGTGCCTCTTGTAAAATTTCCTATGTGTGGGTTACAACCTTTTCCTTTCCAGAGTCGATATGTATTCGAAATTAAGAAGTATGAAATGATAATTAAAGATATAAAACACAGGGTTTGTGAAATTGTAAAGTTGAAATAACAATGTGGGACTAACGTATGTTGTGAGGCCAGCTAATGATATTCCATTGGCTGCTAAGAGAAGATCACCAGGCCTGAGCCGGCCCGTGGACCAGGCAGGCTGCGACGCGTACAGACGCCTTATTCGGACGAGGCCGACGCCGCCGACGCCCATCGCGGCGTCGGCGCCGCCGGCCACGCTCAGTCCCAGGCCACGGCGGTCCTTCTCCACTCGCACGGTGAACGTGTTTTCTGTAACCAAAATAAAATCATGATTCAAAAAAATATTCTTAAACGTCTTTCGGCATTAAAAAACAAAAGTTTTATATTATTAAAAATAAAATAAAATATTTTTTGCGAACATTTAAAGTGTCGAGAAAAAAGGTGTCGGAACGTCGCTCCATCGCTTTACTTGGGGAAAAAAGCACTGCTTATAAAAATCACAATGTAAAAGAGATTAACTGTTAATTGAGGTTTGGCGTATAGTTTAATGATTATACCAGCCTTTTAACAACTTTAATCACTTGTAAAAAGGGTTGGTATAAATTGATTGTGTTATTTTTGTAATCGAAGTAAAGAAAGTCAATCGTTTTTTGAGTGCGGCATCAGCGTGTTCATAAGAAGAATAATTCCCGCTCGATGTGACGGCCTGGTGTGTTCATAAATCAAACGAACCGGCTGTTAGGTGCCTTGCTGTCAAATTGTGACACCGCGGTTTGGTTTTACCCTTACTTAGTATTACTAAACCTAGTAAGCAGACACTAGATATTTAATAACAAAAAAATTGTCGAATGTGACGTTTTATTTGTCTTAACTTAAAGAGAAAAAAATATAATAAGAAAAACATAATATTCCTTTGTAATTATTTCCACTTTTATTTAATAAGGCCAGGGCCGGTTTCGCTCATGTCGAGCATTATCAACTGATAAGAAATATAGTTTGACAGTGTTATTAATACAAAAAAAAATGTCTCTTAAGCTATATTTTATCAATTACACGAATATTTATAAATATGTTTCTTAGACATTGGTCTTAATTATAGGTTTTGCTGTAGACCGCTACACTCACCAATATAAAATTAAGATTTATTACATTGTTGCAATACCACTCAAAGAAAGAAAGTGTTTGTGTTTTAATTGTGTTTCTTGAAGTTTTCTTTTTCTGTCTGTTTGACGTTTGCTGCCGATTGTCTATGATACAACACATGCGCCGCGTATGTTAATTGTATGTCAAGTGTACTTTGTCAAAATGAACTGTATGGCAGATATACAAACATTGATTTTTATATTATATTTAAGATCTACTATAAGCTAATTTTACTATGCCTATAACTTTCCCGGAAGTGCAAGCAAAAAGTTTGTTAAAGTTTTCGGATGAGCGATGTGGTAAAGCAATACAGTACGAACAAATAAACTTTCATATTTTTAAATGTATGTGATTTCTTAATACAATTAAATCTGTCAAAAGTGCATTTAAAAATGTTTTGCGGAAGTCTCACTTGACTTAAAATCCAAAACCCCCGTTGCCTTGTTTTGAATAGAGGTACACTTAACCTGGCCTTCCATAAACATAGTCCGGGACACTGCTGAGATTCATAGCGCTTTGTGTACAATTGGTACAATCCGGCACACAATCCTTGCCGTGTAAATTGCGATTTTCAAAGTCTATGACATTTCAAAGCTGCTGTTAGCTTTACGGCTATGGGAATGTGCATGCAAATTATTCTCAATATCAATATTAGCTTTGGGACAGAATCGAAACCCAGCTGACATTACTAGGTTTGTTCGGGGATAAAAAATATCGGAATTGGATTCGGATTTTTTATGAAAGTTATTACCCATTAAAAACAATGAAACAAAAGACTCTTTACTC
This sequence comes from Himalopsyche anomala, assembly GCA_031772345.1. NCBI lineage: Eukaryota > Metazoa > Arthropoda > Insecta > Trichoptera > Rhyacophilidae > Himalopsyche > Himalopsyche anomala. Next base: position 5,825,663 of record CM062828.1, read on the forward strand.
TAGCGTGGTTAACTTTTCCGGTTCTAAGCTCAAGAAATGCGATTCCAATACCCACATTTTCTTAAATATCTATTTTAATATGAGTGATACAATGTTTATAATTAAGGTATTCTTATATCATAGTTTTTTGGACATTTTGTAGTTTATGTAAATACGCGATGCGATAACGAGATAAGCGCCCGCTTATTAGCAATCGTTTGTAAAATAACTGCGCTGAACGCGTCAGTTGCAAATTTATATTTGTATTGGAATGACGTTTTTTTTACGCGAAACTAAAAATATGATTATTTATTAAAAACCACGGATTTTTATAAACAAAAATGTATGAGGAATGATGCAGAGAGATATTTTAAAGCCCTTAGACTATTTTTTTTTGAAATTCATAAGAATAAGGCCAATAATGAGGAAACCACTGGGGTCCCTTAACGATCCCCATCGGCAGAGAAGTATTTTTCTAGTCTCCGAGCCGCGAGAGTTAAAATAAGATGTTGGTAAATTTCACAGTTATCCATGTTTTTTGGCTCAATCTTCATAAATTGAAGTACCTATGACACCCTGCAACCAAAAAAATAAATACTTTCAAGAACGACCATTTAGTGACTAGACGGGGAATATCATTGTGTTTAGCAAACATTTCCGATTATTTTTAATGCGGATATCTAATAATGTCTTTAAGCTACGGCTTTATTATATTTTTTTGACAGTTACTGCATTAAAAAACACGTCAGTAAAATAAATGGTTGGTTTAAAAACAAATAAATAACATGTATCATAAATGCATGTAAATATTTTTTGTGCTGTCTATCTTTCAAATAGCGTACTATATATAGTATTAAAAACACCAGCTTGGTGTGTTATGGGTAAAGTAACGGCCCACAGTTGCTTTATTGCTGTTAGATGATGTTATAGTTTTTATAGTAAAATGTTGATCGCGTAAAAAATATCAAATTACACTGAAATAAATAAACGTATCCAAAAATTGCGACATGTCGTTCAAAATGACAGCTGATAGAGAAGTTCAAAATATAAAATTATTCAAAAGCAATCAAAAATAAATACGATAGGCGATAATGATAGAGAATTCATCCTAAATCACTGTCGATAATGTAGCCATAAACGATATTTACGACGTAGAGAAAAACTCTGCAATATGTTGGTAATTTAGATGAAAAATGTCTTTTATGAATTGATAAACAGATGGCGGTGGCGTGCAATAATAGACGTCGTTAGCGGTACGACTGTCGTCACAGTGCCGCCATATTTGTATGCTCGCGCGCCGGCTTCCGAATTTTCCCATTTTCCATTATCTCCGAAGGGGACCCATTTTACGTCTGCACGCGCATTAGGGTGTAATAAAGTCACGAGGCGTAAAATTTATATAAAAAAAACATAATAAAATGTATTTTGTGACGTTTTATAATGTCTTAAAACAAGCGTTTATTTTATATACAAGCGCAATGAGAAAAGATCTTATAACTTACAGTTTTATTTTATAAGATGTTAAAATAACAACAGTAATTGGTAATATTATACACCAAATGTGGGCCATATTGAAGTCCAATAGTACTTGCCGTATTAGAAATTATTCTAAAATAACCAGAGCTATGGAGTCGGAGTCGCGGTATTTTGGCCGGAGTCAGAGTTGTGAAAAATGAGCGGCTCGATATTTTAAAAAAATAATATATTTAATGATATATATTTAAACAAAATAGTCAAAAGTGTTAACATTTCATGCTTGGCTGACTAAAGATGATCTGATGGTATACATATATATATAATATATGTAAGTTAAAATGAAATTATTGAAAAATTTCCTCGGAGTCGGAGTCGTTAATTATTTTAAAGCTGGAGTCGGAGTCGTCTTTTTTTCACGCGACTCCACAGCCCTGAAAATAACTGATTGTTAATATGCTGTTCTATTGACCGCGATTAGAAGGGAAGTTGATTACTTTTGCTACGTTCTGTCTTTTGATACAAAAAAATATAAATCTATAAAAAAAAGTACTTATATTTTACAGAAAATAACGTTTACCACTTGGTGACAAGTCCAAAAAATTATACATTATAACGTATACTTTTACGTATTTATATTTAAAAAAATACTTTTAACTCACGATGGAATCATATTTTTTGGAATGAAATAATGTCTACAGTTAATATGTACAGAAAAAAATACTTTGAGCAGTAAAAAAAGCTAAGGTAGTTAAAATATATTGAAAAGCATGTATACATTTTCTATTGAATCAGTCATGTATATAAGAAATTTCCCCTTTAAAATGAAAATCGCCTTCTTATATATATTTTTCAATACGTACAATAATCATTTAACTCAATTAACTCAAAAGATTTTGTATTTTTTTCTCATATAAATGCCTAAGAGAATTAAATGTGAACAAGAAAAACAGCATTCAACAATTTAAATATGCTCACTTAAATTTCCAGATTTCAAAAAAATACCGGTTTTTTTTTCTGCTAGCCATATAGTTTTGATTGTTTGTTAAAAAGAGATGATTTTAATGAAGGATTAAAAAAGTCACAAGCGTAAATCAAATACTTTGTAAATAAGAAGACAATTTGTAAGATGTATGTATACTTGCTGAAAGGTCAAAACACTCTTTCGGGTAAAATTTAAATAATTGTTTTTCTTTAACCACTTCGGCCTTGAATGAAAGTTAGAGTAATAAATTTTCACTAAAACGTCTACACGACTCGAGCCAAACCACGAAACCATCGCAATAGCTAAATAAATAAGTAATTGGTTATCCAAATATAATACTTTGTTTAAGGAAATTAAAGGATTACTTTGAATCAGTTAGAAACGAAGATACAACTATCGAATAAAACAGTATAATTATGTATGATTCGATAGAAACGGAGAAGGACAAACTTATTTTACTTCCAAAAATACATCAATTAACCGAGAGTTTCGATTGTAATGTTGTATGTTTAATTTTAAATATCAAACCACAGTTCACTTTGCAAAGAACATAGACGGATAAAATGATTCATAGACAATAAATATAGAAAATTTAAAAACTAATTAGATACCACAAACAAATGGCCTAGCAGAAAAAAAATTGAGAATAATTCTATTCTATCAAAAGTCAATTTATTTTCATTTCCTATTTCAACAGAAATACAATTCATGGCTTTATGCCCGACAACTGGTAAGATTATTTTTTATGGACATCAAATTAATGGAGCTGTAAGACTTAGGGCACGATAGCGTCAAATACTTTCGAATCTTTTTTATCGCTGATCTTATTGATTGCAGACAGAAGAGCGTGATCACTTCAGAAGTTACCAATTCACAGTGAAGCCAGTTAAAGTGGAAAATATTGTATATACCTCCCCATACACCATACACACGCAGTAAGTATAGATTCATACAATACATAACTAAAGTGATGAGTCATTTTTACGATGAAAAATAAAATCTTTGAGAGATCTTACTGAGAGGTACAACTGTTTTCGGCCTAAAACGATCTCTATGTATTGTCTCGTCATAATTATGAAGGTGTTAGATCGCTGGGTTATAATGTTTGCCTACCTCGCTGTGAAACTTTTGAGAGATTTCACGAATGAACTCGCAAATGGCGAGTATTTTTAAGCTTCTTTAAATCAGCGAGCTTCGTACGTACTATGGGGCATTATAAAGTCAAAGAGATTTTTTCGTACAATTTAGTGTCGTTTCCGTTAAGTTGAAGTCTATCATTTCCAACACGGCATGCTAATATAATATTCTTATAATACACAAAAAATCAGAACTTAGTAAGTATATAGCCAAGTAGCTTTTACCGAAGTTAGAAGGCTCACGAAAATAAAGTGAGACATAAAAACATAAGAATGAAACCAAGATATAACTCAAGTAATTTACACCACTCGCTCTAAATATATTTAATTCTAATTTATTGAAATAATGTAGTCGTTTTTGTTGCTGTGGGATATATTGCGGATTATATCTTATTAAATAAAAACTCATGACAGAGAGATAAAGTTTGGAGGATAATCTAGAATAATGATTTTTTTAAGGGTCCCGATTATGTTATAACAATCTTCAACCCTCGAATACAAAAGGGTAAAAAAGTCGTTGAAGGAGAGTTGAATTTACTTAACTACAAACGAGATATACTTAAACAACCGCCCAGGCACTATTATTTGACATTATTTCTTGAAAGTTTCGTTTCTATTCTAGGTCAGCGGTGGCAAACCTTAAAGCCTATCTACAGATTTAGGATTAAGTTGCCATCAATATATAAGATTTTTATTCATTACTGTTTATTAGACCGAAAGCTAAAAAAAGTATTGAATACAAATATTTTTTTTGTAAACATATGCATGGAAAAATATAAACTATAAACTACAATTCAAAGATACCCTAAGTGTAATATGGAAAAAAATAATATCGGCTCCATGATCTCAAAAGAAGTCCAAAAGTTTTTAACAGCGTGATAGAAACTGATTGCCCAAAAATAGCGAATGAAATAAATATAAAGTTACAAGTTTAATTCGCATAACCACCCGTTGTTTCTATGCAGTCACATGGGTCAGGGTTAAAGATTGAAATACCGGTATAACCAAAACCGGGATCCCGGAATTCGTGATGTTTTTTTAATACTAAAAGATCGGCATTTCGGTAATGAAAATTAACCGAAACCGAATTATAAATGTACAGAAATCAGCACATAATTTAAAAATATTGTTTGTTATGAGCTGAAATAATTTAAATCTCGTAAAAAGAGTTGTATCAAAATTGGAAGTTTCTAGAATTGATGAGTTTTTTTTAATGAAAAACACTCGCTTATGATAATGATAATATTTTAACCACGGTATTTGATATGTAATTTGGAAGTATTGAAATGCTTATTTCGATTTACTCGCCAAGTATTATGATTCCTATTGGACGTGTTGTTTGCTTTGATTTTTTTATGTAATACTGGTATTAATATGAAATACCGATCTTGTTGTATTGGTCCGTTATTGAAATCCCTAGTCGGGGTATTATGCCTCAGTTTGCTTAATCCATTCGCCACAATGAGCATGTAAGCATGCGCAAAATCTATGCAAATCAAATTTGACGCGTGGGAAGGGTTAACAGAGTAAACTTGCGGTAGAATGAACAAATCAAACAAAATACTTCAACGGAAATACACATTACTTACAGAGAGCGTTGAATTTTTTTCGAAAAGACTCAAAAAAAAATATGAGCGTTCGATATAACGATCGTGAATTGAAACTCAGTGTCATGGCAATAAAAAATACAAACCATTAATATTGAGACCTTCATTTAGCTGCAGATAGAGGATGTCTAATAGTATAACATGTAGACAGCGTAGAAATTACGGCATAGATTATGTTAGGTTATATACGTTGAATTGAAAAAGGATGAGAACGGCAACAAGACGTTAACATTTTTGAGGTTATGTGAAATGTCAGATGACATTAAAACTCAACACTTACGAAATTGCAAGCACACAGCAGTCGGTTCAGTAAATATACACATTGAATAGTTAAAGAGTTTATTTGTTCTTTCATGTATGTATACTGTAATGTATGTATACTGTATGTATACTGTATGTATACTGTAATGTATGTGTATGTATAGCTAAAATAGACAATGTATGTATACATTGAGAAGTTAATTTGTACATACTTTAAATTTGATATCTATATTGAATTTAGACCAAAGTTATATACAGTAATCTTTTTCCACTTATATGCGTTACCATTAACTGATACATGATATTCCGGACCACAAATTGACGACCAGTATTCGTTTGCAGAATATTACTTTTCTGAATTGTTTTCACATAATTTTTATTCAACAAAAACACGAATATTGAATAAAATTCGTCGTCCCTGACTGTTAGCAATATAATAGACGTAGAGATAGACAGAAGTCTTTATCAAAGACGTTATAAAAATAATCGCAGAATAAACCTCAAAATCACTAAGCCTACCCCTTTACGATTTTCTTGACATTGTTATTTATGAAAAAAAAAACAAATAATAAAAACCATGCCATTCAAAAAGGTTAAATATAAAACATGGGATAAAAGAATCCTGGACGATTTTAATATTTAATACAGACTACGAAATTAGACTACACTATGACCCGTTTACCATAGTCACGAATAGCCATATTACTTTACTCACGATTGTACCACAACATAATCGAAATTCATACCGCCGTTAGCATTAAGCGAGTTTCAAACATAAAGTTGATTGTTTTGTGTGTTAATTGTTGTTTTGAAGAGTGTTTCTCTTCTTAAAATAATATCATCATCCTTAACCTGTAACATGCCATCCTAAAAAATCACGTTCCCTGCCATGATGGCATCTCAGTTTCACTGTTTATTGACAGTATTTAAACCTAAGTTAGAAGCTAAAAAATAATTTTAAAAATGTATATATGCTAGAATACCTAAAATGATAAATACTTATTGACAATATTAAGAGAAATATTGAATGATTTAATGGCTCAACTATTTACGATTGCATCATGGGCATGGAGGTGTTAAGGTATTGTTTTTAGAATGATACAAAAAATCGTATTATGTTTTTTTTTAATTAGTAGAATATATGGGATTGAAGTGGTCGGGAAATTTAATAGAAAACCAGCAAAAACGTATGTAGTTCTAAATGTTTTTCAACAACATATGTAAATAAATATTACTCAAAAGGTTCTACAACCAAAGAGTACATTTTGGATTATATAAACTATTGATATTCAAAAGTTTTTTAAATTGAATGAAAGCGATTAAATTGTGAAAAAACGGGTTGAATTGCCAAGATTCAAATAAAAAAGTTTAAGATTGTGCCTCTTATGATCAAAAGTTTTACTTATCGATAATGCAGTCTATTATTATAGATTATAGTATACGGTCCCGAAAATTAGCGAAAGTCATTTTCTTAACCTCATTATATAGATATTATATGAAATGGGGATACATTATGTAAACTGATGACATTTTTATTACTTTCAAGGTACGGAATTTCATTATGTACATATTTCATGATACAAGGTGTGCTTAATCTAAATGATGTATCGAGCTTTCCAAAGGTGATTTATACAGGTGATAGGAAAGTGCCGCGGAAGCTGCAGTAAAGGAGAGGTTCTTTAATGCATACGCGGTATATTTGTAAAAAGCTCACAGAATATTAAGTAATTTTATATTATTTATTTATGAATTGAATGTTGTTTGCTGTTGATTCATTTTTAATAGAATTTATTGAAACACTCGTGTATTCATGTTTAAAAAATCAATGGTTGAAGATATTTGTGACGTTACAAAACAAACGTGGTGAAACTGTCAATTGAATCCGTGCACTTGAACGCCTGAAGATGCCGAAAAGCGAAACCCAGGTCGTTAGTGACAAAAGTTGTGTGAATGTATATAATTTGAACAATTTAGTATTATATTATTAAGTTTTCAAAAGTAATACAATTTGACTATATGGCTGGCTGTTAAACGTATGTGGTTTTATTGATTTTTTTTAAATTTCCATACTGCTTTTATAAGATAGTTAGCTTGTAGAAAACTCTGGTACTGATTTGTCTTGTTATAGTAATGTAAAAAAAATATTCGATCAAAATTAAAAGTAGTTTTTTTTCCATAATACATATAGTACACATTACTAGCATTTTTAAAACATAAAATGTACTGAAAAAATACGTAATTAATCAACTCGTAACTCACAATACAGATATTTTTATTCATATTCGGTAAATTAAAAAACGAAGAAAAAAAGATTTTTTATGAAAAAGTCGTTTATTTGTAAGCAAAAAAGGTTAATATGTATGAATTTTCAATTTTTAAATTTCGTTTAGTATTTGAATTATTATTTTTATTTCTATATTTTGGAAAAAAAAACTCCAAAAATAAGTGAAGCTTGCCGGTTTGAAGACAAACCAGTCGATATATCATAATTAAGAAAGCTTTTCCTTTGACTAAGAAAACACAATCGTGAAGAATAAAATGCGACAGTCTTATAAATATTTAATCAATTCCAGCTTTCATGGCAACAAACTATATAAATCTTCATTAACAAAGCTGAAGTCAGTGTTGAGTTAAGTTTGGAAAGCGTTAGGAAAGCGATAATCTATCCTCCTAACTGTAAGCGGTGGAGAGGGGTATTTGAAAGTATTTTACAAACTATAGAGAGTAAATGTAAACTTTGTGACCACACTGTTATCTGCTTTGACTAACGATTATTTATGGAAGAACTTCGGTCATTTACTTAAAAGCTTTTATATAATAATGATTTTTTAACTGTCTATCTATAACTTAATGCCTAGTTTGTAGACTTAAGTTATTTGATTCAAAGTTAAATTTCTCTAATGAAAATTTGCATATTCGTACTCTCTATTCAAGACTCTTTGCCGAAAAAACAAATAACTGTAATATGTAAATCAGCTATTTTTAATTACTTATTATTGTATATTATTTTATCTAAAATATACATACATATAAACATTAAAACTTCGCCTAACTGCGTTATTAATTTAATTATAAAATAGGTATTTTGTCCTGTTTGTTTTTGTGAGTATGTGTCCAATATGCAACACATATATTTTTTATATGCTGTCAGCATATCTTGTGTGTATAAATGTTGAAAAATTTATGATTCATCAAATAAAATACGAACTGAAGGACATTCACGTATCTTTCTAGACATCATTTCTGTGGTCTAGTAGTAAATGATTTGATCAAGCAATCAAATGGGTTTGGGTTACAAATAATCACAATATAATTATTTTTGAAGAATGAATACTGAAGAGCTTGGAGTGTGTTTTCGGACATCATTTCTCAACGAGTTGATTTAGATTTTAGAATGACCTAAAGAAATTTTATCGAGTTTATCTTATGTGATTTAAAATTCTTAATATTTGACACATTGACCGTTATCGGTTATTAAAATTAATTTATTTTATTTTAAATCCGTCTTCTTTTTATGCAGTAAAAATTGGTAAGCAAAAATAAAAATGTAGGCTATGAAAAATAAATGATACACGTTGAGAAAATATACAAATTGCAAGTCACTGAATTATGATAATTTAACAAAACAAATGCATTGTTTGAAACTCGGTGAGTATTAATAATTCAAATGCTATATGTACTATTGCACTGAAATAATTAATAATATCAAATTGCCTAGAGAATACGCACGATATTGTGTGTATACATAATCAAGTAGGACATGTATGATGTCAAAACGTGCTCACTCCAATTTGGTCAGTTTTCAGAAGAAAAAATATATACTTCGTGGGAATTAACACTATTACAAATATTATATCACCGACGGGATAAAGCACACATTAAGTATAACAACAATAATACATATTTGCTTAGACACGGAAAGTTACAGAAATCGATTTAATTAAACTTATGCATTGCATATTCATAAGATACTAGCTGTAAGCCCGTTGACCTCAATGGAATATTTATTAACAGTAGAAACTCGATTATCAGGATTTATTGCGGATGAGGTAATACAGAAAATAAAAAATCCGGATAGTCGAAAAATTATAATTGCCAAGAAAAGAAAATTATATTCAGAACGTATATTTTTTTATTAAGAAATTCAATTGTTGATCTTTGATTACAGCTAGAGCTATTCTTTCTGATGTTTCCAAATCACGAACTACATTTGTGTTGGCCTTTAAACTGCTTCATGCCGACACCTACGCAATGTGAAGCTTCAACATGAGTAGCAAAAATACTTCTTTATTACAAGTATTCTCTTCGACACCTTTATTTTGTTCCTGTGAATCGAATATTTCTTTAATTGTCTCTATATTGTTCAAAATTTGGAATACAGACTATTGACTTCGTCGCATTCAGCACATATTGAAAATTGTGCTACTACTCCCGTGACATTGCCTATATCATTTTATACTGCGTTGTTGGATTTTACTATTAAAATTTACATTGACACTTCTAGAGAATTTTCACTTTCTGTTGCCATTTCAGAAGTCTTTTTTGTTGTTAGCAGTTTCTTTATTATTTGAATCTACTAGCAAATAATCGCCCAAGTCTGTTTCTGAAATAAGCGCATGAATATTTCAGTTGAGCACCTGAAAGTTGAAGTGAGACCAGTGGTATTTTAGGGAAAAAAAATGAGTTGGATGCCTGATAATATTCTAAAACTCTTCAACTATCATAAAAGTGAAGTGGCCTTAGTAAATACACATTGCAATAGTGTCGTCTCTCTAAAATAAAAAATATGTGGTTGTGCTTAAAACTCCAATACAAAAGATTTATTATTTTACTACATAGATTACTTAACCTCTCGGGGGCTCAATTTGACCCGGATCTATTGGTTGCATTATAGACGTGATATTTAGTGAACGAAATTTGACAGTAAGGAATGGCTAGTATTTTTCCGGTCAGAATTTATATTAAATAGTCATTATATATCGGTCAGAATAAATAGTCATAATTTAAATGAAATTAAAAAAAAAACCTAACTTAACCAAAATTGTTATTAAATAATCTGACCGTATAATCTTTTTATTCTGACCTAAAACTGATTTGAATTTCGATCATTTAATTTGTTCCCGTAAACAATTGCATAGCAGAAAGATTTGTGTTAATTTTGAAAAATTTGGATAACTGAAGTCTGCATTAAAAAAGGGCTCAACTTTATATAATATTTTTCAAATTTTCTATTTTTAACGTATCGAAAATTGGAGTTAGCAAGCTTTTGTCACATGTGACTAATATAATATAATATCACTAACGCAACAAACTCGTATGATAAACAATGGCGAGTTATTGGAACGGAGAGGCCAGTTCATTAAAGTTGATTGGATTGTGTACACAATTAATATTGGTATCGAGTAAACGAATCCATTTGCAATGGAGTTGTTCGGATATTTGGCAGGAATAAATTTAACAAAAGGATATATATTATATTTGTTCTGTATTGTAAACAATGCTTAAACAGGAAATGTGATTAATGATAACAATTATACGAATGCAGTTAAAAGAATAAACAAATAATATATCGACTGTGTAAAGGAAAAAGGACGTAACCCACACATATCAAATTTTACAGGAGGCGCTAAAAACGCGTTTTGATGATTTTGTGACATATGCAAATTATGAATTATACACAACCTTGAAGTGCACGGATACTTCTAAACTGGTGTTTAATTGACATAATCTAATATTAATTAAAGAAATTGTCTCGGAAAAACCTTTATTTCAGTCTTTTTTCTTGGTTTTAATTTTTGACAAGGTCATATTTTTCAAACTTATAAGCTAAATTTAGAGACTAATTTGGCATTTTCATCCTTTTGATAGAATGTGTGTCAAGTTGTATACATTGTGATTATTGAAAAAAAGCTTTTTTGTAAAATTGAGGGTGACGTCCTTTTTCCTTTCTACAGTCGATATACAAATGTAGATAAGTAACACGTATAAAATTAAAAACACTTTATTTGATTTGCTTGTTTTGCTGGAACTTGGACGATATATGGGCCAATTAGAGGTGAAGTGAGTAGAAGTAGAAGCTTAGAAAAAATAAGTTAGATGCGTTTTAATATTCTACACGTCTTAAAGTATCGTAAAAGTGAAGTAACCTAAGTTAATACACATTGCAATAGTGGTGTGTTCGTAAAATAAAAATATGAAATCCACCTGAGCATTACAAGTATAGACGTGATAGTACTTATAAGTCCAAGAAAAAGTTTATACATTTTACCAGTTGGCTCACTTCACCTTTAATGGCCCACATGTCGCTGTCTTGGACGATGTAAAATATATGTAATTATAGTATAGAAAACAACATTTTACTTAAATATATCGTTAGTCTTTTGAGTAGAGTAATTCTCACAATATTATTGACCGTTATTTTAGGTTGATTACTTATGTTACATTATTACCAAGAAAAGTTTTGAAACTTGGCGCATTTGTTATCCATCTTTTTTTTATTTATTCAGTTATCGGACGCATTCTGTTAAGTTTAGAATATGGCTTATTCAAAAAATCGGGCTTGGTATTACAATATTTACAAAAACTCGGTTTGAATCGATTTTCGAAGTTTAAAAAAAAGGATAATTCAAATATAAAATTTAAAAAAATATTTCACGTATTGTGCTACTAACTGTGACATGTGTTTCGCATCTTTCAGAGGCATCATAAGAAAATCTTACTTAAGGTAAGAACAAAAATAATATACACAGCAAATATGTTTTCAAATCAACCACAATACTCACTATTTAACCACTTGCATACCAAGCGGACACAGGTGTCCGGAACATATGCAAGCGAGCACGGATGCCCAAGACATTAAAAAAATCAAATACTTGGTATTCTAATGGAATATAAGCAATATTTTGATGAATATGTATAGTGCCATCTATACTGAGTCAATATAGGTTTTTAAAATATTGAATTCGAGTGCATATTAGGCAAAATTATTTTTTTCAAAAACACGCAGTATATCTGGAACATATTAATGATATGTTTGCGAGGTACTCAAACAGTTAAATACATATTCCATCTCGTTTTATTTGCTACCATGGCGGTTTCAGATCAGAATATTAAAGTTTTTAATTGAAAATAATATTAAAACCGGTTTCAAAATGTCGCGAATTTAACAAAAACGCGGTTTTTAAAAACCGATAAGCCCTGGTTGAAACTTCATCCGTAGTATTATTTGAAAATGAAACATAATTATCTGTAAGAGTTTTTGTTGAAACAAAATATATCCAAGTACAAAATGTTTTATTTTCAACAAAATAGCCCAGAATTTTACTGTATATTGAACATTGCATTGAAACAAGGGGTTATATTTACTGAAGTAAATATATGGCAATAAATTATGAGCCATGCACAGGTGGTGTAATTAAAAGCAGTCCGGTATAATTATTTAAGACCTGCAATCTGTACTTACTTTAATCTATGCTTACAAACATCTAACTTACATTTTAATTAATCCGGGCAAAGTCAGTCCACTGTAATTACAATATATGGCGTAAAATAAGGCGTATAGTGAGATTAATACAACGTGGCCGATGCGGCGTAACATTCGAGCCAATGTTTTTTACTCGAATCCGTAGCAATAAACATATTATACATTTTTTCACAAGCACACTTTTAAGCGTTATATCGATTACATACTAAAATTAAGATAAATAAAATAATCCGTCGAAGGAAAAGTTTAGTTGTATAATCGGCCACAATGACACATCGGCCAGCTTATAATAGGTTAACTGTGTATTAGAATAATATTTTTTAAAAATCCATGTATATACAAATGCTTAAATTTCTTATGGCAACCCTTAAGCGTCTATGAATCGCTCCTCCCTAAAACGCATTATAATTTATGGTTGTCGAGTCTTTTGTTATTTTTACTAGTAATTCTTTCTATAGCTTTTGATACCAACAACAAAAACGGTGAGATTTTTCATTTTATTAATAACATAAGACCAGAATTTTTAGCGTTTCCGCTAGCAGTTTGTATAGGTTTTTAATAACCATAAAAGATATATGTTTGAAAATATCTATATTGACAACGAAGGAAATAAATGTTCAAATCGATACGACTGTCAGTCGGAAATGTTGGCCCCGGTGGTCATGCTGACATGGTTTCATATATAGACACTTATAAGACATTCAGGTACCTACAGAATATTAGTAAAAACACAATATTCCTTTGTACTTCATTCCACTTTATTTAATATGTCAGGACCGGTTTCGCTCATTACGAGCATCGTCAACTGATAAGAAATATAATTTAACAATGCTATTTATACAAAAATGAACAGTTATAAACAACAATTGGCATTGAAAAGAAAATACCAATTACATTAAAAGTGATTTTCAATTTAATTGAGAAAAATTAAATAAGATATTAATCTTGACCTGAACCATTTGAAAAGCTCTTAGCACGTTACTACAAAGGCAAATATATATATTTATGTACGTATTTTAAAGTCGAATTATTTTTATTCTGTAAACTTCCATAAATTTTGTCGATAACGACCCGGGTTTCCAGTGCACGAATGCACTTGAACTGACCACTGTCGAATTATCGACAAAATTTATGGAAGTGTACAGAATAAAAATAATTCACATTCGACATTAAATTTCCATCAAGAACCTTCAGTCGAAATTCTAAAGTACGTATTTTAGGTGATTGTAATTCTTTATAAATAATAATTAGACTTTTATGATATGTCAAAAAAATCAGTCAAAAAATACTAATAAATGAAGGCATTTTATGAATTTATTTTTAAGCCGAAGCTTGGAACACAAAATTCTACGTATTAATTTAATTGAACCAATTATTATATTCATTGAAACATCCGGTTACGTTTTATTTTATTGAAAAGTAAAGACAATCTTTACTATTAAGGGGTGAAGAATAAAGGGCTATTTTTTTCATTAAATCATAAAATCACAATACATATATTATTTGGATAAAATAAATTAATTTGCCATCCTATATAAAGCGCTATTAATCGTTCAATTAAGAGAAGATAAACTACAAATTTGGGAATGTAAGAAGTTATTTATTGCAAAAAGAGCCAACCTACGAACCGTACAACAAAGCTTTTGTAAAGAGCAGAGCTTTCGTTAAACTTTCAACGAAATATCTGCAGCAAGCGCGTTACCCTGATACATAAAGTTTAAAGCGCAGCAAAAGTCCGAGTGACAAAAAACAAAAATAAGCAAGTCCGCCAAAACTGAGAGAGCTTTTGGGCAAGTGGGTCAAAAGTGCCGTCGTAAATTAGGTAATATTTCTTTTCACAAACGAAAAATGTTTTTCGCTAATTGACAATTTAGAAGCAGGCGCAAAGAATTCAGAAAATAATTTGATTTAAAAAACAAGTTCAAATAAAAGCAAAAAACGTAAGTTAAATGATAGAAACACTGTTAAACACTGTTCATGGAAGAATAAATTCCATAAAAATTTAACTCACACTTTTAAAACTAAGCCCAGAACATATGTTTCTACTGCCATTTAAAACAACGATGATAATCTTACTACAGTTATCAGCTTAATTATAGTAATAACCTTTATAATGTACACCCATTGTTTTAAAATGTTTGTCATTAAAAAAACGCGGAAAATTAAAATAGTGTACTTTAATAAATGTGAATTTTTCGTAACGTTTTTTTTTAGATATTTTCATCGTCAAAATATCTCTAATTTTTTTTCATGAGACAAATTTTAAATAATTTTGTCGTTCTGATAACAAAGTCTTAAAGTTCTACAATAGTTTTTCTTGTTTGAAGTTCTACAAAAGTGATGTTTTATTAAAATATTGTTTAAAGTTTAAATAATATTATATGAGAGCTGACTGAACGTGAATAGATAAATGTTATAATTTTCAGTTAACGAATATTTGATTATACAATATTATATTAATACTAATAGTACTGAATAATTCGTCTTGTGTAATAAAAGGAATTTAGATTTGAACGAATTTGTGTTTTACCAAGCGATAGAACATAAAAAAAAAGTGTTGGCTTATATAATTTAAAACAATAATTATTTTGTAATAATGCAGTATTGTACATTTTGAGTATTTAACTTCTGGGTGATTCTATAAAAAAAGTGTTACAGATATTTTTTTATTTCTTAGAATTAAATCCATTTTTTGAGATGCATAAATGTATTTTACATTTTACATAAAACGTCACATTAATTATGCATTAAAAAAAGAAAATGAAAACAAAGCAGCAACAAGAAATCATTCGAAATTTATGCAGGAACTAAGAAAATATTAACTAGGTCAAAAGTTTCGTCATAAATAAAGTGAAATTATTTCTTAATAAGAAAGCAAAATACTTTCTCGTTAAATAAGTTTATCTTCCAATTGCGACAGATCTTGACATAATTGTTGAAGTTGTAAAGTAGTAAAATTCTTTTACCCGTTTTTTTTTTGAACATCTAAGTGATAATATTAAAAAATTAATTTTATTAACATATCGATCTCCCAGTTAGTTCATTAGTCAGTTAGTTCCTAATAACCTGTTGAGAGATAGTGGAGAAGCGATATTCAAATTGTCTTTAAAATCAAGTTTTACATATTCATTTGTGCCGAAGATACATGGTGTTCGTATACTAGGTTATTAAGTGGGGCTTAGTTGTATGCTATTAGAATATATTGGTGTAATGTACTGGAAATAACATGAATTTCCTAAAAGTTTGTTGTTTTTTTTGCATTTATTTGGTGTATTTTTTTCATAACCTGATTACTCTACTCGGTAGGGTAATAAATTGTACACATTATAAAAATTAAAATTTAATTTTTAAATTGGATGATCAATCACAACAATAATTAGGAATCATTTAAAATAATATATATTTAAGCCAAAAGTTTTAGGTGGCGATATGGTGTTGATTATTTTACTATAATAGCCATCAAAGCATTAGGGTGGAGCAAGTGTGTTTTTTAGTGTTGAAAATAAAATAAAACTTTGCAAACAATGTACTATATTTTCAACAATTTTTAACCCCAAAAATGTACATTTCAATAAAACTGCCAACATCGAGATACGCCTTTTTGATAAGCATGCGATACATTATATATTTTTATTTGTCATTGGATATGATATGTCATATTGGAATTTTTAGTGTTGGTATTTAAAATATTTTATTACTACGAAAAATAATTAATTACAACCGATTTCTTTTGTATGTTTCAATTAAAAATTCAGTCGATATTTAGCTGGTAAATGGGCATATTCTCGGAACCGTTACGTAGATAATGAAAAAAATCATTTAAAAGGTAATCTCCTATCCAGGGGTGGAGACCTGTTACTTTATGGGATGACGCCACGCCATCCCTAAATATGAAAATCGCTAGCAAAAATACTGAAATATGATATACGAAATGTACTTAATTTCAGCTGTAGATTATTATTCTTTTCACAGAAAATTTCTGGGGCTTCTGAGAATTAAAAAATGAATATTAGATGAAAAAAATGCAGAAACGTGCGTGGTGAGTTAACAGATTAATGAAATATAAAATAGGATAATATTATTGTGTTCAAAAAAGTGTTTCTTAAAAATAGAATACAATTATGAGATAATCTGTAATGTTTCTTTTTTACTGAGTTTTGCTTCCGAGAAAATTGTGCTTTAACTAATGGGTAAATGGTAAAATCTTTAAATAACAATATTTTTTTTCTGTTTCTATTTAATGCTTATTAGTGAACGATTAATAAATTTAAAAGTCAGGATCCAACTAAATAAAAAGATTTTGTATTCATAACAATTAACTAGACTGCGTTGATTAATGGTAAAAAGAAATTTCGGTCTATTAGTTGTTTACAGAAAAACATTACTTGACATATTGTTATTATTGGTGTTTTTATAGTAACGATTTTTTATTAAGAGAGTTTTGTTATTTACAACGTAAGAATAAGAATCATTTTTTTTAAATTTCTTAAACCTTGCAATATTCTGTCTGATGATGGTTTAAAAAGAAGCGATACGCGTGTTACAATTTGTTATATTACATGTGAAGTTATAAAGTTTAATTATATATTATCAAGAGCTGATTATGAACGTAGTTAAGACGGCGAATAAGTGTTAAGATTGTTAAAACCCAACTCATGAAAATATATAATATAAAAAGACAGGTAAAATGTATGTATAAACGTTTCTGGAATATCTTTTGATAAAATAC